>OZ035956.1:28174893-29374893 GCA_964034955.1 Orchesella flavescens | reverse complement strand
CGTGCTAATGAGTACCTTTGGGTTTCTCCATTGTCGATTCGGGCAAACTTTCGGGTCGACGACTCTTCAGTCATTATTTATGTACTCAGTTAGTTAGTGTATTAATACTAGATGTTCAATAGTCGAATGAGCGCTAATTCACAATTCACGGTAGCTTTCGTTAACAAACAACTTTTTACTTTGCTTCTTATAACTTTAATACATCTCTCGTATTTAATTTATCAAAGCTTATCAAACTTTATTGCAAGTCTTGAAGTCCAACAAGGGACAGATAGATATAGATATAATACAGCGTAATCGTGGAAATCACTAATTTCTCTTTTGTATTTTCAAGTCACCCCAGGAACGCCTAATGAATAATGAACACCTAATGATTTCAGTGGTCGCAATTTTCCCAAGATTCCAATGGATGTCTTCAGAGCACAGCCCTTACAATACTTTGCATTACTACTTCATCGTTACCTGTAAAATCAATGAATCACACAATTCCAACATTAATCCATTGGTACTTGAACAAATTAAAATTGTGTAAAAACTTGTTAATTATAACTGGTTTATGAATCATCATAGAATGAGTCTAGGATGGGATTAACAACCAGTGTTACTTTCGCCTGTTGTGATTAGAGATACATTTAATAACATAAATGACTCTTGCCCAATTAAACAGGCTCTCTCAGATTGAGAGCAGAAGGTAGGGATCGAAGCCCCTAACCCTCACGCAAAATCCACTACAAACCATTCACGCTACGAAGTTTCCATTGAAGCAACAGCAAAACTAAGGTCTTGCAGTGCAATGATGATAAAACGTACTATATCTATGTATATCAATATCCAATACATACACGCTGCAACCACAGTAGCACTCACCTAAATTGTTTGTTGAATAAAATCGGATTGGATCCTAGTTTGTTTGAATTAAATGTTATCGTCTTGCAAAGTTCTGGTTCATTGCTGATGATGATTTTTGTATATTGTAAGAGTTTGCTTTAATTCTTTTCTCAACACTTCCACTTTCAGCCGCCGACAGTAAATGTTTCCTGGAAAATTAAGCAAGCCATTTATTTAACACATCAGGTCTTTCCCCAATAATATTAATTTCGAACTACAAACCGATACTTTGAAATTAAATGCATACCTAATAAATTCTGCGTCATGTTTTTTCGCTGCCAGCTCCTCTTCCTCCTTCTTTTGTTCCTCTTTCCAGCGTTCCACATTTTTCTTTCTATCCTCGTCCCGAACCTTGGCATTGTCCATCATTTCCCTGCGTCGTTTTTCCATTTCTTCTTCACTCAGCGCTTTCCGTTGTGGTTGTGGCTTTGATTGATATCTAGATGAAGTGGAAGACGAAATGCCGACCTTAGTACTGCTGTGGGAACGAGGACTTCTGCTTCTACTTCTTCGTCTAGCGTTGTCCCGTCTATCTCTGTCTCGTGAATCAGGGCGTCGAAAACGATCTGATCTATGGTCCCGTGTTCGATCCCGGTCATCTCTTCTCCGATTGTAATGATCATCTCGTTTGTTGTCTTTACTCTCTGGCTTATATCGATCGGTACTACGGCTACGACTATGACTATAATAATCTTTTGAACTTTTGCTTTTACGCTCTTCATCATCACTACTGCTGCTGCTGCTAGAACTACTTGTGTCATTTTTTCCAGACTTTTTCTTGAAGGCATTTAACTTTGCAGCTAATAATTTGTCGATTTTTGATTTATCCAGTTTTCTTTCTGAATCTGAATCACTGCTGCTACTTCTCTTCTTGTGTTTCTTTTTACTCTTTTTGGACTTACTGGAGGATTTTCGCTGGTCAGCTAGCTTCTTTAGCTGCTTCATTTTAATAGGATTCTGAAGCAGTTGTTTAATAGTTTCCTGCTCTTTCTTCTCAATCTGATACAATGGATCTTCTTTGATCTTACGAATTAGGTCCACGGGAGTAGCGCCACTACTTCTGCTTGCAAAAATGGATGCTGGAGTCAAATCTGAAAAGATAGAAATGAAACATTGAAAGATCCTAAATGAAAATCACCCCTTTTAACCTACAACTACAATGACACTTTAATACGATAATGTTCATTAAAAACCGCTGCATACTATTTTATGTATAAAATGTAATAATACCTTTTTCTACTTCATCCGCGTATGAGAATGCTGGTTGCCCTTTTTCTTGTGCTTCAAGTAGCTTAAAAGATTTATCCACTGCTCGACCTAGCAAGTAATCTTCCCGGTCCACTAACGCACTTGGACCTTTATACATCCAATCCATGTTCTTACTAGGACCCTTTAATTAAAAATCAAACAAGTATAAGATATAAGAGTACTTTTGGTATTTTTTATGAACGTAACCTGTGACTATACAGTGTACAATATGACATGACCATTTATGACATTAAATTAAAAATACGACAATAATATAAAAATTACCGGCTCAGCCATCCTAATCGCGTAATGGATGATGGAAGCTTTATCTTCTGACTTCCCTACTATCACTGATACTGTAAATTTCCGTCTTTTCAATTTAAATTTTAAGAGGCTCACGAATTTCAATTTGCAAATAAATAATAAACAATAAATATCTTATTTCACGTAATAATTAAACTGTAGTCAAGTCTTACGTTAATCACTTAACTCTATTTACACGCATAAATTGAGTCACACGTTTAATTCGGTTATCAATATTTAAAAGTGCTTTACAGTGTTATCGTAAAAATTGTTGATTGAACTTTTTTCGTATTTGCAAACCTCGTCCAACAATTGCAATGTTAAATGTTACACGTTATATTAATGAAAACAAGTTCCCACACAACTCATTCACAGCTCCCTCCACTAAAAGCAGGATTTTGGGGAGTCGTCAAGAATGCTCCTCATAGTATTTCTCAACCTGTACTTGATTCCTATCCTTGCTATTACTATGCATTACATTGCTATGAATAATGCGTACTTGCACATGCACTTGCACTACTTCACAAACTTCTTATCTAACGAAGGCCCTTAGTCTTAGGCCATAAATGTATTCTATTGACTAATTTTCTTATCTTAAGTCTTGAATGAAGGCCATCGAATAACCATGTTGAATAATGTGTTCGAGAAAAAGTATTAACACATGGTTTACGAATTTTCTGACTACTTACAGCTCTCAAGCACTTCGACTTGAGAGTTCTAGACTAGGTCTTGTTCATTTTACGAAGTTGTTTTAAAAATCCATCGTTAGGTCTAATGACGGGTCTAGCACTTTTAACTTGCTCCCATGCATTATCAAACGATAATTGTTCATACTGCATTAAATAAGCGATAACTATTGATGGAGCTCGTGAAATCCCGGCGTTACAATGAACGAGAACACTTTCACCGTGAAACTTTGCATCTTCTATGAACTGAAAGGCTTGCGCACACAGTGAAGAATTTAATGTAAAAACTTCTTTGTCGTAGACTTCCAAAACCAAATGCTTCTTAATTACTGATTGAGAGGCTTCGGATAACATGAATCCTGGCAGTAATGACAATATGTATGACACACTGAAGCGTGACAAAATTTGGGGCTCGTTAGGAACGTCTTGAGAAGACAGTAACAACCATGGTCGAACTTCTCCAACAGTAAAATCGGGTTTTTCATCAACCACAAATCCAAAAGCAATTCTTGTGTTCTTTGTTGGAGACACTAGAGTTCCTTGATCTGTTGCATATTGCACTGAACCATCCGGGAATGTAGTTTTGGTAGTAGTAGGATTTAAGCCTCGCTTTAAACGATTTTGAAGTTGACTCCTAAAATTACTGCTGGATTCAGTTTCATCTAAAGTAGTTTTCTCAACGTCATCCATTTTTATATTCGTTTGGTTTTACAAAACTATATAATATTTTGTATTTACTCTGACTTTTCAACTTAGGACAAATATCCTCTCAGTACTTCCAGGTTTGAGTAATTTACTTGTTGCAAAAATAGCCCGTTTGGACCTAACGCACTTATCCGTTGATGCCAATTTTTTTCACTTGGGTTTTCAAGCATCCAAAGAATATCTTTTTCGTTGACTGTTCCATTCCCAAGTGCAACCAATGAACCGACCATTCGTCTCACCTGTAATTATAATTATCCAACAAAACGTTAGCATTTAAGCTCCCTGTTCTTAACAAGGTGACAACTACAACTAACTTGATTTAGTACGAGTGAGTTTATGAGAATATTGTAGCATTGTGTTTTTTTTCATTACCTGTCGCCTTAGGAAGCCACTGCCTTCCACAGTGAATACGTAAATGTCATACGGTCGTTGGTCAAACCCACACAGTTCAGAGTCAACTTGTCTATCAGAAATAGTTTCTGGCGAGACTGAAAATCGCAGTAAAGTTTTAACTCGCTTTGTGGCACTGACGTCTTCACCACTAGTTTTCATGAACGTTGTAAAATCTCGTTTTCCAAGAAATAGTTTGCAGGCATCTTGAACACGTTCAAGATTAAATGGTTTAGAAACAACTTCACATCTGTTCAACTCCGTTATTTCTAATGTGTTTGAAAGTCGAAGATTTGAGCTAACTTTGCGTGTATCTGTAAGTAGTATAAAGTATGAATGAAGATTCACAGGCCGAACCAGACATGCTATATTTATTTATAAGCTATAAATTCAATTTTTTACCTTGATTTAGTACGGCAACACGAAACTTGTATATTCTTGAAGATGCAGCTCGACAATAAAAATCGGTTGGCACTTCAACAACTCTCTTCACACGAATGTCACATTCATTCTTTTCCAAAAACAAATTGAGACCCTGGCAAATTCTTTCCGGCGAATAAGGTGCCTTCCGAAAGCCTGAAATTGTCAAGAAAATATGATAATACATGACTAGCAATCAAACTCTCCAACTGTAACTACTTCATTGACTTACATTCTTCCCCTACATCAAAGTGGGCAGTACTTTCCAAAGCGTGAACTTTGGAATCCGTACGACTAGAAATTGACAAGGATATACTTTTATCAATCACTTTCTGAAGACCAAAGTCCAGAATTCCTTGAACTGTTTCCAAACACGGTCCTCTATGTGACAACGGATTGGTAGTGCTTAATCTGGTACGCTGTAAGCCTCTGAAAGCAAAATCATAACATAAAAACTAGTACAGGTGACGACAGGAAACAGACAATTCACTTTAGAGGGTAGTAAACAACAATACTATTCACCATTAACAATCGCCAATCAAAAACTGACATTCCAAATCACAAAACATTCATACCTGACCAAACTACTTCAAAGTTTACCTGTAATTAGTGCCAATGTACGAGAAATAGAGAAGAAGCCGCTTCATAATTTCACATTCAAAAGTCAAGTCAATAATATCGGGACAAGCTGCTAAATTTTTCAGTTCAGTAGTGTCAGAAAAAGGGAACAATATAATTTACACGCCAAGTGCACACTTGATTGTTAACTTTTCGTTATGTTATCTATAAATATATGAAACAACTAAATTGATTTTAAAAGTAAGAAGGCCAAAAGTGCATTTACACTAAAATGTGATTTTTAGGAAGGACAGATATTGCTGCCTCTTTCGTGTCTCTTAGAATCGGGGTAAAAAGATATTGGAGAGTTCATAAACTCTTGACAACTTCTGCATAATCAAATCAAACAAAGCCCATTCCTCGCCACTAGAACCGTTTCATTTATGATAGAAGAGTGCTTTTACGATTTGCAAGATTGAAAATTACAAGGCAAGGAATGTTTTATACATTACATTTGCATTACATGCATACATTACCTACATTAGGCACAAACGTTACATTCACTGATACATGGATGGGAAGTTCAAGTTCATTTTGCAAAGTCATTTCTGTTCGTTTTTGTGTCGATACATTTTTCACTTCTAGCTCTCCAGTTTAGATGACTGGTATAATACAGTCAAATGAACCGTAAGCCGTACACGTCAGTTTAGAACCGAGTGATATTCAATTTGTCAATTCCAAGAAATTTATAATCGTGCACTCTTCCAGTTGCAGTTGGCTTAGACAATAGAAAAGAAATTGAACACGTATCAGTAGCTCTGTGCACCGAGTTTCTAAGGGTAATTGGGTTTAAAGAGGTAATAAAGTTTGAAGATATAGACAAAGAAGGAGTACCTATAGAAGACATCATCGTGAGTGCTTAATTTCGTTGTAGGTGAGGTAAAGTTTCTTTTACAGGTCGACGCCGGCTTTTACGTGAATGAGAATTATATTTCTTTATAGTTTGTATATTTTATTTGTTTGATAAGTCACAGATTGAGAAAGATACCTGACTGTTGAATAGTAGAACTGAGGAAGTTGACATCATGGCTGATCCAACCCCACCCCCGCATGATCTTGACACGGATGAGGAGGATGACCCCATGGATATCAGTATCGGTAGTGGAACTGATAGTGACGATGATGATTTTAGCATGGCAGAGGATTCACTACCACAAGTGGATCTCATGAATGATATGCTTCCGTTACCACGAATTCTTGGTCCTCACCGTGTGCTAAGTCGGGATCAGCTACGAATGGCAGGATTGATTTTTAACAACAGAAGTGGCTTTGTACAAAGCTACCAGGTCCTGTCTGTACGCCTGTTGGAGAACCGTGGTCATCAGAATTTGGAAAATGGGGGAAAAGGTTAGTTTAATAATACAAATGCTAGATCGATATATCATGAATGCATTTCATAAAAACTTTATTCTTATTATAATCACTAACTCGGGTCATGGTCATTTTTTTTTGTTTAGTCATTCTACCTCCATCAGCTTTACAGCAATTGTCTAGGAACAGTACTGCTTTATTGAGTCCGATGATGTTTAAAGCAACCAACAGATCAAATCAGAAAATCACGCACTGTGGAGTCCTTGAATTTATTGCAGAAGAGCATTTGTGCTACATGCCTTCATGGATGATGGAGATTTTAGGTGCAGCTGATCATTCAATGATTCAAATTGAACGCGTCCAGTTACCTGTAGCCACATTTGCAAAGTTCCAGCCCCAGTCTGTCGATTTCTTGGAAATTTCCAATCCCAAGGCCATTCTTGAGAATAGTCTTCGACTGTTTGCCTGCCTGACGAAAGGAGACATGATTGCTTTTACATATAACAATCGAGTTTACAAGCTTTGCGTTTTGGAAACGCGTCCTGCAGATGCTGTGAACATCATTGAATGTGACATGAATGTGGATTTTGCAGAACCTGTAGGATACGTTTCTCCATCGTCGAAGGAAAAAGAAGAAATTGAGGATACCTCTGAAGCCAATCCTACTACCATTAATGGTTTCGTTCCATTTCTTGGTAGCGGTAATAGGTATGTACATATGCATATCATACAAAATCAGTCATATTTCTGCTGTGTGTGCATATTCAGTTGAGTACTAACATTGTTTTTAACAGATTGAATGGAAAAGAAGCGGAAGCTTCTCCTTCTACTATTCAGAAGAATAGATTGCTGGCAAAAGCTGCTCCTGACACAGAATGGAAAATTGGAACGCTCAAGTTCAAAAGAATTTTTAAGAAAACTGCATTAGACGAAACTGCCGGAACTCCGCAAAAATTTTCAGCCTTTGGGGGCGCAGGCCTGTCTCTCAAAAACGCCAAAAAGAATCCTCCGACTTAAAAGATATTTTCTACAGTAGTTTATCTAATTGACCAAATTGCAAGTATTTTTATATGGTTTAGTGAGAATCGAATTTACTTTGTCAATCATGTATTTCATTGCTTCTAAATGAATTGGGTATGATTTACTATCATGAATAAAGTGAAATTATTATCATTGATTTTAGCATATTCAACCGTTAATTTTTTTAATTTCAATTTTCTTACATGTCATGCGCATAAAATATTTAAACTATGTAAATTTTCATACAACAAATGTTGTTTTTTGTTTTGCTCTAGTAATTTGTAGCTCTAATAAAACCATCTTTTCCTCCTGGTATTTTATAAGATTTTACAGCTTTCCCGTTTTTGTCAAATTGGTTAGTTGGGGCAAGCCTTTGACCTGATGGATATGGCCCACCTTTGCCTTTAGTACCATTATACTCAGCTACGATATCAATGTTTGACACTCTAGCGTTAGCATTTTTCCTATCAGTTGCTGTTATAGAAATGTCTTCTGCTTGTCCTGGAGGGAAATCTATGGTTGTAACAAGTGTTCCATCATCGTCTTCATCATTTCCTCCTACACCACCGTTGCCAAAATTTCTTCTAGAGCCTTTTACGACACTGCGACCATCGTCAGGTCTTCCGTTTCCTTTTTTAATATCTCCCCCCGAACGTCCATTTCCTACGTTTAGCCCACCTCCAGGTCTACCGTTTGGCCCACCTGCATTCTGCATGACCCCATACCCTCCCCCGTGCATGCCCCCATACCCTCCGACGCCATTTGGCTGTCTCCCATTCCCCCCATAACCATTCGGCGCTCCCCCATACCCTCCCCCACCATTTGGCATTCCTCCATTCCCTCCCCCACCATTTGGCACCCCTCCATTGCCTCCATATCCTCCGCCATTCGGCACCCCTCCATTGCCTCCATATCCACCACCTTCGGCCCTTCCATATCCTCCTTCGGCCTCTGCATACCCTTCATTACCGGGATTATATCTACCAGTTTCTTCATCAAGTGGTGGAAGGTCATATTCCTCTGCCTCCACTTCAATTGTATCCGGTACATCGTATCCTTGTGCATCAGGGGGAATTTCATCCATGTCATCAAATGCGTTTTCTGGTACCCCTGGCACAATGATATTTTCGGAATAACTCGTGTCATCATCATAATAAGAGGTCTTTCTACTTTTCTTCTTCTTTTTCTTTCCCAAAAATGGGGGTGGGAACGGAAAAGGTGGGGGAGGTGGTAGTGGCGCGCCGTATGATGGTGCTGGTTGTTGAGGACACATTGGAATAACCTATGCAATTAATAATAATCATTAGTATTATCGATAAATAATTACAGATTGGAAAATTGTTACATTCCTCATTCATGATACTGAAATTGTACCATTGGCATTACGCCACCGCACATATTCATAAATGGATTCATCGGGCCACACGGCATGCAAGGATTGCATGGATTACAACAAGGATTGCAGTTGGGTTTGCACGGACTGCAACATGGATTGCAATTTGTGTTGCACGGATTACAACATGGATTGCAGTTGGAGTTGCATGGGTTACAACATGGAGCACAAGAGTTTCCGCAAGGATTGCACTGTGGAGCACATGGGTTGCATTGTGGTGGACATGGATTGCAAGGGTTGTATTGTGGAGGACAAGGATTGCATGGAGGTGGGCATCCCCCACCGGGCATAATTATTGGCTGCACAACCGGCTGAATTGTAGGCTTTTCTGGAGGAGGACACGGACTTTCTTCTTCCAAAAATTCATACTCCTCAACATCAGGCACCTTAACTTCTCTCTCAATTACCTCTGGCGGTTTCGGCAACTCTTTTTCAGGGACGAATGCTCGTCTATCCCTATC
The DNA here is from genome assembly GCA_964034955.1 of Orchesella flavescens. Lineage (NCBI taxonomy): Eukaryota > Metazoa > Arthropoda > Collembola > Entomobryomorpha > Orchesellidae > Orchesella > Orchesella flavescens. The sequence goes on along the minus strand of OZ035956.1, from coordinate 29,365,450 downwards.
AAAATAGTAAACTCCACTCTCCGGTGGAAGCATATCCGAACAATCAATTGGTTCCTCGCGGCAGTATGTATATTGCCTTCAATAATAATAATAATGTTCGTAATATGTTTTAATGTTTTTTTAATCCAAAACAAATAGGTTTAATACTCATAGTCAACTAACAGTCGAAAAGGCATACCTACCACCACAACATGGATTTTTTGGACCTCCATCTCCTTGTCCGCCATTGCAATTATTGCCTGCTCTTTTTCCATATGAAACTCCACCTCCACTTCCCCCACCCCCACAAGAACCATCAAACGGCCAAGGATCTGTGTTTGATCTGCCGTCATTATCATTGAACGTGAATCTTTGTCTTCGACTATATTTTACAGGGTTTGGTGCACTGGAATCTTGACAGCATCCACATGCATCTCCTTCAGTTATCTTTTCCACATTTCCACAGCAGTCAACAGTGTAGCAATCCATCGCTGTATTGGGGTCACTTCCTGGCACATAATAGCATAACTCTTCCAGGACATCAACATTTCTCAACCTTTGAGCTGGCATATCTTTACAGCTTGGAGTTATACATGTGGCAGCACATGCAGGCAGGGGTGGACAACGACGCGGTGCAGGTGGACACTTAGCAGGTTTTTGTACACATTGGGGTTGTGGACAAGCAGGAACACAATCTCTCTGTTGGACAGTCTCAGTATTGCCACAACGTCCACCATAATGAACAAAATTTGCTAATTTCGAAACACCACAGCATCCACTGCTGCCGTGTGATGAAGGAGGTGGATATGGGGGGTATGCTGCGCATCCATTGACAGATGATGGGTAGGGAGAACAAAATGACATGGCTGGACTTGGGCAATACATTCTAACCTAATACTCTTACAATTTAGTACAAATGATTTTGGTTGTCTGTTTTATAGTGACAATTGCCTCTGTGTGAATAATATGTGTTAGACCAGAAATTTATTGTAGACTAGATCATAATTTGATCACCCACCAGATTAATGAAACCAAACTAGTCAGAAGTTGCAGATTTTATTCACGTAATATTTTATTGTAGTACAATTATTATTTCACATGCTTTCACCCTGTATTTTAACTTGTGTATCGCTAGAAACTATACATATTATAGTAGAAGCAGGACGGTTAGGCGGACATTCTTGGAAAAAATGGATCCTAACTATTTGCTTTTTGACTCTTCACATAAATGTATAGTGATTTGGTATGTTATTATTATGTTATATTATGTTATGTTCTTTACTACCACTACCAATTAAAATAAATAGAGTGAATCAAAAGTAGTTTAAAGTTTGTTTTAAAGTTCTTCTTCGTCTCCCTCAAAAACGATCGCTGATGCTACGCTTGCAGACCGTCCTCTGACATCCGATGACTTTTCACTGCCAACGCTAGGAAATGCATTTACCATCCCAGGTAATGGAAAAAATGTAGGTATTGATCCAACTTCACTTTTTAGATTAGGTGCCCCTGGGGAGAAAGCAGTAGGGTAGTAGCCAGCTCCAGCAGGGCCTTTTTGACAATACACAAACCCAGGGTTCTGATCCGTTTGTGGAGTTGTTGGAGCGGAAACGTTTTTTCGGGGAGGCTTCTGAGCTTTTGGACTACTACTATAGATTTGTTGCATACCAGGCATGGTAGGGCAAGGTGAATTAGGATTTGACAGTGAGAGATTTAAGTTTCCAGTTTTCTTCAGCATGCTCTGGAAATGAAAATCGAAGCGTGTAAAAAACCTTAGTGTATTATGAAAGTTTGGGTTTTAAAACCAATTTAATTACTTTGAAATTGAATGGGCCGTAGTCATCATAATCTGGATCAAGTTCTGGCATCATCCTATTAGCCATGTTAGTGAATTCTTCCATCGGGTTAATAATTTCTGGACCTGGAGAAGCGGCCTTCTTTACTTGTACTTGTGGTACATTGGTAGGCTTCTTTATGCCTGCATTATGATATCCTGGAGAATTCCCTATAAAACTCCCTGAAGAGGAGGAAACTCGAGAAGGGGAACTTTTATAGTTTCTATTTTGTGGACTGTAACTTTTTACTCCCAAACCAGGGGATTTATTCAAGTAATCTGCTGTACCTGGCTTGTACCTAGCTCCAAAACCGTTGGAGCCTTCCTCTTTTGTCATTTTTTCAAATTTTGCTGCAATATCCCTAGGGCTAGGTGGCCTTACATGTGGATAATCGTCGTTTTCATCTTCATCTACCACCCCTGCATTTAATGTATACTTATTGCCACTTGACTTTTCTGAAGAATTAGGTGTCTTTGCCTTGCCTAAATTTACCACACCCGAATAATTGGGGCTTGATGCGTAAACTTTATTATAGCCTGCCTTTGAAGCAACAGCCGAAGAAGAATGTTTGCCAACGTTGCAAGTAACCGAAGACTTATTAGAGCTTTGGGACGGGGCTTTAATGTATCTTGAGGATGGAGGATCATTTTTTGGAGTAAATTTAGAGGCAAATGCCCTATTGGGAGAGGGTTTAGAGTCCAAAACAGCCTTCTTGACTAGCTTTATATCTGGATCCTTGTGTATTGATCCTAAATATGAAAATCAATGTTGATATCGATACTCTATATCATATATATTATATTCTTTAAAGCTATATAGCCGTATTATGTATGAAATGAGATTATGATGAAAGTATGTCACGTGCATGCAACTAAAAATAAAAATAGAAAGGCAGATTGCTTACAATGATTAGGATTGTAAGTAATGTTTATTCGTCTCTTCGTTCACAAACAAACGATATTTTTAAAAGCATCATTATAACTTTAGCCAAAATTTATTCTTTAGGATCAAGCTTACATGTGGCTAATCTGCAGTGCACGTAACATACAGTTCATCTTTTATAACAATTCTGTAGTATTGTGTTAACTACACATACAGAATAACTAGTTCAAAATTGCAACAAGCAAAGGAAAAGGAAAGATATATGGGGTCGGGCTGCAAATGTATTTAAATTTGAAATTCACTAAATTCAGCTTTAAGGTACATTGCATAGGAATGTGTGAGAGTGCTCATGCTACAATTACATAATTTTCTACACACGTTCATCAACTGCTTAATTACTCTCAACAGAACTTTGCTGGTTTAAACCTCGTTGAATACTACCTTGGCGTAACTCTGCAAGGCGTGGAAATTTTTTGTTCATCTTCTTTCTTGCCAAAAAGGCTCGCATCATTGACTGAATCTTGATAACTTTGTGGACTTGATTTTCGTAGAGTCTTAGTAGTGGCAACGTGATAGTCAAAGTCCACGATTGAAACATGCCAAAAAAAAGAGAGAAAACAACAAAGTTACATGCCAAATCAATTATCATTTGCATTTAAATGCTGTACGCCTTCATTTTCAAGTGCAGGGAATAAGTGGAGCAGAGACATATGGACACGAAAAGAATAAAAGTTAAGTTCATGGGATCGTTTTGAAATTAAAGATGCGGACAGATAAGAAACTCTGGTCATAAAAATAAAACTTGCTACTGCACCAAATGAGCTAGTCGTGCCCAATTAAAATGCATTCTGCACTGCGTTGTGCATTTTTTTAAGCATACCTTGATAAAAACTCTTCATTATAATGTTTCAAAAGAACCCTGTTCTTTCCCAAAGTCCAGCCTTCAAGTTTGAGACGGATGAGAAGAAGTCGACAATTATCTTGAGTTTCGTCAACATTTTCATCAAAATCAAATGCCAGGAATTTGTATCTGTGAAATTGCAATCATAAATAAAAATAATATTTCAGTCACCCACTAAGCATTAGCATTCAAGAACTGATAAGTAAGCTTCATGAGATTTTTTCATGAGCTGGGGCAAAGTGAGAATGGCCATAATCTGTACCTTCTCAAGAATTCAGCAAACTTGAGACGCCTTGGATAGCCAAGCTGTCTTGCACGAATCGTTTCAACAATTCCCAAAGCACGAATCTGAAATGAAATATATTTATTACTGTAATTTTGTGCCTCTTTTGTGACTCATGATTACAATGTGAGTTTTGCAAGTGTCAAGAAACAAAACTCTTTGCTCACAATTTGCCATCAAATTTATTACCCCAAAACATCACTAATTACCTGATATCGTATGAGATCTCGATCAAAAGAAAATGGAGTCGACTTGAGATTGGATCGTAAACATCTCACGAAATGTGCTGATCCTTCAGATACCTTCTGCAACAGCTCCAGCAACGAATTTCTCATTGTTGCAGCAATTGTTTGCATTTGTCGACTTTGCGAATACTTGCCTCGTGATTTAGTGTTGAATTTCTGATGAGAATAAAGAAAAATGAATTTATAGAGGGGGAATTATCAATCAAGAAAATCAACAATGAAACAGGTTGTGTGTGTGTTATGGTCAGAAGCAGAGACATATTATATAATTTGCTTTTGCATTTATAAAAGAAACCCATCGACAGAATGAGACGACATCCTGCCAAGTGCAACAACAGTAAATGTTGCCATCATCCAGCCGAAAACGATATTAAGGTAAACATCACATGTACATTCATGTACTTATGCATAGGTAGATTAGCAGCATCTCATGCAACGATTAAACAAGCATTCAAAATAAAATGCGCATGGTATGTAAAATCTCAAAAGTCAAATGATACCAAATCACTTCACTTTGAGATTCTGATGTTGGGGTAAAAAAATATCAAGGTATCAAGAAGAAAACATTCTTTCCCACGTCCAGCCCAAGTCTACACTTGCATTGAGTTGCATAGACGGTTTCATTGTCATTTATGGGACATAGAGCCATATACTACATTGGATTTTCATGTACTTGTGGGCTACTTGCTTAATAAATACCTGTGTTATCTGGTTCTGGTATAGATACTGAAGAAAGAGCTACTTGCTTCTCTGATAAAAAGGATACATATATATGTATGTATTTATGTGTTATAAATGTATAAATGCTTATAAACTCAAACCTTTGCCTGCTGTGGCTTAACCGCCAAAGCACTTGTCCATTTTGTTTGCTTCCCTTGCATATCTTCTTCAGAAATCGTCAAGTTGCCGGTTTTTGTCATTAGATTAGAGAAGAGTTGCACAACGGCAGGGTTCTCTGATAGCCGCATCACTTGAATCATTTCAGGTGACGTGAAATTTTTATTTCTTTCCACAAAGTTTCTAGCATCGTAGATAACCTGAAAATCATCAAGTCAAAGTTAGAAGAAGAACGAGTGAAATAGTGGCCAAGTCAGAGTTGACTTTGAATCTTGTCCTATTTATCAACACATCTTTCGACGACGATTTGAATACAGATGGGTGTTTTTATATATACTAGTAAGTATTGCACTCAGACGTAATACACAATCTATCGATTTTGTTGGCTTGGTTTGGGTGCTCAATATGAGGTGCTCTATACGAGAGCGCTTGCAAATTTTACAGGATTTCAAGTACCATTTTTATAGATAGACAGACAGTAGCTAAGTTAGAACATCCTATTTGAGATTGGTTGTATTATGCATATGATACGTAGTCCATCACATACCTGACCGGAGTAATGTGACACTGTAAAACTAGATGTGTCAGTAGCACGAATGAATCTTGACTGAAGTTTGCTATCGGCTTGATCTGCAAACAGAATGAAAAGTTAGCAAATTATTTTTATATGCTTCATGTTTTCTCAAAATTCATTATTGAATGAACAGATATTCCTCAGTCCTCACCTAGAAAGTTCCTATGGTCATTGCCCGCAGTCTTGGTTTCTTCGTCAAGAAACGACAAAAGTCCACATGGTTTGGAGAGCACAGCATCAAGGAGTTCACGATTGTCGTGATAGTTGTAGTTGATTCCGCTTATTTCTTCCTTTTCGTAATCATGCTGGATGCGAGAATGAAAAGTATGAGAAATGATTTTGTATTACATACACCAAATTCCAAACCTTTCAATGGCAACCACCCAAAACAAGAATGGAACGCATTTGTGTGATCATTCTCGATTATTGTTGGCAAAGGAGCGTGTGTTTTACACGGATTTTGATACAAGACTGAGATCTTTTCGTTTCATTGGGGTTAATTGAAATAACACAGGCGACCAAACTCAGAGAGATGCAATCGCATTGCGATTACCTCGTTTCTTTACAACATGTTCTTCATGCATACATACACAAACTCCTCTATGATCTTGGTCATCGTACTTTTAGAACATGTTGCTAAAATATTTTTGCTGAATGACGAGCAATGACATTTCCATTCAAACTCTTGTAAATGGCATGCATGGTACATTATGAATAGTTGTTTTCTCTGCATGTCCCTCACCATTTCCCAAAGGAAGACTCGTTGATTATAAAAGAATTGCATTTGCTCATTGGTCATGTTGACTAGAAACTGGTCCAAAGTATTGTCGTGAGCAAAACACTCGAATCCAGGAATGTCCAAGATCCCTAGGCTCTGGTGGTCTCCGCTGAGTAAAGAGCATGCATTATTTTTATTTTCATGAAAAAAAATTCATAATTTATTAAAAGGGTTGACAGCTATATAATGCTGGCATTCCATTTTCTTCTGGATGCCCATACCATATCATAATAAGACGCATGGAGTAAGCTACAACCTACAATCTATCTACAACTCTGGGTATCATACACTACATTCTCATATCATCATCATGTCATCTTCCAAATGAAAGAATAAAAAATGACGGACAAATGCATTTTCTCTCTCTTAAAAGGGTTTTAAAGATGGACATCTTGAAAATGATCTTAAAACTTACAAAACGAGTCGCGTAAAGGAAAGCTTCGTGTTTATCAGGTTCACAATCCAATCCACAAGACGACAATATAAAGATCTTGCGAGGCTATCTCTCGCATCCTCAGCCTCATCAAGCCTATTTTTCCCGTGGACAGTTTCCCCTCCAGTGATGACACAATAATTTGTAAATGTCCATGCCAATTTCTTCTCATCCACTTTCAACAGCTCAGCAACTGTGTTTTACAGACGCAGACATCTCATTGCCATGTACAAACTTCTCAAAACTAAAAAAACATGTACGGTTCAGCTTTACTAAATATTGCTTACGCACTTTTATTAACCGTCTCCACATTCTGGATCTCTGCTTCCTCATCTCCTTTAAAATGAATTTGCCCCACAAGCAAAATTGCACTCAACATTTGACAAATACTTTCCTGGTCCTCCAACGAAAAGTCTAAAATATGGAATGCCTCCTTCACCTCCCTCAACTTATCAACATTAACTGCTGGAGTATGTGCTGGACTTGATGGAAGATAATTATAGTCTGTTCCTTTGTCCAGATGATATTTTGCAGTCTGGTCGGTAGAGCACAGGGTATCCATAAGATAGTAGAAAATGTGAAAATTGCTTTGACTTCTAAAAAAGGGATGTGCATAAAATTCCACCTTTCAATTCTTTTGCACGGGCTCATTCATGCATACATATATTTAGTACCAACCAAAGATATAATCGGACACCATTTTAAGGCATATTTTAGCTCTGGGGTTACCTTGCACAACTGGTAACACGCCATTTCTCAAGACAATAAGCCCATAAAATTCCCCCACTAAGCTTTCCCGTCTTGGTAAATGTCAGCTCTAAGTATTGAGCATGACGAGTTGAGTTGGTATTAAATACGGTGGCCGCATTGCCAAAAGCTTCCATCACGGTGGACACTTTGAGAATCCTCTCAACCATCTTTTTATTACTCTGCACAGTCATCAATCAACAGTAAAGGTAAAGGTGCGGTTTAATTTTTTTTTCTCTTTTTGGAATGCCGCTGATGTTGGATATATTATGTATACTTTGCTGTTATTTACAACAACTACTTGGTTGCAGCTACTGCAGCGATCCTTATGAGACTACGTCTCTACTACAATGAATATAAACTAATCTAATCTATAGGAACATAAACTAATAGCTACAACTCATAAGTATCATTACACACGTAATGGATCATATGTATGAGATACCAAAAGCAGTAGTACTTGCCAAAGATCTATAAAATCTACATGGTTGGTTTTACTTGATGGATATATTATTTTTTTTTGTTTTTATATATTACACGAGTTACATTACATTTACAACAGCTACTGATTGTAAAAAGCTTGTCATAAAAAGGAGAATAAAATTGTTCATAATGAGAGAAGATGAACTGACAGCTGTCATATTTGCGAGATGCCAAAGAAGATGCTTCCCTGAAGAAGTCTTGCCCGATCCTGTTTCACCTGTAACATTTACAACAAGACGCCTGGTTGGTAGCAATAATCATAATGAGTACCGATAATGAGCGGTGTTTTTCTCTCGAGATTTTTATGATATGGTTGTGCAAAATTGTAATAAAAACAAAGCACATCATTTGAATAAAATAAGTATCGATTTACAACAGGAATATTGTTTTTGATGTTCAGAGTTTATACACATTGTTGTAATTTTTTTGAAAGTTTTAAAGCGCAAAGATGGAGGAAATTTCAGTCAAATAACGTATGAATGAAGTTAACCAACCTGTAAGGATGATGTTCTGAACTTCTTTATGATGGAGCATGTCCTGGTAGGCACGATCCGCGACGGCATAAATGTGTGGCGCATTGTCACATCTTGCACGGTATTTATAACGACTGGCGACCTTTGTAAATAATACAAATACGATAATAGTGTTATAGATCACACTTTCTAAATTACAATGGAATGCACATATTACGTAAAATATATATAGTACGATTAAATATAAAGCATAAGTAAATGTGGAGTTGTTCGGAATGCGTTATAAAGTGACTTTGGTTTCAAAGAATAATTAGTGTAGAATCTATTATACTGTAATGGGATATTGAGAAGTAAGTTGTATCTCACTCAGCTATACTCAGGTATGCTGAATGCCGTGCATCACGAAGATTGAATTTTTAAATTATGCTCGTGGCTGCTGCTATCATATCCATGAGTAAGAGTCGTTGGTGTGAAGAATAGCACATTGGATAGCGAGATAGCAGACGAGGCACATTAATTTTTTTTATCTACATTGAATACCTAAAGATGCTGCAGCACATTAACCGTGTTCTTTTCTTATGCTCCTATTAGTTAATACTACCAATTTAAGCTTCGAGTGTGGTTGCGGTACTTCATGCGTGCATGTCTCTTTTTTGCTTCCTGTGATAGCTTTTTTTTGTATGGTATAATAATCCCTGTGTAATTTCTGACTTTTTCTGATTACATACCGTAATCATAATCCATTCTTTATGATGAGTGTGTACTCTTGCTGTTAAGTGTATTTTGTGAGGCACATTAATTTCTTGGAAATGAAACGTAAACTAACACCATGAAGCAGCAGCAATGAAAAACTCTAGCGTGTAGGTGGGCGATGTTGTCTCTATTAAATTAATTGAATCGGATGTGTATACGAGTCATAAGGAAAGATGTTTAAATATGGCATTTTTCTCTAGGGTAAAGTCTGGTGGTGTTTTGTTGACAAAGAAAAAGTACCCAGACATCATCACCACAACAGCCTCTGCACACTGCACACGCATTGCAAATGCATGTGTTACATAGATTTTTCAGGATGATGACATAAGTAAGATCAAGCATACCTCCGCTCCGTAGATGGGGTACTCACGAAATGGATTGATCATGATGAGAATGTCCCCAAGGTACGTGTAAATATTTCCTTGAGCAAATCGTTGGTTTAACGTTTCCATCACAGATTCATCAGAAACGCTGTCGAGCGTAGCCAAATCATCTCGGTACATTGGTTGTGGAGCTGATTTTCCGTCCATCTGCAAAAATCCAAAAAAAAAAACACAGTGAAGAATTTTGTTCTCAAATGGTTTTTGATTTTTTGGAAAGTGAAACTTGAATTTAGGTGGGTTATCAATGGAATAACATACACATAATATTTGTAATTTTAACCTCACCTGGATCATGTCACCTCTGACAGTGATCTCAGCTGGTGGAGATGATATGGGACTCTTGCGTACCTCATTTATCACATGAATGAGACTTTTACGAACCTTGAATGAACACAAAATATTCAATCACTGCTTTTGACTAGGCGTGGAACGTTACCGCACAAGCCCAACATTTGTTCATATACAATCGTATGAATGTTCAAATTTTGATGAATGAGAGTTCTAGAATGAATATGTATGTATATGTAACATTCATATCTATTATGTGTAGTAAATCATTCAAAATTTTGTTTTTAGACTGATTGTAACGTAATATTGCATTGGATATTTCAAGTTCTAACCATTTGTATTTATACTATACTACATGGAAAGGTGCGGAGTTTCTCATTACTTGATTTTCACGCTCAGCAATCTCGGTGATGAATGTATGCTCCACCAACTCCGCGGACCATGGCCGGTGGTCTGGATTCTTTTCTAAACATCTGCACCAAATATTTGTACACATTTTGTCAAGAAATAACCATATTACATATTTACTAAAACATCACGTATACTATTCAAGTGGATGCGGAGACGATAAACAATATATCCAAAATATCTGAATGGCGGAAGTTTTTCTTTTTCCCTTAAGCTGGATACATAACAATGTGTACATGAAAAGTAATGCCAATCCAAATGCTTTTAAAATGGGTATCGCATCGGGTGGATTACAGAGTACTTCATTTAAACTTTCAATCCTGAAGCATAAAAGGGATTTGGCACACGTTCTCTGGGATCGGGATCCGAGAAATGAAACCAGAGAGGAAAAGGAATAATACAATAACAACTACATTATCAACGACAAATTGAAAGTTTGTAATATGTTGTCATTCCATTCTATTCTATGTAATGCACTGTTTTACTTGAAATTCTACTTTACAAATCTTCATTCTTTGGAAGGGTGTATAGTGTCATTCAGACTTTATGAATGCGACAAGGTGTGCCATTAACAAACAGGGAAAAATGTCAGAAAAAAGAGGATGAGAATGAGTCGCATTTATGAATGGAAAATGCCATCTAATTACACTTCATCTCTCTCTCCAGGTAATCCGGTTCTTGAAAAGAGATTTGAAGAGACGGAGGTCTTTGACTGCTCAACACTTGATGATATTACACTTGAATGACAATAAGCAATGAAATGATATGTGTGTGTTTGTTGCGTTTACCCTATTCAACAACAAACATATACATACATAATAATAATGCTCATTTCATATCTTTCCATTTTCAAGCACTTTACAAAAGTATACAAAAACATACATGAGTTTCTAAATGTGAGGATAATCCTTCAACAACCAAAAAGCTTTGTCTATCATCATCCCTTGCACAATGCCTTGAGTTTACCTGAAGTTCATTGCGTTCCCAAGCACTACTTCATCATCTTTATGACGGGTACAGCACAGTTCACTGACAAAGATGGGAAGCCTACTTATTTTGTGAATTCTCGAGGTTTGTGTCTGACATTTCAAAAAAAAAAGTATGCTACTGCAACTTTGCCGTTTTGGAAACAAAATGCATAAAACACCAAGATAGCCCTTACAAAGCAGTGATTATCTGCCAACATTAAAAACTGAGCATTCAAATCCCTTCTCTATTACCATTTATCATATTTCACCAAAAAGTATGAGGATTACGTGACACCATAATAATGTATTGTAGTTTGTAGCATGCTAAGGGATTGAATTTAAAAGAATAGTAAAGCATACTCAGAAATGAAATCGTTGTAAAGCTGAGTCCAGTCTGAAGAGCGCTTTAATGTAGGTGGTGGATTTTGAAGAATTTGGAAGAGAACTCTGGGTGCAAATACGTCAGAGTTGGGTGGCTCACAGTCTCCCAGCTCGACAGCGGTGATTCCTTAAGAGAAAAACAATATGAGATGCATAATGAATAAAATGATGTTATCCTTTAAGGACTTTCAGTCTAGATTTTGTATCATCATGGTCAGACGACATACATAACTTTGCATTATGATGAAATGATGATGCATTGTTTGAAGAGAGATTTAAAAAAATATATAGCTTCAATCTTTTCATGTGACATTAAGTTCATTTCGTACCAAGAGACCAGATATCTGCGCGAGAGTCATATGTCGAGTCCGGGTTTCGTTCTGAAGATACAACCTCCGGAGCTAACCAATAAGGAGACCCCAAAACTGACTGCAACTTTCCTTCTGGTGACTCTACGTGTCTTGAGAGAGAGAACAAGTTAGTCAAGTTAGTAACATGTAGAAATGATACACTGTCATCATGTAAATCTTTGCTATTACTTACTTACATTGTGGCAAGACATTTTATATTATGTGACATATTTAGTTTTAGACTCTAGCTTCATATATAGTAGCAGTAATACATACAAATATTGGCCTACTTCCAAATACTACGACTCATCTAAACCCTTAATTTGATTAGGGTGAAAAATTGATGACAGCTTGTAATGCTAAACTAACCAAATAATATTAATGCTATTGAATTTAGAAATGGCTACATATATGTTATAACTTATAATATACATGCTTTGGTTAGGTACAATGTGTAATTACGTCTCAGAGAATTATAAATATCAGCTTTAGTATAGGAAAGGTTAGCAGGAAACTCTAATAATTAATACTGAAAGATTTATTATTCTGCACTTACTTGGCAAAACCAAAGTCGCATAATTTAATATCACCATTTTTGCATACTAAAATATTAGCTGCTTTGATGTCTCTGTGGATGATACTTTGCTCATGGAGAGTTTTGATTCCCTGAAACCAATCAATATTTCATAAGCCATCTAAATAAGTAGCAATCAATAATCCATCTCGAATACATTTTCATGTATTACTCTTTCTCAATTCCTATTTCTACTCAAAAAAATAACTCCTTGAATGTATTAAAATGAATGAAAGTGTTTATGGCGGCTTGAACGATATGAGAAAAACTCTTGTATAATTCTTCGTCTAGTCGATTCGCCTAAAAGTAATAGAAACTGAGCAAGCCTGTAATTTTGTCCTTTTTGGTAGGATCCGGATAAGGTTACAATTTTATATGTTTAAAAGGCTACACAATTTATACCGTACGTTAATAGCTATATATCCATTGCATATTATACGTGATGCATTTTATTTGGGAGTCCATAGTTCTCATCAACTAAAAGATTGAGAAAAAGATAATGATGATGATTATCCATATAATTTTCTATGAAGGACATCCTCCATCATTACTTTTTACAGATTGGAAACGTGAGGACTATCTATTTCATTGGTCTATTCTACCTTTCGTCTAGGCCATTTACTAAATTTTCTTTACAAAAGGAGACGACCTACAGATGAGAATGAGATGCTTCTACAGAGTATATTTATTTTTTGAAAATTTGAATGATAATTTTACGTTCATTGCTACCAAGCTATAATTTATAAGAAAACAAAGAATGGAGAATAGCGTACCTGAAGAACTTCCCTTAAAATGTAGGCGATGATGTCTTCCTTAAGGAACCGTTCTTGCTCTTTCAGCTTCAAGAGTACGGACTGGATAGAACCCTCTTCACACAGCTAATGGAATGTTGTATAAAAAGAGTCATTACAGTGCGCTTCACAAACATTGTAATTAGACTGATTAAAGTTTTCATCTTTTTTATTTTGCATTTTATCGTCCGATGTGTGGGTTCTAATTTGCTGAGGAAAAGTTGGGTGGAGGTGAAAAACGTTGTGGGAAGGAAAAGGGAAGGATTAGAAAAACGTCTGCTAATGAGTCATCGAAAAGAGTTAATTAGCATCCGGTAGAAAATTAATGAACTAGGGATAGGGAGAGAAAACCTGACTATGAAACCAATGTATAATGCATTCCGTGATGATGTGGTACCTCCATGACAAACCAAATTTGATGTGGGATGACCCCAGTATTTCTATACGTCCCAAAGAAGGTAGGAAATCTGGGGTTTTCACGGCAGATCTCAGACAAAATCTGATGCTCTTCATGAAGAGATTCAATTTGGGTTTCTGACTCTTCAACAATTTTGATGGCCACTGATTTCCCATCTGTTATACGTACAAATTTACACAAATTTTCTTATTCAATCAGCTATAATTATTATTTTTACAGCAAATGTATATCCTTTTCTCTTTTAACTATTACCATCAGTTGTGGCTTCATGAACAACGGAAGTATTTCCACAACCAATTTCAGCTCCCAAAGCAAATTGATTTCCAGGATCTTCCAAACCTTGCAGCCATTCTTGAGCCTTTTCCCTTGCTTCTTGACCCATTTTTGTTTCTCCAAAAAAAACTAACAGAAATAGTTTCCTGTTCCCTTTAACTTCTTTTAGCACTGATAACCAGTTTTTCCTTCAAAATGATAATATTTTAGTTTTAGCTTTGCTGAATTCCTTCTGGTAGGCTCCAGAGAAAACTGAAAGTGATTCAGCACTTGGATCACTACAGTGCAGTGTTGACTGTTTATGGACATTTTTGCTGGTAATAAATGATGAATCATACATATACTAATACTGAGTACGAAAGTATTAGCACAGTATGGAAAGCAGGCAAACATGAAGCCTTAGAAATAGTAATGCTTATGTGAACGGGCATATGAACGCATTCATATGACTTCAAGTGGTTGCTCTTTTACAAAATTAAGTCAGTTCGTGATCTTTACAGTTCATAATACTTACAACGGAAATGTTGGTTTGGATCTATACATGCATAGATAGTGTGTGCAAAGCACACGTGAATAATACAATACTGCCAGCAAATCTACGAAGTCTTCTAAGGATTTACTTTCCTTACCTGTGCTGACTGTATAATTGACATTTTCGGAATGCCGAAATGCATATATATGTGATTATTACATTCATTTTCATAAAGATTGATTGCGTAGTTCGAGTATTTTCACGTGAGTCTAGTGGAGTCAGTTACAATCTCAGTACTTTCACTGCATAAAATGAACTTATACGATGATAAACTTGTGTGATTGCAATGATTGCATGTGAAATGATTACATTAGGTATATATAAACGTGCAAATTGCGTTATTAGGTAGGACTCATTTGTTTTTATTCACTTTAAAATAGTTATGAATACAATCGCAAACAAAACGTTTTTTTCACAGCTGTGTGTAAGTCCTATTAGCTAGGTATTTATATATAGTTATTACATCAGATTTATTATTCAACAGCATAAAAATTCACAATAATGTTAAATGACTATAATTATTTTACTTATAAGTTTAAGAAACATACATCCATATACACTAATTGTAAATCTTTCTTTCTCGACATAAATATACAGCTTCAACCCTTTCCACTGAAAATCCTCTCTTCTCGAAAAACAAAATCACAAACAAGTAGGAGAAGAGTTTTACTTCCAACCGCCCAACCCTGAGAACACATGTAATACTGGGATTTGTAATTTATCCTATAATAACTTTCAGTAAAATATAGCCGATTGATTAGATTACAGCAAGTGATTTTTGTGGTAAAATAATATGAACTTGCAAACTATTTACATACATACATACATGAGATGAGATAGGTTTAGCCTACCGTATAAATTATATATGCATATATATGTACATTGGGAATATGTACATGCATATTTACACCGAAATCTCTATATACGTCTATATATTTCTTAGGTTAGAATAATTAGAATGTGCAATATGAATTTACTTTTATACAAGTGACATTTACATTGGAATTAAGAAGTTTAGAAACAATGTCTCAAAAAGAAAGACTTGTCTCTTGTCTTCTGATCTTACCTTTCGTGTGTATGTGTAGGTAATATAATCTCTATTACAATGCAATTTTTACTAATCTTAAATATCAGTCTCTATTACGGAATGGTAAAGTCTGGTAGCTACAAAAAAAATGTTTTTAAAAAAAGTGGTCACAGTATATACGTATATATTTCTGTGATAAGGAGTGGAAGAAACTGCATCGTAAGTATCCTTTTCTACACGATACTTATTGATTCAATATACATTGGATGAATGCTGATGTAAATATATGCATATATATCGTCCGTATTTTGTATACATGCATAAATGTAAATATCAGCAGAAATTTACACAAAAACTAGAAAAAGTTGAAAGGAAAAAAGTAACCAAACTGGAAACGGATGACAGTGCAAATATACAAACCGAGTTATCATCGTTGTCGTCTTCTTTGAAAGACAAAAGAAGCAGATAATAAGATTTGTATTATAAATCGACAACGTATCGAACGAAAAGATTACAATTCATTCTCTCTCCAAACTTTTTCTTGTTTTGCTTGATGCATTTAAGCGAACAATACTACATCCATCTTTAGTTTTTAGTCTTACAGTTTTTCCTTAGAGTTTGTTACGCAAAATTGATGAAGCTTAGGTAAAATTTGAAGGAATATCCTTTAAAGATGAAAAAGCACAAAATGCTACACACTGATCTTATGCTTTTTCCCTTGTCCCCAAACATTCTCATCTCTGACTGTTGATGAGACAAAGAATATATATTCTCTCATTCAAGAAGGTCGGAATTTACATGTACAATATATACCATCATCATCTTTCCATTGCCGACGAAAAAGCGACCACAGAAGAAAATGAGAAACCGGTTGAGTTGAGAGTTCGACAATGGTATAGACAGGGAACTACTTTTTTTTGCTAATATTCAAGAATAACATGTACACTTTATGGCAATATTGTTTTTCATTTCTTCAGTTTTCACCAATTGTTTCCTGGTATATACAAGTACATTATGCATATATGTTCTACGACTACATGAACGGTAGCGTTCGGAAATAAGAAAGAGTAATAAATATTAGTTAAAATATAGTGACAGCTAATTCAGCAACGATATTGGATATGGATAATATGTAGTTTTGCATGCAATGTGACATTTACACTTTTGTGTACAAAAACAATATATGTTGAATAATGGATTTGATGCGCTATGCTGAAAAATTGTAAACCCACGTTGCAACGCAGCGAGCTTCAATCGAATATGTAAAATATTTGAAACTTCATGCGATTGATATTTAACAGTGTTTTCTGTGACATAAAATAACCGGGTCAAAAGTTACTGATTACAATGTGGTAGAAACTTTTAAGAAAACTTGAAATTAAAAATTCTGAATGCATCACCTATAGCAGCAATTTAGATCAGGCGATATCGCTCATAATGTGCCCATTTATCTTATTTTTCATCATAATTTTTGGCACATGCGAGATACATCATGGATTATGTATTTTTTTAAAACTAACCTCTTAGTGTTATCCGCGTCAACTAATTCAAAAAATAATAATACTGCTGACTTACGTTAAAATAAAATATTACAGTTTAAACCTACAAGAATAGGATACTGTACAAGTTTTCATTGCCATTTATATTTATATGTATGTACCATTCCGCAAGATTTATTTACAGTCTATTATACTCTGCGCTTACTTTTCTGATATGATCACCTATAATAGCTAGGGAAAGTGCTAACTACTTACACACTGTGATCCACTCGTCTACTGTGCAATTGCGACAGGTAACTTGACAACACCAAATGAACTGACAATTGCATCGGGTCGTGTACACTTGTCTGATTGTATTGTAGCCCCGACCGCAACACAATGTATTACAGCTTCCCATCTCTCCTCTTCCAGCTGTTTTATTGCACCTTCTCCCAGTCGTCCCTGGTATGCTAAAGTCTTTATTTGACTCACAATATGTTGGCGACCTCTCATAATACCAAAGGTCAATGTTGGCATTATTCCTCTTTTCACTCTGTCGGTCTCTTCGTTTGCGTCGCTGCTTGTTGAGTTTCTGCACTCGGCTCAAAGGTCGATTCCCCAGCTCCGACTGATCGATCATGATTGCTCGTCTAAATTTATTCTTGAGGAATGAACCAACACGACGGAATTCTGGAGGAGATCGCCAGCAGGTTCGCAGTTCACAGCTTCCTGAGAGACCATGACATTTGCATCGAACTTCCATGTTTGCGGATACAGCCTATGAAAAGAAAAAACAAATAAAAAGATATCATAACGCAACTGTTTGCATCTGCAGGAAGAAAGCTAATGTGTGCTCAAGCACGATTGTCGTGATTAAACTAATGCAAATCGGAGAAAAAGTTAGATAAAGGCAATAAAAGCATAAGGCTCATATTTCAAACTTTCATAAAGCAGCAAAATTAATACAGAAATGGAAGAACAATGGGCATTTACTTCACTGCATGATGCAATCTTTGAAACTATTTTTAATTAATTCTGATGTTCCTATTCACCGAAAGCATCGGGATCACCCACGTTGTTCACATCAGGGTTTTCTAGACATGGTCAACAACAACACACAACGCAACATACGCAGTATACCTAAATATATATTTCATCCTAGTACTACTACTCACTAATGTGTATAATCTCGACATGCCTGCGTCCCTTAATTCCATTTTTTTGTGAGTGGATGCCGGCCACACTGAGACACATCATTTAGGCCGTTACAATAATAATTTTGTTGATAATAACATGACTTTTTTGTGTTGCAGTACATCATCATCTTGCTCCTGCATCCAGCAAATGTATATGACTCAAAGAAGAGAGAGAAAAAGAGCGCTCCGAAAAAAACCTCCCATAATATGCAATTAGGTTAGATACGCTGACGTAATAATAGTTCTGACATAATGGCATTTAGTATGTATTAAAATAGAATCTTCATATGAATGAGCTGTGTTAAATCATGCCCCCATTTTGACACCCGGTAGGTGGGTTACAAGGATGATATATGAGCCAATAAATTATATTCATCCGGAGATCAAAAAAATGTTCAGACATTTGGTATGGTGGCTGTGGTTGATCTGCAACTGAATCTACATAATTCTAATGGACATGTTACAATTTACGACCATTTCAAATATATCATATATATGTGTAAGTGATACTTTTTGTGAATTTTATGTCTTTCTTTACACTTGATTAGTACATTTAACTCACTGCATTTGGTTAAAACGGAGGAAGGGAATTGTGATCTACAATAATTATTATACAACGAAAATATTTGAGGTTACAACAACAACTGCATGCTTTCCGTCATAAAGATGAAGCTATTTCATTCACTCTGAAAACCGTTTCGTGTTAATTACAACATCCCCAAACACACAATTTCGGTAATCTTCCGCAGCGATAATCACAAGGCAGGCTGCATTTCATGTCCCTTTACAAACTTCATTTCATTTGTTTTTATATATTTTTGTAAACCAATACAATAGAAGATATTATTTCATGGGTTCATTTCATAAGATATAATGATTGCTTGTAACAAATGGACAGCGGTATTTTTGTTAAAAACAGAGCCCCTTTTTGTTTTTAGCACCATTAGGTCATTGTTAAACACCAAGAATTAGCTTAGAGCTTCCAATAATCTTTGTGCCGCCACACATAGAGTGAAAAGGAAATTGTATTTTTGGTACACAGGAAATACTTTATTATTATTACCTTGTTACCTGCAAATGACTCCATTACGGATACCTCCAACATCAATCTAACATACCTTTGAGGATCACCTACAGCCTACAATCTGCCTTTTCAATATAAGCTATACATATAAAAGTATGTATGTAACGCAACCTATCTTATTCTATTGTATTCTATCGTTTAGAAATAATCAATCCTAAAAGAAATGGATGAACCACATTTTTCTATAATCATATAACTCAAGAAAGAGATCATCATCACCATCACCAAAAAGTTATTATGTAAGATCATCGCAGGCACGGTCGAATAATGCATTTCATTGTAAAACTGTCTGTACTATTTACCTAGATACTAAGAATCGTTGCAGTAGGTCTTGGTCGATGGATGGTTGAGGAGAGTGAGAGCACATGATTTGGAACACATACTTGTACTTTTATATACGTTTACCTCTTTGACCATATCACAGCAGCAGATGCGCTGCTGCTGGAATGACCTGACACGATGAATCATAATTATGTCTATATATGTCCATTATTATTACACATTACTCATTCATACCGAAAGAGCAGTGCGCGTTAGGTTGTGTTGTAGGAGCAGCAATAAGTCATTAATCTGTGTGTGTAGTCGGTGCAGATATAGCGATAAAGAAGGTGAAGGGGATTGGATGATGGGCGGTTTTGAATTACCGTAAAAATGGATAGGTGCCAAGAGAGTTTGGTGTGAAAGTATGCAACTTTTCCCTTCCTCTGTCTGACAATATTATGACCTAAAGCTGTTATAATGATACTAATAACCAACACCTTGATATTTTCTTAAGGGAATACTAAACAATTTCCCTTTTCTTCGAAATTCACAAGGATGATGATGATGATGGCTTTGACTTGGCTTGGCAGACATTTATACATACAGATCTCTTCATTTAGGAAAGATGAAAGAAACGGCAAGCTAAAATTGAGATATGAAAACACTATACACATATATACATTATCAAAGCCTCAAACGTTGATAAGTTTATCCCATTTATCTTTTCACAGAAACTTATCACCAACCAACAATCATATATGTGTATAAGGATTCCTTCAAAGGTGAAGCATTCATTTTCAGTAATATGGGAAAAAATTCAAGTGAATATATTTCTCAAGGGAATTTTCTAGTTTGGAATATTGTATAGCAAGTTGAAAATGCACTGAAAATGATGAATACTTGCATAACATCATCCCAAAAATGTTTTATCTGTATTATTACTATATAGTTAGGTACTAAACTAGACCCAGTTCGTGTATCCTCGTATTTGATAATTTTCGTACCTATTATGGCTATATTATATTATGGCTTCATATTTAGTTGTACTCATCTACCTCTCTCTTCCAGCTTGTCTGTGGTAGGTGGGCCACCACGGAGATAAACTCATTATTTTTCATGTAAAAATTATTAGCTAAAGGGCAATAGGTGCCAAGGAGTAGAGAATGAAGAAAAAAGGCGATGCCGAGATGGAAGGATGAAGTGCTTTAATAGAATATTATCATAATAATAGCGTAGTGTGTTAAATGAATATATTATCTGAACGTAAAACGCGAGCTAAAGTTGTTTTTGCTCCCTTCACATTTTGAAAGAGAAGTGTGCACCCCATAAAAATTATGGTGTACATTTAACATTACGTGTATATACCAAAAAAGTACTAACTTGTTTTCTTGAAACTTTTACACAGTGAACATATAGCATTATTGTATATAGAGATGCAACAATGGTGATATGATATGATACTCATGTTCACATACACCTTTTAACTCCCAGTCTCCAAGCTTTTAGATAGGAAGAAGATAATATTGCGTTTTACGTTTAGCATCAATTTTTTTATCTAATGGTCTCACGCAATTGTATAAGTGGAGAAATGAGGCAATTTCTTTGTAGCTAAAAACTAGTAATGACGATGTTTGATAACTTATTTGATGTTTCATTTTAGAATTTCAGTTTAGATGAATAAAAGGTATGCATGCATTTGCACATTAATTTCTTCGTTTCAAGACACAGGATCCTTCAATTTCAAAGTATTATATAGTGACTGCACTTTTGCAATGCACTCTTTCCCCTTTAAAGCCAGTTTGGTTTGCCAATCAGATAATTAAAGGAATTTCCTCGGTCGTTCATCAAGAAAATGATGTAGATATATGAACACTTCGTCAAGATTTTAAAGATAAATTTAAAATACCTCAGCGATTCTTTATTGCAGACATTCATATTTGTTGAAAACATTTAAAGTTGCAGACAAAGTTTTATAAATGAATCCATAATAATAATAATGGAAGCTGAAGAACTACTTTTTATCAACTTCCAAAGATACATAAGCAATTGCGATTAGCATGTACTAAACCAAGTATTATTGTTAAGTAGAAAAGAGTAGTAGTAAATATATTAGTAGAAATAAAAGTTTACTCACCACTCTCCCAACTTTGTTGTTGTGCAGATTTGTAAGGGCTGGCAAATCGTGTGACTTTTCTCTTGAGTCGAGAAACAGTTTGGCGAATTTCATGCCATAGTCCATATTATGGGAACAGCCAGACCATTTCCATGATGAGATGCTGTTACTCCCCTTTTTGAATATTGCTTCATTACTGTGACAAATTTACAACAAATATACGGGAATCAGTTAGCATAAAAAATTACTGTGATTGTATGCCACCAAATCAAATGCTATTTTATGTTGAAATGCAATCCATGTTTCTTGTATGTTTATGAGTATTCAAATAAAACATGATGCATATGTGCATTGATTTTTATTATTAATCTCTAGTACGAGTATATTAACTACTATAAATAATAGTAAAACTTACCTTTCATCAAATGCATAGTCGGCTTCCTTTGAAGGAATGTAATTGACTTGGTCATCATACTGGAAACCGCATCCACAAGACAAAAGTTTTCCTTGACTGCACGCTTTGGCCACAGCATAAGCAATTCCTGCAGCCGCGATCGCATGTCCAAATGCAGACTCACGGTAACCTGAAAGTTCATTCATAAAAGGAACAAGATTATAAATATGAAATGAAAAATCAGCAATATTTTCATCATCAAATCATCTTTTTTATTACAAGGCATCAACATCTGGATCGCAGGCAATAATTTAAAGTAGTAGAAGAAGCTTCCTCATCTTCTTATATTACAAAATATATATGCTATATCATATATCAGTTCTACTCAGATGTACGTCATGCATGCAGCACTTGAAAAATACTTAAAGTAAATTGCAAAGATCTACTAGAAGAAGAGTGCAAAGTAAATGAAGTTGTGATTCACGAACCCTTCTGTGCATAATAAACTGTAAATTACCTTCAAGTTATTGCTTTTACTACCAACTGAACAAGCCAGATTGATAATGTGTGATAGTTGCGGTGATGATCACTTGCTTTTACAATAAATATTGATCTGAGGAAATCAACATATTTTTATTGAGCATAAATGAAGTGTTAAAAAACTCGCAAGTGGTTGGTTAGTCCATGATGGAATGTATAAAAATTACGAATGTATAAACGTTTTCATGATGAAATGAACCTTCTTCGCCTCGGGGTTACACTTATTACGTCAATGACATGTCCTACAAAATTTACAACCTCATTTCCTGTTTGATGAGCAATTAACCTGATTGATTCTTTATTCTTTTTCATGGTCACATGTTGTCTTATCTCTGATGCAGTGATTTTTAGGTGTAAGTAAACATTCACACAATGTGTCACGCTGTGTATAAACCTACCGACTTTGTATTCATTTTAAGGCATGTTACACCGCGTAATCGGAAAGGAATGAATTCTTTCATCATTTAAAATAACCCCTTGCTAGCCACCTTCGTTGATTGCAAGTCCGATATCTCACCAAACACCACCTATATACTCAACCTCTTTCAACAGTTTGGGGGCCACCCCATAAGACTTTGTATAAAGCACTCTGACAAAAACATACATAATTAGCTGGCTGATTGTCTGAAGAGACCTATTTTTAACTTTGTTCGGTAATTCGGTATACGTACTACGTGATACTCTAGATTTTTCCAGTCGAGTCTTATGAAAAAACACATCCCCAAAACAACGTTGGAGGTTGGGGCAATGGCGCGTCATCATTACGTAATTACACAACTTATTAATCCCAAGAAATTCTCGGATCTACAGAACGCTCCTTAAATCTAAGTGAGTTATTGGATTTCCCCTTTCAACGCTTTCATTAAAGGGTAAACGTTTCTGCTGAAGAAAAGATCATGTCCATTTTTTAAATCAACTTCCAACTTCACGTATTTATATATATATATATTATCCATATATTCCTAATTGCTTATCCAATTTAGACAAATTTAGTTGATCATACATATATAGTCATCCTTGAATAGGTAAGATGGGGTACTTTATTCTAATGCACACGTACCTTCATGATAATGGTTTTCCATACAAAGATTTTACCCCAAAAACAGAAAGTTTATCCTAATAACTATTTTAATGAAGAATACCCTTGAGCAAGCCGAATCAACTGGATGTATTATGTATGTATGTACCTCACCTGAATAACAAATTAAGCGTAAAATGAGTAAGAAAAGGATTTTTTTCCTCAGAGTATCCCTACATTTGTGGTATTCCTATTGTTAGAAAAAAGGAAGATGATGTGTATGTTACAAAAAGGAAGCTTAAACATCTATCTTCGTCTTTTCACCTAATATAAACATTTCACTGGGGTGGTAAACTGCTTTGGTTGCCATTCCACATGTCCAGTAGTTTTTTTACTCTCATGTTTTTTTTCTTTCCCCTTTTCTTTCTTCTTGCTTTCGGCTCATGCATTTTGATGATTATTAAATGAGATGTTGTAGCAAGACGTGGCTCTTTGATTGAGGTATACCGCATGCCACCTCAGTATCCAAATCTTGACACTGCGGTCTCTTTTCACGAAAAAATTTCAACACATTTTCTCAACACAAGAAGCTGCTTACTGCTTGCTCGTGGAATAAACAATTGAAACATCATCTCCCTTTCTCAAACGACCTACCTCATCTTCACCATTTAAGGTATGCGTTATACGTACATGAATACGGGCCAAAGAAAAATTTCAAATAAAATGGATGCGGAACAAGCATATTTGTCAGTTGATTACTGCCAAAGGAAAAAAAAAGGTAAGTTGATGACGATCCTGATTTTGATGATGATGATGATGATTTTGGTGATGCTGGCTCATGCCAGCTATATTCATAAAAAAAGTTATGATAAAGATACTGACTCAAGTTATTTGGGTCTGGCTTTCATATTTTTTTGAATATATTACAGCGTGTCGAAATGACAACATATGTTTGATTATGTGATGCCATATAAAAATTTAAGTTGGATTTTTTGGATGGAATGTTTGCTGTCTGTCTGGCAACCTGCCCTTATTGCTGGTTTTTGCTATAATGCCATAGGATAGGATATGTTATGCTGGCTGTGGGAATAGCAAAAGAAATGATTCACCCTTTTGCTAAACATTTTCACGCAAATAGTGATTCTCTTCAACTATAATATGGCCAGTGATGAATAACTTTGTACACATTTTCAATGTGGGATAATTTCAAGGCGGCTTACCTTCCTAATGACCGCAAACGTTTAAAGAAAAGGGGAGAAGGTACAACAATGTCCAAACCAAAGGAGGGTTCCTACCTGCACAAATTGCCGGCAGATATTATGAAGAAGAGTCATTGCATCGTGTTTTGTAATTTAATGCAGATGAATATACATCTTTAGTATGCATGTGTTGCTTTTTTCTTCAAATCTAGCTGAAATTACAGTTTTACTTTCATCATTACCATCAACATAAACATAATCACTCTTTTCATAAACATGCATGTTGAATTGGATGTGTTTATGTGTGATCATACTTTTACAAGCCACAATCATTTATAAGAGATTTTGCTGCATGCAAGAGTACAACATAATTTGATATCACTGACAGAAGTCATCATGGTCTTGGATGGAGATGATCTTTGCAATGTGCTTTTTTATATTTTTCAAGATAATTTTTTTTGTGCCACGTGATGTTGTTGGCCTTGGTGGTTTAAAATAGCAAAGCATGATATATATCAATACTTCAAACTATGACCTTTCTTTTCGGCAATCAGCAATCTTAATACTCGGATTTGCCTCGGAGGAAAATGCTGAGTGAGGACTAAATGAAGCCGTTAAACAAGCTTTGCAAATTTGCAATCATGTACTGCAGTTTTCACTTACATCCGTTAAACACACAAGGAAAATTTGAGGTGACCCACAACCATCAACAAACAATCAGCCATTCATTTTTTGGCATCTTTAAAGATGAAGCGGGACAATATTGAATATACCGTCAATATATATAAGTTGTACTAAAAAAAAAAGGTATGCTTGCATCTCAAAAGCAACTAGCACAATCGAGCCAAAAACTCCAGGTGGATCCGGTATATATGTCATTCGAGTGAATTCATCCATCAAATAACAGTATTTCACTTGCATTGAATTGGAGAAATTTTCTTCAATAGAAACTACAGATTGAGCAAAGACAAGCAACAGTTGCATAGCACAGTCTAATTCAGAAATCCTGAGAGTAGCAGCTACAAGAATACAAATCCAACTTTCTGCTACGCTTTACGCAGTTTTGGCGATTCGCTACGGATGTCAATAGCCAACATTGAAAACAAAATTTTTGAAGTTTGACATTTCTTTAATAATGGCACGGTGCGGCATATGCGTTATAACGGAATAAGAATAAGAGCACGTACATTTATATGAATATGAAGTGAAGTACGCCTTCTATCAGCTTTTGCACCCTTGCCTGTTTTCAGACATCTCAGTTTCCTTCACCAAGATGATAATGAGCAACGATACGGAAAATTGAAACATTTTCTCAGTTTTCCTTGCCGACCTTTCTTTACATATCTTTTTTGATAAAGCTACATAAGTCATGACATGGCAAAGTCCATTCCGACCTAACCAGCCGTACAGGCGCCCTCCCATTTATCTATGTAGAATAGAGTCGAGTTGAGGGGCACAGTTCCTGTGTAGTGTGTAGCTGTTCATTTTTTGTGTTAGCTAACAATGAAGCGCTTATAATAATAGGAGTCTAAGGTGTCCGCATCCATTCTTAAACAATGTATGCATGGATAATTTATGTTAGGCAACTGTGTGTGTGTCTTCATATACATTACATCTCATTTCACAGGAACAATCAGAGCAAAGGGAAAAGTAAATGGAGCATCAACCACGAGGATTGTATGTAGATATGATGGGAAGAAAAAAGCCATCTCTTCCGAAATGATTAAAGGTCTCTTGGAACACAGGTAACCTACGCATAAATAACTACAAACGTTGTTGCTGATGAGAAAAAGGGACTGTTGCGTTGCAGTGTGCCACACGGTTTCAAGTCAATTGGTTCCGCTCTGGTAGGTCAAACAATGTATTGCATTGTTATTGTGATTACAAATTATGTTGGGAGAACTATGCAACGCAGCTTTTTTGAAATAAAAGGAAATTAGAAGTGAACGAAAAGGAGGAGATGAGCATTCACTTTTTCATTGTGTCGGACCACCTTTGATTTTGACATCATTATTATGTACTTTTTATCATTTGTGGATCCTCCGCTTATTTCCATTACACCTTCACTTTTCAAATTATTTACCCATTTCCATATTTCCCTTGAAGACCCCTTCTTAGTTCTTTTTTACTTTAAAAAATGCCTTAAAGAAGTAAAAAAAACTTGTGAACGCAGTAACCCAGCTAGCCATTTTCGTTATAATCGTTTACAAATCGTCTATTAATTTCGCTAGGATTTCGTTGTAATAATCGCTACGAATCGTAGAATATCACTAGTGAATAGTTAGCGATTTTTGGGATAAATGTCCGCCTATTCGCCAACTATTCGTGCAGATTTCATAGCGATTGGTAATACCACGATTAAGGACGACTTCGTCACGAATTAGGCAGAGAATTAGGCGGTTATCGTAAATTTGAACATGCAGCCAACACAAATGCGAAATATAATAAAGCACTTTTTATTATCGATCATCACACAGTCATTTTTTAATTATTACTATTTATAATGTAATGACAGACTTATACATAGCATTAGCTAATACTAATACAATTTGCTTTATTCCCCATGCTTTTAAAGAACCTTCGATTGCTTATGGGTTTCGAACACTTGATTAAATTAATTGTTTCACACGTGTACACTTCCCTCTTATCAGTGGATACTCAATGAATGACGATGAATGATTTTGTTACAATTATACTTCCGCATCCACTTGTATCTGATTAGAAATTGGTACCTTTGGTTCACTATAAGATTACTTCACTGGAAATTGCTGAAGGGGTAGATCTTTCTCTGCATCTGAAGCTTCATCAGAAGAAATGATGTTCACCAATGGATTAAAACTGCGTAAATTTCTTCCCTGATGCGTTATTTTCGGTTATCTTGTCGACTTAACACTTGAAACAAATCGTCGTTTGTGATGTTTCGATATCTCTAAGGCTGTTCTTAGTCCTTTGTATCTTTTACTTGAATGAATTTTTATGTGGTTTCTTTCCCGTATCAAAAAACTTATGCAGATTGATTTAAAAAAAATTAATTATAGAATAGCGAAAACTAATATCGAGTGAAATGAATGTTAACAAACTTAAAGTTTGATATTTAGTTTTATTAAATGATAAACAGACCACTTGCCACTACGTAGGATATCTTATGTATATGATACCCATGGTTTACCTGGCCATTCAAATAGCACCATATGTTCATACGCTAAACTGCATTCTTTATCGATTTCGTGGTGACAATCAGAGAATAAGAGTGATTTCGTTACGAATTCGCTACAATTTTAGAGTAACGATTCGTCGAGACATTTAGTTACGATTTCGCTTAAGCGACATATCTCGAATGGCTAGCTGGGAAGCTACCTCTTACATTTTTTTCAGCACGTTGAAATAAATTGCATCCAATTTTCACACTGAATCCCAATGGACCCAACGTCAAAAGATTCATTTTTCTCTACCTCTCCTTCCTCCTCTCCGTTCGCAAACAGACGAATAGGGTTCTCCATAAAGCGGAAAGGCAATTAAGTTATGTAATTAACAATTAGTTTTAAATCGCTGATGGTGCGATTTTCATTAAGAAATTGCTGATCATTTCGAGCCAAGCTAAATATGTGTACGTTTGTCTACACGCACACACACAATGCGAACTATTTACGCTGCAATACTTCTGCATGAAGCCACGTGTGTACCTTGCTAGCACGACGTCTGCTTTACTAAAATAACCATTAAAAATCCCTGAATCGCAAACATTTTCAATTTGTTTAGATGCAGTAAACCAGGCAGTAAATATCTAGAATATAGAGGATTCCCATTGGAATACAGAATTTGTAATGACAATGCTTAAGGGCTAATTTGGAGTGTTATAAGGATGGATGAGTACTCGTCGAGGCGTACCAAGATCAAAGGAATTTTATTCAACTGGATTTCTAGTTAGATACATGGAGAAAAGCGTACGCTGTATAAAGGATATGATTGCGTTCCACTCGTTTTGCTGTGCAAGTTCATTCATTCACATTTCAACAATAGATAACAAGCTGCAACACAACACTACCTAAGTACAATACTTACTGAAGTGTTTTTGACGTTTCATGTTCATTTTTATATAAATATAAATCCAGCATTCACTCACTCCCGATACGATCAGTAAACTATCTTGGAAAACTGCTTTCTTCATATCAACCCAAATGTTTCTTGTTTGTGAATTTCATCAAGCTTTTGTGAATATTTAAACGCTTAATGCAACACTTGTCCCGAGGGAGTGAGACAATCAACGATGTGCGTACATCAAACAAAAAGTTATTTTATTTCTGATTTTCTCACAACTTCCTACCCACTGAATGGATGGAGATTTCAGTCTATTCTACTGACTCCTATAAAGCTATCCAAACGTAAAAGCAAAATATACTTGACAATGAATATATGTAACTATATGCTCAATGAGTTTATGTATTTCCCTAATGGAAACAATCAAATAATTTCATTTCTTTTCATGTTCCATTGTTATGAGCAAACTGTCAAATCTTCTTTTACAATGTGCATGCCAAGTACTTGCGAAAACAGATGAAAAAGTAATACATAAAAGTTCCAGCTTACCTTTTTTAAATAATTGCGTTCCATGAGGATTCGTAGAGCCTTGAAGTGACGAGCAGTTCCACCGATGTTTCGCCATTTGAAAGGCACATTCATCTGATGCCAAGTGTATCCCTTGAATTGCAACTTTTGTAGTTTCAGGAGCACGTATACATAATTCCATTTGTTCTTTAGTTAGTCCCGGAATCATGTGACAAATTGAATTTGAATCCTCCCAAACTGATAAAGCAGATTCAAGACTTAATATACTGTTAACACTTGCTGCTCTCGGTGGAGCAGCTTTCTTTTTGGCACTGTTTCTACCACCATTTTTCCTATTGTTACGATTAGAGTTTGATGAGATGGCGAGATGCTCATCCGGGGCGATCATTGTTGTCACTCTATTGTTTTGTTGTTGCTGTTGCTGCTGATACAATCGTCTTGTCAGCAGCGTGTTATCCAAAAGTGCAGAGGCTGAGGAGCGCAGCAGGTTCTTGGCATATTGATTATTTATGCCACTCAAAGCCGTGTTACTACTCACATTGTCATTGTACAAAAGTCTACCTTTCTTATATGCTTGTGCTGATGACGATGACGACGACACTGAGCGTTGATTCTCCAGAAACGGATTTGAATTGCTACCACCACCACCACCATTGAAACCAGCACTGTAAAAGAGAATGAAAAACAAATAATGAAATGACACATTTATATTATTTTGTCAGCTTGAACTTGTCATCGACTACTCCCACACAATACATGCAAACAAAAGGTGAGAACAAACTCGGTGGTCGATTTTCATCATTACATTATTTTTCCTCTTCTATTGCAATTCATCATTCATTTCTTTTTCGTACGGGAGTCTTTCGATGCATAATTTAGTCAATTCTGTTTTTGTATGCTCATTGCCATTCCCCTTTTCACACAATAGAGCTCTGCTCCTCAAGATATTTTGAAAAAATCTAGGTTTCTCTCCTTCATCTGCATGTATTCTTCTTTCCTTGTTGCCCTTCCTCTTGATTTTCATAGTGTTCCCAAGCAAGTTACAGTACATCAAAGCAAAAAGTAGTGCAATGGTTTAGCGATGATAGCTGGAAGCAAATGGGCTTCTTCTTTCGTCTTACCCACACTCCTATTTCAATCTCCTTTCGCTATTCTTTACGAGACTCCCTGTCGCTCTCCTCTTTTCCCCCAACATTATTTATGTCTTTTTGCTGTTTGCTATGCATGGCTCTCGATACATAATAATGAAGATGTTGATGACAAAATGGTTTGCTTTGAGCCACCACACCACCACGGTATGTGTATGTATATTATATATGAAACTAAAAGGTGAATACTAAATGCATGCTTAGAGATGATGCTGCCAGGTGAATAATGGATTTTTTTGTGAAAAAAAATAAACAGCTTTTACTCAGTCATCTTCAAGGGGGAATTCAGCACCCTTCGCCCCGTTTGCTTCATCTTAAATAGAAGTCTTCGTGTGCGTCTTAAATGATTTAAAGCGTTTTGGAATATTTTCTGTCAAAAGCGATTGTGCCACCATTATATAATGTAGTTTGCTACGTTAACGTATTCATTTCCTAGCCAAAAATATTGTTGTTGCATTATTTTTTTCACAAACTATTCATAACTTGGTGTAATTCAAATAGGCGTTTGCAAGTTCCGTCGAGGCATGTATGTATATACCAATACCATATACCAATCGAGCAAGTTTTTTTCAGTTCAAAAGGATGCAAAGTTCAGGAGAAAAAAAATGAGTAAAACTTGCTTGCAAACCATTGATGAGATGAATCACTGCAGCTGGAATACTTTTTTTGTTTGATTCCCTTAAGCTAAAACGTGGCATGGTCTGGTCCTATTCTGTCCAGAAGAATGCAAATTAGCTTGGTACTTGTGCCTTTATCAGACTAGACTGCGTAGCGTATGTAGCGTGGAGAGGGAGATACTCAACCAGCGGTCACGAAGTCTTGTGGTACAAAAACATTCATAGCATAAAAAGCAAACCATCATGATCATGAGCTTTTTTTTACTGGATTTGTACAAAGATCCTGATCTTATGATCGTTACGCATACACGTATCATTCATACAAGAATGTTTATTTAGCAAGTATTTAAGCTCAGCAAGCCAACATTCAACATTTTTGAAAGATGACAATGAGCAACCCATGCAATGTCAGAGCCAGATTTTTGAGTATTAATAATTATATGACAATACTCAACTGAAAGAAACAAATGCGGGGATGACAATGTGAAGACAACAAAAAGCGAAAAATATATGGTAAGAAAAAATTGTTGAAATGCACAAATGTGAAGCAATTTACAACACACAACGTTCACAAAGACAAAAAAATGCAAGCACGCTTTGCATGAGCATTAAAAATTTTAAGAATGGATCGCTCTTCCTCCTCTTCATTTTGCTTATCATTCTTCAGCTTTTCAAAATGAACCAACAGGAATATAATGCTGACAAGTGGTTCTTTTTATAAAAGAAAGATGTTGGATGAAGAGAATACTTTTTTTTTGTTTCTTGCTTTCTGTCTTTATACTTTCGAATTGTGCTTGTTAATGTTAGCTTTAGCAACTTTTCTCGCAATATCGTTATCAACGAATACATCTTATAAGGAGCTTGTGTACACACGCGTTGTGGGTAAAGGATTGTTTTGAGTAAATATTATGAAAAAGGCTTAGAGCTCACATCATCATCGACTTGGACTCCACCACACATCTTTACTTTACTCTTTTATTTACAACTGTCAGTAATAATACTATACTAATGACAACGATGATGATGCTAGCTGCTTTTTGAACCCTTCTCAGTACCCATTGTTGAAACAAGTCAAGTGGATTAAAGCAGCTCTCTCAAATGCTTCTTGAGGATTGAGTATATGAGTATGTGAGTTTCAATGGTTGCCTATACAAGATTCTCCTTTGACACTTTTTTATTTACTCAATTTTCATATATGCAAACAATCGTGCAGGTTTATGTAAAATAAAAGCATTGTTCAGCTCAAGTTGACTAAATTACACAAGGAAGTTTAAAGGAAGTGGGTCTGTGAAACTAACGGAAACTTTAATGGTAAAGAAGAAAATACAAAGTGCCTGTAGAGTATTCTTATGATTCTAATGAAAATGGATGTTGCATATACATATTTAATTTGCTATACTTACTTTTTTCTCGCGGCTTCCATTTCACAAAGGAAGGAAATGAAAATGATTATTATTAGCACCCAGAAATCAATTGAAAAACAAGTCCACGTTTTTCTCCCCATTCCACGAGTTACAACGAGCTTGCTGATGAATTCCATCATCAACATGAGAGCTTAATGAATGAACCGAATATGTCACCTTTTCTGCCACGTTTTCTACTCAACTCATTACTGAATAATTTGCAATTCAAAGAGTTCATTTTAGACGGGATTTAACGAGTAACTACTTTAATGAGGGTTCGGGGAACAACATAACATATATCAGCACAAATTTTACTCTGTGCGTTTCACTTTACACTTTTTCACTGGGGTTGTTGTCACTGTGTGTCTTTATCGTTAATTGGATTCATGTCTGAGCTTAAAATATACCCTAATTGATATTCCAAATAATTTCACCTCACCATTCTGTGATTTTCTGTGGAGTCACTGCAACGCGTTATATTTGTCAATGCTAAAGCTTAAAATTTCACTTTTTGGGGCAAAGTATTACACTTTTCTTTCTTCGAAAGAACTCACTATCGTCGCGTGGTGGATCCGATGTAGTTTTATTTTGGCTTCTGCACTTCAAATCAGTACAGATATATTATGGGTGCTCTTTCTCCATTAGCCAAATGAATGAAGTCTTACAAGCAGAAGATTAACTTTGAACAATATGATGATCAGATGAATGTAAGCCGGTTCACAGATGAAAAGTCTTCCTTCTTCCCATAGACAGAGCAAGGGAGCAAGTCGGATGTGACAATATCAGAAAATGATGATGCCGATGGGGTAGAATATGAGAGTGTGATTGAGATTTTTAGGCATTTACCGACGTACTTTGCATGCGTTCATGAAAATCATGATCAAAAGGAATAGGGAAAAAGAGATGCGATATGAAATATGAGCGTGTGACTCTCGTTCTTTCTTTTTCTATTCTCTGTATTAAATACATACAAGATGATAATCAGCTTTTGCCTTAGCATAGCATGAGCACTACCAAACCAAGTGAACACCTTCCTATATATTTTACCATGTAGGATCAGGATGACGATGATGATGATGATGATGATTGTGATGAGCAAAGGAACAGTAACAAGCTCTTCTTCATATTGTTACTTTCCATTGTCATTATTACATGTGAATATAAAATATATATTTGTATGTATGTTGATACGTTTCCACTACTATACTGCTGATGTTGGTTGGCTGCTCGAGTAGAGAAAATAAAGTGGTGAGATAGGTTGAAGTAGATGACGAGTGAACTGTACCGCAAAAGAATGGGTGGTGACCAGTTTTCGCTGGAGGTGGAGTTTCCCACAACGAAAAAGATGCAAAAGTATACAAGCATGATGCAGTGTGTTGAGATGATCAACTCGCACATTTACAAATGCATACATAGCCAGCACTCAATCTTTCTGTGGGTAACTAAAAGTACATTCGGTGTGTGTCTTTACTTATCAAGTGTACATTTTTCTCTTCATTTTTTAACAACTCTACTGCAAATAAATGAAAATCTTTATTTTTAAGTATGATTGCTCTTTTAACTACATACATTTTTTTGTAGAAAAGTATGCATATGAAAATGCATCAAAACATTCACATTCCCTTTTGTATCAAAACGGTGCAGTTGAGCTTGTGATGATCATATTCATTTTATTCATAGAATCCAGCAGTTTTGTTTTGATAATGATTGCCTTCAGCTAAAGATTCTGAAATACGAAATCCTTTTTGTAACATTCCTCTCAAATTCCCTTTATAAACAGTTGCTTCCTTTGCTACTTTTGCTAGTCGTCATTGTGTGTGTGGCACAAAATGCCACCATCAATATATTCCGCTCAATTTCATACGTAACCTAGCATGCTTATCTTTTATTTTGTCATCTTCCCCACCCTATCGCATCTTTATCTCTTTGAGGAAACTATAAAGGTAAATATGCCGAACGTGAGATGAGATATGAATGTATCAGTGTGTGTACGCACTCATCCCAAAATCACGCTTAGTCACTCGTGTGCATGAACATGGGATTCATTTCATGCTAGCGTTTACTTTTGTGCATATTATACGGACGGTGTAGACAGAATGGAAAGAGGCACAAGTCTGAAAACATGTTCGGTATTAAGTCCTCTGCGCCTCGAACTGGTGTGGTGTGGATGACATACTTGTAGTGAATACCATGTAAAATGCTTGTTTGCTTGTTAATTATTGATTGTTTGTTTAGTTATTGTGCTAGATTTTACACCCTTCACCTGGTGCACTTTTATAAGCAACTTTTCACACCAGTTTATACTAGGAATTGCTCGCGTAATTGACCGGTTAAAGCTATTCAGTCCTGATTGTTTGTAAATAAAATAAATATTTGCACAGGGTGCTACATTAAACACAATCATTAAGGACTAGCTCATCCCAATTGCAGGTCTGTTGATGTTTCCTTAACGCACTTTGAATGCCAGAGGCCAGAGCATTGCAGTTTTTTTTAAATTTTCGTCAATGCATTTAATGATAGCTTCTATGTCCGCTAAAATACTCAAGCTAAATTTAGTCTTAAAATTGATTGTTTCTGCAAATGCACTCTCCATATTATTTATATTTCCTGAAATAAATTTTGATTAAATGTTTAAAGCTGTATAAGCATTCGTCGGCATTTCTTTAAATAAATACTCAAAAGCCTGTCAAACTGACGAACTGGATGATGAGTACTGTCGAATATTGAGGAAACAGCAGAATGATTTGTCGAAAACGTACTAAACGCCAGTAATTTGTAAGAATGCTACTTTTTCTAGAAACCTTCCCTTCTATCTCATTTCCCAAATCTTTCATTTTTCACACAGTATTGTTAAACAGTCGTATTCGTCAGTGAGGTCCGTTTAGAGTTGATTACACCTTTTCATAAATTTATTACTGTATTTTCAATCTTTCATTCTATTCAGAAAAATCTTCAAAGGGTAGTCTCCTTTTATGCTCACATAATATTCATCAGTCATCATATTACCCGTGTGAACGATTCTGATGTGAAGAAAGAAAAAGTAAGTTTACATCTCCTTTTTCGCTTCATTTACTAAAAGACTTGGTGAGTGAATATTTTTAGAAAATTGTACCACCTACTGTACTGAATGCATAGAATCTTGTAATCATAGTCATTATGAAAACCAAAGTTCATTAGCAACTCCGTAACAGTTTGGACACCCTTCCGCTAGAAATGCTTATCATAGGTAAATGTTTCTGAACAATGAATGATACAATAGATTCTCATGTTAACATCTAAACGAAAAATTGGAAGCCCAAATTGAAAGGATTCTTGCACAGTTTATACTCATTACAAGCTGTATAATTATCATTTACAAAAAGTTTGTACTAAATGTTCTTCATTGAATTGCACAGTAAAAAACTGAAAAGGTTATTTCTTGTACGCACAGATTGCCTATGGCTTTGGAAAACCTGGAAAAACTCTTGAGCCTACACTATATGTACGCTGTTGATTTCTCCAGAATACAGTAAAAATGTTTTCAGAATGCTTTCATTTCATAGAAAGAACCAAATTCAATTAAAACCAATGACGTGGTCAAATGAAAAATTCTTGAAAATTTTATTGCTTGAATCCAATTCAAAAGAGTTAAAAAATCAAATATTTACCATTAATCACAATATTCCACTTTCAACAATGTCTTCATTTTGGTTTTTTGTTCCTTTCGGATAGTAAAAGGGTATCATAGCTCCGCATGCGATAAGGATCTGAAGATTGGTACGGATCTTTAAGCACGTCCTTGCATTGTATTGTTCTTGTACAAACCAACAATCAACTTTTCATGTCATATTCTTCCATCATCATCATCATCACTGTATCCACTTAAACCGGAGGTACGTTGCATATATATGAATGTATGTACCCGACACGTCACATAAAAATGCACCGCATTAAGTTATCATAAGCTACCACCACTTCACCATTGACACAACAAGTTGACCCCTTTTATCTTGTCAGTTTCTTTAAGGGTATGACTTTCGAGTAATCACGTTTTATCTACATGGATAGAGATGCTAGCGTACTTAACAGTGGGCATGATGACATGTGTAAATGAGTTACAATTCGTTGAGAATTAAGAGCTTTATCAGATACTGATGATAGCTATCCAATAATCATAAGTTACCAATTTTTTTTTACTAAAGCCGAAATGTTACGTACGCATAAGGTAAAACCAAATAGATGTGACTCGTGGGAAAATACCTGAAATAATTGTGCATATCAAAGATTTTTTTAAACTGTTACTATCGAACTGAAAGGGTTAGTACCACATTATCAATCTTCAGTAGTATATCATATACAATCGCATTGTTTTGTCGCAGGTTGAATGAAATACAATATAGTTTGTTAAGCGATGAGACTTTGTAACATCTTGATTCTTATGTATATGGTTGATGTTGATTATTCGAGCTAAATTACAATTGTAAAAAGGCATCCGTAATGCTTCTGGATTTGAAGTAGGTGTCATATTGAGTAGTATATCTGGTCGTGACATCAACGTCAGGAAAGCATTTGATGCATCATATCCCACCATCCTCACGTAAACGCACCATCCATCAACATCATCCGTTTGAAAGTCATGTTTTACTCTTTGTCAACAAGGAATTTATGAGGTACTTTAAAAAAACTGAAACATGGGGCAAAGTATTTATTGCAAGATAATGGTACCTGATCTCTTTTACTAATGTACTACACAGGTCCACAACATAAGATGCATTTAATGGCAAATTTTTAACTTTTAATTATTACAATGAAACCTGTAGCTCAC
The DNA here is from genome assembly GCA_964034955.1 of Orchesella flavescens. Taxonomy (NCBI): domain Eukaryota; kingdom Metazoa; phylum Arthropoda; class Collembola; order Entomobryomorpha; family Orchesellidae; genus Orchesella; species Orchesella flavescens. Next base: position 29,328,036 of record OZ035956.1, on the reverse strand, counting down.
AAGAGGTGAAAATAGATCTTAAAGAACCACAGATTCTAATAACACTTTAGCTGGCCATAATTTCCATAGTTTTTATATTGCAACCATGCTTTGATAAGGCATCTTATCCTGGCCATGAATATGTATATACCTTTATATCTATAGCGTTCCTATAGTTTTATATGCCTTATAGTGATTTTTAAAACGGGATGCATTAAACTTGCGGATCTACTTAGCTAAATAAATTACAGTTCAAACTGAAACTCCCGTACATACTAAAACTCTCACAGATACTAAAACCCCACACATACTAAAACTCCAGTGAATGCTAAATATTATTTACTTGAGTTTTAGTATTTTTGGGAGTTATAGTATTCACTTGAGTTGTAGTATGTGTGTGAGTTTTAGTCTTCCCTTGTATTTTAGTATATATGGAACTTTTAGTACTTACATGTATTTTAGTATATATGCGACTTTTAGTACTCACATGTGTTTTAGTATATATGTAACTTTTAGTACTCACATGTGTTTTAGTATATATGCGACTTTTAGTAATCACCAGTGTTGGCCACTATAACTAAGAATATAACTATAAGTACACCTCTAGTTAGTTTTAGTCCGCATACAACTAGAACTAGAACTACTTCAGTCAATCAGAGAATGAATATGACTACAACTAAAAGTACCTGAGACTACAACTATGAATACAACTAAAACACCTTGTGAATACAACGTTTTAGTTGTAGTTGTAGTCAGGCACGCATATAAATAGAACGCACAATGCGCATGCATAATAAAGCTTGAAGCCTTGCTCACGGTTGCTTATCCATATACTTGTATAGGTTATGCATATAGGTTTACTTGTAAGTTACAAGTATTGAAGTGATGATGGTAGGTGATTGCTTTTTCTATCAGCATCCAGGCATTTTCATAATTTGAATAAGGCTCATCAAAAAATATTCAAATTTTTTATGCAGTTTTGCTTAAATGGTTTGTACATACTAGCTTAAATGCAAAAAGGTTAAAATTACATTTTTCTTGCAAAAATTACAAATTATATGCAATCAATTTGAAGGCCAAAATTATAAATTGCATTTGCTTTCATATCGATGCTTAAAATTACCAAATGCTTAACATCAAACTGACGTTTGAATTTAACAATTCTATTTTTTTGGTTCATAAAATTTGTCCCGGTTTATATCTTGAAAATCGTGTTTGATTTCAAGTTTGAATAACGTTTGAAAAGAACAATTATTGAATTTATAATTTTTCTTGTATGAGACTACAACTACAACTGACTATAACTATAACTACTAGAAGCAGGAATAGAATATAACTACAACGTTAAATAAAATATGGGAATAGAATATAACTACAACACCAAATGAAACTAAGGAATAGAATATAACTGCAACACCAAATGAAACTAAGGAATAGAATATAACTACAACACCAAATGAAACTAAGGAATAGAATATAACTATAACTGCAACACCAAATGAAACTAAGGAATAGAATATAACTACAACTACAACACCAAATGAAACTAAGGAATAGAATGTAACTATAACTACAACTACAACACCAAATGAAACTAAGGAATAGAATATAACTATAACTACAACTAAAACATTCTGGTACTCACATGTGTTTTAGTATACATGGGACTTTAAGTCCTCACATGTGTTTTAGTATACATGGAACTTTTAGCACTCACATGTGTTTTAGTATACATTCAGCTTCTCTGGTATTTTTTAGTTCTTCAGAAAATGTGTTTCCCACACATGACCAGTCTAACGGCTTTAGATTAAAGTTTGGGTATACTCGCTCATTGTAACTCGAATCGCTCATTTAAGGCCGTTGGACGGACAGACGTTGGGGCATATTCATTAATTCGAAGTAAATATCGTTAAAATTTTTAAAAAATGAATATTTTAATCAATTTCGAGTTACGGACGGACAAACAAAGTCATTGTGTGATTTTTTTAATTCACTCCATGCCAACTGTCATGCATGCACTTGAATTACATACGTTTGTATGATGACCATAACCCCTTCAGAAGATCCGGAATATCTTCGAAAGGAAAAGTTACCCGAAAACCAAACTACTGTCATTTGAAAGCCAAGATTCCATTTGTTAAGAATATTCAAAAACGGTTCTTGGGTACTTTTGCCTTTACTTATGGCCAGGAAAAGTGTTATTAGAATCTGTGGTTCTTTAGTCCTTCTATCAACTAGATTAATGCAACCCCTGCTATGAATGATGTTGCAGCTGTAATAGGATTTTTAATAAAAATATTTATTTCATGTATGAATACAGGTCAGTAACAGGAGAATACCAGGGTAGAATATGATACTACAATAACTGTAAATACGGTTTCGTTGATGTACCTTGTAAGTTAACATAAAACATTAATATGATAATGTTAATGGAAGAAATATCCCGCTACCGATTTATAATTTTCAATTGATTGCTCAACGTTTTAAAGGTTTGTGGTTATGTAGACAATACTGCTACGCAATGCAGCATCGATTCTTCCTTAAAGCACAAAGTACAAGGAAGCGTCGCTTCCTTCTACTTGTTTTGGAACGGTGGTGTTGACTAGCAGTTAGTAAGTATCTCTTTCACTAGAGGACACCTTACATATGGCAACGGAGAAAACGAGAACTGTACGATTTTATTGAGATTTTACAAAGAAAAACCAACCTTATGCAATCTTGAAACATTAAATGCTCATGCCTCGTATCCTCTAACGTATCACAGTTGTACCTAACTTAACTGCAATAGTGTAAATAAGGCTTTACTGGTTTGTACAAAGTTCGATTAAATATATCATCTAATAGATTGTAAGTCATTCCGATATGATTTGTGGTAAACGCCAAATGTATTAATAAAGAATACTCGGTTAGAATAAAATAATATATTGAGGAGATCCTTCATCGAGGTATTCACCGAACCTAAGAAATATGTAATCAACAACTAATGGTTGGACAATTTGTAATACTGCTCTCGTATTCAGTTATTCTGCATTTTATTTTGAAACAAAATGATTTCTAATACATTTTAAGCTCTCACTAATACATGGAGTCCTTGAGCATAACTCACCCAATTCTCACTTGATTAACTCAAATGAATGGACTAGCGGAAGAATCTGGAGAGACCTGTCAGTGAGAAATTGTTGCTTATTTCATAATTCTCATAATCATCGTTCACATCAAATCAACATCATATTAACTGACAGGATTACTGTTTTCCATGAGATATTCAGCATTCAGGCCGAGGCAGGAAATGGGCAAATGTAATGAAGCATTTTTAATTTGCTCTAAATAAAGAGGTATCTTTTTCCATCTCCTTCTCTTATTTCACATGAATGAATCTGGATGGAGGATGGCAAAACATCATCAGAGAGGAAAATGGAGGTAAATGAGCATCGCCTCAGGAGTGCGGTGTCAAGAGTCCCATAATATACAAAAATCCCTGCAAACAAAACGTAAAAGATCGTTTATCTTCTCCCATTCTTACCTTTATGATGATATACATTTCTGCATCCTGTGAGTGTGTGTGTGTACTGTATTTTGCTTTGAAAGTGATGACATGACTGTTGTCCATTTGTAGTTGTTTCACTTCACATTCATACTTTTAAGGAAAAAACTTGTAGTGCACCCTCGCATGCAGCCTTTTGTTGTTCGACAGTAGTCCCAAAGGTGACATGAAAACGAGACCTCCCAGCAGGTCACTCATTTGCCATATGTTAACGAAAGATGCTCTAAATTACATATAACTTACAGCCATCACGCCATCAAAAGTTTCGAATGAGACACATTACTCTTCCCTTCCCACAAAGAATGTAGATGGATATATATGTACTCACCAGAGTAGTCTTGACCTGACAATGAGTTCTTCATTGTGGTCTTTTTCAGCTCTTCATCATCACCAAAGTTTGCCTTCAGCTTGTCTTACCTGAACCTACAATACTCATACAAGAGGGAAGGATCCAACTCAAAGGCAGCAGCATGGGTTATTTATGAGCATTCCACAAATTCTTTCATCGGTTCTTACACAAAACACGTATTAACGGCATGTAATAAGTATTATTAAATGTCAGCAGCAAAGGAAAAACTGAGGGAAGACGCTTCCAATCAAATTGGATTTGGAGTACTTCACCATTCATTTTCATTTCATTTATTTGAATCGATTGATGAAGATGAAAATTAAGTGGTCTTTTACATCCCAGCATTAATCATTTTATCAATAAATCATAACATTTTATAAAAATTATAAGAATGCATGAATTCTATATGCATAGTTAACCCCTTTTCCCAAAATTGGAAACAATCAGAATCAGAATACAGTACAAAATGATGCTGAAGTTTTTTTTCTGAACCATTACCGTTTCAGCCACGGGTAATAAGTAAACATTTAACATCACAAAATTTCCCGTGTTATTCCAGCTGCGACGTAAAAAAGTGAATATACTTAAATATAAACCATAACGTTCTAAAATAGGGGTAATATCGGTATCTAGGAAGTAAACGAAACAGCTTGTGAGTAACAAGGAGTCACCCAGACTTTGTTATATATTTTGAAAGTGTGTGACGTATTATGTATACCACACAATTCATCTTGCCTTCCGCGATCCGAAGAATGACCTGTTGTAAATTTATAATGAAAGGGGTCAAAAACCTAAAAATTACTTTTTCCACTCTATAGAGGTTATTTATTGAACATTCAAAGTCATTGCAATATGAGTATAATATTTATAAGTATGCTATATAATCCTATGTTTACGCTCCGTCGTAACAGGTAATAATGACCCCGTAATGATGTTTGGGTTTGGGGGTTTTATGTAAACGGAATAATAAAGTTAAGAAAGTAAATGTTTATGCACAATCTCTTTGTATGTTCAGGACGGAAGACGGTATATCAGTATCCTTGCATATGAAAGTCTTCAGAGTAGTGATGAAAACCAAAAACGAGTTGAAAACGAAGCGTGTATTTATGAAGCTAGGCTTCTTCCAGGGAATAACTTAAATATAGTTTATTTAAGACATAAATTGTTTGTATTTTTAATTGATATTCGTGCCAAGGGACAAGAGAAGACTATTGAGTCTGAATTGAAGGGAAAATGATACGATGATGACTTCTTCGAACACTCATTAAAGCCATATGCATAAGTAATTACTTTAATAAGAGAGACTGGACTAGACCAACCGCACAGGCATCATCCAGGTACGTTTAACAAGTCCCATCTCCATTGATTTGGTTCAGTGTCTGTGTGTGAGCTGCTCATCTTTTGTAACTTTTTTTCTCTTCTTCTTCTTTCATTACCTGTCCGCGTCTTTCCAATTCATGCAACAAAAACAACTCTTACCCCCGAACAAAACGAACACGGTACGGTGTGGTGTGAGTGAGAAAATGTCTTTCGGAAAATGGTGAAGAAGAAAAAAGAAAGGAAAAGGTGGTAACTAGTCGAAATCAAGATATCATTATTACTCACAACACGCCTGTAACGCAAGCATTGTGCCGCCACCGCTATGATTCCATTCAGTTCATATAGATAGAGATATTATGATTATGACTATTATTGCAAAGATAATGCACTTGATGAGGAATGTACTCTAACACTCTCTTCCATTCTATCCAAAAGCCAAAAAAGCCAACACAACGTTTCATCTCCTAGTCATGCCTTCTTGTATGATAATGATAGCTTTTTTTCAATTTTTCATCATCAGCATCATCATAATCACGATATATTCAGAAAATACAAAGCCTGGGAGCTAAAAGTTTTTAAGATAAGCCCATGAAAAAAAAAGTTTACTCGTTATTACCAGCTTCTGGAACCAGTACAACGAAGAACCATCTCTCTTACAACTTTCCTCTCTATGATGAATTCATTTTCTGTCGAATGCCCTCACCTTATTCCTCTTCTTCTTCTTCTTTTGGTACCTGCAATACTTACCTATACACAGTGCGAGAGAGAGAGAGAGTCGTATAATGACTGACGATAATAATAATGCCGGAGTTTCCTCCGCTTATAATACCACACACAGATTCATATTTGTTTCGATTCCATCCATTAAGAACACATTTAACATCAAAATTTGAAGAAGAAAAGAAAAATAAAGGTATCAACATCAACACAATCAGGAAGGTAGATGGGAGAGTATAAACACCATCATCATATCATATCATATATATATAAAATGCGGACAAGATATATACAGAAGCGGTCTTCCTTTGGCTCTCTTTTGATATGCAGGAGAATAATAAGAAAAGACTGTTAACAAGTTTGCAAGAGGTAAACTACAAACGATCGGCTCCTTTTATCATCATTCCTTGCTTCTTAACGTTCAACAAAAGTGTGAAAAGATACTTTTCCTCTTATAGTCCAGTAATAATAGAAAAACCGACAGGGAGAGAAGTGTAGAGGCACGTTGTTCTCCTCACATGTATTATTACACCATGATGAGCGAGTCTCCTGTAATGAAATATAATAGCAAAAATATGTTTTCAAAGTTGTCTATAACAAACACATAATAACTACATAAATATGAATTTAGTGTCAAGTTATGTAGCCGCTTGATATGCTCCATCTTTTCGTCTTTGGTCTTCTACTTCTTGAGTATTTATGATGATCTCCATCAAGCATCATTTTTGGTGTGAGAGGCTTGTCTACTCAAAGACTCCTTTGTTTACACTCAATAACTACACAGGATTTGTGTATTGCTCAACATGTTTGATGATAATATGAAAGTATTTTTCTCAAAGAGCTTATAATATCCATTTCGTGGTAGAAATATTTACAAACTAATAATATGTTTTCAATGTTGTTTTTATTTTTTTCTCAAGAAAATATAAAAATGTCACAATTGCCACTTTAAAGGAAAAATCTGGAGCTATTGTTTGATCCATCAACAAGCACATAAAATAGATTTTCTCGTGCCCAGCGCTTGCTAAAAGCTCGCAGGAAGAGTACTCACACGGAATTTGAAAATCTGGAGGACGTTTGAGTGCACTTACAACTTTGTTTAATGAATGAAAAATCATTTTTAAAGAATGCTTATTCAAATGGATCCGTAAAGTAATCTGGCCATGCATAATATTCAATTCCTAAATCAAATCCATAAAGAACAATGAGTGGGATGAGAACAAAATTTTACATCTTTAGTTGTCCTTCCCAAATTCCAACAGTACCATAAGTGTACACTTTGCTGAAGAAATAACACGAAAATTGTGTACACATTATTATAAGAACCATAATATTTTTGGGATTAGGAAGATTTCAAGGAAGAAAGCGTAAAAGCTCTTTGAGCAAAGCATATATTTCCCCTCAATCCTCCTTGTATATGTTTCAAGTTGAGGAAACCGTAGGTATTTTCGTTAATAATTTTCAAACTTAAAAAAAACTAAAAACAGAGTAACCCATAATAAATTTTCAATAAACCCTGCAATTAAGTTTTACACAATGGATTAGGTTAAAACCTTTAAAAAGCCCCTCAGGAATGTATATGTATGATGTGATGATGATGATGATGCTACATTTAACGTCTTGTGCTGTGCTACACACATAAAGTGGATGCATAATATGCATTATACATTTTTAAAAGTTTGGATAAAAGTTCACCATATTTTTGTACAATATTGCTTATTACTTAAACTGCTAACGAAAACTCACAGACACTCTGCCATTAAAGCCACACTCGTTTAGCCAGAAGCTACATAAAAAGAGCAGTAGAATAAGTACACAGGCATAAAAAAGTCCTTCCTCATCATCCTTCTTCTCCTTCGTGGTGGTAAGTTGTAAAGGTAGGTGTAGCTATATAATGTAATGTATGCATGTGGACTGAATGTGAAAAACTTTAACTTAAATTGAAGTGAGTAAAATGAGTTAAATACATGTAAAAAGGGCACGGAATTTAGTTTGGAGAAATTTTTTTTTTTCCTGAAAGGTATAATGCGCATCCTTCCGTATATGCTCATATTCATATATCTGCTTGCTATACATTTACAATTTATGTTTTACCTGAGCACATGAACATAAAATGATACTCAAAAGTTGTGCATAATCCTTAAACCTTATTACTAATACCTTTAGGTAAAATCCGTAACGTACTTGTATACATTATATAACAAAATATATACAAATATATATGGATTTTTGTGTACCTACCAAATAATGTATAGATAGATGTGTAGTGCAGGTAAGAAGTAAAATTCTGAAGAAGCACACATGTGTGTGATTATGGGAAAGGTGTTTACACGTACTCAACATTTATTTGTTGAGCTGGTATGTGAGCATTTAGGTATGCTCATCTATGCTGATGTGATGATGATGATGATGATGATTGTAGTTCTCACTAAGTTTTCTTCAACCTGTGAGTGAAAAAGAGCTGGAATTAAGTAAACCTTTTAAATGAACTAAAAGTGGTAAATGAAAATACATACATATTATATAGATTGTAATGGATGACCAAGGACTTTAAGAAAAGGGGAGTGTTTGGAAGTAACAAAAGTTTTGAAAAAAAAACTATTTTGAGTCAGTTACCCTCAAGTCTACGGTAAGCAAATGTAAGAACTAATCCAACCAAACTTCATCATAAACATCATCAATTTGGAAGGATGGTAGAAAATAGATGATCAGCATATAAGCATATGTTTATACTTATGAAATCCCATAACATAATCATACACGAATAAAGGATACCAGTCAAAAAGGGATGACGTAAGGTGATGATGATGATTGTGTTGTAATAATGATGATGACCAGAAAATCCATAGTTCCTGATTCCGTCTCCAAATCGTCTTGAAACGATGATGCTGCTGATGATGGAATCCTTTCATCCCTTTCAACTCTGCATTTTTTAATCTTTGGTTTATTTTTGGTGTTTTCATCCTCTTACGGTTTGATACATATCATAATATGATACATTTTTAATCAGGGTACATTGTGTGCACTAACGGGTTCAGTTATCATGATATCATGCTTAATTAATTTGGAGGATGGGACAACTCCTTCACTTGAGATAAATATGGGACGTATGATAATACATGAAATTCCTCTTAAGAAAACATCATGGATCAGTTGTGGCATTGACATTTATGCTATTCAAAGAGCATTCATACACACAGCTTATAAGTAAGTACGTAGTAGTAATAATATTTAAAAAACTTTAAACCTTTTTTTACCTAATCCTTTCGAAACCGATCAGTCTCAAGCAACCGGATTCGTTTTAGGTCACTCGTGAATTCTTAGAAAATATATATCTTTATGCTTTAATACGATGTAAGCCCATGTGTTAATAAATGCTGGATTCTCGTGTGTGTGTGTGTGTGTGGATATTGCTATACGTTTTTAGTTGAGAGTATCATGACAAATGCAAATGTAACAAACATTCCGACTGTTTACAGCCGGCATTTTTTGTAATCCCCTTTTATCTTACTGCTTGCTCTCTTTTCATAAAAGCTTATCACATCACAGAATATATAAGGTAAGTGAATGAAAGCTTACGCTTAAGAGCAAAAGTTTTTGAGTATTGTGTGTACGTGGTGATAATAATCTCAAGGATTTTGGGTAAAATTGCCCTTTATCCTGAGATTTACTTTAAGCAGAATCACAGGATTGGAAGAAAGGACCCTGAATGCTTCTTTCGCTATGATTTTTGCCATATTATGTTACAGTATATGTGTAATCCCATATGCACATGTTTAGTATGCCTTGCCTGCATTATATACTCTGCGACCATGCCGGCATAATAAAATTAAAACTATTTTCCGGAATTTACAACTGTGAAGGTGATAATTGCCAGAAACGATTTGAGTAACCGTTTGCATAAACTCTATACATCTATGTATGCTTGTTCGTTGGTCAATCAATTCGTTTATAGAGTCAATGAATACCAAATTATGGCCATTTTTTACAACCGGAACGAACGACATTTATAAAGTGGTAATATCATTTGTGTGGAAAAATAAAAGCTTATTCGGTCGTTGGTTTACCTTAAGCTGACAGATTTTAAGCATATTTACCTTTTGAATAAGGCTTTTGATTTCTTTCGGCATTACAAAACGTTGGTGCAAAAACCCATATCGTCTATCTCTATTCCCTCTCTCAAAAATTTGTCAAAGACAAGAGAGCAACCGTAATAGAACAACCAAGTTATAACTAGTTACCTGGGAAAGAGTGGGTTTTATTGGTGTAACTACAAGCACACCTCATATCATCATATCATGCACACAAAGTTTACGGATGTATCAAAGTTATGGCTTAAACTTACTTAAGCCAAGCAAAGTAAGAGGAGAATGGGAAAGAAAGAAGGTGTATTGCATGCACAGCCAGTCAGTCAGTCATCTACTGCACCACATTGCATCGTATCGCTACCTACAAACCTATCATAAAGGATAAGGAAAACAAGTCCACTTGTACTTCTTGATTTTACAAAAGTATTAATCTCATCACTGCCGAGTGACTCTCTGTGAGTTTGTAAGTGAGTAGGTAATAGAACTGAGCATATATATAAGCCAGAAGGAAATCGGGGAATAGCTCCTTCATATCCCTCATATATATTATATTGTATTGTAACGTGTGTACGAGGAGATAGATGGATAGATTCCTATAACAAATGGTTTTGAAACGCATCGAGCTTTTACTACTTGACTACAAGTACAACAGACATGACATAGTCAGGCTCAAACATATATTATATATCTTTTAAAGGAATGGGCAGTGTGGTCGGTCGGTGTGAGACTTCTGGAGGACTGACTTACCAGTTGTGTGTTAGTTAAGTGAATGATGATGAGAACTGTTTTTTGGGTCCACACGATTCCCAACTGAAAAGACCAAGGCACAAGAACTATAAGCGCACAAACTGTTCTCAGATGGAGAGGCACCTTTTTTACAAGAAATAGTAGAGAGAAAGGTACATTATTGCCTTGGAGCAGTGTAAAGTTTTTGAAGGGACTTGCAACTCCTAACTAAAGTTACAGAAGACTGCAGCAGACTCGGAGGTCCTCTTTTACAAAGCCTTCCAGCCTACAGTATAAGGGAGCAACAGCCAAAAAAAACCAAGGAAAAGGTATCGATTCAATTCATTTTATGCACAATACTTACTTACTAATATCTTAAAAAGTCAGAGGAACATCCCTCATTTCATTCCATCAGTGTGGTAGACAAGAGAGGAGTTATAGGTGTAAATTCTAGTTTGATCACAGTCAGTCAGCAAGCAAAAGAATATAACGTGAGTCTGCAAAAAAAAGAGAACTTTTGACACTTTTTCTAGCTGTATTAAAAAAGTGAGTGAAGAAATGTGATGATGATCACATCATCCTTGCAGCCGCAGAAAATATAGTGCTAAACTAAAAGTCGAAAAATAGTCATAAACAAGCCGGCTCTTGACTGACCGCTGATTATATCAAAATAGTAATATTTCATTCCTACGTAAGTACATGCAGAATTCCCTAAACTGTGTAGGTACTTTGTTCATACTGTGTGCAGACAATGCCTAATACGTTTTATTAAGACATTATATACAACCAACCAGGTACACACACATATATTATGTTTTTCTTTGAAAAAAGAAGTCTTCTGGAGCTACAATATTTTATGTCATGGTGTTTACGACGATGATGCCACATCTGGCTGCTCCCGGTTTTCTAAATGTGTTTTTGTGAAACTTTGTTGCAAAAATTGTAAATGATATATGAAAATTGCACACCGCACCACGCCAAAAAACCAAACCAAAAACCACACCGACTAGCGACGACACTACTATATATTCTCTGTACTTCCATAAATGAATGAGAGAGATATATATTCAATTGAAAACGAAGTTGAAAACTGGATCACAGTTTTCATACTAAATACGGCAGTTCATTCAGAAAATATATAATGCAGAGTGGGACTCATTCTCTTTGTTTTAATGCAGAACGTGGACTACTCCTCGGCATCATCTGAGTGAATCCCAGAAGCAAGCAACTTGTCAACTAGTCAGTATCAAGTTCCACCTTGCAGTTTCGCCAAGACGAAAATATTGAACCGTTCACACTAAAAGAACAAACACACACTTGTCTTTGTCTACTTCACAGTGAAATAGTTTTTTTCTCTCTTCAAAACATATGTACATCCCATTAACTCTTTTGCATATGCATTAATCTGTCCTTCGTGAACAGAATAATATAAAATGCAACTTGAAATGAGCAGCATCAGCAGCAGTATGCATTTTTCATCAAGAATTACCATCAACATCACCGTGTGATACTGATGTTGACTGATATAACTCCTGAAGGAACTTGTTCCAAACACCGTGAATCAAAGTGAGAAACTCTTTCTTGAGATTCGGCTTCACATCATCGTCAACAAATCCCAGGTAAAAATTGTTAATGAGTCTTATGCATTTATATATTATATCCATAAGCTAGAGCTAATACTTAAACAAATATAAGCAAATATGTAGGTATGGAGTAAAAATGTCAGGAAAAAAAGTAGTGTTCACAAAAATATACATGAAACACATCTAATATAATCGAGAAGATCTATAAGCTTGTAATTGGCCATAAACAGTAACCTGTTTTCTTATACTAATATTAAGTACTCACATTATATTATACAAGAAGAGTAGTAGTCGTCAAAGCCAAAGACAATAGGCAAAAGAGAGGAAAAAAAGAATGCAAAAATGTTGCTGCTTGAGTGACTGTGGGCTGCTGACTTAGTGATGCCTACTTTTATCATTCAAATTCCTGTAAATTTTCATATACTTATACTCACTCCCAAAGTTAAATCCATCCTCATTATTGTCTTATTATTGTAACGTTGCAGGTAACAAGTTTTCGTGGTGACTGCTGCTCTCTGCTACAAACCCAAACTACAAACTCTCTTTGGCTCCACGGATGTTGTTTTGTTGGGACTACGACTACTACTACACATTCAAGAGGAATTATTGAGAGAATTAGTAAATCTCTTTAACTTGCTTGCACTTACAATACAAAGTAGCAAAGAAAAAAAGAAGTTTTTTTAGCATACTTACTACTACCACTACTACTACTACTACACCTCTATCGTTTCATCATTATTATAGAAGTGCAGAAAAAAGAAACTAGCAAAACCAAGTGCGAATAATATAAAAATCTTGAGCAAATATATATAATCTCTATATACAAATCGATTTTCATATCATGTCACGTCACCAATAAACCAATATAATCTTTCATTCAAATCATACGTATAATAGCAGCTATTTGCATTTTTTCATAGACACTCTCTCAGTTGGTGAACACCCCAAACACCTCGACTTGACTCCTATTATACCCGCACTTACTTTCTGTTCACGTTTTCCCTTATCAATATCATTAATCGTGTCAAATAGCTGTACAACGATGCAATAAAAATGAGCAAAGGAAAATGAAAAAAAAACATTTATTGAACAAAAGTGTTGATGTTAACGGAGTCAGTTTGATTTGAGTTGTGGCCAAGGAAAGACACTTGAAGTTAAGAGATTATAGGTATAGTTTACAATCAGCTTTTCAAGGAATGTGGTTTTGGAGCTGATGAAGTAACAATAAATCATTATGATAAACTGTGCGAAAACTGATCACCACAGAGTGCTACACACCTGTAACAATAAAAAAGTGTTGTTGGAAGTGACAAATTGACCGAATATTTAATCTCTGCAATAAAATTGTAGTTGCATTTCCATATTACATTGATAATATATTCAATTATTGACTGCAATAAGAAGTAGGAGTAGTAGACAAGAACAAGACAATTCATCAATAAGTTCATGTGTTGTGAAACACCGCGTAGTAGACACTTTTTTTTATTGAGAGTAGTACATACTAGTATGCTACCTTATGTATAGCGGAAATCCCTCTGAAGAAGTCATGCTGAACCAAGAGTTTTTTGAGACTTGTATTGAAGATTTCATTGAAAGCAGTTGTGGTCATCAAATCGCATGATGGATTTCATGTGGATTCTGATTATGTCAGTCATCACTGCTGTTGCCGTTCCAATGTGTTCTGGGTAAGGATTTTAAAAAATTGATTTTTTTCTTTGCTTTTCATATATTATGTAGGTATGTATATAGATATCACTACAAACATTGTTACTTGTAAACACTTTCAAATGTTGTTGCATTTTCATCATGCTAAATGTTGTTGGTGATGATGATGATGATATGATGTGTGATGCTTTTTTTACCTAGAAAGCTTGCTACTTACCTGTCTACCAATTTATGAGCTTATAAGAAAAAAATGTATAGATAAGTATACATTACATACACATATATATGTATATGCATGCGTATAAAAAGGTTTCAGCTGAATACCTGCTTAATGTAAGAATATTTATGGCCACTAATTCATTCCGTCCACAGACCGTACTCTTCGTAAACAATGACAGACAAATTAATAAATTGTCAAGAGATGTCATATAAAGATGGTAAAATATTGAGACCTCTGCCAGTATTATGCTATTTAACCCTCTTGAGCTGTCTCTCTCCTTACATCATACTAACAAAACTGACTCCTAATCTGATTTTGGTGAAACTTTTTTTTGGGATTTTTTGTATGTTTCAGGATTCATTTCAATTTATTTTTTCAAGTCAGCTTTGAGTTCCTTAAACTTACTCATTTTTTTACTCAGCACACATTCACATCCTTCCATTCAGTTATTATGATAATATAGTTAAACTTACCTGGAATGTAAGCAGTAAATATTATTCAAGATTCTTCACTGGTGCCAGGAAGCGTGACGGTTTACCTTGCATTTTGCGTAAACCACGTAAAAATAATCTGACCTAAATAAAGGCGTAATTACACCAAGCAAAAATACAGCCTAAACATGGAATGGTTATAAAACTGAAAGAAGCAATATGTGTTTACATCACATCCCAGTGTAGCATTTCACTGTCGACATACAGACGTAAGGGGAAGGTTTCTTGTGTAATTTGTTTGGTTAAATTCCATCTCCCTTTGTTCATACTTTTCATGAGAAAAGTATCGCTGAGCAATGCAGTGTTACAGCTGGGAGACTTGTCTGGATTCTGGATGGGCGATGGAATTACTTACTGGAGAGTCCCTTCCGACATGCATGTTAAATTGGTGTAGACTTTCAGTGCAAAGCTGTCTGTCCATCTATTGTTGAACGGCTCTCTCTCTCATTCTCCCTTTCTTTCATTTTTTCATCTTCCTCTTTTATTTTCCAAAATGTGCTTCAGCTTCAAGGCTACTACTACTAACTCCACATTTGATTATTCACGTTGAGTTTATAAAGCCTGGAAAATATTCACATTCAATTATTCTTAAACTATCCAAGGTGCTTACTTAGTGCTATTACAATATATATTTTTATTACCCAGGGCCCTTTTGAAGGTGCTAAACTGTGGCTAGCCAGAAAAAGTTCGTCAAGCAAGGTGTTTTTTTTTCAACAATATTGAGCTGTCCTTTGTACGGAAAGAAAATTTTTTCTCGCTTCAAGCAATCGTATAGAATATATATTATGTAGTTCTTATAAATTAAATGCATGTAATGAAATTCATATGATTTTGTGAAAGTGCAACTTCAACATCCATGAACCTTGCACAACCCATTATCTATAAGCTTAGAAATTATGATTGGATTGTTTCGGGGGATCATGAAACCTTTTTTATATTATATGCATTTTCTATTTTTCTAACACTAAAAAACGATGCAGCGATTATCATTATGCATAAGGTTGCCTTTACTTTGCTTTTATGGAGAGCATCTTTGGGTTTTCATTTTTATAACAATGTAGCCCTCACCGTTTGCATATAAATTTAAAATTCTATTGTATCTGCTTATTAAAAAACAATGCTTAAAAGTACAGCAGTTGTGCTGAAAAAAAAGTTTAAAGAAATTTCACTCATTTGAAACAAGAAAAGGGATTCGATGTGTAGGAAGGCAGAAATAATTACTATTCGGGATGCATAAACGGCTCATTATAAGATTTATAAACTCGATAGATACGTACATGCATATAAGCAGTATTTAGGTATTGTGTTTGGCTAAAAAGGATGCAGAATGTCATCCACTATGCTTTTCATTGCATAAATGATTTAAAATGTACATATTTTTATTATCTGCATTAGGTGAGACACAAGAGAATTAAAAAACACCTGCATGATTATTCCACAGATTAAAAATTCACACGTGACTCATAACACCAGAAAATACATGAATATATAGCTCACTATTACGTATAGCCCGTGATAAGTTGTATGTGTATATGTATGTACAAATGTGTTAGCGTCAGGTCACTTGTCATGTCTTGTCACAATCAAAACAAAACATTTTTTTCTAATTCTTACTGATTACGTCTCCAAGTTAAGGAATACCACTTTCCTATCAAAAAATTCTTTTATTAGCTACATTTTTTTCTAATAATAAACAAGTGGGTAGTCATGAATCATGCAAATTTCTTTCAAACCGTGCAACTTTTCAGGATCTACATCTAATCTGGTGTCAAATCTATCATCTATCACCTGTGTCATGATGATGATAAGCATGAATTTGTTCACGAACATGTTCCTTTCCAAATTTCTCACTAAAAGCATGATATGATATGACTTGTTAAAGATAGTGTTGAACATGCTTGGAAAGTACACATATAAGTACTTTATTGCCTTTTAAGATATATATTTTTTTCTACGAAAAGCCTCTTAAAGCTTATTTCATATTTCCCATGTATAAATACCGACAAAGTAAGGATATGATATGATATTTACATGCATGTGAACAAATATTTTCTAGGTAGATCCTGAGTGGTTATGGTGGTTAATACCATCTTCAATCTTGTAGTTTTAGAAAAATCCAACTTTTGTCATATGAAACTAGACAATCCCTCATAATACAAACTGTTCTACAAATTGAAAATTACGGAAATTTTACAACCTGAAACTTTTATACAACTGTTAATGAATCAGTAAAAAGTTTATAGCTTGAAACAATGCGTTTAATAACACACAACGTAAGCATGGTTAAGTCCATATAATAAATACATGCATCGGCTATGAGCTATGAATATGTTATATGGAAATATAAAAATGCATTTTATAATGGAAAACTATTAGACATCCCATAAGGAGTAAACCACCACGAGGTAATAAAAGATGGGTACATTGCTCCCGTCCCATGTACTGTATTATCTTCCATCATTCACAGCGTCGTAAGTGATGATTACGGAATCCAGGTTGCCTGTCTGTTCCGGAGACTACTTTTGGTTTTCTTCATCTCCTGTTTACCTTTTTCTTTCAAAGAATGCAGCTAATTGAGGGAAAACGTCTGTCTCGCTGCTCATTTAAAAAAAACTTAAGTAACAATTATTACTCCTATGCATTTAATTTTTTAGTGAATAGGGTGAAATGAATTTTTTCCTTGGATTACCCCCCAAAAGCGTGCATTCCACGCGTTAAAAATTAGGGGTTTCTGTAATAAATTGTAGCTTCATCGTGTTCAAAAACGTACGTTCATCTTATCATCATGCAATATAATATTAATGTTGTTGTTCATAACGGAAAAAATATATTACAACCAAATCGAAAAGTAAAATTAAGGATGCACTTTCAGTTTTCAAACACAGTCACGTAAAAGAACGTGTGTGGATAATTTGTGGATATTTTTTTGCTCCACTTTTTCAGCATTGACTTGACCAGTGTCTCTCATGATTTGCTACAAATAAGCACACGTTTTCAACTTTTTGTGAAAACCTTTCTAAACAACATAATGCGATAAACCAATTTTTTTCTGGTTTCGACATAAAAAGTTTAAAGTAAACAACACTGCATTTGTTTAATTAGGTCTGACAGGGGGAACATACTATGATTTGCTACCAATAATTTCGTATTTTTGGAATGCACTATACAAATAACATAACACAGTGTCTACGTTCTTTTTACTACGTACACAAATATATGTGATGTGAAGTGGCTTCAACTATCTACATACGATGACATAATGAATGCACAACTTCCTCCTTCATTCCATCTACGCATGAGTCATGATGACGTGTGTTTACATCAGCAAAGGAATTTACGAGCTTCCCTAAACTAACGACGCACAACGTTGTTTTCAGTAAAGTCAACTTTCCTTATCCAAATGCAAACGGACACAGGATTTTCCTGATGTTTTGACCTCCTTGTATTTGATATGGAGAAAATATATATGTAGAAAAAATAGATTTCAAAGAAAAAGGGTCAATTGAGAGTCCAGTCAGTGAGTCTGATAAATGTTTAAACATGTGCATTTTTACTCGAAAGATAACTCAACTACTGTGATGGCTGAGATGAGTGTATACGTATCTTGCATTCCATTTTGAAGCTAAACAAACTACCATCAACATCTTAGGAGTTGGCTGTGTGCAACTTGAATTTAAAATTGAATATCTCTTTAAACTCTTTTTATCTCTCTCATTACATCAAATAATGAAAATGGTGAAGAAGGGGTAAAATAACTGATAACGTAAATGCATCTTATGTCTAATGTAAATGTAACCTACATGGAAATAAACTATTGAAATGGATGAGCTGCATAAGTAGTTTGTAGTAGTAGTAAGTTAGTTAGTATTGGAGTGGTTGTATTTTTACCAAAGTGTATCAGGTGAACAAGTCAAGCCACAAGCTGAGACTCCTTGAGTCTCTTGACCAGTAAGTAAAAAGAATCATGACATGTAGGGTAACAGTTAAGATATGCTGTATAATGGGATTTTAGGTATAATATAGAAATGTTTATTATGACGTGAATTGTGAATTCAAGTTTATTAAAGGGGAAAGTATTACGAAGGAAGGGTGCGTAATCTCTTCTCTCCTTCCCTCAAAAAAAATAACATTGAAGTTGAAGACACAGTGTTGCTGTTGTAGTTGAGTTGAAGAGTGTGTATACCTGATTATAGAATCAAGAAGGTTAAATGGTTCTGAACTTTCCTCGTAGGAAGAAGGAAAGAAAAAAAAATGATGAGATGCGATTCAGACAACAGCTCGAGAAAATATTCATGTGAGGTGAAGGGTAATAAATAAAAGATAAGGAAGATCACACACATTGATAGATAATGTAGATGCCTCAACTTAACTGGAGCTCATCAATTATTTTGCTCGTCTCTCTTCTGGTATTTTTTTTTTCATTTCTGCTTTTGTCATGCTAGAATGCGTATATATAACATACATACATGCTTTACATTCATTAAGTGCTTTGGTACCTCTTTTCTGAATGCTGGAAATGGAATGAATACTTGTTTTCAACCCTTAAGGTTTTTACCTTGTGAGTACATTCCATGTAGTGAATGTATAATTAAAGATTTTTACAACTATCGTAAATGCTGTTGAATAGGAAAAAGAGTATTTGTGGTGGAAACGTAATTTACTAGCTTATTTTTCAGCAGGCAATCATCTTTCTTTTCAAGGAAAGTACTAAAATTTGCAAGCTTTTTTTGATGCATTCTGCTTGTAAATTGTAAAGTAAAATAACCGTGAAGTAACAACTTGAGAAAATTATTTGAATAGAAATGAGAACTAAACATGTTTTTTGTCTGGTTTGTGCTTTTTTTTGCAGAGGGTTAGCTGACCCACCCACAAGTCAACTACTTATAGATCCGGTGAGAATGTGTCGTAAAAATAGGAGGAATATGAAAGACTCGTCAAACTTTATTGTGCATGGGAACACTGTGGGAATGGCTCACAGACATCGTCGTAAAGTGCGCAGTTTTTGTACCAAAGAACCGGAAATCATTCGCGAGGCGACGAGAGGTGCACAGATTGCAACGGCGGAATGTCAGTTCCAGTTTCGCAATCGGAGATGGAATTGCTCGTCCCAACCAAAGAGTATTCGTCGACTCTTAGATCGAGGTATGTATATATATGCTTAAAAGCTTCCTTTTTGACATTAATTCCAGTGTTGGAATTTTCACACCTTGATAATACTCAAAATATTCAGTCCGTAAATACATCCAAAACATAAGGTCGGCATTCATTTCAATTCTCAAACTCTTCTACTACAACTGCCAAAGCATGTAAACAAACAAATGTTCACCATTTATTTATCCACTTACTTTACATATTCACATACTTACTATATTTTGAAGCTGTCAACAACTTCTCACCTTTGTCACCACTCAAAATATAAAAGTACATGTTTAGTAGCTGAAAACTGCTGCATTGAGATTATACAAATATATCTGATTTGGTAATAAATAAAAAAGGAAGATGGATGAAAGTTGGCGAAAACAGGCTTCCTCTTCCATGCCATTCTCATTTTTCAGCAAATATATATAGCAAACATTTGTAGAAGCGTCTTCACTTTTTATATTCTTTCGGGATTAGGAGGCCATAAAGTGAGACAGTTTTGTTTTCAACATGACTACAACTGCCATTTGTGGATGGTTAGTAATCAAGAATGAGGTAGCAAAGGTTTGAAGTTCATGTTTTCAAAGCTTTACTGCTTTTTCATGGACACACAAATCATGTTGTTCTGCTTATTCCCCTGTTGGTAAATAACAAGAGGGTGGGTCTCACTATCTATTCCCTTTGTAAATTAATTACTGTAATGCCACAACCGTAAAATAAAGCTGTCACATGTGTATCAATACATTAAATCTTGAAGCCGTTTGCTGTTCTGTGTCATACCTGTTTTTCTGAGTCAAGTGGAAGGGATAAAAATGCAAATTACGTGACATATCACTTTATCTCGGAATTTATACACCTCTTTTTTTCACCACCATTCCTCTTAAAACACGTTTTTGCAAAATGAATGAGGTTTGAGCTTTACCCTGTCTCATCGTCTTTGGAGAAGAACCAGATAATAAAATTGGCACGTCAGTCAGATATACATAAACATAGTAATCTCAATCTGCTTTTGTTGTACTTACTCGTGTTTGTGCATCACTCCCTTTTCGTTGTTCGTGACTTTTTTTTTGTTTCAAGTGGAGCAACTCTAGTTAAATTATTGTCATAAAAGTGCAAGCATTCATGTCAGCGATTATAAAGGAATTATGATAACAAAACGTTTTATTAAATCGTAATATTATTATTATTATTCATAACAAAATAAAAGGTAATGCATATAATATATAGGTTGAGTCAAGCGTAATGAAATCACGGTGTGATGTAATAAAATCACGATCGTGTGTTGTTGTACAACTGCCAATAACACTTTTTCAGTCCATTTCAAGTGGATCACTCTCAGTTTTGTTCTACATAACAATAACGATACTATATAAGCTTCCATGTAATGTTTTAAACTAATGAGATATGATCTAATTCAGTATGTATGTGTATGTACGCTAGTACACCCGTCCGTTTGGTTTGTATATAAAGCAGACAAAAGGAAAATGAGTGCAGGAACACAGCTTTTCAAAGGCATCTCGCTCGCAAAAATATGATTGAGTATGCAGAAGATTAACTTTTATGATTTATTTCCTTGCACATACATTTTAGTATGCATATTACTTTTGGTACATTATATGCAACACGTCCCTATGCATTTACAATTCGCACAATTGTAAAAGGGTTTACTTTACTTCAATCAATACTTGTCGAACCAGTTATTTATACAATACACATTCTCATCAAGAATTAGATTCAATATCATAATATTATCATCGTACCCAGACAAATAACGTATTGAAAAATCCACTTAAATGCATTGCAAGCAAGATTCCATTGTCAGACTGAAAAAACCAAATTATATAAAATCTTGCTAAACAATTTTTCTATTTAACAGCAAAGCAAAGTCAATGACGCAAAAAGCAAATTAGGTTTTTATGACTTTTATATTATATAAAAATTGGCATAATTGAATTGAAGAAAGTATAAAGTTGTAGGGTTTAAAACTTTTGTGAAAAACATTTTTTTATCGCTATTATAGTACAAAAAAATCAATCCAAATAGTTATATTATTGCATTGTTGTTTTTGAGGTACGTTAGGCAACAATGTGTCATACTTATAGATAGATTGACGAGCAAATTACGTAAGCCCATAAAAGGGTGAGAGTGCATTGAGTGGTAGTTAATAAAAATATGATTACACTTACAATTTTTGCAGGGTATAATGACTACCGGAGATGACTGAGATTTGAGTTAACTAAGCTATCATATGGTCAAGGTTAATTATTACTTTAATTTATGACTACCAGGTGCTCATTTATTGTGTGAGGGAAAAGGCAGGTAATGATTGCCATAAATCTTGAGCTCTTTAATTTTCTTGGCAAATTTTTCTGTTTTCGCTCTCCAACCTGAAAAAGGAGGAAACACACGTACCAAACAGAGTCAAATGTCAACAATAATATATCTAGTAGGTGCCAAGTGCAAGAGATTAGAAGCACAAGCAGAAATTCCCAAATGCGCCCCCGTGTCGTCAGTGCAGAAAAAGTTGTCTTATTAGAAGTGCTGACCAAAGAATTCAAGATATATATACTTATTATGTCTATCTCTTTGGTTGCCTACTCTTCTGACTCACTTGACTTTTGACTTTGGCTACTTACATTTTTTAAGATAAATGTTGTGTGTGGTAGACTTGACATGGAGCAGCCCTATTAGCCATTCAATACATTGGCCATTTAACACTAATCAGAAGGGTGCAATGCGCATTTCATGTTGAAAGAGGTTATTGAGGTGCCTATATCATACTTATTTATTAATGGTTTACGTTTTCCATTCATAATAAAATTTCATATTTTTTTATCTGTCCAATGCAATCATGTATCGTAATTGGCAATTTTGAATGGGTGAAGAGCTCATAAAATGTCAATGAAAAGCGTTTGCAATCATAATAAATCTTTGGTATTCTTCCATCTGCAGAAGCAGTCAAATTTTAGACGTAATCTACTTTATTGCTCTGTACTATCCTTTTGACTAAATGACAAGTTGAAGAAACCTGCTGTTGTTGTTGTTGCACTTATCTTGAATCGTGTCAACTCTTTCTATAAATTGGTCTTTTACCTTTATATTTTTACTATTTTGTACATACTTTGTATTTATATGTATACTGTAGTTAGTTGAGTTAGATTAGGATTACACCAAGGTAGGAAGAACAATATACAGTATTCAATTTATCAATCAGTTCAATAATAAATTGTTTTTACTCTCTCATCCTTATCATCATTGAACACATCAGCATTAAATGAAACTTACAAAACTGATACCAACTGAAGGGTGAAACCTAATGTTTTTCTGGGGTACAAACCCCTAAACGAGATTATAATATGTCCAAAGAGCCTGAATTTTTATAAACCACCTTCTGATGAAGAATCGCTGAGAACCGTTTGGTGTTGAAGTGAAGATACTGACGCTACTCCTAAGAATACCTTAGCTCAGACTTACTCTTGTAGAGTATGCAATCATCAATATGGGGTAATGAAAATGATGGTGATTTAAAAAAAAATAAAAAAGATAAGACAAGGAGACGTAAAGAGTATAAAGATAAGATGAACAACTATCCTCAATTTACCAGCTTCTTTTTATTATTATACATACATATATTGAGTCAACTATGGTTTAAAAGCCTCTTAGTTATTGTCTTCCTTGTCACATTTATTTTTGGTTCAATGTCTACTATCCTGACTCCTTCTCCATGTAGAGATGTGGAATTCTGAATTCTTCGTTTGGTACTCCTCCTGTTCGAAACATTTTCTGACTGCTTTCTTTTTTATACATTATTTCTCATGTCAACGGGAATTGGTAGGAAGATTGAATGAATACTGAAGTAATTCAGTGGGCGGCATACCAATCCCAATGTTTTTAACTTTTTTATCCAGTCATTGTTATATTAAGCATAAGGTCATAGTGATTTTAAGTGCAATTTTTGATGATAAGGTCTTACTTTCATAATGCTGCCAATCTGACATTGACCTGCCCATAATGCTTCATTTTGTCCGTGTGTTTACACAAGCTTAAAAATCTAGCCTTAATTTTACCTGTAAACTCTTCTGGGCACACGAACCGTGGGAATCCGAATCAGAAACCTTTTTCCCGGCATGACAATGCAAACTTGCTATGTGTAATGTAATGTACCTGTCCTTTTTCTTTAAAAGAGTGAATATCATCATTTCCTTTCCTATTTCATCACATCACTCAGCTCCTCGGAAGCTTCCATGCTGATGCTGATGACAAGTCAGTAGTAGTATTATCTCTTTTATTTCCCACTCGTCTGGTTGTAAATCTGTCCTGTTCGTTTCATCATCACAAAGCATTCAATTTTCACCACAAAAAAATCACACGGACATTTCCTATCAAGATTATAGCTTTTGGCAGGTTAAACGAGCACTGCAATCTGTGTATTGGTCAATTTTGAAACAGTTAGCCTACAACGTTTTGGGTTTGCTATCTCAAAATTTACCACATAACAATATACCTATTTGTTATTTCTTTCATCTGTTTCTCCCTCCCACTCTAAGTTTTTTACAAGCATAGCTAATATTACGTGCCTAAGTCAGTCCATTATACTTTTTTTTGCTGTGAACCTGAACCATCTTCGGCTTCCAAATGCTGACCTTTGAAGCTAATGAAATTGAAGTTGGTTTCAACGTTGAGAAAAAAAGAGTAAATAAGGGGAAGGAGCTGCTAGTAAAAGTTATTCAATATCCATGTAATTCAAGGAAGAGTACATAAAAAGGCCAAAGGTATGACATTCAAAGGAAGACCTCCCTGGGATGTCATTGAAGGATTTGGCTAGGAGAAAACTGGAAGTAGTGGAAAATTAGATGTGCACATGTATACAATTTTCATATAACAAAATGATCATCATCATCAGGAGGGAGTTCGTGATGATGACTTTAAGAAAATACTATATAAGCATCCCTTATGGGAAATTGAAGGAGGGTGCTCGCATACGTAATCCCAAGTTAAATATTCAATGATTGGTTTGGCCCAGTTTAAACTTTTGTTCGTTTTATTAGTCACAGTGATTTCAGATGACTGAAGGAAAAGTGACAATGGAAAGATCGTATATTATGTATACTTTGTTCTATTCTTTAACCATTTTTCTTGAACTTGAATTATCAAAAAAAAAGCTCATCCCTGGAATTCTCATGTTGTTTGTAAACTTTCAATATTGACTGTACATGATCTCCCTCCCAATGAACATAAGCTGACAAAGTATTCGTTTCGTGCTTATGCCTGTGCGTCTATGTTCTCTTGAATCTTTACATCACTTGTCTTGTGTTGAATGGATGACAGGAAGGGCAGGAGGAGGACGGATTTATTAGCTATCAATCATCAAACATCGAGACTGCACACAGTCTAACAGAAAAAAGAAGGGTTAAACAGATTGCTTGAAAAGTTTGTTTAAGAAATGATTGATTATTATATGATTATCAATCAGGCACTTTGTCTTATGGTGAAATATGGGACGGGAGAAAAATATTTGGGGATCTTTACGTTATATTTATATATGAACATTTGAGAGTGCATTGTGTACACAACTTTGGAGTATGTACATATACGTCATCATCTTTCCTTTCCCAGGTGCATATGGACCATTTTGTGCAAGTCTATTTTCATTATTTTTTTCACAAGCAGGAGTCATTCACTTTAGCCAACTTATGATGAATCACTTGAGTCAATTGACGTGACTCATTGAAAGATGAATATTAATTATGTGTTAGTACAGATACCTAAAATCTTAATCACAAAATCAAATACGACATGGTATAAGCAGGATGTACTGGAGGTAATTTGGGAATAAAAAAATCAGTTAAAATTTTTTCCCATGGGCCATCATCATCATCACCACACACCAAGAGCTAGTCCAGTATTCTCATCGTTGATTGACCATTTTGTTCATTGCTTTTCTCGTTCAAAACTTCATAATGAGCATATCAGTCAACTTGGGGGCATCCTGTTCTGTTATTTACGATGGGATTGAAATGGAAGAAAGAGAGTTGTATACTTTTGAATGCAACAATGTCTCATAGCTGCGCATTAATGGTGGAGCGTTTCCTTCAAAAAGTGGCTTCATTTTCTTTTGAATGAATTTCTCAATGAATTGGATGAAGGAAAGCTTGTCACTCACCTGAAATTGGACTTTTACTTCAAATAGAAAAGTGTGTAGTTGATGAGATCTCAGCAAATCTATCTTGTCTCTTACTATTGTACCTGCACTCTGCACTATCTTCTCTACTTGGCCTTTATGAAGTATTTATAATGAAATGAGAAAAGTAAGCATCATTGTGATGTTGACAAAAGGACCGTTTCATCATCATCATCCTCTCATCTTCATGTTTTATTTTCATTTTCAGAATAAGAAAAAAACTGTCCATATCTATCTCCTGCTGATAGTATTGGTGAATAAGTGTTGCTCCCTACGAGCTTCTGCTGATGAGGTTGAAAGTTATTGAAATCTCACTCTCCTCTCCTCCTTGTTGTTATGTTATACATATACATAAGGTCTGAATGGCTAAGATGACACAACCTCACCACTCAATTCTCTCTCCTTTTTTCCATCACGAAGACACATGTTGAGAAAAACATGGTTTATTGTCCGTAAAATGGAATTGAGATTGACATTGAAAAGTCTCGTTGAAAATGAAGCTGTTTCTATTTTTTACAAACGTTTTATATACATACAAAGCTTTTTAACCATGATAAAGATATCATTCTGACTCAGCACTCTTGAGAAAAAACATAATATTCAAGAAAAAAATCTGGGTATAGAATTTTTTTTATAACGTGTAAATTATGTCGACAGTCGACATTAGTGTACATTTTTAAAATGATTTTTTTTCTCTCTCTCTTGTAAACCTACCTTATTCTTCCATCTCAAAATAATGCTCCTCTTTTTTGTTGTTGTCCAAAGCGGTTATGTTAAAATCATGTAATTGTGTCAGTCATAATGGGAATAATAATATATGTATATAAAGATTAGATTTCCCCCACAGCAGAGTGTATTACGGTGAAGATAATGGATGTAGGAGTCGAGTACAGGTGTGCGTGGCTGTGGCTTGTATATGCAGTTGTTGGCTGCATTATTTCTGAGCGTATGTGGTAATGGTGTCAATATACCATGTACAAATGTAATAATGCATTATCTAATCCATCATTTTCTGTTCTTCAATTGTCAATTGTCACTCATTGACTCTTTTATGGATATGTTATCATTGTGTCGCTCTCCTTGCAGGGGGGCCACTGCGGTTAGTGGTTGTTGTTGGCTTTGGTCATGTACATGTGTTCAACCAACTGATGACAAAGACGATGACATGGTGAAAGATTATATGATATGTTTGAGAAAGAAAGAGAGAAGCGAAAAATGTTATACTCAATAATACTCTTTTCATGAATGACTTGAAGAAATAAAGAGTCAATTCTACTACTGCTGCTTTTGCTTCGCTTGTTCTTATATTCCATTCCAGAGACTTTTCATTTTTAAAAGTATTTTTTTTTTTGGTTTTCATTACAGTAATCAAAATCCAATGTAAATCCTGATATTTGCCAAGTATCAAAAGAAAAATTATTTTTCTACGACCCATTCCCCCATAATATTGTTGACTTTTGTTGAGTACATTATATGCAAATCATGAAAATGAAGTGTGATGGACAATGAATAAATAGTGGAAAAGGGTTTTTCTTCTCAAAAAGAAGCATGAGTAATATCAAATGAATTGAACTCAAGTAGATTAAAGTTGTAAATCGTGATGTTTCAGATTTCATTTTAGCCAATTTCGTGTAAAAAAAGTTAGATTTACAAAGCTATCACATTTCTTCAACTGATGTAAAAGCCCTCCTAAAACCTGTACCAGTGTAAATGAGTTTTGTTTAAATCAGGTTTTTAATAAGATGTATTTTATGTACTATATTCATTTCTTCATGATTATTATCATCCTGACGAGTCATTTCATTTTATACTTTTGCCATTTGCATACACATCCCTCATTCCAGCTGCAACATTAGCATCATTTCACTTCACCAGCAGCAACTTTCACGAACATTGTTTGGTAAGGTACATAGAACTCGGATCAGATCAGCAGACATTAACAACAAAAAACTCTTTCAATTTACTATACAACTATATATGCATGTATTTGGTATATATCTCCTCCAACTCAATCTGCTGACACTGAATGATAATCATCATCTCAGAGTTTTGTCTCCACTACACTACGTTCCCTCATTGCTGTGAAAGGGCAAGTTCAAGCTGGCAGCGTATCTTCATCATCATGATAATGATGACCATAGCATAATTTGCTGTATAGTAACAACTCATTGTTGCTTCTTCATTTATCACGAAGCCATATATACACGCATACATTCATATTATGTATCAACACTGTGATTACCGTATGCAAAACAATAGGATTCTTACAAGCATAATGACAGTTGAAGTAGTGGTAGTAGCTGGGTAAATCTGCATATAAATGAGAAAATGAATGCAAGTGCATTACTGATGCAATCAATTATTATTAATTATAAAAAAATATATTGCTTTGATTATATTTACCTGACGCATTTTTCCCT
Organism: Orchesella flavescens; assembly: GCA_964034955.1. Taxonomy (NCBI): domain Eukaryota; kingdom Metazoa; phylum Arthropoda; class Collembola; order Entomobryomorpha; family Orchesellidae; genus Orchesella; species Orchesella flavescens. The sequence continues at coordinate 29,299,614 of OZ035956.1, read as the reverse complement.
CTTTTTTTTATGTAGACACAAGAGAAACGGCATTCGTTCATGCCATTACATCCGCTGGAGTGACTTATGCTGTAACCCAAGCATGTAGTTCAGGACAAATACAGGATTGTCCATGTGATCGTACTCTTAACGGTAAGAAAAAAATTCTCATTCTTTTTAATAAAAAGTTCATTCCTGTTTGTGAGTGTGTAGATGCAAACACTGAATACATGTACATATATACAATAATAAAATAGGTAAGGAAGGAATGTCATATTAACAACCAATCAATTTTACATATGAAGTCAGTAAAAACTTCTGAAGTAAAATATTGGCAGTATCTCAATCAAATTTTTGATAAGGTTTCTCATAATCGTAGCCAGTATCAAACATGGGTTATTGGGAAACGTTGAAGTAATTTAAATCATGGGATAATAAAGAAAAGTTTTCCATATTAGATAGAAACATATTCGTATAAGGTACATGCTATTGGTACATCCATAACTTTGAGTAAAAGCTCATCTAATGTCTCCAAAGAAATTCCAAACTCTCGATTTTCTCACGGATAAGACGGTAGAAAGGTCTTTAAAAAGATATATCTCTGCATTCCACTAGGCCAACGTAAAAGTCATCATCAGTAGCATCATTCTCATATATAGCTTGGAGTAGATCGAAGAAGGTGAGCGTTTGAGCGTCTCTGTCGCTCGTTCAAAGTTGCGTCCTTTATTAAGTGTTTGTAAGTGTGTTGTTGGCAGGTACTTATATATAAAACTTTTAAACTTTAAAAAAAATAGATGTACAGACTACAGACTCGTCACAATGCTCAAGGAGTCACACACACAGACTTATTACGGGTGCTATTCATGCATTATTACTCGCCGTCATCATTTTTATTATTGCATTCACAACGAGTAGTTAACCGAAACTAGTTTTCCAATATTCCTCTCAATTCTTAGATTCAAAATTTGGATTTGGTAAAAGATACACTTACAGTATTGAGGAGATATTCATATATAACCAAGTTTTAAATGAACCGTCCAACTTTTTTCTTTTAAAGCATTTTCCTTGTTTGTACAAAAAAAAACCTTCAAAGTTAAATCAAAGACTGTGTGGCTTGGCTTGGTTTGTTACATAAGACCAGGCTCCAGACGTCTGTGGTGTATAGAGTGAGTGTGTAGTAAATTGGGAACTCACTCTCGGTTTTTATGCGTAGTGGAGTAAATTTAGGTGAAAGGGGTCCTTAGGTCCTATTTATATGCAATAATTTTTTTTATGTTACATACAATATACAATATATAGCCTCATCATTTCATCTCATCTCCTTCCCTAAACAAGATTTGATCTTTTTTCGTCGTCTTTCTATTTTTTTTTGACTCGTCGACTCAATTTCTTTTTCAATTTGTTCTGTTGACAGGAAAATCAGCAGATGGGACGTGGGAGTGGGGTGGCTGTGGAGACAATGTCCACATTGGCTACGAAAGATCCAAAGATATACTTGACATCAAGTATCGACGACGAAGTGATATCCGGAGCCTACTGCTGCTGCATAATAACGAAGCTGGACGAATGGTATGTCATCAATTTCATCTTGTACAACTTATAATTCTAAAGATCCGATAACGCAATGTAACGTAGTAGTAGTAATGTAATATCATCCTTTTCCCATTTTATCTCTGATAATATTATTCTCAAAGTACACTTTCGACAAGTGACTATCAGTTTTGTTGATGTAAAGGCCATAAAGTAATATAGATTTGATTTCAAGATCCATTTATGCATGTAATGCCCCTTTTTATGATGACAAATGGATTTTCATTTGATTATAAATTTTATTGATGATATCCAAAGTCGATGAAGGTGCAATCGTATATAGCATCATGAATATAAATTATTATGTAATAAAGGGCCTAAATTTATTGTTATACATCATTTCACTTAAACGAATTGCTCTTTCACTCACCTTTTTTTATAAAGTTTATCATATAAGTAGATGCGGATCTTCATGTTATTAATTCTTATTTTTCCAGGCAGTGAAAACGAATATGAGACTGGTTTGTAAATGTCATGGACTGTCTGGCTCGTGTACGACGAAAACCTGTTGGCAAAAAGTGCCACCATTCCGTGAAATCGGGGAAATGTTGAAGGTCAAGTTTGATGGGGCAGCCAAAGTAATTCCAGGAAATGATGGAAAATCCATAATTCCTTGGATGCCAACAATTAAACCACCGGAGAAAGAGGATCTCGTGTATTTTGACGAATCCCAAGATTTCTGTCGCATGGATAGAAAGTCAGGATCGTTGGGAACATCCGGTCGTCAATGCAATGCGACATCCATTGGGGTTGATGGTTGTGACCTCCTTTGTTGTGGGCGGGGCTATACGAGACGAGTGGTGAAGGTGAAGGAGTACTGTCGTTGCAAATTCCAGTGGTGCTGCGACGTCCACTGTGACACGTGTATTAAAAGAAAAGTCATTTATACATGCAGGTAGTATGAAAATAAATAGTCGCTAAACTGTCATTGTTTTGTATAGTACACCAATTTAAAAAAAATGTATTTGTTGAACTGTAGTATTTATAACTGCTTTGTATACATGCGTAGGGTTTTTTTGTATTATCTCAAATGTTTTTTGATGTGCCAGTTTTTAAGTGGAATGACTGTTGGAAACTGTTGTATAATTATTATTATTGTCACGGGCAAACAGTATAATATAGCTTTACAGGTATTGTATATCATACCTTCATATTATTGTACAGATTTACAGATGAGTAGAAAATCTCATTTTGTTTTTACTGATAAACTTATGTAGACTGTAAAGTTTTATTTATTTTTATTAATATTTGACTAACTTCCGTTTTTACTAATGATGCAAGTCTTTTTTACTGTACCAGATACACTGATATATATTATATACGTACTAAAGTAGCCATATCACGTTCCTGCACTGTGGAATAATTCGATTGTGCCAAATGTCTCTCATATCATGGTTGTGCAACAAAATATATGTATTTTTAGTTCGATTCCACACTAATCATTTTATCAGCAATGAATATTTTTAATCTTTAAGCAAGGTTTTTTTTAAATGTTTAAACCCAAATATACGAGTATGCATGTGTTTTTAAAGTGCATTAAATTAGCAGCTAAGTTTTAAAAAACGATTGCACTTGTCGATCTTCAACCAAGCAAGTATTATCATTGTCTAATATACTGTATATTATTAATATAAGATAAGTAGTAAGTTTTTAGCTAGATAAGTTTAGATACGTTTTATTGTAATTTGTATAAAGATTTTATGTATGTTAATTTTAGGATGCGTACCTTCAACCTTTCGAACAAACAATGTGTTATATGAACAAAACGCGATAATGAACATCATCCCTTTGCTACGATTTTACTAGTTGAAAGATAAATATGAAAAGAATCACTTTTAACCCTGAGAAAAACATCTCAAAAGAATAAATCTGAGAAATCTTTTAAGCCAGAGACACGTGTGTTAGCAATTGTTTGAAGATTAGTTGGACACGGCGTGTGTATATTGAACTGATCTATTTACATATCTACTTTCCATTCATATTCAATAATGGGCTTATCATTTCATGGGGAGACGCATATCATATCATATCACATCACATCATCATGTTTACTTAGCATAGATCAACAAATCGGCATGTACATACAAATGCTCATTGATGACTAAAGCAAACAGAATTTAATGAAAGCATGTAGACCGCAGTGGATCACAAAGAAAAACAAATATTTACTTTTCATATGAATAATCGTGAATGAATAAAGAAACGTGGGGATGCGTAAGTGCATATGAAAACATCAAGCTGGAGCTGCGTGTGTCGGCAGATAAAGGAAGCGAAAGGGGTTTTATTCTAATAGCTTTATTAACATCCAACGATCCAACATCATCGCATTTCACCGAAAGAAATTGTTACACCAAAATATCTTTGTTCATGGGATACGATCTTTGGCGTGGGTGTTTTTTTTTGAAGTACGAGGAAGCTTCGGAACCTTAAAGTCACCCAGCTTCCTACGCATAATATTTAATTATTGCTTCTCTGCTGATGCTTACAAATATATTTATGCAATCAATACGTAAGATATAGTATTGCATTGCTCATCCTTTTGTCTATAAGAGAATTTTACTATTGAGTAAATGAATGTTTACACTTACAAACTTTTAGTCTCACCAAATCAGACAAACTCAAAAAGTTTCTTCCGCCCAATAAGATTTCCTTTCGATCATATCCCAACAAAAAATCTCACTCACTCAGTTGGCCCCACAAGAAAAAAATGTAATAGGACAAATTCTTTGCTCCCTGCTCGTAATTGTTTTATCATTTACCACCGTGCGTGTAAGCTGATGTGTCACACAAAAGGCAGGTAAAAGGGCAATGCCTGAACCGGCCATTCATAACAAAAGCTTTCATTAGCGGAGCACATTGATGCTCTCTTTGGGGAGAAATGACTGTTTGACTGTGTGAGCTATATGTTTTGACTGCGAAAAAGTGACATTCAATTATTCAACAGGTAAACTTTCTTGGCGTCAGTCTCGTCTCTTTTATTGTAATTTTGTAGACAGCTTAATCTTTTAGAAAAAGGGAAAAGCATGCTTTGTGTTATGTTACTTTTATCAGTATTCATTAAGTTCATTAACTTCAGAAATTACTGAAACGGGATTCAAAAAGGGATATCTCTTTACTTTCCTTTAGAAAAAAAATTGTTGCATGTTTCGGTATTTGTCACGTTTGAGCTTCCTTCCTTCATCCTTGTGTAATAATAATAACAGCTTAGAAAGGAAAACAGAATGGGGAAATAGAGTTCAAATGTATGTGTAAATGATGCTAAGTGTCTCGCCGATTGTCATCAGATCCGTGTAAGCACCTTGTCCCCTTTGGTTTTCCTGACAATTATCCTTTCAACAAGCTTCCTTTAAAAACGTTCCTTATTTAGTGAAACAAGTTTCATTCTGTTTTTCAAATATACATGTATAGAGAATATAAAGCAAGCATGAGAGAACAAACAGGTTGAAGCACACCGTATAAAAGTAGATCCTTTTCAGTGTCATATTCATTATAATCGTCATCATCATCAAGTCATCATTGTGATTATCACTCGTGAGCACCAGCAGTCACATAATATTTATAGGAAAGCGAAGCGAGCCTTCTTTCAGCAAATGACAGCAAACAACCAACCAACCATGCATGTAAGTAACCAGAAAGGAAGGAGAGAGAAAGAAAGAATTTCAACATCAGTTTTGGTGATTTCCCTGTGATATGTACGCACTCCTTTTTGTGAACTGGACCTTATCTCAGTCTTGCTTTGGCCTTTTTGGGATAAAGTTATCATATACTATAAGAGCAGAACAATAATATCCTCGTCATCCTCATCATGATGATCAGTGATTATATTGCAGTATATAATGTTGAATGTTGCAAGGTCCCTTTTTGAATCGACTTCTGTACCCATGTATGAAACGTTTGTATCCCCTGTTAGCATGCTTGTTGCTTTTGTGTGAGCTGAGATGATGATGCTGATGATGAGAATGATTGTCATGAAGTTTGAAAGGCTCGCCGGTCGGTGCAAAATGGGAGGTCTACTGGCCTACCCCGCAGTCCTGAGAGTCCGGCACGGTGGCGGTGAATAAAATATATAAGTCGAACCTTTTCCATAATATTGAACAGGGAAGCGGTGGTGGTTAGGTGAGCAGCGAAGCATGAACTTGAGGAATGATTATGACTATTCTACATTTGAATATATATGTATGTTAGGGGATATACTTCTTTCCATTCCTCTACACTATAATAACGTACAACAGGCATCGATTCCATTTTATAAAGTTGTTGTTTGTAGTTTATACCTCGTATCAAACCAAAGTTTCCAGGTATCTATCTATATAGCTCATGCTCATTATATATAAGGTAGGTTTAAGGAAATTATAGTTCACAGTCCAGTGTGTGTATAAATATGTATATTTTTGTAAGCAAACACAGGATTGATGAAGGTTTCATAATTTCACTTGTAATGCCAGTGCTCTTCCTCTCTCTCTAGATCTCTTGTAGTGCTCTTCACGTACACTTGTGGCCAGCTCACGAAGAGCCTGAGAAGTTTTGTATAAGAAAGAAGCGCAGCTCCCACAGAGCTGATGAGTTATTACGGACTCCCCTATTTGACCATGGGAGTCCTTATAGCGTTGCTTTCCTTCTTGTGTTCTCAAGAGGGAGATTGAGATACAATCTTTAATCTAAGCCTAAACACTCATCCATTAACTTGCTTTGCATAGTCAAAAAAATGGCCAAGATTGTGGAAAAAGTTGTTTCTAAAAACGGTCAAACCAAGCATTTAAGCCATTTCAGCACTAGAATAAAAAGTCTAAAGGTAATGACCCATATCTTTCGTAAAGAATATTGAGGAGGGATAAAAACTAACAAATGTTTTGGCACACGTTTTGTTAACGCGCAATTGTAGCGTGCCTAATATACAAAGCTATAAGCCTTTCCGGTTCTTGGCTTGCGAAGTAAATCTTTTCTATAATCTACATTTCACCTCATTTACACAAAGACACATATTTTTTCTATAAAAATGAGCGCAACTGATCCTACTACACACAAAAACCTCGAAGAAAGGAAACTCATAAAAGTAATTCTATTTTACAATTGGCAATATAACGCCTTTTTTCCCATTTACTTTGCTCACTTTCCAATATTATTTCGAAATGTAATTTGTGAACATGTGCTTTTGATGACTTTAAGAGCGGTGGTAGGCGCATCGCACCGGTGAGCTACAAAAAGAGAGAGGAATAAAAATGAATGGATATTCGACCGCAATATATCACTTGGATGATATAGATTAAAAAATGGATGGTGGTGGTGTTGGTATCCGTTACAAAAACTATACATAAATATGTGACTGCCGCTGTTCCATGCACACTGTTACTGATGATGATGTTGGTGCTTTAGCTCACCCGGTAAATTGAGTGATGTAAAATTTTATGGCTGACAACTGATTACCATTACTTCCCTTTTTATCCTCTGTGGTATATACTTTTCACCGCACGAAATTAGGAACAGTGTGGTGGGCACGGTTCACTATTTTCCATTTCTCCATATATATATATTGTAAATTGTTATGCGAGGTATCTTTATCACCTCTAGTAGCTGATGGAGATATTTTTACAACTTTTTTTTCTTTATGCAACGCATGACGGCGGTGGTGATTTGCCAGCCTTGTAGAAGATATAGGCGCAAACCCGTGTGCTGCCACCAATTCAAAAAAAAACTGTGCTAAAGCTCATCAAGTAGGCAACTCAAAGAAGAAAGTTTTTATGTAAGAAGAAAAGGAGGAAAAGAGCACAAGTGATGTATAAAAATAATTATGTTATGTTGGGTAATAATAACAGCAAGGTTATATAAACGTCATGAGTAATGTAATGATGATAGTATAAAGGTGTATGAGTGTAACAGCGATTTAAAGTCATCATTTCGTTATGGGTCTGCCCGTTAATTACCTCTCCTGCTGTGTATAAGTAATATCTTCATACCACCAAAGTATCTGTTTTTATGAGTTCTTTGAAGTATTTTTATGAATTGTGTATCAGCCAGGAACTCAAATGAAGAATGGGGTTGGTTTGAAAAGAAAAATACTTTTCTAAAAGCTTCCACATATTCTGACAGGAAATCCCTTACATCCCAAGGCTCGTAAATGCACATATGAGGTAAGCAAGGAAAAAAGGAAAGAAGTAAATGTCCTATTTATGGAATGCGTAAAATATCTTTCAGTCTGTGCAGTTTTGAAAATTTATAGCTAAATGTAAATGTGCAAGAGATAATTTTTGCAAATTGCATTAAATGATGGTGTGATGATGGCAATAAGAGCTGCCAGGTTTTTTAGTCGTGAACTTCCGCTTTCTGCAGGTTATCCAAACAATATTTGCAACCGTTGCACCCAATTCGTATTCAATTTATTCATGTGAAAAGTTTAAAATAGCTTGTTTATGTAAGCCAAAAATTGAATACATGCAATAAAATAAAGAATGCAGCATGAAATTATTGAAATTGCATTTTTAGAGTTTTATCGATTCAAGTCTTTCATCTCAAACATTAGTATTTTATTTATTTCTTTATTTATCAGATTTATTCATTTTGTGTGTTAGTGTCCTCATTTTCCTCGGAATAGTAATAAAACATTTAAAATAACATTTCAACCTTTCGCGTTGACGTGGACAATCTCAACGTTCATTTTACGTCATTTTGGTTCGGAACTAACTTTTTGAGACCATTACTTTTTCTTTCCTTGAATGAATGCAGGAATAACAGCATCATCTATTATTGGACATTTTCTTATACTTAAATACTTCGTTGGGGTTACACGGGTTGCTTTTTTTGGCATGTTTAATGCCATTGGGACTGCTTACGCAAAGTTCTATTTTGGCAAGGGGCTCATATATGTAACCGATTTTCGGCTTTTGGGGCGTTATGAGTTGGTGCGACGAGTTTTATTAATATTATAGCACATCATGTAGCAATTACTAAAAAATTGTATTATACAGTAATACACTAATAAGGCAACCAGCAAAACAGACCACTTTTGACTTTATGCTTTTACTTTCAGTACAACCTTAATTAAGCGGACACTTAATAAAAGATACATAATCCGGTTTATCAAATTATTGTTTGTGGTCATTTATAATCTATAGTAATTCATAATTATTATTCAGTTTACTTATTTTTCATAGAATACTGACAAAAACTAATACAGATATTCACATCAAATAATACAACTGCAATAACAGTCAACAGTCAAAATGATAGGGTGTGATATTGGGATGTTTGGTTTGAGTGGTAGCGGAGAAAAATGTTAAATTCATGGCACATTGAAGCATCAAAAAAAATTCCACGTCAGGGAATGAACTCATTGAAGTACCAGGAAAGAGAGGAAATGATGATTGGGGACAATGGGACTTTCATTCGAGTTAAAAGGAATGAGGTTTCTCTGATTTTTTTGGGGGGTGGTTTAATAAATTAACTTATAAATGCTGACATGCTATACAAACTATACTTGTTAATTATTATTAATAAACTAAAGTCAGTACGTTAAAACTTAATATCTGTGATAAAAATTATCTGTTCAAAATTATACACAAGTTTTATATACACAAAACAAAACATTTTTTAAATAACAAAAGAATACACAGTTTTTAGCACTCCAAAAACACTTTTGCCTACTATTTACAGGTGTAGAAAGTTCTGGTCACAGTGCAATTTTTGCACTCCACTTGACAACACCACTGAAATGTACATTTGCACCTCTCAACCACTTGTTTCACTGAAATGGTATAGCCTCTACCGCAACACATAAGGTCACAACCATCCACCCCCATGGAAGACACATTACAAGCTCGACCATACGTTCCAGATACGCCGTATCTGGGATCACGCTCACAAAAGTTGGGTGAGTCTTCATAAAAAACAAGGTCCTTTTTCGTTGGCGGCTTATGATCCGGATTGTAGGGTTTCAGTTGGAATTTGTAGCGTCCTCTCCCACCCCTTCCCACATCTCGTAAAATACCCGCATTACTAATTTGCACTCTTGACGCCCCATCAAATCTGTCTTTGATGGAGTTTCCTACTTCCCTCAAATGTGGTAGGCGCATCCAACATGTTTTCATCGTGCAGGATCCTGACATCCCGTGGCACTTGCATTGACGTCTCATCAGTGATTGCACATGCTGTGGGGTAAAGAGAACAAAAATACATTTTTAACTTTGTTTGTTTAAGATTAAAATCCTGTTTTTCTAAAGCAGGGTAAAGTCAATATAAATGAAAATGACATTTGTGGAAAAAACTCCTTCCTGTCAAGCAAAGCAAATGGAAGCTAATGGATCTCTAATGAACTGCTGACAAATGTAGTAAAAATTGGGACATTTTTACGTGATCAAGTGCCATCACTTACTACTTATGAACACCTTAAAGTAAACTGACTTGACAATTTTTTTTTCTTTCTGAGAAAATATCCATAAATATGTCGTCATTTTTTGTATGGTTTTTTTTCGAGTCTCATCTGTATAGGGAGAATATTACGTGTGCCTTGAACTTGAAAGGAAAACTTCACAGTTTTACAGTTCAATTACCAGAAAATTCACTGTAATATATGGACAGGTCCTAATGTATTCCACTAAATGCTGTTGTCACGTTCTGGATTTTTTGAAAATGGAAAGACTCTTGTGTGTATAAAAAGGTTGGTCGAAAATTTTCCAACAAAGCTTGGCTGCAGCCAATTTACACTAGGTCATAAATTTGTCATTTTTTACAGAAAATTGTTGCTTTTCTAAAAGAAATTTAAGGGTTAAAATAGTTGTATCAAATTGCCACGCACGTGAGTCTGAGAAAGCACTAAAAAATCCATATGGCAGGAGTGCATCAAAAAATGATAAGCTGAAGCTTTTTACGAAAACTCAAAGGACACAGCAATGCAATAGGTTTGTCGGGCAGATGACACATGTTCATGCATTCATGTTGCCATTACATTATGTGACACACACGTGCACTTTGCCCGTCATACAATGTTAGAGAGCTGCGGGAGATTGACAATAAGTCGATGCTGAAAAGTATAAATTCGATGGCTGGAAAAGACATTTCTTATTGCAACAGAGAACAGACACAAAAAAGCGTAAGATATATTATGCAAAGTAGATAATATGTATACTTAAGGTTCATATATGAATATCAAATTTTATACTTACAATGCGTCCTGCTTCGTTATTATGAAGATTCATAGTTCCTCTCATGTCCCTTGCCTTTTCCCCGGCATCGACAAAGTCTCGTGAAAATTTGTAACCAAATTCGATATTGTCTGAACACGAGCCCCACTTCCAGTTCTGATCTGGTGTCATGACCCGACTGTACTTGTTGTGAAGTCTGTAGTCACAGGTACATGACTCAATGGAGCCTTCACTGCAAGCTCGCACTACTGAATGGGTCACCGCGGCACTGGTCATCGCATAAATGAAGGAAGATTCTCGACATCCTGGAAAACAAAAGGAACCATTTTAGCAAAACTTATACATGTATTACATAAATGCTTCAAACATAAAGTTACAATTTAGTATTGAAACTCGTAACTGTTGCAATTGCAATAATAATAGAAGGATAAAAATACGCAGTCTCATCAATTGATTTGCATCCTAAACACATATCACATCATGTCATATCAAAATCATTCACGCCACCATTGTAACAATATTTTTTTGTTCCCTTTGCTACTCTTCTTCTTCTTTATCAATAAATGCATTCATCCCCATGAATGCACGTACAAAAGGATTGAATGGTAATGAAAAGGAATAAAGAATCGATTCATGGGAAAGGCTTGTCAAACATTAGTAATTCATGCGTGACCATGTTTTTGGCATGTAATACACCTTTTTATGTGCATCTCTAATACTTTTATCCTTTTAATACCTGAACGATCATTAAGGATGATGCTAATATTAGTATACTGAAGATACAAAGTTACACATTTCTTCCAATGCAATTTGATACGTCAACCTAACAATAGCAAAATGATCTACCCCTACCAGGAAGGAACACATGTGAATTTAACGCATCTTTGTGTACTCTTAGAAATACGTGCAAGTAATATGAAAGTAAAAACTCATTGAAATTTGATACAATGAGTAATAAAAACATTCTACACGCATGTACTTATATGTACCTAATATATATTTTCCATAGTCAAAGGTGCATCAGCAGATTGCTTTTTCAAGTATTCTTTATCATACAAAAAATAACATTTTTGAGTTGCTCAACGCAATCCCATCATTCTATATTTTCATCAAACTAGATAACGTATAAATTGCAAGCCACTTTGACTGTTTAGCCTATAAGCTCTTTCAGATTAAGTTTCGGGCCGGAGACAATTCAGTCGACAAAATGCTTAAACTTTATGTACTTTAACGTACTTTTAAAAGCTTGTGTCTGGTTTTCTAGCTCATAATAAGAAATCAAACCATTGGTCAAGGAGTTGATGATTGGAAGATATGCACACACGTTTTGAGCTCATTACCAAATTGATTATCGTATCGTATGATACTACTGGTTCAGTTTTGTATGACTGGATTGCTTTACACCGACACTGAGAAAGCAAACGTTCCGCCTCAGATGATTATCATGCGCTTTGTGTGCTTTGATCAAATTTGTTGATGATCATATACCACCAGCAAACCATTCCTTTACTTAAAATTCCAGATTCCACTCTCTCTCTTCACTCTCAGCCCGTCTCCGAAACAAGCTTTTAAAGTGGGCGGATCGGATCATCAGCACTGCATTTTAAAATTATATTATCCATGTCTGCCTATGAGCATAAGACACAACACACCACACCACTTTCGGAACATATTATCACATGCTACATATCCCACAAGAATCTTCATAATGAACGACAAAAAAATAATTTTTACCGAAGCGAAAAAAAATCTTTTAAGAAAGGTATGCATGCCGACATGTTCCCCATTTTAGTCTGATTGTTTGCTCAGTTCGTTACACCATCAACCATACCAAACCACCATGTGCATGCACATTCTCCATCCAAATCCAACCAACAAGTTAAATGGAAAAAAGAGGAATGGACAAAAGGAAAGAAAATCCGTTTATTAATTTAATGGCTGCTGTGGTGCATTCATAAAAGGCAAGTTGGATAATGTCATAATCATCATCATCAACATCATCATCATGATCATAAGGCACATGAAGAAAGCAAAAAAAAACGGATTCCTGAGAAGCTTATGGGCAGGCGGTTGAAGATTTTTGAGATGTAATCAGGAAAAACCCCTTCAAGTACTTGATTATGCTGTAAATATATGTGAAAGCATATAAGAAGCTAAAGATTGGAATGAAGCTTTATGCATTCATGCATTTATCACGATGCATGCATGTAGATGACCCGATATACGGCAACTTTTTATTTCTTTTTATTTCTGTGACTTAAGCCAATGAAAACATATGATGACGGTAAATAGCTATGAAATACCAAAAAGAATCAGCATATTTTCTTCGTCTTGTTCAAGTGCTGAGCTAAAACTTGCATCATCTCTGTCTCTCTCCCTAAACATCTACATTTTATGTATATCACTTTTGGAAATTGTTTTACAAAATATAAAGCTTCATACTGTATATGAAGACATGGAATATATATGAGTGTTCATTTTTTAATACAGGAAATATCATATCTCATCTTTACCCTCACTTACGAGAAAGATCAAGATTTCAAGATGTTATCTCATTTCAATCCATTCTTACAAGCCAACCAGCCAGTTTTTTATTTCAAATTGAATTTTTTCTACTGGTCATGCTATTTAACAATTTCATCCATCTTCACTCCTCACAGTCCAGCGTATATATATATCTATCTTCCAACATGAGTACTTTATTTACTGACCGTCCGTGTCCGTTTAACTTTATTATTGTGATGATGACGATGATATGATGAGAATATTACAGAGAGAGATGCTCACGGACGTTCAACAACACACGGGTTGATGCCCAAAATAAATGGTACAAAAAAAGTCTTGGATCCATGATGCTCATCTTGAATGATATGAGTGGCTGTATAAGCAAGCGTCATAATGAGTTGTATGTTTGTAGATTATTATGTATATACCCAAGAAATGTAAATGAATTTGGTCTGTCAAGGAAATATTAGATTAGAAAGAAAGTGCAATAACAAAATGAGAACTGTATAATGAAATTAAGCGAGATATTGTGTAACAGTATCATCAATACACCCCTTGCTGACGATAAGAAAAGAGATTTTGTCGCCCCTTATAATGTAACAATTAGTCGTAAATGATAAGGGTACATTTGAGGTGGTAAAAGCACAGCCAAAACAGATTTTTACAGCACCATTTTGATTTTGAGCTACACAGTCTATACACCAACATCCACTTAACTTTTTGAAACTTGGAACCCTAATTAAAATCTTGTGAGCGATTTGAAAAGTCTGAATTGAAATATGTATGTATAATGCATATATTAGGATTTCAATTCCTCTTAAAAAGTCATATTTCTTTCTACTTGGATGAAAAAATGAGCATACAATAAATTTTGTGATGATATTTTTAAATTAAAGAAGAGAAGAAGAAAAACACATTCGTATGCTCGATATCATTATTGCACCTGTCAATATCAAAGAAATCCTACTATTGTTGGGTAGATAAGCATTACACTCACATTACGTTTTAGCTGTCAAGTTTGTGTGAAAGAAATCAAGACTGACACAAAAAAAATCTTCTCAATGAAAAAAAATCTGTGTTTTGAACAAAGAAGGTTCAATTCACGTTGTGTTATAGAGAGTACTATTGTACCCACGCCACAAGTTGAACCGCAGTTAACAGGATTGCTTTCATTTGTAAAATTCTTTACTGATTAGATACGTCTCTGAAATATAAATGATCTTATAAAAATGTCAGATAGTGAGTATCCTTGTTGAAAGCCCCAGATAATTTATTGTGTAACACTCAATTAAGATTTTTATCTGGGAGAAATGCTCGTTGTAGCAAAGTTAAACTACGTTATGCACTGCCTACGAAGGAGCATAAAAATCAAGAAAATTGAGTCATAAAAATAAGGCTGATGTGATGAGATGAAGTATACAATGCAAGAACATATATATAAGCAATAAATATAATATTCTTGTTGTACAGTATACTTATATCATCCATTCTATTTTGTCTTCTGCACCAATGGAAAAGTTTTATTCTGCGATTCGAAAGGGAATTTTGCAGCTAGGAAAATGGTACTTTTATTTTGTCATAAAAACTTTGGACTTTCTTCCCAATCCGTTTTTTTCTTTACGATTTTGTGCATTTTTGTATGTTTCAACAAAAATTTGAGTTTGTGTGATGGACCAAACCACCAACACAGAAACGCATGGAGTCAAGAAATTAAGTTAGCACTTGGTGAAGACGGCTCACAGCGAGGTGTTCTCTTCAGGGGGTACTAACAGCTCACGCTAAGCTTTGAACTTTGTTGTGTACATCTCTTTTGACTTGCATTTACGAATCTTAGCTTCCTGCCAACAACATTACTAGCAGGTTTTAAAAAATCATAAATATTTCCTCGCAGTAGTTCCTGTAGCTACAATAGTGCTAAATCATTCTCCAGGCCGTTTTTAATGAATAAAAAAAACAGTGTCATTTCAGAAAGTCACCATCATTTGAAGGATCATATACTTTCTACACGAATCTATAACTTCCATATATTCCTTTATAGTATTACGCACCTGTGCTCAATATAATGGCAAATATAGTGGCACAGAATGAGCAAAATATGGTGTACATCATAAATCAAACAAGAAAATCCACACACACAAACGAATCTATAATGTATGTATGTATTATGTATGAAAATTATTATCATAAACGTGTGGGTTCTCTTAAACTGGCCAATCCCAGTTCTCACAGAATTAAGTTATCATCATGAGCCCCACCGTCTCTGATCAAACCGACTGATGAAACCACAGCAAAACTCCCTGTTTGACTTGATTTGTTTATGTGTAGCGGTAATTTACATGCTTTCTTCGTAAATGTTAAAGTTCACTGGCTCTATTGGTCATCATCATCTGATTGTATGAGATCTTTTTCTCACATATTGTGCTCCTCTCTGAGGCGCATGTGGTCATTAAAGTACCTACACCCTATGAATGTGTAATATACATATTTAAAAATACATTTCATACATGTGTAATAAACAAATATGAATACATCTTGTCAGTGCTATACATATTTTAGCTAAAAACATGGAATGGATTGGACCGTATACCGCTGTGCAGTTACATGCGTTACTTTGAGCATTTTTTAAAGTTGTGTGGTGACTTATTCCTCCACTCTACATCTCTCAACAATGTTTTTCCTTTATTTAGCATTTTATAAAGTTCATTTAACAAGTTACATGTTAGATGAATGTTGCCACATCACAAAAAAATAATTTCTCAGAGACAAGTTAGCCCACCCAGTCAGCATGCAACAGGTAAGCCACGATATTATGACTTAATGAATGCAAACGATTAACATCACGCAATCATTATGAAAAAAATAAATGTGCTTTCCTTCCAGCTCAACACAAATAGACTGAAGAAAGAATATACATACATATAATATTGGATATTTGTGAGTTGAGAGAACTATGAACTACAACAAAATAAAAACCATGCATGTTGCATATTATATGAATGTATGTATAAGTTTCTTTTTCTGGTCAACAATAATAATGCAAGGACCTCATATTCCAGTTGAAGGTTAATATGAAATGCATGAATTTAATATGCGAGGTATGGCAGCGTGAAGTCAAGGCGTAAGAAATAAAACAATTTTTCCTAACAGACGAACGACGAAAGCGTTTATGAAACGAGTTCACCTATCTCTGCCTTGCGTACCACTGTACCAGTACCAGTCAGTAAAATTCCCAGACAGAAAATATAAGAATTCGCTTCTTTTATCTCTCAGTCCTCTCAAGAAAATGAAGAAAAAGGATCTCCCAGAATTTCTACCCTTTTTTGATGTGCCTTCATCATCTCTTCTACTTTTTACACTTGCAAACACGTATCACAGTGCAATAATAATGCTCATCTCCATCATCTCACATCTCTAGTGCGGTGGCTTTCAGGCGGTATTTGGGGGTGATATTAAGTAGTAAGGAAACAAAACTTGATGTGTGAGCTCCATCACCGGCCATTGAACATGATGACGATAATTATGCAACATAATAACAGGGCTCTGAAATCAACTACCAAAATTGAAGAGCAACTTTTAGGTAAGAAGGACTGATTTCCCCATTTCGTTTCTCTTCTTAGTTTTTCCTCAAGTGATACTTCTCATGCCTTTTTACACTTGTTTTCTTGTCTTCATCATCAAAATCAACCCAAACAGCTTGCTTAGAAAAGAAGAAAGGCATGCAGACCACGTTCAAGTTTGTGAAGCTTGAACATACTTTTTTTTGTAGCTCATCGCTTCTGCTATCTATTCAAGTGCAAAAATAATTTTTGAGTAAATGGTGGAAGCAATAAAAACAAACACTATACATATACAGAAGTGATGAGATGATGTCGGTAAAACGTCGTAATCTAACTGTAGCGTAGCACTGTCTGGTGATGACTGACAATAGATGATGGGTGAGAAAGAGAGAGGTGAGCAATAATTGTGAGCTGATTCATTGAGATTTTTATGTGTAACTTTTTTATTGCGAAATTCAGTGTGGTCCTTTTGACTCTTGAAACATCTTGCATATTATGTAACCGAGTTTACTATTCGTGACGGAACTAACTACGCAGAATATTTGAGATCATGCTCGTTTTTTCTTCTTCTTAAAAAACTGTTGCTTTGTTCAATTTTATAACTGCACGGTCACACATAAAAATACAATCATTTATATATGGATTTAGGTAAAGCAAACTAATTATTTTTTCTTTATTAAAAAGTTATCTGACATTTGAACATCTAGAAGAAACATCTCACAATTTTGGCCGTTTCTTATTACGGTAAATATTCAATCAGGATATCATGTATATCATGATATCCTCACTGAGTCCTTTGAGGATAAAATGAAACACATCATGCAATTACAGTGGGGTCCCCATTAAACTCTAATCATCCCAAAAGGAATTCCTCTTTCTCTGCAATTTAATTTTTGCACTGTGATACTTGTCTTGCACATAATAGCTTAATCTCGGGAGGCAGGTAAGTAGAAGGGAAAAAATTCAAACCCTGTATTATAATTGTACGAAGCATTAAAACATAAATGATTATCTCCCAAAGATATCTTTCTATCAACCACTTTTTTTATGTTCTCGGAGGAGGCCTGCTCACATGCACACAAATACACGTTATACGCCGAGAGATGAGGGCATCTTTTTTTCATGGTCATGACAAATGAATGGATCGAGCCATGTAATTAATTCCAGCCGGCTGTGAATATGGAAGGCTCAAACATACCTCCCTGACTGCTTGCTGCCGCTTTGAGAGAGAACATAACACAATCCACAATCCCTTTAATAATCATTCCAACATCCAACTTGCCGAATTTGTGGATGGAGGTGAGGTGAAGTAGGAGAGATGTAATATGTAACGTAATATGTACAACAACTTTATATAACCAAACCACATTTATTTTCCTCTGCTCATAATTATACATATTTACCTATACGGAGATATGTATTGATGCATTCTAAACTGAATCTCCGGTTTCTTATCCCTTTTCTCTATTTTGTGCAGCCTTCTGAACATTTAATAAACATTGGAAAACAACCCTTTAGAGAGAAAAAAAAACTCTTTTGAGGTGCTGCCTGTGCATTCATTTCACTTTCAAAACATCTTATTTCTCTATTGCTTCTTTCATTATTATCAACATCATCATCATCATCATTATTATATTGGGCTCAGCTTATCACATCACATCGGATAGGAAACAGTCAAATGAGTAGTACATACTACATATAAACGGTTGATTTCAAACCCTGTGTAAATCCTAATCTTTTCTGTTGTATTAGGCATTACGATTTAGGATGATTACTATTATTATATTATGCCTGTGTGTACATTGCATACTAATAATAACTCTCTACCTCTCTGCTTTTTCTCATTCTCATCCAGTCGAAAGAATCTTTTCAGCGTATTACCTCTCAAGTCTTGCACTAGTTACTAATGAAATATCTGCATTTATTTGAATACCTACATGCATGATTCGAGTATCAAGGTGTAGGTTTTTTTCTTCTTCTCCTTCAAAAGTTTAGACAGCACGATGGTGGAAAAAGGATCTTGCAATATCATCCTCATTCATAGTAAATCAATGATTTGAAAGATGAGTTTTTCTTATAATATGCTGCATCCATTATTATACCTAATTTCAATCACTGCAATATATATGTTTATGTAAAATGCAATGCAATCCAAAAGCCTGTTTCATTTTCCAGAGGAGCAGTGCATGAGTAAGAATCATTATGGAAGCTGGCATAATTTAGATATTATTACAAGCAAACTACTTTATCAAGGGAACAAGAAGAGCTGTGAGATTAAAATCCTCCCATTTTAATATCTCTGTCGATGAGTCTCCCTCGAGCAGAACACGAACTGGAAATGTTGAACACGTTGGAGAATTGAATTTGCAGCTATTATAATGCTGGATAAAAAGAAGTATGTTTTAGGTGGCTAGTGCTGCCTGCCTGCCTGTGTGTATAATAAGATTATTTTGATAATTTTGTTTTACAAAATCATGTTGATAAATTACCATACATAGATATATGATTTGGCAAATTTGCTTAGAAATGCACATATATATACAATGTACAATACAAGGTTGGATGTCACATTTCTCCACAGAAAAAAAATGTTGAAGAAAGCGTATTACAAATTCCATGGATTTCTCAACGAAATTTGAAACTCAAATCGTGCTTGACTTCTATCACACCAAAGTTTTAACAACAATATCATTATCAAATGTTTGAAATCAAGCAGGTATCATATTCAGACAGCTCCTGTTCTGCATACTGAAAACAATAGGTGCATATCTTATATAAAAGACAGCTAAAAATGTTTTTTTTTTACTACGAGCTTGCATATGTATATCAAGTATACATACGTGTTGTTATTAAGTTGCCTTTGGGTGAATAAAGTTGTTTTACAAAAAAGTTACCAAATCATCTGTAACCGATCTCCCTACTTTTCTGTCATTTTTTTTGCTTGTGTGGCTGTCAGGTAGGCCTCCGAGGTAGCAAAGTCAACAAACCATGTTGGTAAAAGAATTGTAAGGTATGCAAATACAAATATAATACAAGCTCCAATCTTCTTATAGATGATCATTCACATATATGTATGTACATTTCATTTAAGTCATGTCTGCATGTTCATCCGCATGATCTTGAAAGGCTTCTGAAAGATGTAGGGAAAACAGTTTTTTCTTGAGATTCCATCAAGATTATCTTCAAAAACCTCTTGTATGTTTTGAATTCAGTCTTGAGAAGAAGCTTGAAAACTGAAACGAAGAAGCAGCAGACGATCATCCGTCCAACCTCCTCACTTATGATTATTACAGAGTGCCTAAGTCGGCAGGAGAATGCCGCCTTTGTATTATTACACTCATCATCATCATCTTTCCCTTCATCATGATCATCCTTCTCGTCATCATCAGTAGTTTCATCTTCATCATCTACATCAGCTTCATCATCCTCATCTCATGATCGTCTTCATCAAGACTGAAACAATACCCAAGCCCAACCTGTTGCATCCCATACTTTGTTTCAGATTCACAGTTTTTGCTCTTTTTTTAAAAATAAATATGTGTAGCCCATCATGTGTTTGTTTGTGTTTGTACACATCTTTTTTCAAATTATGCTAATATGTTAAAACTGAATCATGGAAAAAGGATTCATTCAGGGGATTTTATGCTCCCAATCTCAATCTAGGACACACAGTATATATGATATGATATGAATCATAAATATTTTGAAGCATTCCATAAATTTTTTGAACAGGCTTACCTTTTTCAACGATTTTCCCAAATAAATTCTTTCCTCTCCAGAAGGATTTTGTGGGACAGTTCCATCTCCTATTCTTGAACTGGTGTTTACATTCAATGATGGCTTCATTTGCTCCTTTGGCTATAGCTTCTAAAACACCCCTATTCTCTCGCACAAGCCTCTGTTGCTTTTTCCTCAGGACGGCTTGGACTGCCGGCTCCAAATAATTGTTTCCTATGTTCGCACCCCCACGAATTGTGTTTACTATCAAGTTATTTGGCTCCCCCACTTTGGCAATACCCCTGGAAAATAGTAATAAAATAAAATAATTGAAATTAGGTTCCACTTTAGTAAATGCGTATGTACAATGTAGTACCCTAATGAGTTTACAATAATTGCGAGGGATCAAGTCATAAATTTCTCGTGAAGAAACCCCAATAAAAAGTATAACTTGTCAGCGACTCCCTTTCGGAATTACCTTGCGAATCTAGTTATTCGACGTATTGAATGGTGGTGGTCACTACAAAAAAGGCCTAACAACATGACGCTTGAGACTCTTATTCCCTGTCAATGATGATGTCATTTCTGGGCCTAAGTGAATATTACTCATTGTTACGTGATATTGCCATTGCAATCACATCACATTGCCGCACAATAATATACCAAATTCTCAGCAGGTGCATCTTCAACCTCATCTTGGATGATCATTTGGTTTTTACATGATATAAATTACACAATTTAACTTCCCATTTACTCTAAGCAGCCACCTCGTCATCTTCAACGAAAACCTCCTTAATTGACAGGTAGTGACATTTATTGCAAAAATATGGTTCAAAAGATGAGCTTCTAGAACTGGGCAAACAGCATTTTCAACCATATATTAAAACTCTTCAACAATATATTTTTTTCTTGTAACAAATGAAGCCTTGTAGTTTTGTGAAAGCATGAAAATTTGTCTTGTACTGATGATGTCAGTCACTGGCATGCATTCCTTCTGAATTATCCTTTGTGTATTTTTTTTCTCTAGCCAGTGCGATGTTCATGCCATGCCAAAGCCGCTCCATGTAATGCTGCTCCTTTTTAGTCGTTGTTTCAAGACATATTGTACACCGCACACACATCAATTTATAAGCCGCATGCATGGAGCTTTGTCCTTTTCATCTTGGCAGGTGAGTTGTGATGTGAAGTTATGCTTATTTGATTATCCTTTTTATCCGAACAAAATCCGTGGGAAAGAAAGAAGAAAAAGAAAGCACAAGTGCATCCTCTTCATCTTATCTGATAACTTTTTTTAAACATATCCAATGTGGCATTATTTCATTCTGATTCATTAATCAAACAAAAAGGAGCACATACAACACAAAGTCAACCATTATATATGCCTGGTATATACTATACTATTTCGCTCACTCTCCAGTAGTTAATAGAGATGATGATAAAGCCTAATTTTTACTTCCAACACAACTACTCAGTCAGTCATGAAGTCAGAGTGAATATTTCAATGCTTAAATCCCATATAGTCAACATTAGTCAAGCCCCTGTCCTCCCGGACTTTTTTCCGACATGAGGATGAGAATGAGGCAGTAGAGGACAAGAGTCAAAGTCAAACCAATATGCATCCAGAAGAGAGAAAGACAATCAAAGGCATTTAACAAAAAAAAACATGCAACACGAGAAGAAAAAATGTGTAGGTAGTTTGTAGTGGTAAACTGGTAACTTGTTTTTATGCATGTTAGATCCTATGCTACCTCCTTTTAACTTGTCAGCCGACGACAAAGACGATGAACGACCTCACTAGTTGCATGACTTACTGTCTATTACTTACATTTACTGAAGGAACCTACATTACATATTACAAAAAAAAGCCAACAAATTGCTAAAAGTTTCTACTGGAGAATTTCTGACTCAAACCAAAGTTTTCATGATTTAATTCGAAGCTATATATTATTGCATGGGATTATAGGATTGAATTTCTCTTTCGCTTTTTGTTCGGACTCTAAATCTGGTCTTGATGCATGGCTAACATGATTATGATTACCATTTTTATTACTTCATCATCCCGGTACACACACATCACCCATCCAATCCACCAGAATTAATAACATTTTTGAGAATGCATAAAAATGTGCAGTAAGTTTGAGTATGCTGAACAGAGGAAAAACGAAATTGCTTTAAATTCATATATCTTTTCATGAGTGAAGTTAAAAGCACAATAATGTACAGGTTTTAAGAGGGTTCAAGAGACATGAGATATTTTTATTATGTGATTAGTATTATCTTCTTCATCATGATCATGAATATATTTCTTTCTCTACCTTACCAAACCAAACGATTGGCCATTCACAATTTTTTTTTTCGTTTTGTAATCTCAAATGTATTAGGTACGTACACACTCGATGTGATGCGATGTTAGCAAAGTTGTGCTGTCGACAATCAAAGCATTACTCATTTTTTATGCATGTAATGTTAAATATATCTGGATCCACATCAGACAAATTCGTTCTGTCCACCAAAGTTTGGTGATCCTGAATTCTGATTCAGGATTTTTTCCTGATGATGATCATGATGACGATGATGAGGTACGTTTTTTTTCTTGTGAAGATCATGAGATTGTTGGGACTGGGAGTTTGGTTCAGAGACCATACACATATATATCGGTTTGGTTTTCGTTTGTTACCAACCACCACCATGATGATCAAGAGGTAGCAAGCAAAGTAACACAAACAGATGATGATAATGACTCGTTTTAAAATCCCATTGATAGTAACAAATAGTAGTGAGTGAGTAGTAGGAACAAGATTACAGTATTTTGTTGAATCTTTAATTCATTTTAAGTTTTGCTTTTTGATTTGGAGAAAAGATGAGTGAAGAAAAGCGATTGACTATATATACTAGCTCCCTTGTCTTCCTATAATACTTTGTTGCTCATCACATCATTCGATGAATAAGTATAAATTCTTTCGTATTTCCTAAACCAGAGAGGAACATTAAGTTAAGCTTGAATGCATCTTTGAGTAGGCTGCCGTGCTTTGAGTGTGTCTTGAACAAAGGATGAATGCGTAAGAGTAAGTACACAAGAACTATCAAATCCAACGAACCATAATATATCTCTTGGTAAGTTTGTATTTGTACGGATCTACTATCTACACTCATATCTTCTTACTGGAAACGAGAAGAAGGGTACACTACATTGTAGTTTTTGTCTTGTAGTAGCTCTCGCTAATCCACATTCCAGTCACATGCATCTACGCTTAAAATCTCGTGTATCTCAAACCCCCCTTTTGTTTTGAGCATTGTAATTTGTAATCCGTTTATTGTCCACTGTGTAGGTATCTAAGCTGAAAAGTTGTTTTGCAATTATGGAGTGGATTATTGCTTTCTATCTAAATGATGCAAAATAACAAATCAAGCGGGGTCCTAAATGCAGGACTAATGGTGGCGTTCTGTTGGATAATTGATAATTATTATTACAAATTTTGCACTCATTGTCCCCAAGTACTTTCACTCATGCAATCTCTACGCTAATTTCTCAAGACATATTATCATGCAAATTGAGGCAACCATTAAAATTTTGTCCCTAAAATATAAATGGGTGCATAAATTTTGTTAGAATGATACCGGAAGAATGTCAATGCTTTAGCAGTCTGCAGTAAATACACATTGGCATTTAAAAACGTGTCAAAACGCATGATGTATGAGCACACCTAATTGAGGCAATGAATGAAAGTTTCTCCTCAAATTATTATGTTAAGGATGTCGAGCCGCATTTTCATTGAGAAAAGTTAAAACGACATGTGATCCTGTTTTGCACCCTTGAACAAGAATAGATATATTGTTGAATGTGGGATGTGAATTGGACTGAACACGTTTGATTACAATGGAAGCTACATGATCACAAACAAATACGTACCACACACCACACGATCATTACCGTCAATGACCCGTATAACTGACTGCGATATATACATTGTTATTGTTACATACTAGATGATGATGATGATGATGAAGACGGCAGGTAGTATAATGGTCACATAAATAAAGCAACGGAATGTGAAGCTTCACGGTAAGTTATCTCGACAAGAAGAAAAAAAACGGGAAAAGGAAGAAAGAATGACTTTGTACTATAATGGAATGAGATGAATATTTCAACATGCTCAAATTGTAAAATGTCATGCTCCAAGTGAAGTAATTCGTGTGCAAGACTAGCTACAAGGGAAAAGGCCCTCAACATGGGAGAACCTATTGTCAACTTGTTGAAAACGACACTGTGTGTGGGGCTCCCTTGATGGGTGTCACGAAACAATGACATTCTCGTCATGATACTGATGTAAGAACAGAAGAGAGGAACAAGATATTGCCACTACTTTAAATTGTTGTTGCTATATTATATGAGTACAAATGTAAGCAAAGTATGTTCTAACAATTTTCACGATGATGATCATCACATATCAACATCAACCTTGTCTCCCTCTCTCTCCCATCATCATCATCATCAACTTATTCACACATTATATATCATTCAAAGACGGAAAGAATTTCTAACAGGACCTCTAATTTTCCTTCAATAAAATAATTAGTTGGTAACAATAATAACAAAGGGATAACCAAGGAGAGGCATACATCCAGAATAATAGAGATACCACTGTCAAAGGGGGTAGTTGGAGTGATATGCGATGATGATGATGATGATGATGATGAGATAAAGTGCGACGAATAAAGGTGTAGCCTTTCACCTTCCCTTTTTCCTTTCCGGTCTGGTGCGTGCGATGGGGCTATTGAAAATGACTAAATCTACACGTTGTAAATCCGGCTTGGTGCCATGTCTTGTCATCAACAACAAGAAAAGTAAAAAGCAGAGCTGAGAACTATCATTTTGGAGCAATATCATCAATTGTCATCACATCCTACACCACCGTGTGTTGATGAAAGGAACTCAACACAAGGGTGTCCGTCAACATTATTATATTGCATATATTGCATTAAACAGGAAATAATGGTGACTGCTTGTGAGTGCTCCATATAGAGAAGAGCAAAGAGCATCGTATTATTCAATGCTGTTACAACTACCCTTATCAGCAGGCAGCAGGAAAGAAAGACTTTAAAGATAGGGTAGGATGCGTAGGATATGTTCTCCTTTGTTTACTTGCCCCATTGTCTCCCCTTTTGAAGGAATGACATTTTTAAATCAAAGATAATAATGGAGAAGTACAAGAATTAACTTTCAATTATCTCCCGTTTTACAAAATTTTACATCATCCTCTTAAAAAGATAGTAAACTCCACTCCACATAAGATAAACATGACATTACGGATACACAAAAGCGAGCCTTAAAATGGTGAAAAGAAAGAGCATCATTCAAGAGCCTACTGATAAGCTAATTAAGGAACAATAGCTGGAAGTTCTATATAAGGAAAACAACATGGTGATAGTGATAATGGATTGTGCACGAGTTTCTTCATGAGCGTACTCAAGTCAGTAAGGGTTCTCCTTAGAAGTTATAAGAATATTTTTGAAAGCTGATTTGAATAACCCCAATTTATAACTGACTCATCTTATAATATGCAACCTGCTTTAAGTTTTTTGTAGGCTCCGGTGATCTTTCTAACACTTTAACACATTAAACTAATTAGCACATGTATACCTTATGCAGATTCAATGCCAAAACGCATGGTGAGTATTTATTATATGTTTGTGAATGAGATCGACTAAAAAAGTCTATCGTTTAAACTGACTAACTAAGAAAAGGCTGGGCATTGGTTGGATACCATATCTGTAGTTGATATGTTGCGCCTTGCTTCAGAAGTAATTTTTACATGAGCTAAAGTTATCTGTTCTTAAGTCACGTAAAGCCCAGCATATTATATAGTCTACATGATATTTTAAGCACTAAACTACGGATTGCAGAGAGTAGAACACGATAAAACAATGCCGACAGACAAGCTCGACAAGTGAAAGGCACACGAGAGCACACTTACTCAAACTGTCGGCATGTGTTCATGTTTGAATGTATCATCATAATAATAACAATAAAAATAACCATAATAATTGTTAAACAAATAAGGAGTGATGTCCAGAGAGAAGCGCTCTTCTTTCGCAGTTATTATCATCATTTACCATTACCACTATTTATTATACGCATTCACATAATGCATTCATACGCTAATAATATGAATATATGTCTTTCCTTAAGCCTGAATTGTGGCTTCTTAAACATTTTTTTTTTCGACCACAACATTTTCAAGCTTCCAAAATGCTATAACGTGTCATTCTTGGCCAGGCCACATACCCAAAAAGAAATATGAACCCGTGTAAGTACGTACGTACGTTAGAAAACTTTTATCTGAGAATAATGTATGCGTGTATATAAAAAAGTGCAAGGCAAGTTTCATTTTCATCCCGTAAGAAAGTCAAGTTGGGAGATTATAAAGCCATATGTAGTCAAAAAAGTTCTTGCAACTTTCTGATGAAATGACTTTATACAAATATTAGATGAAGAAGAGAGCAACGATACATACTCAGCCAAGTAAATCTTATCCCAAGATTTGTATTTCCATGTGTGTCTTGGCTTGGCTAGACACAAGATGCTCACGTTTTAGCTGCCGCCTGCCTGCAGTGGTCGACTCGAGTGTAAGAACAAGATGATATTTTTTTATCATATCGCCATTATAAATTATAATGCATGCAGACGTGTGTCCAAGTGATAGATAAGGATTATTTTGATGATAATAACATAATATGATTTCATATTATACTGTGCATCGTATCATATCATGATACACAAAATAATATAAGATCTCACATATAAAAAACGCTTTTGTTCCTGCTTTCTTGTAAAAAGGTTCACACCTCCAACCTGTGGTTGGCAGATTTGTTTGCGGTTGGGCTAGCTGCTTTCCTTGATCTACATAATAAGCTATATAATACAATGTGGTAGGTGAAACGATATGGATCAGTGACTAAAAAATCAGCCCTGCCTTATATTAAATCCCTGGTTTATTTTGTTTCAAAGTCATTTTTTTGAGAGAAAAATATAACTACTTATTACAGATATATTAATGGATAAAATTAGGAAAGAATTTTGGTACTAAAAAACCCATTATTTTCGGCAAACTGAGCTTAACACAACACCTTAAAATTTTCCATTGTAATAAACCTCCTGTAAACAGCACTGATGTAGGTCTTCAACACTATTTTGAATCAAACAAATTTTTCACATTGTATTCATTCATTCATGATCCTAGCCCAAAAAATTTTGAGCTCAAGAGATGTGAAAAGGTTTTCAATGCCAAAGGAAGAGAGATGATGTTTTGTGAAAAATACATGTACATCCATTATCAATACAACAACAGCAACAGCACAAGAAGCTGTAACTTCAAAGGGAATGAAAATAAGGTTATTAAAGGATCTTTCAAGATCTCATCGCGTGTTTTGTCACATTCTACTTATGCCTAACCGTAGGTATCTTTTCTGTTAAATCTAGAGGGATCCAGTCAGTCCCCATATAACTTTTGACAGTTGTTGTTTGGCTATGAGTGTCTCTATTATGTCACCAAACCAAAAACGCTTTCCTTGAAAGGAAGTAAACGAGTTCGGCATGCATAACATGTGTTTGCTTCAGTGAACATTTTTAAAAATCATAGAAAATGTGGATAGATATAGTAATACATTTAAGTACGGAATAGCTTTTAATGGATCTTGCTTAAAACGTATTATGTCTAGAGATCTACTAGATGAATATGTATTATATGGTGCTGCTGGTGGCGAAACAACTCTGAAATTTAACAAAAAAAAAAGTAATTTGAAAGCAACATAATAATCACGTAGGTAGGTAAGCTACTGTGTCTTTTTTTCTCAAGGGTTCAAAGAGCATTCAACTATGTAAACAATTCAAGCCGGATAAATATACGTAATATTCCCATTTGTATGGACTTCACTGTGTGACTCTGGTAGGTAAAGGTCTCCTAAATAGTAAAGCTTTTAGCACCCTTCCTCAAAGAAGATGCGAAAGATTTTAGGCAAGATCGGAAAGGACGAGACGATAATATTTTTACATTTGTAAACACACACAATGATTGTGTGTTGTTAGTTTCCCCTATGATCCGCATTTTACTCTTCTTGTACTCCACCATAATAGTTTCATTCATGCTGTGACACACAACTGCAAAGTAACAAGCTTTCTAATAACTTAATACTACTTCACCTTTCCTCTATCCGAACTAAACCTAATATTTCATATCAACTCTATCAAGGGCTCAGTATACTGCTCGATCGGAAATTAGCTATATATGCATTTCGTTGCCTCCATTTCATCATAAACAAATGATATGTCTAACCTCCACTTCTGTGCAAGTTGGTTGTGTTGTATGATCCATTGAAGATGATGAATGGTAATGGTCTCCCTGATCTAGAATTAAAGTTTTATAAAACAGCTGCCAAACACTTATATATTCCTTTTGTAAATATATGCGGAATTTTTCATGATCAATGCATTTCCTCCTCATAAATACATTGGCATTTTGTTGTTTCGTATACAAAGAGAACATGTTCATACAACTCTTCTTTATTCTCGGTTTTGAAAAAACAGCCTTTTTTTGAAAGAGTACTTTTGTGTGTGAGAGTTCACACAATTCAGAACAACATGTTCCGACTTTTGATGTGTCTACTCGGATTTCATCACAAAGTTTTGAAAATCTATCAAGGATTTTACGTGTGCGGCTTATTACAATAAGGGTTGTCGTTGTCTCATATTACATGTACACACATTTTCCCCCGTTTGACGTCATTATACACGAGCTCTTTTCTTTTAAAGGAAGAGAAGAAGAATACGAGATGTCCTCTAGTATTTACCCAAAATCGTGGCTTGTACTTTGTACAGATGTGACAGCGGATTGACTGCTTTACTTTTATATATACTGTTTCGCATGTGCCAGTGTTTTTAATTTTGAATTGTGATGTGTTATGTTACATTTCATCATATTTCACTATTGATCAAGTACTTACTAACAAGGGTAATTTCTAGGTTGAGTGATAAAAGATCTGATCTTCAACAATGTACGTATGTCGGTCGATGAATGAAACCATATTTTATTGGCTTTCTTAGTTTGGTTATCTACTAAAGAAAGCCGGTAACCGACACAGGTTTTCAGTAACACACGTGTAGAGCTAATTTTATTCTGGTGGTAAATAATAAGCGACTCTGTTTCTTCTGAAAACTACCAAAGATGCTCGTTCTCATTGATTAAAATTCATACGAAATCCTCGAGAAATTAGCTGCCGTCTTATCACTTGGTGTTATTTTCGACTTATTTGGCCAGAACAAACAAATGCCGGCTACTCATCTGCCATTAAAAGCAGCAAGGCTCATATGCAAATGATATGATAAGATAGAGGACCAATGCGGTGTAAAAGTGCTTTTCCTAGCCCATGAAAGGGTTTCACATGATAATTTTCATTGTGTTGCAACACAGACAAAATGACTGCATTATGAAACTTGATAACAGGGGTGGTTTCTCGTGGTGGTTTTTGGTTTGGTAGTGACACTGAATGATAAGAGGTAGTAAAACCTTCTTTGGGCAGAAATAGGTTCCCTAATAAAAATGTATTCTTATATATATTATACGCAAGCATACCCAATATTGCATTCCCATCATTTATGAGCACTCATCACCGTGTAAAATAAAAGAACGACAATGTCAAGCTTAATTGTGTCCTCGGAATGCGTGTCTTCTCCTCTTTTCCTTAGGATCAGACAAGTAATGGGCAACCGGCTGAAACGACAATGATGCACATTATGAATGCTTATAAAGAAGCTTTTGCATAAGAGAGTTAGTTGGTGGTTGGTTGTAGAAATAATGGAATAGTGCATTTCAGTGAACCTGAACTTGTTCAATAATTTTTATATAAAAAGAAAAGTACATTTATCAACCATATAAAATGGTAGGTATACAGTCATCTAATGAACAAGTTAGCATGCATGAGGTATGCAGATGTATATACGCTCGTTTGTTAGTATAACTGTGCGTACAAGTTGTTGATATGTATGTAAGTAATTAGGATGAACGATCGATCTAATTAATTACAGTTTAACCATGCAGATACAAGCAGATGTGTATATATGTATAGAATGAGTAGTATATCTATCAATGTTATGTGAAATTGCGAGAAAATAACGCTGTGTAAATTCACATTCAACAATCGTGATTTGCATATATTAGTCGCTTAAACGAACTTGTACAACAAGAAAACAACACAATGTAAAAAATGAGTACTTACCACCATTTGCTCCCACGACCTCTCCCTCGCGGGATCCTGGCAGATGACTGAGGTACCATAGATCCAACGAGAATCATAAGAGTGAATCCGATGACAACAATTAAAACTGATACTGTCGGTGTAACCGCCATATTCTTTACTTTACAAGGTTAAAATTTCAGTCTTTCAGGAATTGGCCTCAGGTATGTAATGTGTGTGTCGAAGCACTGGTTTGATTGTTTTTGAAGAAATATATATTGAAGATCGTACAAGAACAAGTCGAATAATATCAGTCTTTATAATCAGTCTTAAAGCGAGGCAAAAGCTTCTTCAGGTTGTATATTTTTATGTAATAAATACTATAAAGTACGAGTTCTCTTTCTACCTTTGACCTTTCCTCTGAAATACTAGAGCAAATTGAAGAGACCGTCCGTACTTTTCTGTTACGTCATTACTGTTTCTACAATAACTGACCCAGAGGACGTTTTGATGATTTTCAACTTGAGTTGAATGAGAAAGTTCAGGTGTGTTAATGTCAACGCATGAGAAAGTAATAAAGCACTCTTCCTTAAACATTTCCTTCATATTGGGGCAACTTGATATTTGAAGAGTTTAAGAATGTTTTAGTATATATATATTTATACCTTTTTTTCCAAAGTACACACTTGAATCAACGAAACTGTTACAGTTTAAGTTTGTTTATGGCGTTTATAAGTAGACAGAGTTTACTCAAAATTTCATTCATTTTATTTTCACTAAGGAAGATGATGATGATCTTAGTGGAAACTGACGAAAAACATTAAATCGTCAACTGAATGTACGAGTACTTAGGTGAGCAAATCCTGTTCATTTGCATCTGCTGAAATCTCGTCAATATCCGCGTCACGTAATCAAACAAAATTCTCTTTTTTTTCACACAGCCGTATTCATAGATAAAAAATAACTATGTTGTAGACGAATATAAAATTCTTGTGCACACTCAAGTCTACGGATACACTCATTGATTTTACAGCAAAATCTGACACTTTTTTAAACACAGACTGTCTGCCTACATTAACTGGCTGAATGAGTCACATAAAACCTTTTTCTCTTCTTGTTCACGCATTTGATGTCATCTTCTTTGGAGTCAGCGTATATAATTTCGTTTTGTTTTATGTATTCACACGTGCTTTTCTCTGTAACCTTTTAATGACTTCCGATGGGTGGACACCCTTTCTTTTATGATGTGTGACAAGGAAAATTAACGATGAGTTAACGCTGACGAAAACGGATGTGTAGTCAGTTGACTTTGCAAAAGTCTTGAATGTCTCCACTTCAAAAATACATTTTAACTAACTAATAAGGAAACGACATAAAACTCAAATTATTCATTTAGCGTGATAGAAATGGATACTTAATTTTTTTTGTCTAAAAGTATTAAACAACACGTGGTCCTCAATTTGCACAAACACAAGACAAACTAGTTTCAAAAGGTTTTTACTATCTCTTCAACAACCTAATAATAATAATAATATAAAATGGTTGAATGCATTTGCAAAAGCCCAAATTGGACCAAATGTTCAGGGCTAGCTCTAAAGTCAGAATGCGAAGTGAGGGATATGGCTGTCGATAAAATAAAAGGGCACTTCACCAACGATGCATACCTTTTACTTACACCGTTCCGTTCACAGCAGCTAAATGTGAATAGTAGTAGTGGATCGGCTATGTTACACGAACAAAAAAATGTATAAGATACCAAAACGCACACATATACACAGTGGCACGGTGGGAATAGTTGCGGCAAATGCTTACACAAAAAGGAAAACAAGGTGAAGATGATGATGTGTGCTAAGACACAATATTATAACACTCGTCTTTTTTTCCCGAAACGCACCAAACTTTTAAGTCAATGAGCACTTATTGCCGTCATGTCGTGGTCCTTTCTTTCTTGCCTTTCTTTTCTTCTCTTCCCTTATTCATTTCTTGCTTTACAATAACAATTCATCCAGTCCCATCCAGAGAGAATGAAGAAAAGGTGATCATCTTTGGATGATGATGATAGTAAAATAAAAGAAAAGTAAATGGACCAAGCTAAACAACACCAAATACAGAATAAAGTAGTCACACTAAACGATCTCTTGCTTCCTCTTCAAAAAAACTACTTGTGTCAGTTGTTGATGATGATATCCCAGAAAACGTCCAAATTATAACGTTCGTTCATGCAGCTGACGAGTAGTAGCCACAAGGCAAAGAACAGATAGAGATGATCCCACGAAAAACGAAGGAGCTGAGAGCAAACGGACTTGAGCTATTTTCTTTCCCGATTTTTTTCCTTTGGCTCATATATGACTATGACACTTATGCTCTTTCTGTTACTGTTTTCTGTGATTTCCCATATGCTTGCTTGGCACTGTAACGTAAAGTATAATGCATTGGTTTGGCTCTTTTGCGTTCACGAAGGAAGCCCAAAGGAACGAGTCCCAATTGAAATGTAATTGGTGACTTAAAAATTTCAAGAGATGCAAGATGCAATACTCGTCTTGGTTCAATGTAAGTGTATTGAGAGTTCCATGTTCATTAGTAGAAAATAAAGGTAAGATACCGCATGTACGTAAGATTACTCAAAAGTGTAGGGTTTGGAAGTGAGCGTGTACGTGAGAGGAAGGTGATACGCAAGCAACCAACTCTCTCTCCTCGTCGGTCTTTTGGTAGCTTGTATTTACCATTATCAAGTTATATTACATGTATTCTCCACTCTTTTATTTCATGGTTCGCTGTGTGGTGGTGGTCGGTTGCGGCAGCAAAAAGCAAGGCTTATTAGAGCTTTGGAACGTACCTCTAATAGGCATATTAGCCAACTAACACATAAAATGAAGTGGAATGGGTTACGTTTATAAATGTATAATATATATATAAAAATATATAAGAGTCCGTGTCCGTGCTCACACACACTGTAGGTTTTTCCTTTAAAGAATTCACATTGAAATTCAACTCTGCATTTATATGTGGATTCAGCTTTTCAAAGGTACGCTTTCTATATAAAATATATCAAAGATGTGAATATGGTCATGCCAATGATGAGCTTGTAGATTTTTTTTGTGCCACGCATACATGTAACCAAATGTTAAAGGAAGCAGTGTTTACTGCTTGGGCCACAGAAGATTGTTTGAACGTTGTATGTTATGTAATTCATGATTGTTCATTCAATGTGAAAACTTGCATGGTATTATTGATATTACATTACGGTAAGATTCGATTCGTGGCCTAACAAAACTGTACGCATCTAGCCTTTTACCCATATTGCAACTTTCCATTTCTGATACTGTTCAGGTGATGGGGCATTCTGAGTAATTCGATGTATCCAGTAAAAGACGACATTTTCATCAATGTTAAATTAGGGAAGGTTAATTAAGCTAATTATTATTAAAGTGATTAAGAAATCATGTAAAACTTTTATTGGCATTCACAGTGAAAACCGAAAGCAGGTTGTATACGTGCATGAACAAAGGGTTGATCATCCCTGCATCGAATGCATCCGTCTTAATTTGCTGTACGTCTGTATTCTATCAAGGTACATACAAGGTATGCGTGCACTTTAGTGCATCACATTTACATACGGATTGCATATTTATAAATGTGCGTACGTGATGTTCAAGACGTTGCAGTGTTTCTTGAAAAGTAAATACTCCCTTTTTTGTGTGCCTCATGCCCCAACTGCATCACCAATTCCACTTTTTTGGCTATTGTTCAAAGTTAAAATAAATCTTTATCACTAATCGTGTATGTCTACTTATGAATCATGTATGGTATAAGTGAAAGTTTAAATGCTTTTTCCTGTATTTGTTTTGCTAATTTTATATAAATAAAATACGTTTGTCTTTACTCTAACACCATCAAATTTTATGGATAATTTATTTGCACGTTATCCAATGCGTTAAACTAAATTCTTTATAGCAAACACTTTTTCAATGCAACAGCAGAAAAACAGGAAAATGTTTCAGCAAATTATGATTTGGATGCATAATCGCATTTATGATGATTTGAATTGAGCTAGCTTGCTTATGTGTGTGCCTTACTTACAAAGATGATTTTGTGATGTTCATGGCCAGTGCTGGAAACAGCATAATATTGTTGTAATATGTTATAAGAACACATGTATATCATGCATTGCTACGATAGGCTGTGAAGGAACGCCATTCATAAAGACGGAATGTGAAGACGTTTCTTACCAGAATCCCCATTCTCCGCCTACGATAAAATTGGACACGCCTCTGTTAAAAATACCTTCACACGCATGTAAAAGCATAAAACCAACACATTATATACAGTACTCTTCAATGCATGATCCAAAAACGGCATCGTCATTGCCATGAACTTCTTTCGGATGATACTTCCCTATAAGGTAAGAAATCGTATATTCATTTTCACCAATTAGCGTTTTCGCATTACTTTGCATACATTACCGCATAGTACCAGTATTACTTAATTGTTGTATATGATATGAGCATCATATATGTACACATTGTATCTCATGCCAATATTTACTTATCTCAAGTGCACAACTTTGTATATTAAGGTTTCAAACAGGTGGACCAGAATCACGATTACAATTAGACAGCATTTCTCTAATACTGACAACAGAGTAGAAGAGAGTCTCTGCCTCAACGCATACGTAATGTATAACATTAGCATTATTTGTAATGTACTGCATTATCAAGACATATTCTCGCTATATTACCAACAAACACTGTAATGTTTGAGAAGAAGGTGGTTCGGAATGCAGTTTACTGCCGAGTCATTGGCGAAAGGGAGATTTGTATAAATTATTACATGAGATGTTTACACAACAAATCGTCTGGAGTTCGTCCACGATTGTATATAATGTGTTGAATATAGGGGCAAAAGTCCGGCATTCAATGAAAGTTGTAGTTGACAAGTAAAATAGTTTTTGCTATTTTATAACAACAATCATTCATTCATAAAAATTTGCATTTTGTTCTTTTCAAACTTTCGATTATTTTGACTGCATTATCTCAAAAAGTGTCATTTTAGATATCTGGAATGACAAGCAGAATCTGTCACATTCAACTCTCGTGTGAATAATGCAGCAAGCAGAGCCAGAAAACCACTCCATAACTTATGTATGTGTATATAGTAAGTAGTTTATCTTCAGTTTCATATCACCAGGTGCAATTAGCATCAAAATAAAATATTTGAGCGTTGCCTAGTCTAATGCATGCATGTATGATAGTTTATGACTAAATTACATCATTGAATTGGCTGGTGTTGCCTGCTGACACAAATGAATTGGACCGGATGTATAACAATGAAAGTGACTTTGTCTCAAAGTCAGTACTTCAAAGGTAAGTGTGTAAACAATATGCAGACAGGCAGGATGCACAGGTATCGATGACTAGTCCCAGGTGCAGAGGTAAATTTCATACTCATGGTAATGCATTTTTGTTGTTAGATCAAATGCTGTGTGTAATTATGTCAGTCATAATGTAAATATTTGCTGTGTAATCGTGTCTTTTTACCAGTTTTTAATTTTAAAGTCAGCAGTATTACGTGTCACTTTCTATTATTCCCCATATACGTACATAGGATAAGATTGCTTACTGAGCTCATTCACTGAACAACAGCTTATTATTCGGTCAGTTTAGACGGAAGAATATCCCTAATCACCAGCCACTCGATTAAACCCATCTTAAACGGTACCAGAAAATACTATTTTGGGCCTTGCAGTACCGGGTACTTGTAGTACTAAATTAGAACCACCTTGTAGAGTACTGACCGTATTTGGCATTCTTGAAAAATCTCTCCAACGGGAAAAATCATGAGAGTTCTGCTAGTACCAAACGCGTACTGAATGATTCGGACCTTCCAGTTCTCAAAACGCGCGCCACTTATAAACTACTTTTTTTCTCCTATCGCTTCTCTTATTACATGTATTAGACAACAACACAGTTGACAGTCAGCTCAGACCTTGTGTTGCAGAATAAGTGTAATTAAGTAAGTAGTCATCTGTTAAGCTGGTGTTAGCTATTTGTAATTCAGGTTTTAAATGGTCGTGATCGTTGTTTAATAGTTCTTACATTAACTTCGCCATTTTTGCCAGTTCTGCAATCAGCTAACTCCAAATCAGGTGGGTAAACTTTTATTCTGAAGATAGCGAAGTGATGCGTGTAGTGTTTGCAGGAAAATTTTTTTGTGTTGTTGTGGTATGCTGAAGACGTCAGATAGTATTTGATTATGGAAGCAACAAAAATGTTGCTTCATATTTAGTTAATTTCATATGATGGAAGCAACAAAAATGTTGCTTCGGGTTTAAATGAAGTATATGCTTCTTTATGCTACCATCATACCTCAACCGTCATTCCACAATCCATGCTATAGCATAAGCGCGCCAGTACTCATTCGGTACGGATTTGGTACTAATCTGGTTCACGAAAAGTACCAAAAAGTACGAAATGAGTACCATTCTTTAGTGGACAACTGCACCTGATAGTATGGTGCTAAATCGAATATAATTCGGTTCTTATTCCTTTTATGCAAGTTCTGCAAGTTCCAAAGGGTACTGCATTAGAGCTGAATGGATAACGAAGCTGGTGATTGGGGATATTGGTTAAAACCAAAACCGAATTGCAAACAACCAAAATGTCAAATTCACAAAATGTAGGTTTCTATCAATCAGGTAGAGAACCGCGACTATACTGTCAGCCTTCCAGATTTAAGCATCACGATTTCTATCAATCATTAAGTAACAGAACAGAGTCTTACTTATAATTGTTGATTGCTTATCAGTTCATCAGCTAAATATTTTAACTTCCTTATCTAAATACCACATTATTGGTACATGCATTTGCATAACCTACAATTTATGGCTATTATGTTGAGTTTATCATTTCTCTTGTACTGTGGCTCACGTCGAAATTTTTAATGTTGAAAGTATGCTTCTGCTGCTATTGGTCAAGGATGCTTAACAGTTCATGTGTGACATTTTCCCATTATCGACCGATCAAATAAATCAGTCATGCGCTTGTTAAGAAGCTAGTTGCTGCATAGTTATGGATCGTAAACCAACTTGTGGAACATGCTGAAAACGATTATTACCAAAAAACCCAACCTTACTTTAAGGAGTGTTCCCATACTAAGCAGGATACAAAGAAATCAAACGAATGCCGAAAGAGCACGTGTTTTATTATGAAACAAGGAGCATGTATTTTATGTATGTATTACTGTGTTAATACATATTTCCAATTGACTAGAATCAAAGCGACATTTTATGTTTAAGTACGTGCCAAACTGGAAAGTTTACACTGTCCCTATTTTCAGAATTTTAAAAATACTACAGACTTATAGCTTGCAATGCAGTTGTACAAAACGACAGAAACGTTTTTATTTTTTCACTATTTTTTTACAATGCTTCAAAATTGAAATTATTGCTACAAATTATATTCCCAAGAAATAGGTCATATTCACCTAATTTTCAACATTTGTTTGTTTTCAATAATTTTTCTTTTACTTTTTTGCCATTCATTTAGTATTCTTGCGTACACAAGAAAAACTAATAATCGATCAAAAACGTATCCTACATTGACACCTATGATTTAATGAATATAAAACCAACCATGTATTGTGGTTGTTTACTCACAAGAACTTTTATCATTCTGCACAAAGTACCTGGGAGTACTTATCCGAATAAGTTTTCCCAGTAGGAGCAATAAATATATAAATCCCTCATTCAAAGAATGTACTACATTAGTGTGT
Source organism: Orchesella flavescens (assembly GCA_964034955.1). Classification (NCBI taxonomy): domain Eukaryota; kingdom Metazoa; phylum Arthropoda; class Collembola; order Entomobryomorpha; family Orchesellidae; genus Orchesella; species Orchesella flavescens. Next base: position 29,261,132 of record OZ035956.1, on the reverse strand, counting down.
CACACCGCAAGTAATAATGAAGTGTAAGCAGAAGGTGTCAAAACTACCATAAAAGTTTACCGAAACATTATTATCCACAAGTTGAACGTGCGTTTGAGAGTAGCACAGGATAGTCTGTGGCATTTATTATGTTTTTGTAAAAATTATAACAGCAATAATTTGAAGGCGCCGGTTTGTATTAGGAATTCAAACGAAAACCTCACAACTTTTCAAAGTCCTTTTGGGCCGAGTAATCATTATTTTATGTGCCAGGCCAGCCTCTATAGTAGCAGAAATTATAAGGAACAAAAGCATCCTTTTCACAGAAATGCATGGCAGTCGAAAGCGTGTGTTCGTATTTGTTAGTGGTTCACTTTTTGTATCATTGCATTGGTGCATATATGATAACCACCCATGATGGTTACGTGATGTGTTAGTTGCTCACTTTATTGTAATAATGAGAAAAAGGTATTCTGTACTTCATTGCTGGAAACTCACACAATGCAATACACAATCTCCAGAGTTTCTAAACAATATTACAACAATTCAGCGTTGATTTTCACGCCTCTTCTTCCGTTCTACAAAATAACATTGCTCCATTCTTTAATTATTATTAGCTGTGTGGTTGGAGGTACTCCTAGTCGACTTATTGTTACCTTCCTGTCTACAGGGAAGCAACATAATCATCATCATTTCATGCCTTACATATATATCACCTTTTATGTTCAGTAGCAGCAGTTTGCATTACAACTACAAACCTGCCTAAGGGGCTTTATCACCATAATATTATAGTATTATGCATTCTTCTATTCTATGACTTTATGCGATTTCATAGCATTCGTAATCATTAATTTGTACATTTAATAATTGGTTACAGTTAAGAAAATCTGGCAGAGGTGTCGCATGATAAGTATATGTCTTCCTTTGTCAGCTCTTCACAAGTTTGAATCATTGCGTTAATATGACTTCGGTTGTACGCCCGTTAAAAAGCAAACTATAGGACTGTCAACTATGTTCCTGATCCTGTATGGTTAGTTCTTATCTTGATGCATTTCATTACTCCATGATCCATAATATTATAGATATTATGCCACTTTATTTAACGAAGCCAGAAATAGCCACCCATGCAGTCTGTCATTTTCTAATATTATGAATGATGAAACCATGAGTAAGCAATTTGTGCTAACTTAAAATATGGTTCCCGTATTTTGGCTATGGCATCTTCGTTAGTTTAGAAATCAACAGAAAGGCTACCATCACAGAATGCAATTATTAGTGGGTGCCTGTGCCAAGTACTCTAAACAACATCCTAGCCAAGATTTTCCAAGCGAGTATTGTATTTTAAAGGTGATGGGTGGCAGGTCACAGGAAGGAATAGAATAATTTATGACTTTTATTTGTATGGTCGATATGGTGGAGTGGCTTTGTAATTTACTCCTACCGACCTTTGTTTCAGCCGTTTCATAAGGTGCACAACTTCACAAAAGCTTACATATTTATGAAGTATATAAAGATGTTTGCAATGAACTAAAGTAAAGTGTTGACGTTGTGTTGTGTCGGTTAAACACAAACAATCCAACTTTTTACCTCAAAGTCTACAAAGTCAGTTGACAAAGACGACATGCAGTCTAGAAAAAGAGTTAATTCTCTGAAGCTCCCAAAGTGTCAACTCTTTGGTGTATATTAAAATTAAGCATGTAAAAAATGCAGAAGAGGTAGGGTGGGTACTGGGTAGGCATACCTAATCACAAAGAGTAAAGATGCGCCCAAAAAATGTTATAGATAGGCTCGGCTGCTGGTGTGAACGTGAAAACAATGTATGAGCTTTTCCAGGTATTTGGGTCAAACAATACCATACCCTTATCTTTTTCCTCTTTAGCTTAAAATTCTTATCAAAGAATTTTTTACATTCCCTTGTGAGAAAGCATTGACCGACATTTTTAATGCTACATTCAACATTGCATGAAAGCCAATAATGTACTCTGAGGTGGACCATACCATGACTATATCTTTAGGTATTCATCTTTAAACAAACATAATATTCAATATTGAATGTTTTTTTTTGTTTTTAGTCATAATCCAAAACATGAGGATTTTTTAAGCTTACACTGAAAAACCTATGATACTAAACTTCTCTCTGTGGATTAAACAAACCAAAACCAAGTTAAATTTTCAAAGCAGGTGGCGATGGCAGTGAAAATGAACATGATGATACCTCCAATACATCGTTAATACTATTTAATCAGATCAAGTATCCGAATTAAATTGATAAATAAATGGTTAAATTCTTACGTACGTGTATATACTCATAAACGATTGAGAAGTTGATAGAGAGAGGTTTCGTAATATTTGAGAGACGCCAGCGGCCACCTACACATATTCCAAGTTACTACGTACAATGAGAAATCCAATGTGTACCTAGTTCTCCTGTGGACGCTTGCATTTAGCATTGCTATGATTTGTTAATCAAACGTAAAGAGAAACGATTGACAGTTGACTATTGAGTCTGCAGAAGAAACGTCAAAGCACCATTGTTTTTTGTTAGCCAATATGAAATTTAACTGCTGAACCGAATTGTGTTGATCTGTCTCTATCTCATTCAGTAGTTACACCCTGACCCAACTTCAACGAACTTCTTTAAAAAAAAAGTTGTGTAAGCACTTTGTAAACTATTAATATTGCGTGCGCTGGTGTTCAAGCGTGCGCAAGTTGAAAGTGCATTTTGTTTTTTAGTCATTAGTTAATGAAGTGGAAAGAGAGTTGACAGCATTTATAAAAGTACTTTTGTTTTGACTGACGAGCACCAACTGTTGACTGTGGAGTGGACGATGGACGGAGGCGGATAGTTTCTTTTAAAAGTAGTAACTAACTGATTGATCATCGGTAAGTTGTATTTTAGTAAGTAAAACTAAAGTGATATGTTGGTGTTTAGTCGACTGCGATTATGTTTTTATGTGTGATGTTAATGTGGTTTTAACTGTAGTTTTCTTGGAAAGGTGGGAGGAAGGTCGTCCAGGGTAGGAACGAGCCATTGCATTGTCTGTCGTCGTCTCGTTTTCACATTCATTGATTGACAATGACAAGCAGTCAAAAATATCGTCCCACGGAAAAAGCTTTATCTGGTAAGGTCAAAGATCAGAATTTGATCGATTAAATATAGTTCCATCAATAATCTCTTTTGGTTGTATTTGTCGTTCACCATTTGATTGTGTTAATTTGCGTATTTTCCGTTTCAAAGGGTTATACGAAGCTATAAAAACTGGAACTTGGCGAGAAAAATTTTCAACCCAAAAATGTATTTTGTGTGCTCAAAATGAGTTGTTGGAATTTGATAAATGCAAATGTGAGGAAGGACAACCTTTTCTACATTACCTATCACGGATAAGGTTTAAAAACGTCGATATTTCAGAGTTGAATGAGTACGTCAAGTTTTGGGTTGACAATGGATATGACATCAATAAGCAAACTGATCAATACATTGCCCAGAAACGAGCATCATTGGGATTCACTGCGTTGTTAGCAGCTGCGGAGCAGTCTAATATTATCTTTATGGAAGTATTAGTGAAGAATGGAGCCGACATAAATGTTCGAGATTCAAATGGATTTTCAGCGTGTCACTGGGCAGTGCTGGTTGGAGACATGAACTGTTTGCTAAAATTAATAGAGCTCGGTGCGGATTTGAAATCAACTTCTAGAGAACTGGAAGGAAAAGGCGTTCATCCGTTATTGCACACCGCTGTGGATGAAGGTAGAACTGAGATAGTCTTCTACTTGTTGGGGAAGGGCTTAGTGGAGGTAAATGAGGAGGCGATCTACAAAAACGTTCTATCAGAGAAGTCGTTCACACACTTCCCTTCCAGATATAAGTGCATGGGAACTGGAGACCACCTTTCCAGCAACAATTCCAAATCGCTGGAGAAAGTGGATATGTGTTTTACACCTCTTGCGCGTGCCGTCCGCATGAGAAAGATTCCAATCATTGAAGTTTTGTTGAAGCACAGCGCTACGCTTTCAGAATTCAGCGAACTCCACTTCTGTATTGTGGAAGGTGACACAGAAGTTGCGTGCATACTGAAAGATCGTTTTTCTGATGAAGGACTACGCAACGATAAAATTGGAAACATCTCGGCTCTACATTGTCTGCATTCCATTGCGTTTCAAGATGAAGGTAGGATTGGGAAAACAAAGGAGCTTATCCAGGACTACATTGATGCAGGATGGAATGTAAATTCCTTGTCTCATGGAAATACTAGGAAATTAAAGTTGGTGGGTCGGTTCAGTATTCCACCGACCTTTGTAGTATCATTATCGGGATGCTCGCTGATGCATTTAGCTTGCATGTTTAAAAGTCAACCGATTATAGAATGCTTGGTTGAAGAAGGAGCAGACATTAATATTAAGGCGAGTTCTGAAGGTGATGCAGAGCTGTATCCACTGCAAATTTCCCTGCTTTTGGAGGATTGGAGTAGCTGTATATTTTTAATAAAAAATGGAGCAGATACGCAAGCTGAAGGCTGCCTTAATGTTAATCACTTAACAAACCCTCCTTCCGTACACGTTGAAGAAATGTAAGAGAAAGTGTAGTAGTTTCACCACCAAATAAGTAGCATCAAAAGTGTTTACAATATGGATAGCATTTATGTTTGAATTTTTTTTTAACTTAACCACACGGAACTCAATAGTTGATTTTTTTTTGTTGACTACCCACAGGTACAACTCTTTAGAACTACTGTTGAAGCTAGGAGAGGAAGGCAGTGAGCCAGTACTTGATGCTATGTTAAGTAAAGGTGTTCGGTGGAACGGAGCCAGGGAGTTACATATTTCTTTAGAGGGTGGGAACCCTTTGCTGATCATGAAAGTGATGGAGAACGTTGGGCAGAGCATTACTATGGATGAGTTAACTTGGACCAGGATTCAGATAAATGGGATTGAAATATTGGTGCCGTCATTGGTTTTGGTGATGATCGTCTGTAACAAATACCGAAGCCTCGATTTCAATGCAATGGCTGCGTTGATAAAAATGTATGCCGTACACGGTTACGACTGCAATGCCACAATTACGGAAAACGATACATCATCTGAGATATTTACTAAAGATCCGTTAATATTTCTTATCTTGGGTATTGACTTCAAGCATCGGTCGAATCTTTTGAAAGCAGTGTTGGAATTTGAACACTTACAACTGAATGTTCGCAACTCAGAAGGGTTAACGCCTGTTGATTGGGTATTAGATAAATGGAATGAACAATGTTCAAGTGGTGTTTATTGCTGGAAAAAAAAGGATGAAGATGATGGTAGCAGCCATTGTTCTAAGATTGTGAAGATGCTAGTATCTCACGGAGCTGATGTTTCACAACTGGTACTTGGAGAGAACTTTAAATATCATTTTGGTTACAAGGAGTTAATACAAGTGCTGTTCTGTGCGGGTGCCAAAGTTTGTCCTGAATTTTTTGCAAGTCCTGTATGTCATCTTGGGTATGTAGCTGCGCGTCCCTTTCATAAAGAAGTCGAAGAGTTGAAGAAATGGGTGGATGAGAAGAAAGACAGACTACACATCAATTTAAAGTTCTTGGCTAGGTATTTTCTCCCTACGACTCGTTACTTCTTTTTTTTTTACAGTACATGTGTTTCATCATTCATGCTTGATTGTTATAATATGTTTCTTTGCAGATTGAAGATTCGAAAAATGCTCGGCAAAATTGAAAGCCTTGGTGCGCTGAATGACCTTCCGAAAACTCTAAAGGATCAATTACTTTGTACCGATACTTGTATATGAAATGTGTGTTGTAGTAGAAGACTGTTATTGTTCCGGTAAATTGAAGAATTGATTTATATTCCCATTTCGTTTTATTTAAATATTGTTATATAAATAGCTGGACTAGTACGATATTTGCAAACCCTAGACTTGACTTCCCTAGGTTTGTGAGTAGAAGAAGTAATACATGTAATGTAAGTACATTTTGATTCCTCATAGAGGATACATTGTTACTGGTTAAAAACATTGTTTCTCATTTTTCCATTATGGAATTTGAGATATTACAATGCATAGACATTGAATTATAAACTTACAAATTTTATGTTAACTTAATTAAATTAAATTTTCCTGCCAGCAGGAAAATTATATATTAGTGAAGCTGTGTACCTTATGATTTGTAGCTTTTTTGTAGCATATTGGCAGTATATAAAATTTGATTTGCGCTAGACAAACCAGTTAGTTAATTTTAAACTCCTATTCCTTGATCATAAAGGACTTGACAACACGTTGATCTTGTCGTGTCATTTTTACAAGATTGGATCCGCTTTCTGGAGTTTCTTCTATTGGAGTTTCACACCCTGTTTCTGAGAATAATTGGATTCCGTTATTTATTATTTCGCCATTGGCTCGTGTGATGTCAACCGAAAGGGCATATGCCAAGCTGGGGTACACTGTCTCCGAGCCGGAACAAATATTATAGCACTGTGTATCTGCGATTTGGAATGTTGTACTGGTGCTTCCAGAAAATGCTACGGCCACCTCTTCTAATTGTTTTAGTTTAAATGAGCAAATGGGTTTTCGGTCATTGACAATCCGAGGGTTGCGCAAAGTTTGTTTCTTCACCTCAATATGCTCCTGCGAGCAGTCACTTGAAAATGAAATTAGTTTATATGGCCCTGTATCTGATTGGGTTAACTGAATTTTTGTTGGGATATCATCATCTCGTACATTAATGCAATAGTTAGTTGGCACGTCATGAATTGATTGACCAGAGCCTGTAATTCAAAAGTAAAACGGTTCAAGATATGTTCTCTCTCAGAAGAAGATGTGCTTAAAAGTCTCCGTAATAGCGAGCTTACGTACCTGACAAAGATGTTTGTATAACAGTAATCTGTGGAGCTGCTACTTCTCTTGGAAGCCTTACTGCTGGCATTGCAGTTAGCAAAGCGGCAGCTTGGATTAAGATCAAAAGTGAAATGTGAAAAAACTCCATTGTGAAACTTTTTTTTATTTAGGCTGCAGCTGGGTTGTTTAAATGTAATTAATTATTTTATATGGAACGTTATCGTTGAGATCTAATATACTGTGGACTGGAATGTTTCTGACTTTAAGGAGTCAATATTTAGAATGATTTTGTGTAGGATAGCTCGTGTCCTTTTTATACCAAAATAGCAGTTTCAGTTGTCGATACGTCATAGTATTTATTTGTCGCAAATGAAATTTCTAGTTGGAAAAATAATATATGACGATTTGATTGGAATTCAAATACCATTCCTGTAGATTTTGACGTATGAAAAGCTTGATTGTATGCAAAATCATATTAGTTTTACTTCCGGTTAAGATACGCTTTACGTTCTTTAATGGTAAGAGTTGGGAAAAGTTTTTCCCAGTACATTTTTTATTAATTTGTGTTTAAAGGCGACAGTCTTCATGTGCTCACATGTTGAGAATGTACATAGAAAATGTTCTCTGCGTAGTTCTGTGTTTTGTGACCACGATAAGAAGGCAGACGTAAGAAATGGTAAAAATGGAATGGACCACTGATGTCCACACATAATACTAATCATGTGCTCTTGCAGAAGTAGTTTCGATTGCAAACTACTAGTTTAATTGCCATTGTCGATAATTTGTATTGACGAGTTACAAGTTGCTAGAGTATAAGGCAGCTGAAATGCGGTTTGCGACTCTAAACGCACGTCATAAATAATAAGCTTTGGGTATATATCACTAAAAATATACTACCAATTCCACTAGAAGCCATTTTTAGAAAAATATGTGTCACAAATCGCGAGTGTTAGCTCTTCCGTTTAGGTTTGAACATAATTTGGTTCAAAGTTTTATGATGAAACTAATATGAAAATCTATGTTTAGAAATCGATTAGATCCGGTTTGTTTTATTTAAATAAGTCATAAGTTGCGTCACATTCGACTCAAAAATAGTTTTTGGGATCATTACTCAGGGAAGGACAGGGCTTAGTTTTTACTGTATTATTTTCATAACGCCTTTTCTTGATAGAATTTTTATTATAAATTGTATTCCTGTTAATAAAAAAAAACTCCTCAACATTGTGTATTTAGTATTTATACGTGACAGGAATTTGTATAAAATAGCAGGACAAGTTGGTAGAGCTTATGCAGTCTGCTCCAACTTTGCAAAACAAGCCAAAAAACAAAAGCAATTAAATCGGTTCTTAACGATCAATTCATAAGTTTGGGGTTCATCATTCATTTGTAACCGAAAGAACGAATATATATATTTTCGATGTTTTCCTTGTGTATACATAGCTTTTGAAACTAATAATCATTTGTAAAGTATTAGCAGTACATACCAATTTACGAAAGTGGGCTTATGAGTCTTTTACGTGTGAAAGAATAAGGGTTTGACCAATTTGATTTCGAATTGACGCACCCGGTAAAACCAATCACAATGACGTTGAACCCTATTTTTTTAGCGTGTTATGATGTGTATATTTTACAATTTTACACTCGTCTAAAAATAGTTAGTGCGTCCAAAATAACAACCCCTGAAACATTTTTGTTGGTTTAAAAAAACATTTTTACGCAAGTAGTAAGTAAATTCTGCGATATATGCATATAACTTTGTCATTTCCAATATTAGTACTTGAAAAATGTAGGCATGATATGGTCCGGAAATAACTAATATAGAAGGTATATGTATCTCGATAAATAAAAAAGCAGTGAAAAATGAAGATGCCTATATTGTATGTGTATCCTATGAATGAATTTCATGTGTAAGTTCATTAGATAAATATGCATATTTAATTCTTTATATTCGTAACTACTTTAGTAGTAAGTTTAATATTACAAATACACTTCAATTTTTTAGAAGAGTCGAAATATTTAGACGAACTTATCTTTTCTTTAACACTGTAATCAAACTAAGATTGTTATAAAAGAATATATGAATATATTATATAACCTTCTTGCGCTTTAGAGTTTCACAAAAACACGCAAACCATATCTTTCCATTCTAGTTTATGCTTTTGCCTTGTTTTATTGGTTAGTTAGTGCAATGACGAGAGGGTTTCCGGTATCACAGTTGTGGTTTCCTGACCATTTTTTTAACTGATCAGACTAGACAGACCATTCTTTACTTTTGTACGTGAGGGGTGTTTGTTTGGTTTAGGACGGTGATTTTTCGTCAGTCGTGACACGACAGACATCTCGACGCTATATAGAAATAATTTGCAAAATACGGTAGACTGTAAAACAACATTGGAAATAAACTTAAATAAAACTAGTTTTAGGTAAAGTAAGGTAACGTATAACCTTTGATTAGCTTCAGCTACACTTTCTCCAGTTTTACTCTCGTTATCATTTGAAACATTGTTCGGCAAGAATGAATTTATGTGGGCATTCAAATGGAGTAATTGTGATTCAATTTCTTCATATTCATCTGTCTCAAGATGGATTCCCATAAGGTCTTTGTATCGGCGAACCGCATTCGTAAGTCTGTCATTGTTCATCTCATGATTTAATTTTGTTGATGATAGCAAAGGATGTCCTAACTTTTTCGGCTTGCAAACGAGCGTCTGTTGGGGTATTATGGGACTAATGATTTCTTTTATCGTTTCAGAGAATCTCTTTGCTATTGAAGAAGGTGTTGACGTTTGCTGTGTAGGTTGTGTGACCCTGCTTCGACCTATATCAGTCTTCCTAGCATCTGACATCGTTAGGCAGGACTAAAATTTGGCAAAAGTATTTCTGTTATCGAAAATGAATCTAAAATAAAGTCCACCATCCGCTAATGTTACATGGAAAAATGGTTTATGCTGCATTTTTATGGCTATTTCACACTAGAGATTTAATTGTAAGTTAAAAATTTTGTGAGCTACACTACACAGGCAGTACTTGAATTTCAGCAGAACTTTTGACCTCCAAAACATCTGCACTTGGTCTTCCCGTCTCTCCATCCTGATAAGTAACGGGTAACTGCCTTCTTTTGGAACGTTTACAAACTACTGATTCTCCGCCTTTACCAGTTTTTGATTTTGATGTTTCATAGCTCTTAGCAGGGTTTGCATATAAGAAAGAATCTGCCATCTCCGTCGCTTAAAAATCTGATTTTCTTTTCGTTTAAGAATGTTAGCTCACCAAGTTTAAGAGATGTTTAATACGACAACTGCTGTTGTGATAAAAAAGGGGAAGTAAACATGTTGATTTACAAAATTTAGGGTCACCAACTGATAGAATGTTTCAGAAAGATGCTATGATAAAGTAATTAAATGATGCATGATTTTTAAAACGATCAGGTTATTCCCTTAGAAATGTCTATCAAGGATATATGCTCAAGTTTGAAGGTTGCCTGTGTGGTTTTTTAAGGAGTGGAACATGCTTCGTGTACAGCTGCAGCGTGGTTTTTATGGTTCCAATTGACCCAAACCAATATATCCGGGAGTGTATTTTGCTTCTGGAATGGTTTGACGTGTATGAATGTGGAATTTATTAAATGCATAAATTAGCCCATGTATATACTGGTAGAGAAACGATGGATGTTATTTTTATTTGCCAAATTATTTAGCCTTTTTATAGTTATACATGGTTATACATTCAGGTCTGTACAGTAACAATACAATTTTGCGTCTCTCTCATTCACGCAATGACTTTGGTTACCGTATAAATTCGTTCTACCAATAGTTCCAGAAATTTTCCAAAATCCACTCTTGTACCGAATGACTGATGCCTCAAATGATGCATAACCTGGAGTAGTTTGAAATATAATTTGGTACTCCTCTTCTTTGAAAAAGCCTTTATCAACAGCTTGTGCACTTTTCACTGTAGACAAAGACAAATATGCACACTGTGGATATTTTGATATCATTGCATTGATAAAGTACACAGCATAACTTGCAGCTTGCTTCACTGTTGGATTGTTACTGGAAATAACTTTATGATTATGGCACACACAATAATGATCTTCAATGCCTGCCGTTTCACATGTCCGAGATAACGGAATAGGGAGAAATTGGCTGATTCCGCGTGGCAATGATGATTGCTCCTCAGCAATTTCTAAATCCGTTTCCCTATACTCGATTTCTTCTGCGGTTATTTGCTCCAGTGTAATAAAATCCTTCAAAGTTTCATACAAATCGTATGGAGTGGTGAGTCTATCTTGGTTACCCATCAAATTTTCATAGGCTCGAGAATACGTTTCTTTAAACCATGGTGGCACCACAAAGAACAGAAAGGGCATACGCTCTTCAATTTGACCTTGTGGATACTCTGTAATATCTCCCCATCTCAGTCCATGGTCACTTAATAGAACTAATACTGTTTGATTCAAATATCCTCCACTATGAAACCACTCAAGTGTGGAGAGAAGGTGTTTGTCACCGATACGTCCATAATTCAGCTCGTCATGCGTTAGTGACGTAGACCAGATGAATTGGAAATAACGTTTGTCTTTTCCCATAGAATATGCAAACTTTTGTGTGTAATCTAGAAGCACCTGCATTGAAAGTCGGGGACCATAACATAGTTGGGCATTGAGCTCTTTATGATGAGCGATATGTTCTTCAGCAGCTACTCCAAACGGGCGTAGGTAATAGTCGGTTGGAGGTTTGTTAAAGCCCCTTTTCAAATAATTGAAGCCGCCCATCCATGTCGAGTCTTCTCCATAAGCAGTACGGTAACCTTGTTCTGAAAAGTTTCTCCAAATAAATGGACAGTTGTCGAATGCGTTCGTCACCACACAAGTTGCATTTATCTCATTTTCGTTTTGAGATGTTAGAGCCGCCACGATATTTGGGTAAGTATTGTCTGTAATGGAACAGCAATATCACCTTAGTAAATCCCATTGCCAATATTATAATTATTATTCATACTTTGAAAACTCACCTCCAATCTTGTTGAGACCTTGCATTTCGACAGCATCTAGCTCATTTTTGAGATATGAATAGGATTTTGGCATTGTTCTCAAGAAATTCATATGAGAAACACCATCCACTCCTAAAATCAATACATTAAGTGTATCCTCTTGAGAGACTTGGTTAATGTTTTTTAAACGTTCCTCAATATTTGACTTTAGATTTACGAACGCGTGCATATCCACTATTTTTGTTATTGTTGGATATTCTGACGTCGCATTTGATACATTGAACATTAGCTGCTCACACAGTATTGCAATAAATTCGTGCTCATTTGGAACCACTGTGATGTTCACTAGTGAGACGGGATAACATTCATCCGAAAATCTAAATATATTCATTAAAACTACATTGTTATTTAAAAGTATAAATAAAAGTTTATGCACGGTTTTAGATAATATATATTTTTCAAGCATTCTCTCTCACTCAAACATGTTATCAGGCCAATCCTCATTTTCTACGTCTTCTTTCCTCTTTACTGTTTTGTAGCAACATGACTGCAGTCCTATGTGTTCCATATCTGTCAGCGACTTTAAAGGAACTAGCGTCGAGTTAAGCGTAGAACTAAACAGCATGGGAAATTTTTGCTCGCAATCAACAGCATCCGGCTCCTGGATAAGGTGCTTGATTGAACTATCGAATGGGTTGATTTTTGGAATGTGACATGCTACTTCATCGTGGGTGACGGGTAACTCTGTACCCGGTTGAGCTGATGTGAATAATGGGTTGAAAGTAGTCGAACTTGTTTCACTTTCTGTTGTAGCATTTTCATTATCTATTACGGCATTATTATGAGCAGTAAAGTTGGATTAGAAATGAATGTTGGATGAAAAAAAACAATTAATATGTTTGTACCCTACCGTTTAATAACTCTGAGTTTAGTTGAACCACGGTGGTGTTTAAAATGGCAAAATCAGCAATGTTTGCTGTTGTTTCAGATAATGGTAGCTTGTCCCCTTCATCATATTGTTCTGAAGAAAACCAGGATAGTTCATCGGCAAAGGTAACACTGAGTACCATGTACAAAATGAGTAGTACAAAAGTTAAGAAAAACAATGACTGTGTTCTCCTTCGACGCAAGTTTTCCATTATGTCACTTCCATTTTGAAATGGTTCATTATTTAAAGAATAAGGAATAATTCTATATAAATTCTTGCTTGAGGTCATGTTGGCAAGTTGTATTGCATACAAATATCAAATTGATATTTAGTTTGATTAATATTGTAAACTGTTACATAATATTATATTTCTTGAACCCATTTTCTCCCTAACTAAATAATTTTAAGACTTGTAAAAATCAGAATGAATGAAGATGCTATATAGTGCATCTCAAGACTGTGCACAAAATAGAAAAACCATACCTAATAGGTCTCCAGTGTCGAAATTTTGGGGAGCAGAGTTTCAGAAGTTTGCAGTAGCACTTAAATATACTTCATATGAGCAGCAAATGAATTTGCTGCTAATCCAGTTTAACGAGCCACTTTGGTTAAACATTGGGTATTGTAAATATATGTATATACTAAATATAGCTTCTCATCAATAAAGTCTTGGCCGTTAATTTTTTAAGCTAAAATTTTAATGATCCATTTTCATTTTGGCATCCGTTTTTAGTGTAGTTAAACAGGCAAGAGTGAAGGCCGAACAAAGTTATGTTATTCATCACGTCTTATGGCCTTTGTTTGCATTTGCGTAATATCATTAGTTATTCTTACGCTTGGTAAGGCATTGTCTAGTACATCTGCTCTTGCACCAGCACGAATCGTGCAGCTCACGATTTATGATGTGACTCCTGAGATTTTAATACATTTCTGGTTACTATTTGCATGCGTGTACTATGTGTTAGCTTGCATATATATTGGAGTTGACTTTATGTCAGCTTAAAAATGATGGGTAATTTTTTCGTTTGTGTACTAAATTATTTAAGCCATCCCGAGTGACATAGACTTGTTACCAAACTGTCGCAAGATTGGCAGAATTCACAAGATTATTGCTTGCCTAAGAATATGTGAAGGCCACAGTGATGCTTTTTGTGCTTATGACGTTGAAAATGGCAACATAAAGATAAATATTTACTTGCAAACATGCTCGTTAATGGATTGTGCTCTCATTTATTGGCTTCAAAAAAACGATGAGTGAGTGAGTACTGCGGAGGATTCAGTTCAGTGTGTGTGCGGACGTTTTTTAATGCGTTTGCAAATTATAATATTAAAACAATGAGTTATTTATAGTAAATGAATTGAAAACTTTTGTCATATATAATTATGAATGCTGCAACATTGGTGGTAAATTAATAGTAAAAAAATTCTTATCCTTTGGTTAATTGTAATGAACAAAACATATATTGTATCATGTTTTACAAAAACAGTATAGTTTTAGAGCTTCTTCCTTGACACAAATGCTATCATTTCCATAAGAATTTGTCCGTTTTATATCTCCTTCCACCTTCCATGCCATTACATCGTCAACTTCTGTGTAGTCATCCATTATTACCTTACGTGTGGGCTTCATGTTCCTTAGCATCGCCTCAAACGTGGCTTCTCCAGGTACTGTCATAATTGTAATAGAATGTAAATATTCAAGACTGTTATCTACAGGCATGTCCTCGTTCATAAATCCATTTGCAGTCACAATCCATTTCAACTCCAACTTGGAGCAGAGTACATTTTTGCTAATGACTTTGTTGATTTGGTTCGTGAGAAAATTGGCTGAGCTGTGGAGTATAGGAAGTTGTAAATTTTTAATTTTAGGTAGCGCATCACAAATGCAGTACTCTCGAGGCACTCCTGCAGTTTTACATGTTCTCGACTTTGGTACAGGAAGAAATAGGCTGATACTCTTGGGAATTTTTTTAGTCGTATTCAACTCCTTTGTTCTACTTTCAATTCTAGCTTCAGGTAAAGCCCAGTCCCAGAACAAAATGTCTTTCATAGTTCTATGAAAATCGAAAAATGTTGTTAGTCGATGGTCTGCATTTATCTGAAAATTTTTAATAGCCGTTGGAAACTTTTGCCGGAACCACGGCGGAAATGTAAAGTATGCAAATGGCATTTTGTTCTCTATATCTCCAAAGTATGTGTTTCTGTAGCCTCCAAATCGAAACCCATGATCGCTCATTAAAATGAACACGGTGTTGTTGAGATAGTTGGTGGTATTCAGCCACTTGATAGTTGCAAGAAGCACATCATCTAATATAGCCCCTTGGTTTAGAGAACTGTGAGTTAAACTCATAGACCAGAAAAATTGGAAGTAGTTTTTTTGTTTTTCTTCGAAAGCTCTTGTTAGCCTTTGCATCCAATTTAATAGGATTATACTTGACATTCTTGGACCAAAGCATTCTGGCAAATGGGATAGCCAATTTGATTTTAAATATTTTTCTTGAACAACAGTGAGGGGTCTCAAATAAAAGTCTGTTGGTTTGTCAATGAATCCTGCTTTGTTATATGAAAACGTTGAGATTCCGGCCAAATCTTCTCCAAGCACAGTTTGATAACCTTCCTTGGCAAACCTCTTGAATAAAGTAGCATCAAATCAATTGAATTAAGGATAGGTTAAATTCCATAAATCACCTCAACCTCTATTACAATATTATATATAAACCTACCTTCCATATGAACGGCACTTCATCAAAATAATTTGATGGATCCTCCCAACCTCGACTTCGTATTTCCGGAACTGAATAGCCAGTTAATGCCGTCATAACATTAGGTAGAGTGTTGTCTGAACATGTTTTCGAATCAAATGAAATTGTCAAGAAACTAGCAACAAACGTGAATTAAAGTAGAAAACAAAGTCTGATAATATCCAATCTCTTAACTTACCCCCATTCTTATTCAACCATTGTAATCCAATGGCAGACAAATTTTTTGTCAAATACTCCCTGGTCTTTGGCATGATCCTTTTAAAATTCAGACTTGAGGTAGCATCCAGCCCTAAAATAATAACATTCATCTTTTGCGAAGTGTTGACTTTCGTGGCTGGTCCTAGGTTATCGTCTACGTGTGTCATGGGGAACATATCGACAAATACATTCTTCTTGGTTTTACTGTTTGTACACTGTATTGCTATGAAATCAAAGCTGTCAGGAATTTTGGTAACCGTTTTCTTGATTTTAAGGCATCGTGGATTGATACTACAATTCAACAGAAACAGGAAATGAATCAAGATGAAGAAATTTTGTTGTAATTTGCAAACGGTAAAGTTTTTATAACTATACATTTTACGTACTCAGTTAGGCCTTCTCGTATTCTTGAAAGCTGCTTATAGCAGCATCCTTGGAGGTTGTACTTGGATGGGTTCCGTAATATTATCAACTGACCATTATGCTTTACCTCAAACATTTTATCATTTTCCATTGGACAAGTCACGTTCTCTGCCGGTTCCAAGTATGGTTTCACATCTTCATTGTCTAAATCCACCTGTGGGAATCCGCATGCCAAGTTTTCTCGGAGTTTTCTCGTATACTCTGAATAGAATGATTTGATCATATATTTGTACATTCGTTGTACTCGTGAGTTTACTACATTATTATAATTTAGTTTCAGTAACCACTACTACTTCACCTTCCTGAAGCATCCGCAGGGTAGTATTGTCATTTTCAATTTTTTGTGACAATGAAATTTGCTCTTCTTGTACTCGTATGCTGAAGTCAAATTTCTTTGTCACGAAATAGTCTTTGAGTAATAGCTGGCTTGCTATTATTAGAACCCACGCCAAGATTGTGCCCACCACCACAAGGATTGAGGTACAACACTGTTTCGACAACAAAACTTTGTCATCCGCGTGGACGTAATACTTTATGTCCGTATATGGCACTCGCCTCTTTGCACATTTAGCACTATATATATATCTGTAATTTCTCAATTTTCGCTTTTTTACTAATGAAGTATTGAGCTTTTTTATAGTATCATAATGCTTATGTCTGTTGAGGAATTGAAAATGCTTTAGAAAACACGTTAGGAATATTTCTGAGAAACTCTTCATTGTGAATATTGGATATATACCTAACACAGATTGTGGAAGGCATACGTAAATGTTTTACGCAAATCCTTATGAATTTTAAAGACGATATTACGTCCGTTCTTACTCATATAATATTTTATTCCAATGCCACTACGCGAGACGTCAATTGAAAAGCTCTAAAATTTAATTATATGTAATTTATTATGTACCAATAAATTGATGAATAAATGTTAATTGAAAACGTACTTTAATGCATAATGATGATGCATGATTCTGCATCAAAGCAAGGATGCATAGGCATAAACTTACCAGATGCTTAATTTAATATAGTTAAGATTACGGGCTATCAGTCAAAATGCATAAATCACCACATTTTTGTTTTACGTTGTTTTACCATATCTTCACTGTACCAAACAACCCTTTCAATGTCAAGAACAACTTAAACAAGCATAAAGCGTTCATGTACGCGCTATGTGTGCTTGGAAATCTAGATTACGAATGAAAAGGCTATACTACAAAGATATTCTATGATAAGATGCGAGAGAGATGGAGATTAAAAGATACAACATGAAGCATATTTCATATATATGATCAAAAGTTGCAGTGCCTATGTACAGAGTTTCAGACAGATATCCTTATCTTGAGTTTTCTCACTTTTGGTTGAAGGTAGCAATCTAGCGATCATTAAAATATCATAGTAAAAGGTTTAGTTTTGTTTGGTTAGGCTGGTTGGAATATATATGCCTAGCATGCAAATGAAGGTAATCTACCAAGAAATGATTAACGCAACTAAGCATGTAGATCTTAGGAGGAGTATCTAACAGGTACTCACCACAAGCCCTATCAGATACTATACAAATTATATGCTAAATTTGACTTTATTGTGAAGTCCTTAGACGCTAAAAATTGGGTGAACGCCTAAAAAATTGGGATGCAATTCCGTTTTTCTAAAGCAACTAAAAAGCTTGCATTTGCATATTTTTTGCATTCTATCATTTTCGATGTTAGCATTAGCTGATAGCGAGCGTGAGGCGCCGTGAGGTTTATCATTTTCAACTTTCCAAGTGTAATGTGGGGGTAAAACAAACAGCCTAGAGACGAGAAATAGAAAACGGAAAAATAGATGCTTCAGTTTTCCCCATTTCACATAATATCACCTGTAAATGTTGTCTTTTTCTTAAACTATTTGAGATTTTCTCATTTGTGTTCCAGTTCAACTTTTGTTGTTTTATGTGTGCTATTAATATAATTATTATTACGAATGAAGGTATTTACATGTACAATGTTTACTATGTTTATGGTTATTTGCAGAAACTTATTGATAATTTCTTTTACTGTTGAATTTTATAGCAACTATCGCTGTCGTCAGTGTCACTGTGAACGTTCTGCGTCGTGTCCACTAGCTGTCATCATACAATATCATACTATCGTTTTGGGGTTGGAGGTAGTGTCAAGTGTGTGGAGGAACAACAATTGACAATGGTTGGTCACTCCAAGATAATTCCGTTATCGAAATATTTAGGGACTGAAAGTCCGTCTTTTGACAAGGGCTATGGAATCAGAAAATGGAAAACAATTGATAATTGCGAGGAAACATTTGCTGAAGATTTTTTTGACAAAATTAAAGCAGCCGTAAGATATCTTTTTTCACTTACCTAAGATTTTAAACATTTTAAACAATTATTCACCGTTTGTAGTACAATGTACAAATCGATAGGAATTTTTTATTTAAGTACATGCGTGTTTTTTAAAAATTCATCAGGTCTTTAAAAGATACGGTAACAGAAAGAACGAAAATCCTAAAGCTGGAGATTCGTTTAATTCGAAGGGCAGCAGGAACATTGTTACAAATCAGGCAGACTATGACAATGTGGATGGAGTTAATTTTCAAGGTTCGGATGAATTTCATTTGAAGTTGCACCACGAGAGATGTTCAACACCGTCTACAGAGATGAAAACGGTATGAGTATAATACAATCGATTTTTATGAGTGTGATTTCGTGATTTGGTAAAAGTCATTCATGCATTCTTGGCGATTATTAAAAAGTAACGTAGACCAATTTTTTTCTATTATCAATGGTTTTATAGTCAAGATCACGATATGAATCAATGTCTCCTGTGAAAACGCTTGAGCTTTGTGAACTGCTCTGGAATTCATTGAATGATGACCGTCCGCACGTGAAAATTGAAGGAATGTATTGTTCGAAAAAAATGCTTGCGGAATGGGCGACCCGCTATTTGAAGGATTCAAAACTAAAAGAGGCAAAGGCAAAGACTGGTGAGAAACTATTTAATGATATTTGTGATGAACAAACTCGAATATGCTACAGCATGTCATAATGTTGTTCTTCAGTTGACGTGTCTGCACAAACTGACTTCCCTGAGCCGTTGACACTTTCTGTTGAATGTCAGACGGAAGCCGTTGTACCGAAGTTGCTGGAAGTTAGTTGTGGAGGAGGAGTGGATAGTTTGCTAGGACCCGGACCGGTACCATATGCCAGTCATCAGACTCTCAGATGGAATAACCCCACCAATGGCACCAATCCACAAACAAACTATCTCTCTCAAACAAACCAAAGTTTACCCTTTCAAGCCTATCAACAAGTATCAAGTCAGCCTAATCAGTCTAGTCTATATCAACAAAACCCAAGGATTAACCAAAGAAGATTTTATGGAGTATGATACTTAGATTTTAAGACAAATGGTTATTAAATAATTCACCTACGCAGGCACTTCTAATCTAACACTTTCTTCTGTGACAGGCTATAAATTGGCAACCAAGGAGTGACGATCAAACAGCAGCAGTTGAACAGGCCAAATTAGATTTATTTAATGTCCTTGTGGTTACTAAAGGCTTAAGCTATCGTCACGTTATCAGTAAGTTTATATCATGTGGTAAAGTTTTGAGTTGCAAGGTCAAGATAGTAGAACTGTGTCTGTTAATATGTTCAATTTCTCAGAGCAATTTCTTAGAATTGTTCAGGAACCCTTAGATTTTCACAAAATGGGGATTCCTGACTTGCGATCTCTATTAGTTCAAATGAGAGATTTAATGATATTGAAGAAGCATCGATTTACTGGAGAATACTTTGTTTTCGTAAGTTTTTGAACTTTGTGAACATTCATACTGCTTGACTGCATAATAATATAATAAGGATTTTTAAATGAAATTGTTTTTTAGCCAAGATTAAACAACGATAAGTTTGAAAATGTTTCTCACATTGCGGAACTAGTAGCAGAACAGCGTGATCGGGATTTCGTACCCCTACCTCATGAGTCCACACTAATGGAGTGTGATGTAAGCCTAAGATTATTTTTATAATCTCTTACCAGTAAACACCAAGTAAACACCCTTTTTTGTTTGTACTTGTTCCACTAGATATCTGAACTTTTTGAAGAAGAAGGGCCATACTATCCAAGTTCATCTCAGTTCCAGACTTCACATGGGTTTGCAACAAATTCCAATCCACAACAGTTTTATTATTATAATCAGCAGTGTCTACAGAACCAATTGTATTATCAAAACTACGTGCAGTATTTCCAGCATGTAAACGCCATAGCCTGTCAAAATACTAATTATAGACCATGACGCATGGTACACTTTAAACGTTAGAAATTCCAAATCTGTCGTTTTCTTAAATTATGACACTATGTTGCAGTGTTTCATTGTGTTATGTGTGTTGTTAGTAAGTTACGGGATGCTTTGTACATTTTTGGAGAAGCAGATATTAGCTAATTAGCTAGAGTTGTTTTCCTTTTTTTGTGTACTGTTTATCATTAGGTTGATAGAGACTTAGGGTATAGTTTAAATTTGTCTAATTTTTGACTTTGCTACTGTTTTAGATTTGCTACTGTATCAAAACTACATTACCAGAAACGTCGTCCTAGTCCTTGGTGAACTTTATTTGAACTTTCAACATTTATAATATAATTGTTATCATTGCAAATTTATTGTAGCTACAACATTTGTAATTTCGTTGAAAATTCATTATTATTTGTAATGACGTTTGTGCTTTTCAATTAAAGGTTGAGTGTAACTTTTATTAATCAGTTAAACAGTTGAATGTATCACGTTGTATGAGCTATTTGCAATTGTATTTGTTATAATATCTATCCTAAGCTTTTTTAGAAAATCTAGACCGCATACGACCACTTATTTTCATTACTCTGACTGATGTAGACGATGATGTTGAGACCCGTGTTTCAGTTATGATAGTGGGAGGATGGGTAGTAGGTATCTCCGTCGTTGGTGTACCTATTTTTCAGAAATACCAACTATGATTACAACTGTAAATTATATACATGTTATAAGATATACGGTACAAATATATATACCATACTACTTTATATGTTAAATAATATACTCGCTTTATTGTTAACTAATAACTAATCAAACTGTTTAATGTGTCGAAATAATTTAGCTTTTCCACACCACTACCAAGATATTAATTTTTAAGCTTACCTGGTACAGTTATTATTGGCAGAGAGACGTTTAGCCACTCTGCAGATCTGGTCAATGGGGCAAAACAGTAGACTCTTACTACATCTGCTTCAACTTGCATGTGCAGAATTGGACCGTAGCTGTTAATATCCTGAATGGCAGCTAAAATTCATGTGAAATAGAGAATGTCACTTTATTCACATATAGTATAGTAGGAAAAATTTATTACGCTTTAGGAAGATTGTTATTTTCAGTACCATCCTCTGCCAAGTGAAGGGATCCATCTTTTTTCTCATATGCAAACAGTAGGTTCGTTGAGAAGAAGAATAAACTTCCCAGACATTGAATGTCAACGCGATTCCCTTGCTGACCTATCGATACAATCTTTAAGATTTGATCTGTAGGGGGGTTAACCTCACGGTCGTACATTACTAGAAAAATTAAAAGTCTTAAATTAAACAATGCCGAATTTAAGTCTATGTAAAAGTGGTTTGCTATGTTTTTTCGAATATGTTATTGTAACTCGATATAATGTATTTAGCTAGCGTTACTTACTGACATCGGTGTTGTCGACGTTGGAAGTAATAAATACTGATTTGCTGTATTTTCCAACGCTGCATTTCATAACATGACTTGGAATATCTTGAGATAAATCAACCGCAGTGCATCCCTTTGGGGCATCTGTAAATTTGGGAGGAAATGCGTAATCGCATCGTCCCGTTTTAAAACAATGTTGTTTAATGCTGCAGTCAGTGTCAGTCTCGCATCTTGCAACGTCATGAAGAGGAGTTAGTCCTGATTTACTACAGCACAACAACCTTTTATGTTCCTTTTCAAAGGAAACTGAGATTTGTTCAGGGCCAAAGCTTGAGTATTCCCACGAATGTAGCACTCTTCGCGTTTTCTTAGATATGCAATTGATCTTGAAGTAATTTGAGATAGAGTACAACGGCACGTGAGGGGACATGCGTAATACAGCAATGAATGGGAAAATATCCACAGGATTTTCAAGGTAATGGACAGTGCCAAAGTTTATAGTGTTCGGAAAGTTGAATGCGATTGGCTCCTTTGCTTTGCACATGAATGTGTGGTTCGAAAAATCTTCCATGTGTACCACTTCAGTGTGAGGATACACACGCACCACATCAACTTAAACAAAAACATACAATTGCTTTAAAAGTATTTTACTACTTCCAATAATTATGCAAGGTAACTTTTTGATTGCATACTTTTTGGTTCTAATAAATCTACTTTCCATCCGCTGTCCATGCCATTTGTCTTGCATTTATAAGATCCATATGGGTCTGCGAAATCCGATGGACGAAGAATAAAGCCAACGGTCGGATTATAATGTACAAAGTTGTTGTGGGTTAGATTAGTGAGCTCGCCCTGAAGATGCATAAGCAAAAAATTATAAATCTTCCAATGTAGCATAAAAATTAATGGATGTTGATGAATGATGACTTACGGAAGGTCCAATTTTATGAAGCTCAACATTTGCTGCAGGATCAGTGGTAGCGCATGGAAGAATTGCGGCGAAATTGCTATCCTCTGCTTCCACAATGCGATTGTCCATTGATGGAAAACCAAACTCTCCTAATCTCAACAAAAATCAAGTTCATAAGTAATTAATTGAGTTGGGCACTTTTAAATAATAAGATTACTCGCATAGGCACGAACATACCTGTGAAGTATAAGTGAAACCCAACCCGTAGCTCAGGTTTATGAACGCTCTGGCAAAAGTATGAGCCCGTTTGCTGCTCATTGAAGCGTTCTTGGAACAATACCACAATGTTCGAATGTCCGTAGGTAGATGGATCATGGAAGTCTCCAAAAGTCCTGATTTGTGTAGTGTACAATCTGGGAGCCTGTTAAGCACAAATCTTGCATATAGAAACATATTGGCCTTACCAAATTATTAAACTGATATTGAGTAATAAGATTTCAGATGGCTTACTCCATCGCCATTTTCATAGACCCACTCAACAGGATAGGATGAATTACATGCCAAAACAACATGGTTATACTGGGTCCCATTGTGAAGCATTTTTTCATTTATCACAATTTCACCCGAATTACTTGCATTTAACGGAATAGTGTCTTCTGTATCACCTTTAGTTAAAAATATTTCTGCAACAGGAGGAACTTGAAACATTGACGAATACTTATCCACGAAACGAACATCGTTGGAATCCTCTATAGTGTTAAGTTTTAATGTAAAATCTTTATTTGTGCTATCAAAAGTACTTGCAAAACTAAAAGGCACTATAACAAATAACATTATGCATAGGCGTATGCACCGATGGAGTGAATGCTTCCTGTGCAGCGCCATGTCGATCTTGGATGTATAAATACCCTGACGTCCTGAATCAAATAGTAATCCAGGTATTATTTTTGGGGTAATGTGAGCAATTCACGCAAGGAACTGCTGGTACATTACCACAAACAAATTTAAGCAATTAAGTCTGAATGATCCTGTCTTTCCTGAAAATAACACCGATCCCTGGCGGAAATAACACTTGCTTCATTAGACCTATTCGTTGTATTTCATTGGGTGCTTAACAAAAGCAAAAAGGAGAGACAATAGGCATGATGACCTGTGCTGTCAGTGTCGGTAGAACAAATGAAAACGGTAGCATAAAAGGAAGGAGTTATGTAACACCATAGAGAAGATAAGCATGAGCTAGGAAAACACGATGGGAGATCCTGAAGAAGAAGGTCATGATAAGGATAATGTTTTATTTGTAGCAAACGCACATGGCATACTTGAAGTCAGCAAGCTTGAGCTGAAAATACTTGTAATCCTTGTTTTACAATGCAAACGGCAAAGGCGTTATCTTACATAATGCAACATTAAAAGTACTCATATCCTATTTCAGAGCCTTACTCTACATGACTGATGAATGAGTTTTGATGTGCCTATTTACTATTTGCACACGTAGAAGTCGTACTTAAACATTGAGCGTGGGAATTGGGAATCAGGCGTAGCATAATTTTGTGCTATCAAATCAATACGTAACATAAAACAATGCAAAGAAACTTGTGGATGAGGACGAGCTTACTTTTGCAAGTTATTAGAGCTAAAATTAATTGCACTTTCAGAAAATAAAAGTGTTGTGTACTCTAATGTCCTCTCCCTCTTGTTTTATGTGCTCATTCATCAATTAATTGATGCTAAATTTACTTTCAATTCAATCATCGTCAATAGGAAAAAACGCCACATGCAACAAATAACTTGCTTTGCGTATGGCTATAGACGCAGACGGCCAGCATGTAAGAATGTTTCAAATTGAAAAAAAACTACTCTATCGTTGAGCTACAATTAACATACATTTTATGGATTACCGATTTAAATATACAACAATTGAAGGGACGGATAAACGTAGCGTAGTCTACGTTGGAATGCAATGTAGCAATTTAGTAGATACTTTATTTCAAAGAAATGGTTGGATCCATGCTCCACGTGTGTTTGGCAAAAACTCACACAACTTGTGCACAATTCGGAGAACGTAACTTTTTCCGTTCTACCTTTAGCATTTTAATATTCAGTTAAAGAAATTGGTTTGCAGACACTTTTTAATTTCTAGTTTGATAATAAATGCATGTTTTTTCATAAGATCCTTTCTCTCCATTGTGTCTGCGAAATTCATTTAAGTTGTGAATATAAAAAAAATAGGAAAGGGGATAACAGTACATATATATTATTGAATTAATTGTCAAAACTAATTGAGCCTGGTGGTACTGGTGACTTGCTAGAGAATTCAAGTTGTGCATTTGTTTTGATGTACATTCTACCAATTCCATGTGATTTTTATTAGATTTAATCAACAGTGATTCCTTGAATGAGTTTTCATTATGTACAGGAGTTTGTGCGCTGATTTGATGATGAGATTTTTCTTGATTGCATACCCAGCACGGCCAGACCTATCCTTAAGTACTAATGCAGGAAACCTTCAATTCAATAACATTTACATAATATTCTTGCCACCTTTGTGATATCACGATTACGCTTCTCAACTCTTCATTGTGTTCAACAAACTCAAATAAACTGTTTTAGCTCGGAAGATAACAATATGTAAGTATTAAGCATGATATTTGTCAGAACTGAATGAATTTAGAAGGGCAATTCTCACGCAAGTGAAATGTGAATATGCATAAACGCAGGTGTTGAATGTTGGCTAGAAGCTTAAACCTAAGTAAGAGCAATTTATAATCATCAGGAATGTTTGTCTTTATGCACCCTTCTCGTCAAGGACTAACTAAATATCCATTACCAATTCTCAAGGTCGTCAGTAACTAGTATCTAAAGTGTTGGTTAGCTTGAGTTAACTTTGGCATCTTCAAGCAACATATTATGTGCTTTACAAATAATACACACTTTAACCGAATTATATAGTATCTTTTTTTCTCCATGTGTCGTATCCAGCACGTTTAATAGGAACTTTGACTTTCTGCTTCTATAGGATTTTGATACATACAACAAATATTTTGCATTTTACAGTTAAGAAATATATAAACGGCGAATGAAACTAAATACAAATATAGAATGGCAATAAATGAAAAAATCGGTTTATTTGAGTAAATATATAATGTAGCGTATCCTAGTAGTCGAACTCATCGCCACTAGCTTCAACACGTACGTCCACATCCATTGAATTTTCATCTAATGCTACCGATTCTCCAAACTGGTTACTCCTTCCAGAAAGTAATGCCTCACTAATTTCATTTTCATCGTCCGAAGAGAGTAGGTCAAACTCATCAGGTTCAATGATTTGAGAATTGATACAATCGCCCTGCAAATCGCGATGCTTTAAATTTCCCATCCAAAAAGCATTTGCAGCACCTTGAACAGTCAAGACCTCACGAACCCTAAAAACGACGGTCTCCAAAACCCGTTTGACGAGTGGAACTGACTTTAATAACTGGATATCAGTATGTTTCTGTAAAAACAATAATAAAATAAGATTTTGGATGCAGATGCTCAGGTAATATAAAATCGGTATACATTTATTTGTAGGCTAATATGAAAAAGTTACCTTTGAATGCTCACAAATATGCTGAATAGTTCGACATGGAACTTGTAAACCTTTGCAAAATATTTGTGCACGCTCCTTTTCTCGTTTCCAATATTCTGGCAAAAGTTCTGCTCCGCCGGATATGAAAGCATCCAAAAACATTCGGCAATGCTGCATAAAAGAATGGTATAAATTTATTACACATTTTTTAGCAATAGAAAATGGCGTAATATTATAGCTTCTATAAGTTTACTTTAAAAGTACCTTCAGTAGTGACACGAGAATTAAATTCTTTGGCACTTGTTTCGTAACAGCTACAAGGTCTTTGAATGTTTCAATAGCTTCTACCCACTGCTCAATCGAATCTTCAAAGTCTCCCCTTCGTCGCAACTGAAATTATATCATGAAACATTAAGCACTTGCAGTTACATTAAGGTAACGTATATATTTCTGAACTTACATTTTTGTGGGCATATTGGGCTAATCCTTGTAGCATGGCGCTGTACCATGTATGGAAATTAGCAGCAGTGCAAGATTTATATACTGCAGAGTTTGGTAGCTTCTGTTCAGTCTCTGAAATATCCAGCTCTGATTCCGTCTGATTTTGGAAGGTCATCAACTGTGTTACCAAATGTTTGATAACTTTTATAGAAGACGGAGTTGTTTTAAGCCAAATTTTCAAAAAGCCATCAACTTGAGCCGAGGAAAGCTTCCACTCACACTTAAGATAGTAGCTGGTAACGTCATCTATATATAATCCCAAACAATTTATAAAATAATCATTTACAGATTGCTTGATTGCTATCATTGCTAAGCTAATTGCAAAATATTTCAACAAACCAATTGTTTTCTTAATTGTTGGATGTCCATTGCGAAGATCATGAATAATTTGCAACAACTTCATGTGATCTAAGGCAGTGGCAGGATCTTTAATGGTCACACCAAATCCACCCAAATAATTAGCCACATTTGCTGTAATTTCTAATTGTGACGGCAGCCCATCATCTTCTGTATTAGTTACCAAACGGGCTAAAGAATTAACAGCCTTTTCAATCAAAGCTTCCTTTCCATCTTTGTCGAATTTCTTCACTGCATCAAAATAGGACATCATGATGTTTATCAGCAGTCTGAGGCAACATCCAAACTTCTTCTGACGCTCAGTAACAGTAATGACTTCTGACTGAGCTTCTTGTTCCTAATACAATGATGTTTACATGTATATCGTAAAGATTAAATAAAGTGTTTAACGTATTTTTGCATTAAAAATGTTACCTCGTTAGTTTCTATTATTGAATTTATATGTACGCAAACATATTTTAGCAAATTCTTCACGGATAATATGTCCAATTTGCAACGTTCATCATTAACTTGATATTTGAGCTCCAACAACAGCAAAGCTAAACTATCGGGGCTGAAGGTCTCAACTTTTTTCATTATATTCTGGTTTTGGCTCAGAATAGAAATGTCTGATAAAAGTCGACTATAATCCAATGGTTCAGGATCGGACGCCCCACATTTAAGAGGAAAGCGCAAAAGCTGGAAAACCGTTTTATCCAATCGTCGCAAGTGGGGTAAAATCTTTTTGGGTTGAAGGTCCTCATCAAAATTAACTTTAGGTGGAGCCTTTCTGGCAACTGTAACACCAACGTCTTCCTCCATCTCCGTTTCTTCAGATTCTGAAATTTCTCGCCTCGCTTTCTTTTTAGTTGATTTTTTAGCCGCTTTTACTTTTTGCACTGCTGGTTTAGTAGCTTTAACTTCCTTCAGTTTGGCAGCTATGTGTTACAATGCAATACAAACTTAATACCCGTGTCGTGTACTAATTATTATTATGAACAACAGAATATCAAAACTTACAGTTGAATCCCGACGGCCCCGCACCATCCCTGTCCTTTGAGCCAATAGTTTTCTCTGCTACATATGCCAAAGGTAGCGAAGGGAAATAATCGAAATGAGATACCAAATATCTTTGCAGTTGCAAAATGTTCTCTAATCTTAGCCAAATCTTGACTCGTAGTTCCGGATCAATATCTTCAACAAAGGCAGAAACGGACTCCCGGAAGAAGTTTATGGCCAACACCAAGTACTGTCCCAGATGTAATCGCTGATTATACGTCAAATCAGTAATGGAGTCGCCGTGATAATACTCTGTAATTAGTTAATATAATCCAGAATAAGCTATCGTACATAATGTCAAATTAAAAATTATATCGTGCTTTCGTGCTCAACACATCTTTTTATTTCCGTTAAATTACAAATTCTTCTTCCTTACCTAATTTCGGAAACAAGATGGCGCAACCTATTATAGCGTCGATTCCCGTTAACGTTTCCTCGACTCTTGTCTCGAGAAATGATAATACTCGGAGAAGAGCTGGAACAACTTGGGGACTCATTTGCATAGGCTATCAACATATTAGTAAAAGTTCATACAAAGCCTCAAAAAGTTTTAAAATTAAATTTATTAATACTAGGCTTTACTTTGTTTTCAAAAATAACCACTAGATGATCTTGACTGCATTCTTTATTAGCATCAAATACTATGCCAAGATTTAGAGATTTTCTTTGTCCATATTGAATAAATTGAGATTCAGAATACGGATCGCTCGTCCATAATTTCTGTACACAGTAAATGAAAACATTATTAGCATTTAGTTTATCGGTCCATTTTAATTTTACACTTTTTGTCATATCAAATATTAGTACCTCGAATTTATCCTTCAATGTGTCCCGAAAATCTTTACAAATATCAACAGGGAGACTACTAACACAATTTGATAGCTCATCAAAAAATATGCCACAAGCATCTTCATCTCGTTCCACAAAATTCCAAGCCAGCTTTAAAAGTTCTTTCATTCGAGCTTTAAAACAAATATATATATTTTTTAAAACATAAACAACCAAACCTTTCTGCTTCGACAGTGACATAAAATTAACTTGATGGTATAACCAATTACCTTCATTTGGTACTGCCTGTACAGCTAATTGTCGAATTGTAGCTAAAGCCCCAAACACTCCAAAACAACGAATTTTTATATCAGAATGCGTTAATTGCTTTCGTAGTAGTATTGAAAACTCGGCACTAAAATGATTAGACTCTCCAGCATTCCTTCCTTCAGTTTGTGAAAGAATAGCTAATACATTCATTAATGAGCGTATTTGCCTAGCTGGGAACTGCATCACATACTCCAATACTCCCTAATAAACAACCAATGAATTGAGCAATCATTAATAATATAAAATGTATACATAACTCAATAACTCTATAGTTTTAAATTGTTTATTCAACTGTTGTTACCATCAAATACGGAGCGAACAATAAAAGTTTTTTCGGATTTTTTTCGGATAGCTTGGTTAAAATCACCAGAACTAGGTCCCTTGATGGTGGGTAGTTAACCAAAATAGTGGTCATATTACCCATCAACGTTTGGGCTTCAATAGCACCTAATCCAAGAAATAGTTCCCTGTAATTTATTAAAAATAAGTGTGGCATATGACATAAAGATAGAAGCAATAAGCAATCCTTAAGATAAGTTAACATCACGCAAACAGTACCTTGTATCGTATTTTAAGTAATATCAAGCCTACTACTTACACTGTGATTTCACAAACTGAATCTAAGCATTTAGCATCCCGGCTCCGCATGAATGAGTCTATGAGCTTCACAATTGTTGAAAACAGTTGATATACCATCTGAAAAAATAAAATACTGTTTAGTTAATTTCGGATGAACTGCTGCTTATTTTTAATTTCTGGTGTTAAATCGAAAGAAATATTTACAGCTATGTTATGCTTCATCATTTCAGAGAAAAGGCGAACAATCAGCTTCTTTTCAGCAAACATAGATTTTAGAACTGTAGTCGCAGCCTTGTTGGAATCAGCAAACACTAGCAGCATTATCAAGTCAATAGTCTTCATGCTGTCAGCAAGTTCTCGGATATCATCCTTGACTTGCTGTGTGAACATTTAAATTTACCATAAATGCAAAAACCGCTGCAAAATAACACAATTACAATCTTGATGAAAGTCACATTTTTTTTACCTTAATCCAAATATTGATAATTATTGGATTGACTGTTATGCAAAATCCAACTTTTTCCAGTATCTCCACTTGAAAAGCGGCGTTTCTGGGATTTTTGTCTTTCGGAACCAATGCAACCTTCTCTCGAATTGTCGTAATGACCTACAGTTCAACAATTTACAACAATAAAACATTGATACCTTTACCATTCCGGTAAATTTTTCAAAAGTTAAATAAATTAAGCAATACATCAGTAAGAGCAGCAATAGATTCCACCCGAAACAGGAACGAGAAGTAAGCTGGGATGTCCTTCAAATCCGCAGATGTCATTTGATCAATGGCTGTGTTGCGAATGTTGGACCAAAATCCTTCTGGAATGTCTAGGGATGAGAAGCAGTCCATCAGGGCGATATTGAGCTCTTGTTTATCTTCGGTAAATTTTTCCCTTTAGAAATTAACAATCATCTTTACCAGCTACAGATTTTAAACACTTACGAATTTTACAAATAAATACTTACAGTAACTTTTCAGCAACTTGTGGATGCAGATTGGACGGAATAATATCAGATATTAACTTTATCATCTGACATTGACAAGTAAACACAGCAGTATCAATAATGGCCATCAAATTGTCAGCAAATTTCTGCCCTTCTACAATCATTGGCAGCCATTTCAATTGATTTAATATAGTATTTGCAAATCCAACGTCTTCATCTCTAGCATAAATTACATTTGATAAATGACTGATATAAAAATTAGACTACAAGACGAAAGACGAAGAATGTCTTTGTGGTGATTAGTGGATTTTTCGCATAACTATGTATTTCAAATAAATCTACTTACAGCAATGAGAAAGAAGCTTCTCCCAACACAGGCATCACAATTTTCAGTACGTGCGGTTGAAGAATATCGATTCCTAACAGACAATGCAGAAGACTGGGCTGTATCAGTTCCGTGTCATGCTGTTAAAAAACCAATTTATTTAACTAGGAAACAAATCATTTTCATTCTTACGTAATGTCATTGTAACTAAAAAATATGTTTACCTTTGTTGGCTTCATTGACGCTACGAAATTAGGTTTTTCAGACAAATACAAGTTTAGAGCCTTTAGAAACTTTGATGCTTCAGTTTCGATCCTTGACAGCTCATCATCGTTAGCACTTAACCAGTCTGACATCTTTTTCCTAAACATCATTACGTCGTAAACTAGCATAATATGGGATGAAAAATAATTTATAAGAGTTAGTTACATACTTGATACTTACTATGATCACATGTAATAAATCACAATGCATTTAAGCTTACACATTTCATTGTTTGAAGTTGGTTGTCTAATTATGTATCCACATTTTTGAAGAACTCCAGAAAAAAATGCATGACCAGATGGTGGATGAATGATGATTGGGCTCGGGCTAACATGGAAAGATTCTTCATCCCTTAAGTCGTTCTTAGCAGGTCTATCATTATTGCCATTCGAACCTGGACCCTTCTTGCTTCCTTTGGCACTATCAAATGCGGACCCCACCGTTTTCTTTACACTTTCCTCCTTGTCTCTTGGAGGAGCAAAATTCTCAGCTGCAGATTCTTCAATTGCCGTTGAATGCCAAACGTCGTCTGCTTCAGCGATCTTTGAGGCCGAAGCATTTTCAGTAATGCGCTTTCGGCGCTTTGACAAATGTGGCATGTTTAGTTAGTAACTTGATGCGGTCACCGGTCGGCTGTCAGAAGACACCAGAAGAACTTGAAAAAATTACAAGTAACTGCACCGACTATTACGTTGCCCCTAATAGTTCAACCTGACTTACAACCTAAATGAAATTCAAATCAAGCAAGCGTTAATGTTTATTTAAAACGATATGAATTCATTAAGAATATTGAATGCTGTACATGATCCCCTTCGCCACAAACATGAAGAACCTTCGTTTTAGATTATCGTTCGTCATTCGCCTTGTAGCTTATATTTTTACCGATTCATTTACCTTTTACTGCAGATGCAAAACTTGGTATTTGACAAACAATCAATTATTATCAACATTTGAATAATCTACTTACTAATAAACTTCCGTGTTGTCCGTCACATGTCCCGTGAAATCTTGGTTTATTTTAAATCGTATAAAAACAGCCAACTGACCAAAATCAAACTTGACAAACTTTGATAAAAAATTATGATGCATGGAATTGAGTTTTCATGTGTTGTTGCGAGATGAGAAAGGAGAAAAACAAAAACAACTCTTTATCAAAGCAAGAGTAACGTCAAAAGCAGTTTGGCGCATCATTTTGTGTTGTCGGCCGCTGTGTTGAGGGGCATACTGCTTACATGCATGCTACCCCAAATTTTACTTTGTTCATTTTCTCCTTTTAAATGCGTGAGTTGCGTTTATCGCAAGTAGCATATCCGTGAAAGTGCTTTTTGCTTTCCAACAGCAGCATTGAAAATTTCAAGAAAAGAAATAGATGGCTTGCTTTGTAGCAAACTTTCACCAGCAACTTCTGCTCAACTTCTTTTCTTCATATTGTTTTGTAAGCTCGCTGAACCCTTTTTTATAATATTCTATATTATTTTTACATTTAAAAATTTGTGTTGAATTGATCAACTCATTTCACGAATTTTATTCATCAATCGTATTAAAATAGATTTTTTACAACATTCCACAATTGCATATACATTAACTTTTATGACAGAGAAAGGTGTATTATTGGCATTGCTGCAGTCAAATCAAGTCAAGACTTTGTTGAATTGCATGGGACTGGAGGAGGATAAAGTTAATACAAACTAGAGAGCCAAGTATTTACATCGTTGTAATAGTAATCCATCCATATCTTGTTGTTTGAAATCGTTGTTTGCGAAGCTTGAAGAGAGTTTCTGACTTGCGGTGGCACATCCGGTTGAGTCAAGTAAGCAACGATGAATTCTTCCACCTTATAAAATGGCACATGATATGACAGTTAGTTTAAATTATTAGTTTGGTATAAGAAGCAGAGTGAATAGGTTATATCCTTTAACTCTTCAGGCAAGTTCAAACTGAAGCATAGACTAATTAGATTAGCCCTTTAGCCATGTAGTAATAATACATATTACATTTGAAATTGCTTTAGTGAGTTCAGTGAGGAGACGTTTGCTTGCTCGGAAAAGCCCACCCACCAATAGCGTATGAGATAAGACGGCTTATGCATTAAAGATTATTATTGTATTACTACTGTGCGAGCATTACCTGCTGTGGCAAGTTGGTAACGCTTTTGGAACTGAGGTATCCAGCTAGTGTAGAGATGATATTTGGAACAGCCATTTGTCCAAGCCTAAAGAAATGTTTGGAGTACAAAATATCATGTAATGTTGAGATATCCATCTTTCTGACAAACCTTTTTCTGTTTATAATGTGAAAGACAAGAAAATATGGCTTTACACTGCATTGATATCCGATTGCCTGCTGACCACAAAGTCCCATAATAGCTGTCTTCCGGCAGAGTTTCTAGCGATACTTTGTAGCAATTGAAGCCCATGTGTAGTAATATCTAATTCATTGGATGTGCTGTTGTCTATGGCTTTCTCCAGCAGTCTGTAAAAGACAAACCATATATATGTTGCTTGTTAAGTTGATGCAATATACAAGAAAGCAGGCATGTCGAAAAACTGGTCATTGCTCAATCCCTATACTTTTCCAAATTGGCATCCACTTGATCACAAGCTAAGGCATTCACAATGAGAGTTTGTTGACGGGTGTCTCGCTTTCTTACATACTCCTCTAGAAGAAAGTTTTGTATGGTTGTGTTTGATGGATCAGTGGACGCGGCAACAGCTCCACAATATATCATGGGCTGGATATCAGTGGGAACTCTAGTGAAAGTAATTATCATGTTAATTTTTTTTATTTCATTAGCTCAGCATGTATGTGACTGTAATTTATGATGTCCTTGCAAGGCTAGCGATATGATGCCTGATGATGACAAACTTACGGAACTTTATCTTGAGGGGAGGCAGACAACCAAACTGAGAAAAGTTCATTTGCAGTCTGACTACAAATTTCATGACTCAACGAGCACACCCAGTCAAGGAGTTGTGTTCGTAGAACGGCAATTGGAGTAGAGTCTGTCGGGAGTTGATTTGCTCCTATTCTTCTTAAAGGCTCTACCACAAGACTCAGTACATATTCCTGAAAATGCGAAAAAGAAAAGACATAAAATGTAGGATAGAACTCTCTCAAGTACCATTCATAAAGATATATTTACTCCCGTTTTTTTTAAATACCCTAAAGGCTTCATAAGCAGCTGTGTCTGTTAGACGGGTGTAGAGAGGAGCTAAGTTGTTAACAACTGTTGTCCACACTATAAAGTCATTTTCTTGGTTGAGGTAGAGGGTTAGATTTAGGGCTGACCGAATGTTTACATATTCTATAAAAGTAAATTGTTGCATGGAATATATTGGATTAAGTTAAGGAATTTTCACTGGAAGCACTCATCATCATCCAATCATTTTAGGTAGTAATAACTATCATACTTGCTGAAGCGCTTCTGAAGTAGTCATCTAAAAGTTGGCTTCTACTACCAAAGCTAATAGCATTATGATTCGTTAAAAGTTGTTCTTGGATTAGTCCCGTCAAATATTCATCATATATCACCCGATAAAATCCTATAAGCATATAATGGATAAATATGCTGAAAAATATAGCTAGCAAAATGGGAGAGCCATCGCATCGAGTTACTATATACCGTGGAGGCTTGTATGTTAAACACTTTCAAAATTTCGTTGCCGACAGCATCTATGATAATACCTCGGGCATCAGGATTTATGATGATCCATTCATTAGTAGAATCAAGAGTTAATGTCTGAAGGAGGGTATTTTTATCAATCCATGCTTTAGGGCGTGTGTTGGAAGCGCTGAAGTCTGGATTAGATGCAGTGACGAAAGAAATGGGCACATACCATAATTCACTACTAATATTTTGTGACAAAGCATCGGGTCTGTATCTTTCCTGCAATTTTCAGCCATAAAACAGTATAAAATGAAATAGATCATGAGTTACTTGTAGCATCATCATCACTTGGCTTGGCTCATGTTGCATAATATGTATCGTAAATTCGTATGGATTGTGAAACTTTGTGTTTGTATACCTGCGAAATGTATAGAGTTTGGCTATCAGCACGGCTCACTCGGACTAAGGGAAAGCCGCCTTGAAAAATAGAATATAGAATCGTTCTAAGCATTTGCACACGAGTATTATAAAAGCAGCATCACATATATGTCATTTGTCTTTGTTTCGGAGTAAAATTACTTTGTAATGTCCATGTATCCATAATTTCTTTGACCGTATATTCAGTGAAAGTTCCGTCAGCCTGTGCCTGTTCTGTCAGCGCCGTGAATAAATCATCTTGGTTGACGCCAGTAAATTGGCTGTGAATTTAAGTATACGTTTATACTTACTCTGCATAATGTCTGCATTGTTTCTTTACATACAAAATCCAATCACAAAATGGAAAGACGAGTAATACTTTCACTTACTGTCGTTTTAGGTATGTTCGAAGTCCCTTGATGAGAGTCTCTTCTGTTAAAAAGGACTGCATCATTCTGATCAATGCAGCTGCCTTTTCATAAACCACACGAGAAGCTTGATCTACGACGCGATGCGTGATACTACTATGTACAGGCTCAGTATTGTCCGACTCATCATATGCCATTGCTAGTTGAGTGACGTCAATCACGTAGCGATCAAGGGATCTAAAATCCCCTCCTGAGAAATTCGCTCCAATAAATTGGAGATATCTAGCGAATCCTTCATTTAGCCTAGGTTAAAAAAAGGTTAACTTTGTAAGCACTTTGTTTACCATTGAATGGAATATCAAATACAAAGAGAATTCGACTGCACTAAGGCACTCAGTAGGAGTAATAGCCTATAGCATCATATGAGTATGTTTTATGTGTAATACAAGGTTTCCTTCTGGATATCTACAATGATGCCATTAATTAAAATATTGTATAAAAACGCTTGCAGAAAGCAACTTCTCATCACAACTTACCAAGTATCGTTCCACCATTCGCAAGTAACCTTGAAGAAGTAGAGCCTTATTTAAATTGGAATTTGATGAAAGAATTACAAAATTTAATAGGTCGAATTACCAGGTTTCCAAAGAACTGGTGAACTAGCTCATGACTAACGACTATAAGTACGATATAAAAAATATAAAAATATAAATCTTATGTAAATTTTTGGCAGAGCTTGGATACCTCGGTATTTTCAAGGTATTTAGGTACAAGGTATTACCTATACCTAACACCTCAGCAAAATCTGAAAATACCTATACCTTATTGAAATACCTTTCCAAGCTCTGTTCTTTGGTTTGCTTGTGTTAATGGAGGATAAGGGATCATATTTTTAATTCTACCTGCAGCACTTCTCCATTTTTCAAATAATGTATTTTCCTCTTCAAACCACACCATTAAATTGGTTCTATATGTGTTGAGACCCCTGTAAATTGTATTCAAATTGATTGAACTGGACGGAAAACAAATAATGAGGTAGGGTATACTTTAATCATTATTATATATCGTCTATTAACCAGTTTTCCATTGCCCCTGCAGCAAAATCGGGAATGGCAACACTATCCATTTTACTCAATTGATAGGGGAAATCAAAATACTCTTCAAAATAATTCAACATTCTTGCGGCCGCCTGAGCAGAAAACTTTGCACTTGTATTTGTCATTAAAGGTGGAGCAGCCCACGTCTGCAAACCAGTCATTTAATGAAGTATTAGTTCATAAAGGCTTACATAACCTAAAGCCAAGAGATGAATGACTTGTAGGTAGACAATTTGATTGCTTACTCTAACAGGAACTCTGTATAATTCCTCGGGAGCAGTTTCAGACTCAAAATCTGATACAATTATAGCTACCAAATACACAGGCATATTCACTGTGCTGGCATGTTTGTCCCAAACCCAATCAGTCAATCCGGGTCTTAAAGAAGTTCACAATTGTCGTGTATAAGATTAAACATCTCAAAATGTTCGTGCACGATATTGACGGTTTCGTAGGATGATGACATTATTGGTATACTTTACGTAATATTATATGGAAACTCACATGGGTTCCGGTTCCCCTACTCGTTCAGTGTTTGCTAAACTAAAATGAGAACAAAATTACTTTATTACTTTGCTTTCCTTCGATATACCTCAATACTCCTGAAGCAAAAAATTATACCCGTTCTGTATCTACCAGCGCCAAGCTTACTTTCAAGTAATGCATACGTAGGAGAGAAAAAACATGTTACATGATACGGAGAAAACTTTCTCCCCATGTAATTTTGATTTTGACTCCTGTTTTATTAGATTTTCGCTAGTATACCTGTGAAAACCCTCAGCCTTTCTTCCTATAGTCACATTGAATGTTGCCCGAAAAGCAGAGCTCGGTTCGTCAAAACATGGGAACGCTCTTTGTGCATCATCCTTTTGGAATTGTGTTGTCGCCAAATATTTAGTCGAACCATCTTCAGCTTGGTATGAACTCAAATAGAGACCAGATAGACGGTTCGTTCCAACCAGCGAAGTGAATGGAATTGTCAGGAGATACTCCCCATCTGCGGCAAGATTGCTTCCCAAATGAATAATGTAGAAAGACCTATCTTCATCTGTGCTATGACCAATCACGTTAACATTCCCTGCAGGGTTTATACCGATGACCTGAAATTCAATTAATTTTGTTTTTGAAACCTGAGTTGATTTGCTCTTGCCTTGCACAGTGTAAAAAAAATGCAATTTTTATCAATAGATTTTGGTCTCTCCAACTTTCGTTTTAAATTATTTCCTACGTGATGGCTTTTGTGGAATGAAGCAAATTACATAATAGGGATTTCCCCTAAGGAGAAAGGAAAATGAGATGAGAACCTTGGAAATATCACCAGGATCAAAAGGAATGGCAATTCTTCGAATAGGGGGAATGAGAGATCATTCATTTCTCTTGAGATTTCGCTAGTTGTATGTCATATATGTGTTGTAGTATGTATGGATGTTTTGAAGTAGATTGGAACGAGATTTTGGAGAAATTAAGTATACTGACAAGAGCTCATTTATACATAAATACTTGTGGAAATGTATTCCATAATCATTCATTAGTGGTGATGAGGGTATGAAACTAACCGTAACTTGATCGTGGTTTATTTCGATTTCCTTAGAATGAAGTGAGATCGAATTGGTCGCCACCAAGCACTTGACACGAATAACAACTTTTCCGGGTGCAGTAAACTGGTCAGGTCCAGTGCTGTCTAGGATAGGCCTTATTTCAAGGTCGTAATGAATTGGCTGGACAGATAGGGGCAAACGGTAACTTTCTTCTTGGTAATTTTTGGAAAACTTGTTTTCACTTATTTTGGGGACTAAATCTTCCTGATTTTCAAATAAACCTATGGGAATTTCACTTTGTAAAGGTGGCCCTCCATTTGATCCCGTTGTGGTAAAGAGCAAGGCTACTGCCACTAATTTTAAGGAAGGAAAATTGATCGTCATCGTTAATCACAAAGCTGCAATGGAAAACCTTGTCTGTCGAACTCCCGAAAAAGGAATGATCTTTATCAACAGGTTTACTTAACTTAAAGAATAAAAAACCGTACTTCATCTCAATGCACTGTTTCATTTATCAAGGATTATATTATATAACATTCCATTCCGATAATCACTTCCTACGTTTTTCATGATCAATGATCAAGGCTTAAGCAGAAGTGAATCTAATCTATTTTTATCAATTGTGATTAGATTCCATCTCAGGTTTTCTACTACTACTCCTACAACAATTGCAAGAGTAATCCAAAGGGATTTGGAAATTACGTGTTTACGTAAACACTCCTCTTATCTAACCCAGTCGTTTGTTTTACGGATTGTTTTTATTGTGCGCATTGACATTTGCATGCATTAAACCCACGAGTTCCTTGTATGTTGTCTACTCTCGACAGCCTTGTGCGGCATGGAAAGTCATGTGAAACTTCATGCGAGTCAAACGCGAAACGATATAGTTTCAAGACTTATGTGAATTAAGCAATGAAAGCAAAACTTGACTCACGCATTAAAGTACTCAACAAATAATGTTCATATAAATAAGTATAATCATTCACTCATTCTTACTTATATATATATACATGTTTATGCAATATGCAAACATATCAAAACCTCTCTACTCTGGACTCTGGAGCCAGTATTAAATGAAGTCGAATTGTAGTGTGTAACCGTCATGTTATGTAGTAGGTGACGTGGATTTAATCAAAGCTGGCACTTAAAGTGCCAGTGCTGCTAGCAAGCTGTCTGGTCTGATGAAATAATACATCATGAACTGGATCCTTTTGGTCTGAAAACATAATGTTATATATATGGCAACATATTCTGTTAGCTCTAAGCTCATATGAAAATTAAATGCACCAAAATGTCTTTGAGACTATATAGTTGTGGGTGTTATTTATGTCGTAGAAAGCAAGAAGCAAAAGTCGGAATAAGTAATAATGACACGGCATGTTCATTTTGTGAAGTTGCATTTCCTTCCACTCCACAAGTTTAGCCGGCAGCCGGGTAGCCATTATATACGTTGTAGTATTAAGAAACGGAAAAGACACACAACTCCTACTTCTGTTACAATACTGAAAAATGTTTTATTTAAACGATTCATTTTGTCTGAATAAATTCATCAATTATCTTGCCTTATATTCTAAAATTCAATGACTCAGGTTACATACAATTTTATTCAAATATTATTGTACACAAGTAATATATATAGCACTATGTAACTCTGATTGTTTCCTCTTACGAGTAAATGAATATATTGTGTTTATCACATAATAAAGTAATTCTCGTACATGTAATTTTCTACACTACTAAATTTTTGTGTCATTCATAAAATCAGCATTAAATATAATGCGTAAATGCGTAAAGTCTTGGTCAAAAATCTCAATTGATGTTCCCAATTTTTATCTATCTTAAATTTAATCAATACTGAGACTCTGGCAATAGCAATACTTTTGTACTGTATAGTCTGAGACACAAGCACTCTGTGCACCATAAAGATTTAATCGACTAATGTCTCCAGACAGCTTCCAATGATGGTTACTCCTCTCCCCTGCTTCCTGATCAATATCTTGGTCGTTTACAGGGCCACTACCACTCTCAGCTTCTCCATAAATCGTAGCTTCAAATACGGCATCCCCAG
The DNA here is from genome assembly GCA_964034955.1 of Orchesella flavescens. Taxonomy (NCBI): domain Eukaryota; kingdom Metazoa; phylum Arthropoda; class Collembola; order Entomobryomorpha; family Orchesellidae; genus Orchesella; species Orchesella flavescens. Next base: position 29,220,677 of record OZ035956.1, on the reverse strand, counting down.
GTCGAGTGACCAAAGTGATTTGTAACTGAATCATTTTTTTAATATCACTTGATGTGGATAAAGATGTCATAATGTCCTCCTCTCCTTGAGTCAAAGTTGAGACTTTGACAATTTGATGCAATAATGCAGCCACATCTTCATTTTTCTCTCCCTGCTCCTTTCCCACTCTGCCAGTCTTGTATTTATGGATGGTTGATGACCACCGTTTAACAACACTTTCACTTTTATCACCACCATTGATGCTAGTCTGCACATCGTGTAGACTCTTAGCAGATGTGCTCGTTGTGTTGTTTGTAAAGTAAAAGTCAATATCTAAACCTTTGTCAATGTCACCATCAATTTTCCTCTTGGCCTCATTGATTTTAAATAGTGAAAGCTTGGCACAGAACCTGCTGTGCTTTAATACAAGTCCATTTATCACTTGAACGATAAACTGTGCCCCGGACTGGACCAATGTCGAGTTAATGGGAACACTCTGCATCGAGTGGCAAACACACCAATGTTCTTCTATCCCAGCCATTTTGCACGTTCTTTTCAAGGGAACAGGGCGAAAGAGGCTGATGCCCCTCGGAGGCTTTTCATCACTTTTACTGTTACCACCATCATCTCTTTTACCATTTGATCCAATTGTACTCTCACCTTCGTGTTCACTACTCTTTTCATTATCCCACCTGTCAAATCTTACGTGTTTCCCTTGACTTATGCTGAGAATGTCTTTTAGGGTTTCATATACATCGAAAGGTGTGGTTAAACGTAGTACATTTTTCCGGAGATTCCGCATAGCTTGTGGATACTTACGACGAAACCACAAGGGGAAAGTAAAATATGCAAGAGGCATCCTCTCTTCTATTTTCCCTTGATATGTGCTCCTTATACTTCCCCATCTAATACCATGATCGCTGAGAAGAATAAAGGCAGTGTTATTAAGGAAGCTATTGTTTCTCAAAAATTCCAATGTCATATAAAGGAGCTCATCCCCTAATCGAGGATTATTCAAGTAATCATGAAAAAGTGAGTTGGCCCACACAAATTGAAAGTATAGACTATCCCTAAATGTCACAGCAGTTTTTACGATATAATCAAGTAAAACTTCGAAAGCCAGTCGAGGACCGTAGCAAAGTTTGGCATTGGCCCAGGTCTCATGTCCAATCTTTTTAGCCATGAGAAGACTCATTGGATGTAAATAATAGTCAGTTGGTGGATGGAGAAAGCCTTTCTTCTCATAATTAAAAGTGCCCATCCAAACAGAGTCCTCAGCCAGACTTGTTCTATATCCGGAATCGGCAAACTTTTTCCATATGAATGGGCAACTGTCAAAGAACGACTGTTTTGTAGGCCAACAAACTTTCCCAAGCTCTTCAACGTTCAGTCCACTCAACAAAGTAACTACGTTGGGAAATGTGTTATCTCCTACTTTTGTATACCCGTACATTCCAACGGAAGATAAATTTTTGGTGAGAAAATTATAGGTTTGAGGCATTTGTCGAATGAAGTTCATATGAGACTGGGCATCCAAACCTAAGATTAGAACTGAAAGCCTGTCTACATTAGTTCCTGCTTCGGACACATAGTCTTCCATTTTCTCTTTCATTGTATCTGGACTGACGTAAGTTCCTGGAAAATGTTTTGTTTCGTGCACATCATCTACATCCAACAAATGAATTCCTTTCCTTGTCTTCTCAACTCGCTTGTTTCCATTGTCTTTCCTAGACGTTTTGATACCTTCCCCAGTTTTCTTGTGAACGTAACGGGATTTCCGTTTTGACTCCTCGTATTTCCGAATTCGATCTTCAACCAATGGTTTCAATGGAACGAAAGCCATCATGTCTTTGTAAACTTTTGTAGTAGTATTACTACTGTTATTATTACTATTGCTGTTGCTATTCCCATTATTATCAGCATCACTGCTACCTACGCCAGTACTTCCATTATTTGTTTTCAAGGAAATAAACAGCTTTTCAGATGGCCTCTTGTAATTTCTGAGTTTACTTCCAAGGTTCCTACATCGCACTGATATAAATTCATGCGCGGCTGGAATCTCAGACTCCTCTTCCAGAATTGGGTAGCATCTCTTGGAAAATCTGTTTTTGTGTTTTTACAAGAGTCAATAAGTGGGTGACGTAGGATATGCAAGTGACAGAAACACATGAAAACAAAATGTGAGACAAGATCAATAAAAGAGTCTTAACATCTTTCTACTTGCTTTTTTATTTACTATTTAGTGACTCTCTTGTTCTAAGTTTTATGGTCTAAAAGTCACAAGAGAAGGACAAAAAATGAAAGTATATAGAGGACTAAAAAAAATTCAAGCGCCCTATATCATATATTTGATACATTTGCTGCATACTATACGTTTACACAATGGCAAGTCTCTTTGGGAAAGTAAATGTGGAAAATGGAAAAACAAACAGTCCATGTCCATGCAACAGAAATAAAAGATGAATCAAGTGTGTATTCTAACTGCACTAAAACTTTGTACCAATACAATCTTTTTTTACGACTCTGGACTTCCAACTTTATTAGCATTAGTAGATAATACTGCAAAGAATTAAATATGTGTTTGTGTTACATACAAATGCTATTATCATTCCGTTGTCCCTTGAATGTACCCCCGAGTGGAGTGGCATCATTGCTCGCACGTATTTTCTTTACGTGTAGCGTGAAAAGTGCAGAGTATGCAAGCAACATGACATTTAACGCCAATTGTACATTCATCGTAGAAGGAAACATCTGCATTTACTACTCTATAACGCATACTACAACATTATAATGTTGTATTAGCGACAACCTATCGGCAGTCAAAACTTCTTTAGGGACTTTCCTCTTTTAAAAAAAATACGTGTACGTGTCATTTGAGATTTCTAGTTCATTAACTACAAGAGCTTGTGTTATATAGTTTTTGGTGAAAGTTTGGAGTGCTTTATATGGCTACTGCATATACATTCAAACGTGTAAATGTCATCCCATCCTGACGGAATGAGAATTAATGTTTATGTGTTTCAGGCGTTTGATTACATATTCACAACAGACAAGAAAAGGAACTGGAAAGGGTAAGCTTAAGAGCTTAACAGAAAAGCCAAAAAAGCTTGTATTTGAACGTCAACAGGCAGAACTTGGGGTACTTTTCCAACACATTTTGTAATTCCTATAGATCGCAGTTAGCATTCACTATGTAAACTTACTAGCATGCCTTGTAGCACGACCACCAAGTTATTTCCCTTTCTACTTGTACATGCAATGACACAACATACTTACATAGGTCTTTTGAAAGAATCTACTACTTTGTTGATGACACATCCTGGCCACCGCATGTACTTTCATAATACGTGCAATTTGGAATTGTTGTCTTTAGCTGAATAATATGCTTGTAAAAATTGTAAGCAATTTCTCCATTGCTGCTATATGTGTTGTAGGCGAAGCAAATTTTTTTATATGAATTTTACAAAAAAATAGTATGTCAGGTAATTTTTAGGTTTAGTTAGTGACAACAATATATAAGTGTACTAAAGAAGCGCAACAAAACAATTTAATCCATGCAGCTAAATGAAAATGAAATGCGGAATGCCTTCGTGATTACACAAACCAGCGTGTTGTATCGTTCCTTCTTTTATTAGAATTCTAAAAGAGAAAGCCTCCTTGGGAGAAACTAAAAGTATAAAAGAAAGATATAAGACTGCTTACATAATATTATGATCTGAGCCGTTTCCTCTCGTTATCGTTTTATAACAACATGTATAATTCCTGCTGCCGTTTTCTCCTGTAACTCGAGTTGCTGATAGAAATGGTTGTCGCCATTGGATGAGTTTGTTGCGGAAATTAGTCCTAAAGACGAGCGGGTAGTTTTTGCTGCAATCAATAGCTGGTGGGCTTTTGATAAAGTCGGTAATACTTGGATCAAAAGGCTTTAGTCGAGGGAAATTGCACGCGAGTCGTCTTCCGTTATTACTCTGAAAGTCTGTGGCTTTCACCACAGCTTCGAATGCCGATGATGCCAATACGGTGGGATTGGAAAAATCTCCAGTTTTGGTAGCGAAAAAATCAGGAGGTACAATGTGTGCAGAGCCTCCTCCTGTCACGGTATCCAAAAGATAAATCACGTTACGAAATATTGGTTTTCCGTGTTTTTCTTAGCCCAAAGCACATTATTACGTAGTTGTAATGTGCCATGGCACGCGGTAGTTGATAAGTATTATCATATCCTAGATTGGTTTTGGTTTAGTCTACTGCAGTTTCGTTTACGGTGGGTTACTTTTGCCAAGCAAAGTGCCAAAAAGATTGTCTACGCAATTGGGAATTTTACGAATTAAATTCATGCTGACCAAGATGCTAAAGTATTTTTATAGTATCACGTATGCAAACACTGCCTCAATACTTTCCTCGAATAACTGCTGCGTACTTAAGAGCTTGCTTTTTCTCTCAGGCATTGGATATAAAAATATAGTTTACCTAGTTCTGCATACTCAATAAGCTATACTATATAGTGTTTGCTGCTCGTCAGTGTGAAATATTCAGTAAAAGTGTCTTATATAATGATACCGTTCTAACAATATGCATACTATATATTCTCGAAGCATATATAGTGTATAGCTTTATCATCACTCTTTATGTAACATTATTTTTATAGAGTTTTATCATTCTTTCCAGGTTTGCGCCTTTTTATTTTGATGAATGAATTCCAAAAATCGATCCATCGTTGCTTCAACTTTGCATTGCCAATAGTATATATATTTCCTTCAAAAGCCACATAACTATATAATAACTTTTTTTCTTAAATAAATACATATACCTGCCTTAAATACTTGTGTATCCACTTCAGAGTAAAAGTGCAGGAAAAAATGTGAATGTGAATACTTTTAGTCCCCACAGAAGGGTAGCAAAAAAACTTGTAACAAAACCATATCGAAGGATTTTTGAGAATGACAGAATGGATGAAAAAGGATGAAGAACTGGTATCAAGTGTGTGCAATGAGCTTTATCCTCTGAGGTATTATATGCTCTCAACTAATCAATTTTCTATTTCTCATCTAAAGCATAATAATATGCTGAAAAATATGAATAAAAGTATCTCCTAGCCTAAATCCTAAATAATGCATAATGCTCTCATTTCTCAGCAATTTGCATCATGAAAAACGTTGTGTTAGTATTTTACCTCCCAAGTAGTATAGTTATATACGTAAGTTCCTTGCTAGCTTCTCAAAAGAGAAAGTTTTTTTTTCACTGTGGACAAGAGAAAGCTTTTTCTTTCAATATTCCCTGTCGGTATATATATTTTTCATGCAGCATAGAAAAATTACACCCTACCAATGAAAATGTATATTATGCCAGAATCGGAAGCTAGTAAAGTGGAGTGTTTAGATGTAATAAACATGAAATTATATACAGTCATATAAGACAAATGGGACTTGCACTTACTGGGAAACACACACAGTGTAAAAGTTAGAAAGCATTTTCGGGAAAAGGGAAAGGCTAAAAATGAACTAAAATCCCACCTGCTGGTTTCTCTGAGAGCCTGCCAGAGAAGCCATCATTATCGTCTTCTGTAGCACCAGTCAAGTTGACTTTCCAGTACTCTAATGAAGCCCAATACTTCCAGTTCCACGTTTTTGGCGTACTAATTTCATCCAAATTTTCTCCTTTTTCACCCTCCCCATCACCAGCAGCATTATTATGATTATTACTACCGCTGCCAGCTGAACTTATACTAGATACTGAGGAAATCACGAGGCTGTTACTTCCATCATCATTGGTCCCATCAGAAGCAGAAGAGAATTTCTCCACTCTTTTATCAATATTGCTGCCAGCACGGTCCGCTGGAGCCAATACGGTCGATTCTAGACCTTGGCTGCTGCTACTGCCAAATGAAGTCATACCAAGCCGCAACGTCCATACTACTCCAGGATAATAACTTGTGTAATATAGGGCACAAATAAGTGCACTGAGACCCACCAAAAGAATCAAGGAAAAGTTTTTTCTCCTTCGAAACCCTAGGCTGATCCCAATTAGACTAGTAATACTGCTACTGATACCAGTTATCATGTTTCCACTTTCAAGTCCAGTTGATAAACTGTCAATTGTTATCTGTAACTTTTTAGTCCGCTTGTGTGATGATGTGTTCTGGTCATTGGTAATGGTGATGATGAATACAAGTTATTTTAAGTAATACTTTTCGAATCTGTAAGCTATTTGTTTTCAAACGCTTTAGCAAAACTCAAGATAGTACAATATGGTCTGCTGATTCTGATGATGCAGACACAGAACCGTGGTATTTTTTGTGGGTAGAGATGTCCATAATATGGTTCATTAACTGTGATGATTAAAATCAATGCTTCCAATTCCATCCCTTGGTCAATGGTTGGTGGAGTGTGAGTTACCATATGCTACTCGTACAATGTTGTGGTTTAGGCTTTAGCTAATGATTCCGATGAACGTCATTTCCATTTCAGTGAACGCTTTGAAGGTCCATTAGCAGTTTGGTGTAAGCTGCTCATGATGATGATTCCCTAAATAAAGCAAAATCAGCAGAACACAATATATATAAATATATATATCCTCATGCCAGTGAATAATATAAAAAATCGAGTTGTTGTTGTTGTTGTATAGTACTTGTACATACTTATGAGCACAACACAACCGTATAAAAATAACCACATCCAGCTAAAGTAAATCATGAAAATGTTATTGTACCAAACACAAAGCCAATCAATGTTGTATTATTGCTTTCTCTTTTCTAAAACTTTTACTCGTCATTGCCATCCTTGAAGTCAATGAAATATTCATTAACTGAAAATAAAAAAGTACTACTGGGCAAGAACAATACAACGGGATGAAAGGGGATACCGTAAGTTTATCAGAGAAAATGTACGAAAACATATAAGTACAAAAGAGGAAACTTCAACATCAAACGTATTAATACATACTCGATGAAAAGAGTCGTAAGGAATGTATAATGTATTTTACTTTTATCCGACTGGTAGTAAACTTTTGACAAAACATAATAAAAATATAAAGGTATTCTATGTTCTCTTTGTACGTAGCAGCAATTAAATGATTTTGATGTGTATTTGGACAAGAGAATCAACTTTCGTTATTATGAAAAAGTGTAGTGTATTATTTGGCTTGAAAAGTTTTACGAATGTATAAACTTTCTCCATGGTATGGATATTGGAATGCAAGAATGATAATGTTATATAACTGCATGAGTATGAAGAATTCTTTTTGTCATTGTTATAAATTGATAAAACTAGCTTTTTTCTCCGAAAGAATGGGAAAAGGTTACCCGCAAAGGCCACAAGACAGCATTTACATTGGCCATGTCGAATGTAATAAAAAGAAAGCTCTGCTTCGTCTCAAGAGAATTACTGTGCTTGCGTGCTCTCGTGGATTACGTGAAATGATAATGGTTGACAGGTGGAAATCAATTGTTTAGCTCAGACAATGTATCCCACACAAGTTACTGCTGTATGTTTTAAGCTTAACTGAACGTATGTTTTTCCATTTTGGATATTATGTGTTTACCACCCTGTGCGTATTCAATAACGGAATCTAGCAGGAGGATGTGAATAAGCCGCAGGAAATACAACATTATTTTTTATGGTATTACATCAGCATCACACCAAACAGTGTAGAAGGTTACGATACATGTATATGTGAGTGTATGGATAATGGTAACCTAGATTAGAAGACCAAAACTTTCGCTCTCGTTGCTTTTTTCCAACTTAATTATGTTTTTCTGGAAACATGGATGTATTTTCATTTTCTTCAGGACTTGCTGCCATCTAATTCGCTGCTTCCAAGGCGTGATACAAAAAAAAATCTTTTGCAATATTAATTGCTGAAAAGCTCGTAAAAGTTATGTCTTTTGGAGAGTTATGAGAGCCTACTCATCTTCTCCCTTTACCTTACCCTGTCTATTAGCAAATTCTGTGCAAACTTCATTCTATATAGGCCAAAATTACGGGAAGGCTGTGTAATAAGTTTTGTGCTCGCATTTATTTTGTTCCATTTTTTAGTAATACTCATCCAGAACCGTAACGAAGGCATAAAATATCTGAGCTATTATATTGTTTCTATAAACCATACACATGAGACTTTTCACATATACGTAAGAACCGTAGCCAAATAAATTTTTATTGGGAGTGTTAGATTATTTAACACTCTTGGGTGAAAGTGAGCACCATATAATGTAGAAATGGTGGGTGCATGATTTCATGTAAAAACAAATTTTCTTGGACATATTTATGCTATTCTAATTTTAAATGTGACAATGATCTGATCATTAACTTATCATCAAATGAACAAATGTCTTTTAGAAAACAACTGATGGTAGTCCAGGCACACTTTATTTTATAAAGCCATGGAGGGATACGATAGAGCAAAGTAATTGTAATTTGTAATAAATACCTCGATTCGTCTTTAGGCAAAAGTTTGTCTCTGGGGCCCAGAAGGCGCCTATGCAGTTCACATTAGCATAGCATTGCTCTACTAATGTCCTATTATATATAGTTCTTTACCATTGTTATGAGTCTCGGTTCCCATCTTCATGAATTATTCATTGAGTTGCTGTAAGTTGCTCTCTTGCCTGCATTCATAATCATTCATGTTTGTGAGTGAAAGTATCTCACTTTCTTACCACCCGTTTTCCACATTCATGACACCCATTATACATCTTACATTTTCTAACTCTAACCCCGAATATTTGTAAGGCTTAACTGCTTTTGCATTAATAAGGACGAAGAAAATAAGGGCCCCCCATTAACCATCAACTATGTTTTACGAGAGACTAAAATTGCACACAGGAAGTAGAAAACAACTCCGACAAGAAAAACAAAAGGAAAGAATAATGGGGAAACAAAGTCTGAAAAATAACAAGACGACGGATGTAATGGATGAGTGAGATTCCTATAACTTTCTTTTGCTCTGTTTTTTACTGTGGTTAGTTTCGCTTACTTGGGTAGTACTAAAGGGAAGGAAAAATAACTCTTTCTGTTCTTGAGAATCATTTCTTTTTCAAAGTTAACCAGCACAATGAACTTCGTAAAGAGGTAGAAGTAACAAAAAATAAAACGTGATGGGATGATGAGATGAGACCAACTTTTGTATGTGCTTGAGGCTGCTGGTACTGAGGGAGAACAAAAAAAATTATTCGGCAAAAGTCAGAGATTTTTCACTTTCTTCTTCCTAATAAACGGATGTAAAAGAAAGTACGAATAAATAGTCAACGACTGTGATTCTTTTCCCCTTGTATGGTTTATGATCTTGATGGTCGCTTCTTCTTCTTCTTTGAGAGAGCATGACAATCATCTCCCTACAAATTATAATACGCACTCGTGCGAATTTCCTAAAAGTCGTTTCTTACAATATACGTATATGCTATGGTTGGTGGAGAGCATTTCTGCATGAGGATTTCGGTAAAAGTACAAGAGAAAGCTTTGCTTGAGGGCATTTTGGTCCAAGTTAAAAAGACCACATAGTTTAGTGGTAACTCACAATGTAATTTTACTTTCTTTAGTCAATATATATTCTTACAAGTCAAATTGAATTAAATGTTTTGTTCGAGACGAAACTCTCAAAGGAAATTTCTACCTCATAGTCACAACTAATCAAAGTTTTTCTCTGATTTCGCTTTTGAACAATAAAACAAATTAATGTATAGAAACAAGTTGGGAGGACAAAGTAAGTAAATTGGGTGATACAAGAGCGCGTTTCATCTTTGTAAAACAAGCAACATCCACTAACGTAATTATTTTCACGCTTAAAAAGTCAAAGGCTTGTACAACTCACTGAATCACTTTACTATGAATTGGCTCGTTACAGATAAAAGCAAGTGTGATTTAGACATGGAAGGGAAATGGACGTTGCTTTCATTATATATATACAACAAACCATCAAACCATGTAGTCTTACTTGCTCTATGAATTTCTTGTTTGAAATATATGTGTAAAGAAATTCAACAAAATGCAGTTGGATGAATGCCTACATAGAATTGTTTTAGATGAACTATACATGTTCTTATGCAGAAAATGTGCTTCAGTCGGAAAATTAATGACACTGACTTTTGACGCGAGGTCTTAAGCATTAATTTATTTTTGACTTTGACAGCCTAATCATAGGATTTGTATCGTATGTGAAACATCATAGACAGACATATATATATATACATTTTATGAATCGTTAAATGTGAACATATAATACCATATTAAAGTTTAACCAAATAAAATACAACACGCCCGTATGTTAAACGCCTCTTTCTTGAGTAACTTGTTCAAGTAGGTACTACTAGGTTGCATCGTCAGACATCTCTAGACGGCTACAATAAATCACATTTTGTGAAATGATCAAGGGAATAGGCGGTTCTGAATTAATAGTACCGCACTACACATAAGTAACTAAAAACCACTTTGGTAAATCTTAGGTACATGGTAAGCTAAATGAAAAAGAAGTTTGGGGCAAAAATAAGCAGTGATGGTAGTGATTCAATCATTCACCGCTAATCACTGTCTACAATAAGTAATTGGTCTATAGTATCGCCTGACTTAATACAGAATGTATGTAGGGTATATATACGTAAAGATCGCGGTACATAACTTTCACTCTTCTCCAGCACCCTACCTTTTAGAAAGCAATGTCTTGAAAAAAAAGTTTGTTGAAATTTTCCCAGCATCCTGAAAACCAAACTACCAACTACCGTTCCATTGAAGACTCAATAATGTACCTACTATAAAAAGGTGATATATAGTATGTAGGATGTATACGTATATATAAGTATATATTGATTCCAAAAGTGAAGTGAAAACTAGCATTACCTTTAATGTTCGTATTGACGCTACTCTTGTTGATTGAATGTGTAGATACTTAGATTCAATCACTTAATGATGCCGTCGCACTACTCGAGATTTTGCTGCAACGTAGCACACAAAGTACACACACTCAATTTCTAATTCCAGTAATTTCCTGTAGTAAAAAATATTCTGACAAGATTTCCCCTTCAACTTCAACTGATGATGATTATGACTGCTCTATATATACTCGCGAGTTCTCTCAGCATGACACAAAACCTCTGCTTCGGTAGTCTACTATTCTGAACGTGTGTGCTCCCGTGAGTCTACACACACAGACTGATGACTGACTCTTGTGAATCCATGAATGCTCCCCTAGTTTTTTCCTGGCAGAATGCCTCTACTTTTCCTACTTTCCCCCTTTCTTTTCCCTGTCCTCAAGCACGCTTCGCTCTCCTCTTAGGAAAAAAGGAATGCATTCAACGCTACAGAAGCGGAATGAATGAAGAATTTCTATCCGCTACAGCTGAAAAGCATTGGAGTTTTGTGAGATCTCCAGCAACATACAGACAGCGTATGAAAGCCTGTGCTTATGCATCAACAGCAGGAGTGAGTAAGTACCATGAATGTGTACACTTTCCAAGATGATGTTACAGATTCCCCGTTTGTGTACAAAATGATATTTCACCGAACCACCTCCCTAACAGTGTGGAATGGAATAGCATGTTACATACAAAACTTTCCCGTTTTTCTACTTGATTATTTTCTTCTATTTCCTTAATATAGTATGTACCATTCTATATAACCATCACCCCTCTCTCCCTCTATTCTACGTACTTGTCTTCATTTTGATATAAAATCAACTATACATAATGACACCACCTTACAGCAGATATTCCATCTCGGTCTGAAAGTTTGAACAACTACTAGTAATACACAGTATTTTACGAAGCATATTGCTACTTTACCTTCGACTTATGCGAGCAAGAAAAAGGAATGAAAGTATTGCAATTGCCGTGTGGCAGTAGTGATGTGGATGATGTGGCTTGAAAATATAGAAAGGGAAGATCAACTATGGTATTATGGTTTAGCATATAGTACACACATGTCTACACGGCTGATATCACTATTCAACTATTTTATACGATGCTACTTTTTTGAGACTCAAACTCTTTTCTTTCTGTTCAACTAGCAGTAAAACCATTGCTGAGAAAAAAATATATACGGTATAGCTATATGATTGCAGGCTATATACAGACGTGACTTCTCTTTTAATCCTCATTGCTAGACCAAAGAGCGAACAACACAGTATGGTTTGGTGGTGTTCAAATGCACACGTAGTAGTATCCCCTTTTCGTCTCATCTTTCCATCTTCTTTGCTATTTCAAACTGGTGTGAGCCTTTCCCTTTTCTTTTGGGTTTCTTGCTGGCTCTGGCGTTTGGTTGAAACGCTGTCGCTCTCATGCATTTAAATCCGGCAGCTCATCGTATATAGTTTGTTGCTGTTGCTGTGCTTTTTGCTCTTTATCCATTAAATGTACATGGGGGTTTTGAGCCTTTTCGGATGGAAATATTTTGTCGGCTTTACAATTCTGTTGTGTCATAGAATAATGGTTGGTGTATGAACGTTTTCACCAGTTTCTTTTGAGTAAGAGATAATACGCCAGATAGAAAGAAAATGAAAGTGGGATGAAAAGAGCCGGATTCATTTTCTCCTTCCGTTTTTATGCATTGAACTTATGTTGTAACACAATAACTTTGAGGGGATGCATACAGTATATATAAGCATGCATTTATAGGTGTCTACAAAAATGAAGGTTAGAATGAAAATGAGGAGGTGCAAAGTATAACATGGTGGATTTAGAATTGATCGAGGGAGTAAAGCAGGATATTACTGCCATTAAATGATATGCTTTCACTGAAAACCTTTGGTTGTTCCTCGAGAAGCACAAAATCCTAGAGTTTAAAAAAAAGTCTCACTTAGGTTCCAACTTTTTCTAACCCCATTTCATTTATATTCACGTGCTTTCAGAGCTGAAACACACTATAGATCACACGAAAATACCAAACTTTCAACATTCACAGTTTGCCATTTGTCATACTGTAAATCTTGTGGTGGGAACGTAAGCTTAAGCTCCAGATTCTACGATAGCACAAATAAGAATGTAAAAGGGCTAGAGTTTTAAAGAAATGCTAGCAAAATGTGTGAAATCCACCTTAAACTTAACATAATCATTTTAAACGAGCATGTGCTTGATAGCGGTAGTAGCATATATAGCGTTATACTTGCGAATTCAAAATGTGTTAACTACACGGAAGTATGGTAAATCTAATAATATAAGCAATGATAAAAGTTTGGTTCCCCTCGTTCCATTTCATATCTTCAATAAAGCAGCAGGATTAGATTGTAAAGATTGCAGAACTTTACACTTCATGTTTATGACTTATTCTGTATGTTCCATTCCTTGACAATTGCATACGTTGAGCTGTGAATTACCAAATCTAATCTTACATGTCACTTTCCAGAATTAGAAGTCAGAACGGCCTTTGTTATGCAAATATCACCTCTGCTACCAGTACTGGGTATCATGGAATACTACACATAGCTGAGTGTTTACATTTATCATATAAATGAATCCTCCATCATCAGTGCACTTACTCAAGTGAAAATGAGATTTTGAGCCAGAACATGTTGTTTTATTTAAATCTAGTCTACTTTGTATATACAAGTTTGAACTTTATCATACTAAACATATTGTACATTCAGTAAAATATATAATTATTGGAGCTCTGTAGCATATATTATGTTTGTTCATGCTTTACCGCAGATTGGGTGTTTGCAAACTATACTGCAGAAACTCCTCTCACGTTGCATTATTCCACTTTGTCTTTTATGTGTGTATAAATTTATTCGTATTTCTTTCATTTTATGTGTGTCAATCTTTGTACTCATGAAGCTATGAACTGTGTATTTTGACTATTTTGAATATCAGTGTGAATTTGAGTACTCGAAATTTCACAGAGATGAAACTTTTGATAATTTAGCAACAACTCTTTTCTCACGATCCCGATTTGTTGTGTAAATTTATACAGTTGGTGTAACCGTATATTTATTTTAGTGACAATGACATCATGTGATGACTTTATGCAAATGTCATTGCCAGGAAAGTTTTTGTCCAGACAAATATTTAACTAAATAATGTAAACTCATGATCAAACATGTACGTATATGTCTTTCAAGCTGTCAAGAAATTCAGCGAAAGCAAGTCAACAGAGATTTCATAAACTTATCCATTGCTAACAGCTAAAAGCTTTCGTTGCAGTAAACCAAGTCTTGCTTTCTACTTTACTCCCAGCAAACAAATCTGTAAATGATGCTGCAATAATAAACTACCATGACACACTACCGTTATGTGTTTTACAGATTAATCAATCTCTAACGAGGGAATGGTAAGGCTAGTACCCCACGGAAGTGGCTGAGATTTTGCACGAATGAAGCTAATACTGTTAAATTAACTCACACGAAGTGTGAGGTCTCCATGGCAAACTATCTCTGAGTTACAGCGCTTGCAAAATCCCAAGATCAAGTTTCAATACACGGATGGTTGTTCGCATAGTGCTTCAAAGGGCTGGTTTGGGTTAAATTTTCGTAATAATAAAATATTTAATCCTTTCCATCATTTTTGTAATCAAAATATTTGATTTTGGTCAACTTTTCAAATTTTGTGGAATTTGAATTATTCGCAAAGGGGGGACCACGTGTAACCGAACTTTCTCCATGTTAAATTCCATAAAGAAAACTGTAAATTTCGAAATGCGACACGAAAAAGATAGTTTTTATTGTAACTCGAAAAAACGTGGCCATGGAGTCGAGGCACTTTAGCTGGCTTAGTTTTTGATCAAGATCTCTCTCCACGCCAACTTTCAGCCAATTCGGAGGGTCACTTGCCTGACCATTCCCTCGTAAGTGAATTACATATGAATCTGCGTTGATTTTCATAGATTCTACATAACCAATGCAGTTATAACTTTTATTTAAAACAAAAACTTTAGAACGACAGCTATGAGGACACTTGCATGTTCTCAGTCTACATTTATTCCAAAATGTATTTTTTTTATTGCAATGCATTTCTTTATCTGGCAAAATTAACATGGCATATAGCTCACATTTTTTGTTGATTTCTATTTTTAACATAATATTTTGATAAAACACTCCATTTCCATCCTTTTAATGCTTACCAATGCACACTCTGGCTTAGTCATACATTGTTCTAAAAATCTTCTGCTTCAAGTCTAATAAACAAGTCTACTTTACTTTCTTTTTTCAACTTAGATAATTTAAATTCAAAAAGTGGTCGATATGAACTTTTCAGTGGGCTGGTTTTCATTATTTATAGCTTATTGCATTTTTCAAATTCTTGGTAGCTCAATTGTACAATAGTTGTATTATTGAGGATGTTCTGCGTAGCGGAAAGAAACTGGAAGGTAAATATAGATGGAAATGGAGCACATGATCCGAGAGGAAAATGATGAAAGGATATTACGAAACCGAAGGAATATTGCAAGTTGTCTACTTATTTTTCACGTTAAGTGCTTTTCCAGCTTGGGTTTCAGTTTTCCATCATATTCTGTCAGGAAATGACATACGAAATATTACATGACGACGTCAGAGAAAGAAGTAAACCATAAGAATGGCATGATAAGTTTGGCAGCAGTAGCAGCACTTATCATACGTTATCATCACCTATATATTTCGAATAGAAACTATAAACTCGGTACTTGTAAGGATTGTAGCACATATTATACATAAATTATACTATATGCATGGTACTTTCGAAATATAATATGTCTGGAATAAATTCTTGATCTGCATATTTATAATAATTTATATTATCAAATGTTTCCATTCTTTGAAGAACAAATGACCTAAACAAATGACTTATTACTTTCTTACATCCCACTGCATTACTTGTTCTTAGCAATTCACTTTTCCCATTTATGTGGTTGATTTGAAACGACTGATGATGTGGAATGTTGTGCAGAATAAAGATATAAAGTTTTCTCTTCTCATTCTCATCATGCCCTTTTATTATATTTCGAGAAATTTGGAGAGCTTCCGTTCTATTGATTAAGTTGGGAGCTGCTGAGCAGACAAATTTTGCTAATTGTTTTGGAAAGTAAATTATTTTGAGCATCATGTATATAACTCCATAACTCTAGTTGCTTCATGAATTTTACTCTTTTGCAGTCTGAGAAAAACTAATATTATTGGAAGTTTTGGAATGTAAACATTGATGAGCATAATAATATTAATAATATACATATATGAATGATACAAAAATTGTTTGAATTAATCACAAAGGATGCATATAAGAATGGTTTTGAAACATTCAGCAAGCTAACTGTAGAGTCTCTATTGATGGTTTTTTCTCAAGTTTAGATGCTACATAGATCATTTGTCTGTTGCTTAGTATGCCAAGGTGGTACAAAATTTTCTGACACGTAATGCTGTGCATATGCACAATATATATTGATACATGCATGGTACAAACCTTGGTTTATGCCTAATGCCATGTGCTTGCTACGATTACATCATAGCAGAAAGTAATGCACGTGTCTTTTTGAAACGGTAACTTACAACTAGAAGCTACACACTTGCTTAAAGACATCATTATCTGAAACAGCCAATTTATATTCTGTGAACACATCAACATCAATTTTATTACATTGTAGAATAAATAATTGAACGTGCGTTGCAAGATAATATACAATTTGTTGGAGAAAAATTCGATCGATCAACGAATTTTTTTTATGTAGCCACCATTTTCTATGTTAATCCGTTGAGAATCGATAGAACTTTGGAAACTGAAAATCTTATTGTTCTGTGGTTCTAAACCAAGTCTGAAAACCAGTTGTACTCATTAAAAAAGAAAGTGCATGCATTTCAAACAGAATAGCTACTAAAGTGCATTTCGTTGATACGTAGCTAAACAATTATAGGAGGACTTTTATTATATATGAACATTTATTAAATACATAAATTTATGCATATGGTGCAAGAAACTGTCTTCAAATGTTTGTACAAAAGACTTATTTCTATAATAAATAAAATATTACTCTAAAAATCTTGGAAATTTTCGCTTTGGACCTTGCCCCATCTGCTCAACAGCATGTGCAATTTGTAAAATCGTTGCTTCCGCTCGTGGCATTGCAATAAAAGTCATTCCAAAGGGCACATCCTTTAAACCAATGCCTGCTGGGATCTATGAAATTACAGAATTTTCATTATTTCATTGCAATACTGTGAAAGATGTACATGTTTCATTTATTTGCATCTAGGGCATCCATAAATCATCCACCCTTACACTTTCCACTTGCTGAGCTTATTTTATAACTTTCGCACGGCATTTGGAAACAAAAAAAGAAGGCTCTTGAGATTTATTAAGCTACTTTTTCAAAGTCACTCATGGAATATGAGAGAAGAATTTTAGTAGTCAAAAGCATGCAGCCTTTTCACACATTATTATATTATAGAAAAGTCTTACGCTGATGGATGGATATCCAGCAATAGCTGCGATGCTATATCCTGTTACTGGAGAATCCTGGAGATTTTCATCCAAAATGCTTTCGTAACGAGGTTCACTTGGGACTACTATTGCATCTAACTTGTACCTAGATAGTACGGTATCAAGAAGCTCTCTTGCTGCACCTCGATTGCTATCTCTTGCTTCTTGATAGGTTCTATTGTTGAGTCCATCTGTGGCTTCTGATAGTAACAAAAGTTCTTGATTGTAACCTTCCACACTGGGGTGCTCTTGATTGAACTCGATAATATCTTGTAAACTTGCAATTCTCCTAGTGGTAGTCTTGGAAGGTAAGTACTTTGAGCTGGGTTTAATAGGAGTTTGAAATGGACTGATAATTTCATCACGCAAGTATTTATTTATCCCAAACTTAAAATCATGCAGCAAAACTGTCAATTCTGCAAGAAGAATATATTAGGAGTTTATAGAAATCATTTTGGATTAAAAAAATCAGAATGGCTATCCTATTCAGGTAGCGCCAAATAGTTAGCCAGGCCAAATTTTCTTACCATTAGAAGAAGACACTTTAACTAGCTGTCCTGGGTTTGATACCACGGGATCAACTACTTCAAATTGCAGAGAGTTTTGCATGTTATGAAGAATATTTTCAAGAAGGGGTAACTCGAAACGTAAATTCGTTGAGTTGATGACTGACAGATCCCAGAACGGGTAGCGTAACACCCCAATTCGGAATTTATTCTGCAAAAATATAATTTTATCATTTGGTTAAATTAGACTTTCAGTTCGGATAGTTCCATATAATTCCTTCAATAAACTAAACGTTTTTAAATGGAGCTTTAGTTGCAAATTACCGTGTTTCCTGCTTGCAGTACACATTGTGCATAGCTTCCACCGCAAGCAGGTCGCTTTCCTGACGGAAGCATTGCATCCAATAGTATAGCAACATCAAGAACGGTCCTAGCCATTGGTCCCAACTAAATCATAAATGTCAATAGTTAGTTGTGTAACAAAATGTTTGATTAATTAACGTTTGCATTTTATTTTTTTAATTACAGTATCTTGATTGTGAGAGATGGGAATGACAACATTAGTTGAGATCAAGTCATGCGTAGGTTTTAAACTGCAAATGCCTCCAACTGATGACGGAGCAATTAGTGAGCCATCAGTTTCACTTCCCACAGCCACTGTTACTAAATTAGTTGAAACAGCGACAGCAGATCCAGAAGAAGATCCTTGTGGGGTTACGTTTAAGTTGTATGCGTTTCTCGTTTGACCACCGCGACCACTCCACCCACTTGGTACATTTGTTCCACGAAAGCTAATTGAAATTAAATTCGGTAATTTTAGTTTGATAAAAATATTTTCATATGCAGTAGCTTGTAACAGTATGAACTTACTATGCAAACTCGGACAAGTTTGATTTTCCAATAATAACTGCACCAGATTTTCGTAATAATTTGACTACATCTGCATCCTTCTTTGGGCGAATTCCTAGCAAGGCTAAGGAGCCTGCAGTCGTTTCCATAAAGTCGGCCGTACCTATATTATCTTTAAGCAGCACAGGGATTCCGTGAAGCGGTCCACGAATCTTCTTATACGAATTCCGTTCCTTATCTGCTTTGTTGGCTTCTGTTATTGCGTCGGGATTAACTTCAATCACTGCTTTCAAAACAGGGTCCATTCGAAGAATTCTTAGCAGGTAACAATTTGTAAGTTCAACTGATGTCAATTTGTTGTTGCTGAATAGAGCTTGTATTTGAGAAATAGTAAGCTCCCGAATATCAATCCCGTTACATAATGCATACTTTGCATCATTCTCTCTTAGTAGATGATTCTTGTCAGAAATTGTGGGCAAGGGCAATTCACTAAAAGTAACTTCGGTTGTTTGTGTTTTCATGTTAAAAACACTTGTTCCACTTCGGACAGCGTTCATATAAGAACCAGACGCATGAACAGTGAATGCAAGCGAGAGTAACAAAGTAATTACCAATATTAGAAACACATATGGGGACTCCATTTCTAATTTGCACTCCGGCATTGACGAAGACAGGTTCAAGTTCAAACTAACAAGACTAGATTTTGAAAAAGACTTTCTTTACCAGCAGAAACTTCACACGGACAACTCACAACTTAACGAAAATGAACACTGAATGAAAATGAGGACAAAATGAGAACAAAGATTTGAGAGATCAGAGTAGTAGTATAAATATAGGAAGCACAGCCAACGACAGCCTTTCATGAAAAATGGTTGTACTTTAAGTGCATATAGAGAAAGGGTTCCGTCTTTAGCTAAAAGGAAGGTCCATGGTTTTGACTCACTCGTGTATAGTCACTCAATCACCTTTCATTGTCCGAAATTTTTATACGGAAGTATGTATATTATGCTTTAGTGCACAGAGATACCATAGAATAGCATATACGCTACAGAAAGCTATTTTAAGTGTTTACAGTTACAAGGGTCTTGACAATGAAAACTAGACCATGACCAGTTGGAATGAACTAGAGTAATCCAAAGGAATCTGAACCGTCAGCGATTTATATACTGCCGTTTGGTTTGATTTTGTATGGCCAAACAAGGAGATGTGATGGCTATTCGATAGATATAGTTAATAATATTTTTCATTACATCTCAAAAAAAAATCAAATGGTAAATAAGATTCATTTTAATGCCCCACATGAAGGAAAAATATCACAAAAATATAATATAAAACCAAGTATAAGCACTGAGTGATTTCTATTTTAATTAGAAGGGATAAAATACTAAGGCCAAAGTAGTAGTTAAATGTTGGAGGGTGACACTATAGTTTCGGCAGTCTTAAGATCAGTTGGGCTACATGCAAATTATTCAATTAAAACTTCCAACTTTTACTGACGTCTTTCTTGTCAAAAACTTCATGTACTCAAATTGAAAGCTGAAGACACACACTGATAGAAACTTATTTTGTAAGCAAGCAATTAATTTTCAGTCTCTTAATATATTTGAGTTTGTGATGATGAGGATGAGAGAGAGTTAATATAACTACTTTGCCAGCCAGTATTTATTTAGTAATGTCGTAGGAATCGTTGATTTATTTTGCTTTGAAACTATACATATTCATATGCATAAATCGGCAGTTCATTTGTATAGCAATTAGACAGACATAAGGACTCCACAGTCACTTGCGCAGTAGTAGTTAATGAAGCCATTTGAAGCGCAAACTGCAAAGCAAAAAAATGATGTTTATTATTGGTACCTGTGCCGTACGTGTACCCAGCAAGAAGCTTTCAGTTGCTAAAAAAATGTAGCAAAGCAAAGTTCATAGTAGCAGCAAGTTTATAGATTATGCAATTGCAATATCAACCTTAGGTGTATAGATATTTCTGAGTTTGCTGAAGTCTACGTCTGCCAGCTCTGCATTATCGCAATTAAAGTAAGCAAAAACATCAGTCCCCATAAACTACCGCATTTACGACGCAAGACAAACCTTAGCATTGGATTTGCATCCATGTACATACTTACTGCGTCTGTTACAGATCAATTCAATCTCATCTTAATCCAAACTAGCAAACCTTATATTATATTATATATGATGATAGTTAAAACATTATGGTTATTCCATATTTAGATTCAATTGTTATTACTGCTAGTATAGCTTTGGCAGATGATGTCGATTCTCATGAAATCGTCATGCATCATGATGATACAAGGACGTGATTATAACTCATCTCACCAGGCATGCGTATCATCATATCATTTATCATTGCTGAGTTTGGTATGCAATGTATTTATCAAGTATGTGCAAGCAAGTAACGCGTTATTCAATTCAAACGCAGACAGATCAGATCAGCACAAAAAGTAGACTTATTACACACAACTTAAAATTAATTCTTGGTTTGCCTGTAATACTAAAACCTTTTAACGTCTGTTAAAACTACGCATTGTCGCGAAAGGCAATTGCAATAAAATTGTAATTCAAGTACCAATTCCAATTAACAGGAAAAAATTGCAAAGCTATAAAATTTATGCTCATTTGCATGGACGATCAAATTAAATTAATTACGAAGCTATACTCGGCAGATGCAACAAGTGTAATAAAGCCTTGAATAGGTTGATGTTTTTGCAAATAAATTCTATTAATATATAAATAAATAACGCATATATTATGCCGTCCTTAATTACATCTAGTTAGAGAAGTTATAGATAGCAAGGATCTTCATCATCCCTAATAATTAATCCGACTGGTGCAAGTAATGGTGGAAACAAATGTTTTTCTAAATGCATCCAAGACAAGGACCAAGGAAGGACGTGTATCCTTCGAATTTTTATGTATTCTGCACTTATTGCAAGCACAAACATCAATCATTTAGAGAACCCAAATATAAATGGACCGTTTCGATTTTTTTCTAATTTTTGCAACTAATATTGCATGCATAATAATAAGGTGTTTGAAGTTCGAGTAACATGCACGAAACACAAGTACTATGCAATTCATTGGTAACAAAAGGATTTATTTTTTTTATTTTCGAAACGGAACAGAGGACATTTTTAACGGTGGTTTTGTGCAGATACACAGTTACAGCTAAAACGATTTCCATTTGGCGTGGTGCTGTTCTAAATCTGCACGTAAATATCTTGGTCATTTGAATCGAATTTTATTCCTTCAACATTCATAATATCAATATCTAATATAATATGTGAGCAGTTTATATATTTCGTAATAAATTAACAAAAGATTTAACCACGAATGCAGCTCATTTTTTCATGTTTTATCAATATTAATAATCTCTATCTCGCCGTAAAATCGAAAGTATTCTCAATGCATTCTAAGATCAAGTATACAACAAAAGGAAGTTACCTAATATTTTCTTTTTGGATTTGTCTTTGCTGAATTAAATTATTCAAGATATTATACGTAAAACCAACTGAAAAACAAATTATGCACCGCTATTTCTAAACATAATTTACGACCGATGCGATGACCTTATTACACACAATGTACAACGATATCATCAAAATCACAGCACAACTAAAGTTCAAAATACAAGTAAAACAGCATACTGAAGACCGGTTCACGCAATTTATGAATTCTTAAATTACTTAACACTAACTTATAATAAAATTAAAATTTACGAACTCAACCTCAGACCATTGTACACTTTGTTTACAGAATTCTGGTTCAAGATCTTCCTGATACCTGAAAAAAAAGATTAAAAACATCATGCTTCAGTCATTTCACTTTTAATTTAAAGAAAGGAAGATAATTGACAAATGTTAGGGTACGTACCTTCTTTCTCTTCCGCAGACAGTTCACTCTTTGGAAATTCAACGTCAAATGTAATGTACATTACACCAAATAAGTTGTTGTTATCATAGTTAGGCATCCCTTCGCCCTTTTTGCGAATTCTCGCTCCAGACCACGTTACTTTTTCTCTTGAAATATGAACCTTGTGTCCATCCAAATGTGGAACATTCATCTCGAATCCAGTGAGCGCATCTTGAAGTGAGATCGTAATATTTGTGTACAAATCATCTCCCTTTCGTTCAAATCGGAGATGTGGCTGAGTTTTAATGCGAATGCGAAGGTCTCCAGGTTCACCGTCGATATGTGGTTCACCTTCTGCCACAAATTTGTGCTCCTGTCCATCTGTCATACCAGGCTCAACCTCAAACTCTAACGTTCTTTCCTCATTTACGAACCTATAATAATGACCAATAAGAAACCATTTTATATGAATTCACAAACATACAAAAATACAATTATTCATGAAGCCGAAAAATTATTTATAAAGACATGTTACTTGATATTAGGACACTCATCACAAATAGTCTGCTGAGTCATTTGGAATCTTCCAGGTCCAAGCTGTCGCGTAACCATTTCTTGCCTACAGTTGCATTTTCTTGTTCCTGAAGCTGGTTTCGCCACAGGCTTATTTCTGGTAATCTATTAAAACAACAAGCAAGATTTATCATATGAAATAATTTTCATAATCTTTCTCGAATACTTTTGAAAGTAAGGAGATTAATGTATATACCTCTACAAAATTTCCCGTGTACAATTCTTCAAGAGAGACATGAAGATCCATTACTACATCCGCTCCCTTCATAACTTCCTTTCTCTCATTTCCTCCACCACCAAAGAATCCAAAATCTCCAAAGAACGATTGGAAAGGATCCATTGATCCGAATCCTCCCTCTTTCTTTAAACCATCTTCCCCATGTCTATCATACGTCTCCCTTTTCTCAGTATCTGATAACGCTTCATAAGCAGCACTTAAATCTTGAAATTTCTGGACAGCATCTTCATCATCCTTATTCTTATCAGGATGCAACTCTTTCGCCAAGCGTCTGTATGCTTTCTTTATCTGATTAGTCGTGGCAGATCTTGGAACTCCAAGTATGGCATAAAAGTCCCGTCTATAACAATAATTAACAAAAAAAAGCAAGTATTGAAAGATTGAAATCACAAATAGTTGACTAATGATGCTTTGACTGACTCATGACTCAACTTACCCACAAAGGACAGTGCCTAACTGCACAATTAAGATGGCTGCAACAACGCATAATTGCCACTGTATACTTCTCATTGTTGATTTTATCTCACACTTTCGTGACCTACTGGCTAACCTTTCTAAACGCTTGATATATATTCGCTAACTATACATGTATTATACTCGAATATACTAAGCTTTTCTTCACAAGTTTACGTTTTTCCTACTAAAAATTAAAAATCGACTAGACTTTTTTTACATTCAATAATTAATTTCGCCTAAACTTATGGTTTTATATACAACCTATACTGTAAAGGGGCATATTAATTAAATCTAGCATCTATCCAACACGCACACGTCACTCTTCCTTGGAACACTGAACCTTCATAATTAATGATACCTCCAATCCAACCTAAAGCAAACAAAGAAATGGTGTGACTGTACACTTTCTACAGTTAATTGTTGGAGGAGTTAACTTCTTTGTTAGGATTTAAGACGTCTCTCCAGCAGCTGAACATTCAGGAAGAGGAGGAAGAATAAACTCATTCATGAATGGTAATGAGATGGATGTTGGATTGGATGGATGATCGGATATTGATGAATTAGGTGGACATGTACAGAACAGATAGGGAAACAGAGAACGGATACTTTTTATCATGAAAATCTTAACACTTGGCAACTTTGAGGTAGTCACTAGTTTGCCGGTTCCCCTGGACTGAAGAGAGACAAATGTGCAATTCCTATTGGGTGCATTTGGTGGCGGAAGATTTGCTAGGGAATGTTGACAAGAGAAGAATAGGTGTTTTTACAAGAGAGGAGGATAAAATTATGTATACGACCACACATATACAACACAACAATGCTATTTATATACAGAGGCAGATGACTTACAGCTGAGTTACATTATGTACTGTCCCAGGCCCACTAAAACAAACTCAGTCCACACTGAAAAAAATATATAAGAGGTTCTTTGGTTTGACACGCCCCCCTCTTTTTCTACTGGCTGTCGTAACTCTGTTACTTTGTTCCGTCAAAAACAGAGGTGAGCAACTTCATCGGCGTTGTTGAGGAACCCAATGTTACCTGCTTACTACATACATGGTCTCACGGTCTGACGACGTTGCTCACCCCTATGTACCTTAAAATATGCATAGTGATTTTATCGCCATTGGTTGCCGGTAAAAAATATCCTTAACGTTAAGGACATACATACATAATGAGTTATATCTATAGCAGAGGAAACAGCTGCTTTATGTATGTATGTTGATAGGAATTTTTTTTTGTAAACAATCACTTAGAAAGTAGGCCTGGAACTATATGCTGGGTGTGTGAATCTGAATAGTGAATAGAGTGATCGAAAGTCAAGTTTATATCCATATTCAAAAGGTGCATATTGAAATTGACACGTTTTTAAAGTGACCCAATTATAATATGGAAGTCGAAAACTAATCGTAAGCTGAGGTAGGTTGTTGAAACTTTTTGTGATTAAGAATTTAGTGTTAAGTAATGAGTAACAAGTTTCAAGTTTAATAAAGTTTTGTATTGTTTAACTTTTCTGTTCTGTAGCTTTGTTGATAATTAATTATCAATCATCATGGGGGATGGAAAGTTGGAGCAGATTGAGGCAGGTTTGGAAGTGCTTCGAGAGGCAGCCCGTCGCAATGAACATTTAACAAGTCACATTGTTGGGATCCTTGACTCCTTTGAGGACCGCATTGGCCGTCTCCAGAATACTATTCTACCTGTCTACCAACAAACAGAAGCGTTGCGTTCCAAGCAGCAGAACCTTGAAAAGAGTTTGAAGCTTATTGATGAAGTTATCAGTTACTATAATGTTAGCAAGGAGGTGGATGTCATTATACGGAATGGACCTTCTGGTGCTTCGTTGGATGAGTTTCTGCAAGCAATGACTCAGATTGAGAATGCCGTCAAGTATTTTGAGAAATACAATCCTCAGTCGGTGGAACTAGAAAATTTGCTTTCTCTTCAGAACACAGGAGCTGATGCGCTAAATAAGGAGTTTAGAGATATGCTAACAAGGCATTCTAAAGTTATTCCTCCGGTGGCAATCCTGGAAATGATTGAGGAGGATCACTCGAGTCAGCAAAATAGTAGCATGTCAATGCCAGAACATGTGCAAGGGGATTTGAAAAAGTTGGCTGAATGGTTGATGCTTCATAATGTTGATACTTATATGAATGTATATGCGTCGCTGAGATCGAATTCGTTGCTAAAGTCTGTACAGGGGTTGAAGGATTACCAGAAAGCTCAAAGTCTTACCATGGCGTCTCCATCAACAGGTTCAGCTGCTCCCAGTCCATCATCTCCTGTTATGAGGAGGGGCAGCAGGAACACAGACACAAGTCGAAGAACTCGGATTCAACATGCATTTCAGACACGAGCTACCAAGATGCTTCAGAAAGCCACTGCTGCAGTGGAACATTCCACGGGTTTGGGGTTAGGGTCGAAAAAATCAGACTTTAAAGAAGATAACGTGACTGATAGGGAATCAGAAAACTTTATGATATTGGCAACAGCCATGCTCAAGTTGATGCAAATTGAATCTCAACTTATGCTGGGTGTAATCACGATGCAACACAGAATCAAGATTTTTGAAATCATATCCAGGGATAGTTTTGACTTGCTATTTGCTGATGGAGACAACATTGCAGCCCGTATTAAGAAGAGTGTTAGTAGACATGAATTCTCAGCCATCCTTACCATTTTCCCGATAATCAAATGCTTGCAAACCTTGCAACCAGGATTTGATGAAATATTTGTTGGCTCCCTGACATCCAATAAAGTTAATCATAAGTTGACGGTGCTACTAAAAACTTTTCAATCCAACGGAATGCGAGCTCTTGAAGACTTTATTGAAAACATACGAAACGAGCAGACTTCTCAGCTGCCAAAGGACGGGACGGTGCATGAGTTAACGAGTAATGTGCTTATGTTTTTAGAGCATTTAACGGATTATCTGGATACGGTTGCAGATATTCTAGCTCAAGATCCCAACTATACTGCTGTTCCAGTAATGTCAAGCAGAGCACTAGATGAAACAACAAAGAAAAACTTGTTAGGTTCCTATATAAAACGTGTCCTTCAACAACTGAATCTCACCCTTGTTACCTGCAGTGACCTTTATTATGACCACTCTATCAAAGCAATATTTCGGCTCAACAACGAATGCTACATTTTAAAATGCCTTCAAGCCTCCATACTACTCGATTTACTGAAAACCAAAGAACCAGACTGTACTCAAAATTATATTGATATGATGGATGACCAAAAGAAATCTTATTTGATTGCCACGTGGAAAAAGATTGAAGATAAACTGTTTGGTGCAGATGATATACCTATTGCTGTACTCCAAGCTGGAAAATTGAGAGATAGGGACAGACAAATAATTAAAGATAAATTTTCAGCATTTAATAAGGAAATGGAGGAAATATCTCGGCTACAACAGTTGTACGCAGTTCCAGATCCCGAACTAAGGGATAGTTTAAGAAAAGCGAGTAGAGATTACATTTGTACCAAATATAAAGACTTTTTTGAAAAGTATGCGAATGTGCAGTTCACGAAAAACGTTGAAAAATATATAAAATATCAGCCTCAAAATGTTGCTGGCTTAATTGAAAACTTTTTTGATGTATCTTAATAATGTAGAGTAAAAGATATTTTGATGTTTGGTCCACAAATGAAATGGTTTTTGAGCCTTTAAATTATGTTATACTTGTATCATGGACCAATTTTTTGCTTTATATCCATAATTAGCCTATGTACTTGTATGCATTGTATATAATTTTGATTACAATTAAAGCTCCCTCATGGTCGTGTATTTATCTGATTTAAGTTTAATGATTTGGTTTATTGTTATTTCGTCACTTATGTTTGCTTAGTAAAATACATTACATACTCTCGATAAAACTTTCGCGAATTAAGTTCTAAAACCATCTAACTAACTAAGAGAGCCAAAAATATGTAAGGTGTAAGTAGATAATAGATACTACACTACTTGTGATCATTAAGAAAGAAATCACTATGCACCACATTCTTTCATAATTTCATCCTTTTCCAACCATTTAAGAAGTGATAGAGTAGTGGACATCTGGAAGATTTCTTAACTTTTCAGCTGCTTGTTCTGGAGTCAAGTCCCTTTGAGATTGAGCCAGCATCTCATACCTTTAGCAAATACATTAAACATTACGTATTTATATAAGGTTATATACAATATTCATAAGAAAATGTCAAGTCTGATACAGTTTTTGATTACACTCACCCCACCATGAATTTCTTTACTGTGGCTGATCTCAAAAGTGGGGGATAGTAGATTGCATGGAAGACCCAGTGGCTGCAGTCCTTGGCCAAGTACTCGGCAGTTGGTGCACCTAAAGTTATTGATCAAATCATCAATGCATTTACTGCCAGGAAAGTACTGCCGACCATAAATATTTTGCATATGAGTAAAATTCTGACCATGAAAACCCATAGAATATGGGAAAGAAACTTGGAAGAGATTGTCATATTTAATTGTAATCTTTTTGATGATATCTGCCAATGTCTCCTTATCCTTCTCATTTAAATCAGTGAAACGTTGCAGGTGTCGTTTTGGAAGAACCATAGTTTCATAAGGCCACACAGCCCACCAAGGAACAACCACTAGCCAGCAATCGTTTTCTAGTACAGTTCTTTCCTATCAAGTAAAAAAAAATCCTCATGGAACATTTAAAACTTCTCAAAGTATGAATTTATTTTCGCTTGACATTACTTTCCGTCCGAGTTCCCTTTGCATATAATCCATTAATAGTGGTCTTCCATGAGTTTCAAAGTATTCTCTTTGTTGTACATCTTTGATCCTTGGCTCATTTGGCAAGAAACTGGAGGCCCAGATTTGGCAATCTAACCATAAATTATGTTTTAAATTTTGCAATGTTTGGGTAGCGTACTGATTGCTCATGAATTGAAACTACTAGTTAAATCCGGGTCCAACAAAACTTACGAGGATGAGGATTGGAGCATCCCATTATAGCTCCCTTGTTTTCAAATATTTGCACCCAGTTGTATTTCTGTCCTAGTACCCTCACCTCTTCAATCCATCTGAATTTTTTCATACATTAAACATTAAAATTGCACAGAAACGAAGGTTAGTTACAAAATTTAAAGTAACTTAACACATACTGCTCGATAACAGCTCGAATTTCATCCAGAGTCATAACAGGAAGCGTTACATTGGACTTTGGGTGAAAGCACATAACTTTGCATGTTCCTAATGCAGGAGCAGATTGAAAAAGTGGATCCTCAGATTGTGCCGGTATTGGCACATCTTCCAACAAGGCTGGGAAATCGTTGGTGAAAACAAATGTGGATTTGTATTCTTCGTTTTTCTAAGACATTGGATTTTGTTAATAATTACAGGGTTTGAAAATGCCATTATATTGCTAGGTATACTTACAGCTCCATTGGGTCGAGTTACTCCCGGACACAAGGGGTTAGTTGGATCAAACTCCGGAACTGATTCCGATTGTGTTTTCTCAACTTGCCCCTGCCAAGGTCGTTTACACCGATGTGGTGATACAAGGACCCATTCACCCTTCAACGGATTGAACCGAACATGTTGGTGTTCTATTAAATGTATAAAATAAGTTATTTTTACAATTTTTGCAAAGTTAAGTTCAGTTACGATTGGATAACAGAAAATATTGAAAACAAACCGGTGGGATCAAATCCTGCTGATGACAACATATTGATTTTTTTTAGTTCGTCAAGAGATGTAGCCAAACCTGTTTAAACAGTTAATATTTCTTTAAAGTTTTAAATTATGTAAAAATTTTACCGACTGCAGTAATTTGATCAACCAGCACTAATGATTATTCTTGCTAGCTGTACTGGTTTAAGGTTTACCAATTTTGTTTACGTACTGTACTGACTGTTATCTTACTTGCGATATTTGTAATATCGTAATATGAGTGGATTTAGCCTAAACTATATTTAACTATTTATCCAGATTCCCAACTAATGTAATCCGATCATTGAAACTCAGATAAAAGTATAAGTGGGCTGTTGAAAATCATAAGAAGCCGGTGGGTGAATAGTACATGAAGCTTCATGATAATATGCTATATGAATATGTATATATGACGAGCATCTACGAAGCAATTAAAGTTGTTTTGCACTTCTGTCAAATAGATTCTATCCACCGACCACATATTCAAGGACTTTCTAATGCTATGCTACATTACTACTATATGCTTTAAATATTGTTGTTTCTGCCGAGTTAATATAATTTAGCTGTATTTTCTTTGCAAACATAAGCAAGATTCCAACGCTAGGTTATGAGCATGGGCACCACAGATTCAAGGCCAAAAATAGTTGCCCACTTCCAAACGAAAATAAAAATGCCAAACTGCCAAATATACTACACCTATAAGCAAGTAAACATGTTTGCAATGCAATATTGCATCACGAAAGATACTAAAAGTAATTTTAAACCGCACGTGACCGAGGACTGTGCAAGTCCTAAATGTTCATTGCATAGATTGCATTTGCCAATATCCTAAAATCAAATACTAACCCAGGTGGTGAACTTGAAATCTTCAAAGAAATTGAAGACAGTGAACAAAAAACACTCACTGTGGAAACTTCAAGGTTTCAAGATCCAAGTACCCATGAATGAATAAATCTTGACTGCGACCTGTGACAAGTTTCCACTAAATGAACTATGAACCTGCATTACATACATATTATTTTCAACCTTTACTCGTATTCCAAATTATTATAACGATAGTTCTCCCAAAATCTTACGTCCTTGTCATTAATTAAATTCGCAAATCGTTGCATCAACTTTTATCCACGTCAAATTATGAATACATATATCATTCTTGCCAAATCATGCCAATCATTTTGACCAAATTCTAGTCATATAAAAATGGTAAGTAAATATTTGATTTCTGATGTTGTTACATCAATCAAGCAATTAATTTTAATTGAGATTTTAATGAGAGTCTAAATGAAAAAGAAAAAATCTCAAAATGCCCCCATGCTTTTACATAGTAAGTAAGTACTGATTATATTGCCTATAACGCTTGTATTAGATAGGGACTAGAGGGATAGACTTCCCAAAAATCCACTATACATAACTGCATAAGAACTGGATACTGGATCCTTTCATGTCCTGGTACATGGCTTCTACAAAATTTACTTAGGGAATTCAATATAACAATGTATGGCCCACCCAGTATAGAAGTACTCTATGTATGTTCATAAGTTCATATGTGTATGTAGAAAGTGTTACACAGTGCCAAAACACCCCTGCCTATTTTAGCTTTGAATGTTTTTAGCTGCTGGATAGAGGAATTGTGTATGTGCATTCTTGTATTGTATTGTAATTGCCTACAGTTTGTCAACCTTTTTTTTATATTACTGACTCAATTTTAGTTAACTTACGTGGTATTTATTGAATTGAAATTACAGAGTATAATATATACACGATAAATACTACTACGGTTGACGGTGTGAATTCAAGTTGATAAATTGAAACTAGTTTTTAAATATTAGCATTGTCTATTACCGGTTAGTTGAGAGGAAATCCTTTTTAAATCCACGTCCAGTAAACCTTATTGAACAAAAATAATGTCTGACGAAGAAGTGAAGGGCAACAAGAGGTTATCTGTATCACCATCCGAAGATGAACCAGCAACTAAGAAGAAAGTTTCGTCAACACCAGCTGATAATGACTGGAACGTGGATGAATGTCGCGGGGATCATGAAAGTCAGGAGCATTGGGGTCTCCGGAAAGAGTTTCTTGTCCAGAACATGAACCGATTCCCGAAATCCCGGCTTATCTGTCTATCACAAGTTTTCTCAAATATGGAATTTTTAGGATGCAGGTACTGTGTAAATGCATTTATGATGAATATGAACAATGAATGAACTTAGAAGAATATATGATGCATGGTGGAATTGCAAATTCCTAAATGAATGTATTGATGAGGTTCTCATACTTTAAATTAGATATCCGGAAGAAACAATGGAACTAGTTCATGAGTTATCTCTTGGTATTGTGGAGGATTATCGGGAGAAGCAGAAAACACGTCTCCAACGTACATTTGTTAAAGCATCGGATGCTGCCGAACGGAAAACCAAAGGCATATAAAATAGACTTAATACTTAATGCTAGTACCTCATTATTATTAATTACGAAGCTATTTTATTTCATTTCATAATCATTGTGACTTTATAACTAAGACTGTATAACTTGTTTTGAACTAACACTTTTGTATTAATAAGTTTTTATTATATAATTTTCATGAATTGTATCAGTCTTTCTTATTTGTGAGGCTGGATGGTCATTGAAATTGAGATTTCTTTCATATTAAAATTCTTTCTGTTTGAAGAATGATATTTTATTATAATCAATCAATCGTGCATGTTTTTTAACGCGAACAGGGTCGTCCAGTGCAAACAGAGCAGTTACTGTTAATAGCATCGAGCAGAATTGTAAAACAAGTAATAATAAAAAGATTACCATTTCCTATTTTGTTGAGTGTTTGTTTTACTAACAAAAAGCTCATATACCTCACTTGTAATTTTTCCGTTTTCAGCTGCATCACTTCATCAGTCTTCTGGAACCTCACGACTGACGACGACTTCCTTACCCCTGTCCCTCCATGGCTCAACTTTACCTGAGGCTTATGAAGATCTCAAGAACTTGGTTTTAATCATTTATGCATTCACCCCTGGAGAAAACGTGGTTCAAATTATACATAGATCTCTTAGTGCCGCAAAGATTCCAATTAGTAATGAATTTAAAGGTTCATTAGGCAATTACATGTCCGTAAAAATCAATAGTTACATTTAATTTGCAGCCACAGCTTTTGACAATGATTGGGAGTTATGATAGGCTGTTTGTGTTGATAGGTGCACTTACAACATTGGTCGAAACATGGTTATGAGTTCAAGTGATGGACATCATATCAAAGACACTGCTAAAAACCAAGCTGCACAGCTTGTATTCAAAGAATTACGAAAGCACTGCTATATATTTGTGGTAAGGATGGAAAAACTCATAATTACTGTTGTTGATCTTTAGATGAAAATTGGAATGAAAAAAGTTACGAATTTACTCTTAGACGAAACTTAAGTTAATGCCTGAATTCAATGGCAAAGAAGTGGCCAAGAATGACATTGACCAGTCTGGGGACGAAGAAGCTTCGATGCCTCAAGGGATCTCTGACGAAAATATTGGAAGTAAGCTTTTAAAGATGATGGGCTGGAAAATCGGATGCGGGCTAGGCAAGAACCAGCAAGGGATTCAGGAGGCTATATCGTATGTAACCTGAATATTAGTTAATTTTAATACCAATACCAACCAAAGACACTATTATTCAAATAAGCATTCTGTGAGCGTTTAATGGACTAAAATCAATACAATTGTGTGTTTAAATTCATTGGCACTATTGGCAGTGTTGATGGAGTGGTAGGTAGAAATAGATTGGGGCTAGGTAACGCTTCTGGAGGCGCTTTTAACACAAAGATAAAAACGCTTTTGGAAGAGCAGAAGCAGTCAGGATTCACCCATGATCTCAAATTTTCTTCAGATTTCACAAAAGAGGAAAGGAGAGATATCCACATGTAAATTTTACCATATTACCATTACTTTCCTTTTGTAGATATATACATATATGCAGGGATGAACAATTACATGACTTTCAATTACAAATTACAATTATCCAAATACTTCAAATGTGGCAATTACATTCAAATTCAATTACATGTCTCTGGGAAAAGCTACAATTACCAATTACAAAATACAGTATTTAATTACATTTGTAAATACAAAATACAGTTGGTTATTAAAATCCCTGCTACCGCATAACCAAAAATTGAAAATCCCTTGTTATAACAGTGAAAAATATGTTTATAAAAGAGGCTATAGGTCGCTCACAACCACCACTGAAACAATTTTAAAATTTTCAATTGCTGTGTCCAGTTTTCAACGTAGATTTTTCATTTTTAGTCCCATTAAGAGCAAAATGTTGCCCAGAAATGTCAAAAATGTAATTGAATTACTTTAATGTAATTAAATACATTTTCAAGAATTTTCTTCAAATAAATACTGTATTTAATTACTTTTTGGATTTTTGTGCTCAATTATCAATTACAAATTACAAAAATGTAATTAATTACGTAATTGAATTACATGTAATTGAAATACATGTAATTGTGTTCATCCCTGCATATATGTATGTATAGCATTTAAACGTGCAATATGTTCACTCATCCACGATGTTTTGTATGATTTCTACAAACAGGATTGCACAGCGACTTGGATTGAAAAGTAAAAGTTATGGCAAAGATGATGATCGTTATCTTGTCATTTCCGAGAAAACTAGTCGTGTTGATCTTATCAATACCACTCTTGCGAATGGTGGAGATACTGAAAAGTATCGTGTAATTCCACCTGGAGGCTCATTGGAAGGAATCGAACATTTAATAGGTAATCACGGGAGATTACTCTAATTTTAAATCAAATTACCCACAGCTCCATGTTCTAGAGAGAAAATAAGTCTTGAAACTTGAAAGTACAAATTTGTAAATTTTCTAATTTTGTCGATATTTTTTTTACCTTTTAATAAATGACTTTTATGGCAATACTAATACAATCTGAATGATCTTTATCATAAACTAGTTCTTTTTTATATTTTTCATCATGTGTAAAAAGGAAATGCAGTAGCTTTATTTTTTAGGCTGTGCGATGCAATTTTCCCAGTCTGGCCAGTATTGTGCCTTCATTCGAAGACAATACTGTTTAAGATTTTGCAATTCACCTGATAAAAAAAAATATCAATTTACTACCTTGCAGCTTTCACTATGCAAAACAAAAACATTGAGTATAAACTATTAACATCTAACCGTTAAGAAGGTTCTCGTATGGTGATCCCGGCATGCACCAAAGTACTTGCGCCAATTCTCCAAAAATTGCGCAGTCATCTTCGCAAGGCTCGTCTCCTAAAATAAACTTTTTATTTCCCAAGACATTTGATAGGGCTCGTAAGTCATCACTCATGATTTGTACGATGTCATCTTCACTATGTCTGCCTATGCCTTGTAACCAAGCTGAAACAAGTACCAATCGTCGACCGTATAAAGAAAGTAGAAGCTTAACTACAAACGCCGGAAGGGGAAACGAAAATATTTTTTCTGGTCCAAATCCTTTTCGAGCAGAGTAGACGTATCGCCACATTAACAAGCCCCTAAAAAATAGAGTCCATTCATTTTGTATTGAAACCTTCAACAATCCGATAATAAAATTAACAAGCAATATTGAAACTGCTTTCTTCATTTTAAGACAAACCAGTAAAAATGTTCATCCATCATTAGTCGGGCCATAGTACTGATAGCCCTTTCTTCATCCGAGTAGCTTCCAACTCTTTTTTCAAACTTCCTGTTACAGTAGTATAAATACAAAGCATATATTTATACCATTCAATCATTTGAGTCTTTGAATATTTAATCCGGATATGCGACCAATTTTATGATAGCAGAAGGTATTATATTATGACATTACTTTGCAAGGAATTCAATGCACAACTGTGAATCAGAAATGTGTTGCCCATTTAACGTAATCCAAGGCGTTTTACCTTTTGGGCCCATTCCATCAGCGAGATCAAGCTGTAGAAAAGATAACAACCTTTCTATGATATCGCTGGTATGGATATTTTGCTCGAAATCAATTTTTCGGTTTATAATTTACCTCATAGGGAATGTTAGTCATCCGGAGGTAAGTTTCTAGTTTTAAAACGAAAGGAGACGCATTTGGTGCAGCAATGGCAGGAGGAATTCTATGCAGTATCACTACATTTTTTTGAGTTTTCCTCCAGCGACGCCTTAAAACAATATAAAAGATTTTATATATAATGACAAATTGACAAGCCACAAGTTACATGACGCATTATCAATTATTGAAACAGGAACCAAATGCTCAAAAGCTTGGCTTACTCGACGCATTTAGCGGAGATCCATCTTATAACAGCACCACTGACTTTGGTAACAACTACAAAACCACCTACCGTTACAACGGTAGCTGCTATGTGGTCTCTTATGGTTGGTGAAACAAGTTCCTTAAACCTATCCATTTTGATTTATATCTACGAGATTTGAAGGCTTTATTTGGTTCCTTGTAACATGAAATTATGTATTATTTGGCAGATTATTTTGATCCTGTTATTCTGTATTTTTGCAATATTATACACTTTAAAAAGAACTTGTGAGCAAGTGTATGACTTTTTGTTGACACTCACGTGTCCGGTTTGCTTTTACAAATCCTCTCTACACTACTGCATACACCGGAGTGGGTATTTGCTCTATGCATTTGATTTGAAGATCATGAAAATCTCCTCTAAACCTATATACGCTTCTGCACTGCACCGACTGAGATTATGCTTTTTACTTATTGCATTCAAATCGGTTTTGTGAGATGTGTAACTGTGGCCAAGTAGTAGCTACTATATTCACTTCATTTTTTCAACAAGTACAAATTCAAGGTCAAAATAACCTTTTCATACATTGCATGTTTATACCTACTTACTATCACTCAAGTGTTTTTGTTAACTAACGCGTTATATGTATGTATGTATTCTCCAGCCTCCAGCTATTCAGAGTCAAATATCGTGGAATGGCATAGATGGAAGTTTAGACATTGTGTGCAGATAATTATAACAATCTTCATGATTAAGTGTTTCAATAGGGGTCTACTTTCATGTAAAAAGCATTTACGAGTGTTGGTATATAAGGGGATAGCCGAATTTGGAATCACTATGCTATGATGAAATTATAAGTTTCTTTGGAATAAAAATCATGGGCTGATAGAAAAATATGAATAACGCTGGCGAAACAATGATTCATATTTCAATACTCTGAGGCTACTTGCAGAGTATTCTTGAAGAAGCACAGTTGTAAAAAACATAAATCATCCATGCAGGAGTTTTGCAAGTCATTGTAAGATCGTAAATCATTGCATAAATACGCCTGGTAAATGTAAAGAATGAGTTTTTATTAGCCTAAGTAAGGCTTAAGTAATTAAGGTTAAAGATATGACTTTTTTAAACACAATCACTATCAACATAACATACAAATAAGAAGTAGCCTTTACATTTTTAAAAATAATGTTGACTTTAGATTATTCAGAACCTTTTGAGTGTAGAATTTTAAAAGTTTCAGCTATTATTTCTAGAGTTTTCTTTTAAGACAATAGCCATTTTTGTGGCTGTGCAGTGTAACTGTTCCAGTCTGGCCAGAACAGGTCCTTCATTCGATAGCAATACTGTTTGAGATTTAAAAGTTCGTTTGCTAAATTAACAAAACAATGAAGACATTTTAGAGTAGTTAACAAGTTTTTGGTGATTCAAATTCATGTTAAATAGAAATAATCAAACCGTACAATCCAAGAGTTTTTCGTAGGGTGACCCAGGCATGCACCAGAGAGCCTGAGCCAGCTCTCCAAAAATTGCACAATCATCTTCACACGGTTCATCTCCCAATATAAATGTCTTATTTCCCAGCACCTTTGACAGACAATGTAAGTCATCGCTGATAATTTGCACGATTTCGTCTTCATCGTGTCTTGCTAAGCCTTGGAACCACGCAGAAAGGTAAACTTTTCTTCGAGTGTTTAGAGACAGTAAGAGGTTTGCTACGATTTTTGGCACAGGAAAAGAAAATATTTTGTCGGGCCCGAATCCTTTACTCAAAGAGTGGACATATCGCCACATCAGCAAACCCCTAAAATGGAAGGAAGACGCTGAAACAAAATTGATAATACCATTAACTATATATAGTTCTTGTACTTTTCCTTTAGCTGTGGCGACAAACCAGTAAAAATGTTCATCCATCATTATCCGCGCCATGGCACTGGTTGCCCTTTCTTCATCAGTATAATTTCCTATCTTTTTCTCAAACTTTCTGCGTTAGTAGTAAAAGTAAAACACTTTATGATTATGTGAATATTATGCGTGCAATTCATAAAACAATTATTGTTATCATTACTTTGCAAGGAATTCAATGCATAACTGTGAGTCAGAAATATGTTGACCATTTAACGAAATCCAAGGTGTCTTTCCTTTTGCTCCCATTCCATCTTCATAATCCTTCTAAAAATATTTTCCACGAAAAATTCCATTGCAAAATATAATAGATAGGACATACACAACACAACATATAAAAATGTATTGTTGTACTTCATAAGGAATGCCAGCCATTCGTAGATAAGTTTCAAGTTTAAGGACGTATGGTGATGCATTTGGTGCTTCAAATCCGGGTGGGATTATGTGAAGTATTACTACATCCTTTGGCGTTTTCATTTTCCAGCGACGCCTGTTGAGTTGACCATGGAAAATCAAAACCAACATTCACATGTACCATTATTGTGATTGCGAGAAAAAATAGAATTTTAGCAAGTTTTCGGCTTACTCAACGCGTTTAACTGAAATGTATTTTATTATAAAACCACAGACTCTTTTTGCTATCACATAACCCCCAAATACTAAAACCGTAGCTGCAATACAATCTCTTAAGTTCGGTGGAACTAATTCCTTAAACTTTTCCATATTGATTTTAAATTGCTTTCAAATGCAATGCTTGTGTAATAAGCGAATTGCTGATTTTTTACTAACTAAAATAAATGTTGCTTCTGTTTTCTTCTCACAACATATGACACAGGAGTATGCTCATCAATTAATAGTAATAAAAGCAGCCTCCTGAGTCTTGAGCTCTTTAGCTAGCATCTTCTTGTCTCATACACTTCTTGCCACTACCATACTGTCAATTATGTATGCTCGTTAAATTAAATTAAATGAATTACTGGTCCAGTCTGAATGCTGAGTTCATTGATCGGCATTTGTCATTCTATGTTTCATAAAAGCTCCGCATCTTTGAGAAATCACAGATTCAAGCTTCAAGATGTAGAGTTATACAACTTCCAATGCAATGCTTTAAACACGGGCTAAAGTGCAATATTTATTCCTGTACACATATACAGTGTTTGCTTGCACACAAACATTTACAATGTTAAAACAGTATATATGTGGTAGGGTTATTAATTTGGCAAGTTAACTGAAGCTTTTGGATTGTTTGGATTCGCAAGACAATCATCCCAATCGCTCCAATACCGTTCCTTCATTCGGATGCAGTAATTATTCAAGTTTTCCAATTCATCTGTGAAACATAAATACGAATAGATGCGTCTAGTTGTCTGCATATATTACGAATTGCATACATTATTACTTTGAATAATTTTCAAAGCATAACTGACCATTGAAATATTTCTCATGTGGGGAACCTGGAGCAGCCCATTTTACCATTGACAAGAAGCCAAAAAAGGAGCAGTCTTCTTCACACGGCTCATTACCGAGAAGAAATTCCTTGTTACCTAAAAACAAAATTCGAATTAGACCTTCCTAACTTGAGAGTTCGTATATTAATAGAATATTGATTAGTCTAAATGCGAACCTAAAATGAGTGAAGCTGTTCTCAGAACTTCCTTGGTCATATCCATAACTTGGTCTTGTGTATGCCTTCCAACTCCTTGAGCCCATGCGTTGTTTTGCACTCTATTAGTAGCTTGATTGTACAGGTTCTTGATAGCGAATAGGGGCATGTCAAAAAGTTGATCCAGCCCTTTGCCTCCACTGTAGCACCATCTCCATAAACCAATGCCCCTGTATTAAAATAGTTTTTTTTTGTTAAAATTGATAAGTTAGAATCATACAAATAATAGGCTAATTGAAGGTAAAGAAATATTTCTTGTTTAGTTGCTTGTACCAATAAAGATACTCATCCATCATGATTCTAACAGCTCTAGCAGTTGCGCGTTGCTCTTCAGAGTAATTCCCAATGACGATGCTCCGCTCACTGAAAATTTATTACAATATTTTATATGCGTTTCTAGTAAAGTAAAAAAACAGTATTTTACGATGTGTACTGTAGATCAATTACTTGCGAAGACGTTCAATGATAATTTGCGAATCAGTAATGTGTTCCCCATTCAATGTAATCCACGGAGTTTTCCCTTTCATCCCCCACGCATTTTCAAAATCTAGCTAAATGCGAAGTTTAGCTTTAATACTCTACCAATATATAAATACAAATGTCTTTTTGTATATTTTAGTAGCTTATACAACCTCGTAAGGAATCTTGGCCATTCTGAAATACGTTTCGAGTTTCATTGCAAACCTAAATTAAATTTTTTAGTGGATTAAATTTTTTAATTCTAAAAAATATTAAACTCGCCATAGTGTTTTTATTTATAATCACGGTGAAATATTCGGGACAGGCTTTGCTCTGGGTAATGTATGCAAAATCACTACATCCTTTGGTCCATTCTCCCATTTTTTCCTGTAGGGAATTCAGATTCATTAATGCACAAACGCCAAAACACGCTTCATATATTAATTTGAACTTTATGAATACTTAACATACAACGCTTTTTTGGCTCGACAATTTGCTGACATTTCTTTGAGTTTGGATCCAACTTTCACTACAACGAATATACCGCCTATTGACAGTGCAATAGTCCCATGATTTTCTCCTATCCATGCTCTAACACAATCGATGGTAGTTGACATTATTAATTGTTTCCGCAAAAATTAAATTTCGAAACTGTTCAGAAACCAAAACAATATGCATGGATTATATCGTTCAGATATAGTGGATCAGTCCAAATTGAAATGGAATCCAAATAATACACAAGGTTTGTACTCTTACGTGTGTACAACTAAAGACAGCAACTCCTATAAACGATGCAGTACATACATACAGATATATTTATCGATGCGATAAGGTGGAGGATTACTGTTACACAAAATGTAAGGTATAAAAACGTGGTATAGATGCGATGAGGCGGAATGTTACCATAAAATCGTTGACAAAGGAAGCATAAAATATGAGAACCAAACGAAAGTGATTACAGGTTTATATGCGTGTGCGAGTGTGGCCTTCAACCGATGTCAAATTAATCCATTATGGGATGATGGCGATTGGTGGTCAAGTAGTAGGCATCAGCTATTACTTTCACACGTTTATTAAAGATATATCTGTAATGGTGTTTTTGTTTAGCCTTATCTACACCCATGAGTTGTGAATTAACTGAAATGAAAAATAAATGTAAGCTAAAAGCATTTTTTCTACAAGTAGTGGCAGCAGATGTATAATGGTTGTACATACAAGAGAGACTACTAATCATATGTATAGAATTGGATTTTTATTTTGTACAATGCAAACCGATATGAATAATAATTTCTCAATGACTTACATACGCATGAAAATATTAAATATTTATTGTTTCTCAAAAAAACGCAAATAAAAAATTCGAATTGCATAAACTTAGGCACTCTTCTTTCTTCTAGATATTAGTTGATCCCAATCTGGATAGAACAACTGTTTGATCCTAAAGCAGTAATCTCGAAGATTTGTAAGTTCATCTTAGGAAGTCAAAGAAAGTATCAAATTAATATGAAAATGTTGATAACTTTCAATTGGATATCTATAGTATTTAAAGTTACGCTTACTGTGCACAAGCCTTTCATAGTTTGAGTTTGGTAGTCCCCAAACTGCTTGTCCGAGCTGGCCAAAAATGCCACAATCATCTTGACACGGTTTATCCCCCAAAATGAACTGCTTATCACCCAACAGAGAGGATACAGCTCGAAGATTTTTGCTCACAATTCCTTCAATTTCGTCTCTAGAATGAGCACCGATTCCTTGAGCAACTGCCCGTTTATTTGCAACGTAGCCGCCAAACGTTAAGACCGCAGTATCATAAACTAAATTTTTCCCGAATACTTTTCTGAATTCTTGTGGATTGAAAACAAATCGTTCCAAAGCCATACCCCTAAATTTGATGGGAGAAAATTTTAAAATTGTAGGATAATAGGGAAGTTCTTTTGACTTTCAACCCACCATGAAAATTGGTCTTCTAACATTACTCGAACTGCTGTTCCCAAAGCCAGTTGTTCCACCGAGTGTTCCTTGTTCAGATCTTTGCTGTATTTTCTTTTCAAACAACAAACATTTTTTATTTTAATATATTCTCGTTGTTTAATAATGCACACATTTTACCTGTTGCTAATTAAGAAACCTACTTGTTCAGAAAAGCAAGAATAAATTCGCTGTCAGCTACATGCTCCCCATTTAAGCTAATCCATGGCGCTTTCCCTTTTGGTCCGAAAGGATCCTTTCCATCAATCTGTGCATTTAAGTAACAAATTAATAATCTTATAAATGCAACTTTATTTTGACAGTGACAGCGACCTTTGAATTCAATGAATTTGCAAGTTATATAAGTAGGACCTTATAAGGTATTTTTGTCATCCGCAGATAAGTATGAACTTTCATTACATAGGGAGAACCACTTGGAATGGTTTTATCTCTGCCAAAGCAATGCACTATTACTAGATCCTTTTGTGTATCGTTCCATCTTGCCCTGCAAATTCAAAGTTTGCTTAACAAAATGTACTTGTGACATGACCCAGTCATGTCATGAGAGCAATAAAACTGTACACTTTTTTTGGCCTCTATTCTATTCATTCCCCTTCTTACTCTAGTACTATACGTAAGCAGTGAGAAATAATACATGTGGTATTTACAACTTGCGCTGATTTAAAAGTCCTCGTATGAACCTTGACATCTTTGAAATTAAGGAAGTGATACATGCAATTTGCAAATAATCTGTTTTAACACAGCAGTGCCATAAAATGGTGGTGGTTCAGCTATTTAACGCGTTTATTTATACACAAAATGTTAACCATTTTAAGATTTAAGTAGCAGGAGAATGTTTTGACACCTTGTTTCATACTGCGTTCTAAACAAGATGTTCAAATAAAGTTGTTGGAGCCATTCCATTCTACTTATACAACATCAACATATCAACAATATACATCATGCATAGTTTATAATGCGTAGACAGCACCGGTCGCATGTGGGAAAGAATATGCATAGTAAGTTCTGCATCTGATGTGTTTAACCTGATACAAACAAAGCTGCATGAAGTCAGTCCACGGATGTAAGAAATAGTATAAGGCCTGCATGTACATAGTCTCAGCATCGGAAAATATAAGAGCAGAACTACCGCCCGGTAGCACCGTTACCGTTACCCAACCACACTGTCAACTGTCCAAGATGACCAGCCTGATTTTGTATGTTTCTATGAAGATATGATAACGAAGCTTATAGAAGCAGTGTTATTGTTCCAATGGACAATTTGAAAAGTTCTAAAACGTCAAAGGAAAAGTCAAGGTTTGACCTACTAAATTCCAATAATGTTCAAGTTGAGGTTGAGACAAAACAATAATAATTTATTGAGAAACTTGAGAACTGAAACTGAGAATTGAATAAATTCTTGACTAGATCCAATAATTGTATTTCTCTACGATTTTTAAAACAACGCTGTTTAGATTTCATCATGTCAAACAAACATGAATTTAACCGTGAAAACTGGAACGTATCCCCAAACGGTCAGCTTAATAACTCAAACATGTCGAGCTCTATGGTGAATACAATGCCTTCCATGCGAAACCTTGCTAACTTGGGTGGCGGAGATGCACCAGCGTTCGCTCCTAGATTGAGAAGTCCACTTTTCACCATTTCCACTCGATCCATTATGGCTTCTCACAGTCAGCTCAACGTGAGGTACACAACTACACAGGCAAATCTAAATGAGCATTTATTGTCAGAAATTGACATTGATGAATCCAACACTGAAGTGAAAGCAATCAATACTGAAAATTCTAAGCACTCATACACATCTTCCTCGAGTGTTCACCTCCAAACAAAAAGAAATATAACAGAAAAAAAATTAACTCCTATGCGAAGATGTCTTCATGGCTCCATCGAAGATTTGCGAGTCTCAAGTAAGGTTGCTTCCAACAAAGGGAAATCTAAAAACAAACGGAAAAGTGCTCCAAATCCTAGTTCGCATGGACAAATGATTGAGGCGGCGAATGAACTTTTAGTTGAGGAGAATAAGCATCTTACAAACACCATTCTAAAGACAAAGAGGAAGCTACTGGTAACAAAAATTGCTACTTGCTTTGCACTTGAAGCGTTGAAAAGGAGAGGGAAAGCAATAAAGACATTGGAGGCATTGAATTTGGAGAAGCAGCAACAATGTGCAGCACGACTTATTCTTCATTCACTCCTCCTCAATTCTTGGAGAAATACCAAAAGAGACTTGGATTTCCGACTGGATGATAATGCAGAACTTAGAAAATCAGTATGCCATTCCTTCCAAAGAAACAGATTCATTGTTAAATACAGCTTATGTTGGCGGTTGAATAATAATATGTAATCATCCTTTAATTTAATTTAGGTGGAAAACTTCACACTACAAGTTCAAGTTCTCCGTCACGTTCAGACCAATGAGAAGCAAAAGTCTCAAGAGAAATCTAATTTAATTCAGCACATGAGTGATGAACTGAAGATTATTACGGAAGAAAATCAAATCATGCGAAAAGTACATATCTCATCAAAACTAAAACGTTTCATTTATGAAGCAGTGCATAATACGTATTGTCAATTGTGTAAAAAAGGGAAGTTACTTTTAGGAAATTGAAAAAATGGAAAACAAATTGAATTCACTCCAAGCATCTACCCAGAACTTGACAGAGGAAAATACGATTCTCAAGCGAGAAATCACTAGCATGATTGATAGAAAAGATATGCTAGCTCAATCTTTGGAAAGGGAACGTGTAAAGTCCGATGTTTTTGAGAAGGAGAACAAAACTATGAAGGAGACAGTAAATACCGTTGACATTTAGAAAGTGCACACCGATCAATCACTATTACGTATGATAAGGAGTTCATATTTAAATTGATTCTTACAGGTAATGACTATTG
This sequence comes from Orchesella flavescens, assembly GCA_964034955.1. Taxonomy (NCBI): domain Eukaryota; kingdom Metazoa; phylum Arthropoda; class Collembola; order Entomobryomorpha; family Orchesellidae; genus Orchesella; species Orchesella flavescens. Next base: position 29,176,003 of record OZ035956.1, on the reverse strand, counting down.
ATGCCCAACTCAACGAGCTTTCTGAGCAAAAAACTCATTGGCAAGAAAGAGCAAGATGTTCTGAATCTCAAGTTTGGGAGTTACAGTTACACCTCGAATCAAGAGATGACAACATCAAGGAACTGACATTAGCATGTGACGCCATTCGTCTAGAAAAAATGCAACTTATCGAGTTCGTATTTATTTCTACTCAATATTATAAGCCGAATCAAAAGTTGGTCAAATATAATGCTAAGAATTTTGACATTTCAGTTTGAAATCGCAACTAAAATCCAATCTGGATAAGACAACAGCAGCTTTGAAAGCCTTAGGAGAGAAAAACGAGGAGCTTAAGGGTACCTTCGAAGAAGTGAAAGCAGAGAGAGATGCAAAGGAAACTACCCTTCAGGCTCTTGAAGAAACATTGGAGAAAACAAAGTTTGAAACTTTTAAAATTAGCGTTATTTGTTTAAAATTTTCAGTTAAGTGAAAGGAAGTGCTATCAACACTTGTATTACTTAAAAATCAACAGAAAAGAGTTTAATGAAGTTGAAAAGGAGTTACTATCATTCAAGCTTCAGAATGTTCGAAGGCGTAGAGAATGGGGCAATGCGTTGTACTTCATTGTCAGCCCTATGGACGAATTGATAAAGAGATTAACTTAAGTTTGGAGTTGGACGTTTTGACGTGAATTAATCTTTGTAATTCCGAGTACAGCTGGTGAATGGCTGGCTTACAACCAATAAGTTTTATTCGTACTATATTTAGACTATCCATTTGATTGTAATGAAGCATGCTTTATATTTCATCGATTTTTTATGAATTTAATAAAGAAGTGGTTGTACTATATAAAAAATCTTTGCGTATTTTGTTCAGTGCAAAATTAATTTATTTTGGAAAATATTTTGTTACAATCAATCTCACCAATGCTTGAGATTGTACGGGGCAATCAAAGAATTACGTCCTCCTAACATTTAACTTGTAGGGTTTTGTTTTATGGATTGTAAGCCAACTTATGGCTCATCATCATCACAAACTTTTCAAAATACTTTATTTCTCATTATAACATTCGTTTATTGTGTATTTTAAAAAAGGGCCAGAATAAAAAAGCGGACTTCAACAATACATCCGGGATAACATATTTGACAAAGAATTTTAATATCTCATCTATCTGTAATAACCGAAGTCTGTGTTTGCAGATGGAAACACCCATAATTTATCAACACATGTAATTGTTGGCTCTGCTAAATCGGTGGAAACTTGTAAATGCGCAGTTACAGAAGATAACGGCGACAATAACACTGCTTCTAAGCCAGTCGTTAAGTTATAATTATTGTTAATAAATTCTGGTTTATATCTTCAGTTTATGTGTCTGGCATCTGATAATAACTTCAATAACATGTATGAAACTGCATTTTTTTAATTTATTTTACTTTAGTTAACATTAAAAATTATTCGAAGCTTAAAAATTGACAGTAAATATCGCCACATAATGATGTGTTATAAGTCTTATAAGTTTTGTTTTAAGCTTTTTTCAACTCATTTGACGTTTGAGTATAAAGTAAGTATGTATATGATTATTTTCATTTATTTATTTGGCAAATTATTTGTTTGCAAAACATTTTACAGCCTATTAAAACCGATGGAAGAGAATGTGCTTCCAATATTTTAGCGTGGAAGCTTATTTGATTCTCAATGCACTAGATAATGTGCTCGGGAAATCATTTCCTTGTTAGTGATTCAAGTTAGTGGTTCGGTGATAGTTTTTAAGAGCTCTCACTTTCTGAAAATTCTGAAAGACACTAACTTAAACTTGCCTTTTGCATTCTGAAAACTCGTCAAAAGTACAAAAATGTGGGACCTTTTTTTAACTAAGCAGTTTTTTCTTACCTTTTTGGTAGTTGGCAATATGCAGTTATCCCAAAGTCTTTACTTTCCACCATATTTACAAGTTTACAACTACAAGCATTGTATCGGGGATTCTATTTACACAATGGAAACAAACTTAAATGTTATGGATCCTTTGTTTCACTATCCAATTTCCTTCAGCACAAGAGGCTTGTAAGATTGCAAAAGCATATATACTGATTTAAAACCCGTATAATATAACTCAGATATCTAACTTTTTCATTAGATGGAGAATCCAAAGTTACAACCAATCCAATGCTGATGGAAGCCCTGTTCTAACAATTACCACAACTTTCGACCATAATGAACCTAACTGTCAGGGATTTGATTTTGAAAATGAAATTCTAAAATCCATGGAAAACCTTGTTCCTTCCGATTTAGATGATTCCACTTTGGTTTTATATTCATCATCTGGTTTTGATGGTGAAAGGACAATTGTTAAAGGCAATGCTACGAATTTTGACTCTCCGTTACTAATCCAATCTTGGGCATTTACTGGCCGCGATCGATTCACTCTATATGAAGAAGCCAATTTTACAGGAACTTCATACTGCTTAGAGCTTGGCCCAAACATTAAAGAGTCTGGATGGGGAGTATCTAGTAGACGACGTATTGAAACCATTGAAGTTCAGTCGGTCGAGATGGGTTGCGACCATGATGTAACTGTTAGCCAATTTCCATCTAATGAGTAACCATGAAATATATGTATATATATCAGTCATCAGTAATTTCTGTAAAATCTTCCATGAGTGCATACACATTATTATTACTATTTCCTGTACAGTAATTATTGTTATCTGAATTTAAAAAAATTAAGTATCTGAAATAAAAATCATTGTGCATCAGTAATTACTAAATGCATCTGTAGTATGTTCTACATCATAAAGTTGTGTAAAAGACGACTAGATGAAACATTATGATCATGTACAAAAAAGCATTGTGGAAAGTAAAACGCAATTTGTATAACACAATAGAAAATGCATGTTCCGGTGATTTCTGTAACCTTCAACTGTATTTCAAAATGTGTCTCTTTCTGCAATGCATGAATTGAAATGACGAAATCTCTAAAGACTCCAAAACATTTATATTTTTATTGCTCATCATAAAAGATTTTAAAGTGAACTTATTAAGGCTTGAGACACTAAAACGAACTTCCGCAATTAACCTTTGTCTGGTGTATTGTTTAGTTAGGGTTTGGTTTCTACACATTTCTCAGTTGCATCTCGTCCATTTACTCTTAATGACGATGTTAGATAAATATTGCAAGCTCGAGTTGTAACTATAAAGTTAATTTTTTGTAAACATATTACAATCATATGCATTCCAACAATATTGCATATTTATTTGCAAATGTAAATCTTTGCTAGGATTACGGTTTATAACAGGGCGTAAATCAGTAATTAAAGTTAGGGCGTAACTGCTGACTGCATAAAGTAACAATTCCTGATTATTCACTCGTGATAATAATTTGACGAAATTAGAGCCAAACCATTTCTTGTTACTTTCATTCATCAAAGAATTTTCGTCAGTGAATGTCATTCCAAAATTGAAAAAAAACTGCTTGATTCTCAACTGGATCAAAGTTACTAGACATTCAAAATGCGATTCCAAAATCTGATTGCAGATTTTATTTTTGCTGTGATTTTTCTTTCAACTTGCATTCACAACGGAGGTGCCATATTAATTCAACATCAAGCCGTCTTTTATCAGGATTTTAACTGCTCGGGTTCTCAAATTATTGTGAACAATACAGTCGATGACCTTACAATTACATCTTGGGCTTCGAATGCTTCATCCATTCGATTTACTGGCTTGTAAATTCAGAAATATATTTTAATTGAAAGTTATTAACGTTGAAAGTCTTCATATTAGTATTCAAATTAACTCACATACATGATTCTGTTAGATGGAAGTACAGAGAAGAAAGCAATGTGGACGACAGAATTTCCATTGTGACTGAGGTAGCTTACGGAACAACTCCTGGAGGGATTTGTGTTAACCGAAATCAATCAACAGGAAACCATAAATTTCGCTTTGTGGAGAAAGTTGGCCCTGATGGAGAATCTAATCAAATCACATTGTGCACAGGAAAAGATTTCAATGGATTGCGGTTAAAGGTTTTAGATAGCAAGAAAGTTGTTGTTAATCAATCTGTTGCAATACTTTCATGGTTCCTTGCAGGGGATAAGGCTTGGTATATTTATTCGGCGAACGATTTCAAGGGCAACAGAACATGTATTTGTCCAGGAAGTGTGGCATCCACAGGGAATTCGTCAGAGACAGAATATGGGGGCTTGGTATTTACCAGGGCTTCAGATCCTATCATTCTTGGTTCTGCCAAAATAGCAGAATCTGGCTGCTTAGAATGTACTTATGAGCCTGCCACTGCTCTTAAACCATCGTCATATTCAACTTACTTACTTTTAAGTTTAGCCACTTTCATATTTTTCATAGCAAAACTGAATAACATTATTCGCTAATAAGGCACATTGACCGCGTCGAAAACGTTATGAGTAACTTATAATTGATACAGCAGCTGTAATTACAGCTGTTTTTAGTGAATATAGGGCATGAAATATACTAAGAAATTACCAAGTTGGTTTAAATTTCATTACTAGGTTAATGCTTATTGAATATGTTTTATTTGTAAAAGATTTATCCTGTTATACTGGAGTTGTTTGAAAAAAAGGTCAAATAAATTAAAACATGCAACAATAAATTCCTAATTACTTGCTAATATTACAATCAAAATGGGAAGAGAGATCAAAGAGTTTATTGCGTCAACATCACTGTCAAACACGCTCACTAATAATTCAAACCCACGTGGCAACCCTGCAGTTAATTATTATATCTGCTGATAAAGTCAACAACGTGTAATTGCATGTTCCAGAATGATCCTTAGCATTTGTAGAAGTTGGGGTGAAATGGGACAATCGCTGTAAAATTAATATTAAACGGTGTTTACGAATGGTTTTCTAAATTCAAGTATCTCGATCTCAATTCATACATTATGCCTCTGGAAAACATGGAAATATGTTTGGACAATGCTTTCCATCAATACAGACCCGGCCAAGCTGTTACTGGTAAAGTAATATTGTCAGCTAAAGGAAATGAGAACATTGACATAATAGCTACAGGTATGTTTATTGACCATTCATTGGTTTAATCTGAAATCAGGTCTGAAATCGGTGGTATTTTTTAGATTATATGACACGTAACTAAATGTTAATTAGAATCCTCCCTGTTTTAGAGTTTACTCTAAAATTTAAAGGTGTGGTAGACATAAACTGGTATGATTTCTGGGATGGAGCCATATTGTTTTCATCTGATGAATATTTTGAACTTAAGAAAGTATTGGCTGGAGATGAAGAGATTGTTGTCAAACGTGGAGTTGCGTCATCTAGCTTTCCATTCTCCTTCCAAATTCCAGACGACTCTGACTTACCTCCAAGCTTTACAGGGGAGCATGGCAAAGTTGAGTATTCGCTAACGGCGCTGCTTATACAACCATGGAAGTTAGACTGGAGTGTCTCGGTTAAAGTACAAGTGACCCCACTCTTGAAACTAAGCAGCATTGGAAATGTCTCTATACCAAGTGAATGTCAGAGTACAAAAAACTTTGATTTTTTATGGTTCAAGAAAGGTTCCCTATATCTGACAGTGAAACTACCTAAATCTGGTTTTGTACCTGGTGAAACCATTCATTTTGAAACGAAAATAAACAATGATAGCGTAAGAAGGGTTGAGGATTTGTCAGCAAACATTTGCCAGGTTGAATTTAGTTAGAATTTTCAAGTCACTTATCAATATTTTTTTTTATTACAACAACTCTTAGTGACAAAGTAAATGTACTATGATTATTTAAAGGTGGCTGAATATACGGGAAACCAAACCTACGTTAATGGTAAATATAAAGTGGGAGTGGTGAGCATTGGAGGTGGATCGCATCTTTCGACTCTAAGATGTTTTAACAGGAAAAGGAGCAATGGACTGTTATTGGAGACGGAGGTTAGTTTACATTTACGAATTTAGCAGATTTTCAAAAAAATTATGAGCTTCCTTAAAAATGAAACGTCTTCACTTTCACTTTTCTCTTATAAATAATGTAGGAACTCGATAGCACTTCATATATGGCCAGAAAAAAGGGTCGAGTTTTGTTCAATGAGATCACGCGAGGGAAAGGTGTAGACCCAGGTGCCACAGACAACTGGTCTGACCAATTGAAAGTACCTCAAGTACCACCAACATCGATGGCAGGAGGAAAACGACTCATCAGTCTATCCTATTTTGTAAATGTATGACAGAGAATTGATTCCTTTCGACTTTAACTTCTTCTATTCAATGCTATAGATATGTTCAGCAAACACATAATGCTTTTTGGTTTGTTAGGTGAAAGCACAAGTTGAAGGATGGTCAAACACACTTGAAAATTTCTGCCCTTTCACTCTAGGATCGGTGAGTTAATGGTGAATGTTATGGATGAATGCTCAAACACAAGAAGGAAATAAAATTGATTCTTGTTGTAGTCACTGAATATAAGTAGTAATTATCTTTGTAGTTGCAATTAACTTGTAGTCTAACGAAGATGTTAGCATTTTTTGATTAAGATAATGCATAAAATTTATTTACCTCACGATTATTTATTGTTGGTATAATCAGATCTACTATATTCATATGGTAGAGGTAGTTAACATATCATTTAGCTAACAAATCTTCCCAGTCCGGCCAAACTCTTTCTTTCACACGAAGGCAATACTCCCTCAAATTTTTACATTCATCTGTAAGAAAAATTGACAATGATGAATGATACCTAACATAAGTACATAAATATGCATAATGCATTTATGTAAGATATATTTGTAATTATTAAAATCTTACTATTCATGAGATCTTCATATGGGGTTTCTGGAGCCCCCCAGAGACATTGAGCTAAAACAGCAAATATTCCACAGTCCTCTTGACATAAGTCATCCCCACCGAAATACTTTTTATTCCCAAGTGCAATGGATACACTTTTCAAATTTTGTGTCATTAGGTGCGTCACTTCCTTTCTGGTGTGTCTACCGATTCCCTGATCATACGCACGTGTTTTCACGGTTCGTCGAAAGTACATTAAGAACAGCTTAGGTAATTTGTCACCCAACACCTTCCTCAGTCGTTTGTCATCCCCATACACCAATCTTTCAAGAGCGATGGCCCTGAAATTTTTAACGGCGTTTTATAGCTTTATTTTTAGTTTAGTAGATAGCCGAGGAACCTACAAAATGAATATTTTCCAACGTACCACATAAAAAATTCCTCCAACATCACCCTGATTATCCTAGCATTAGCTATGTCACTTTCCAGAGAATTCGCATTGAGATTCTTCTCGAATTTTCTACAGATTCAAACAAAACCTTCAATACAATAATATGTTCAAAGTATTGTACATGTGCGTGAATTATTTACTCTCACTTATTCAGGAAATCTATTATAAACTCAGAATCGCCAATGTGTTTCCCATTTATAGAAACCCATGGTGTCTTTCCTTTTGGTCCAAAGATATCGTTTGAATCAAACTGTTAAATAAATGAATTATCGATCGATAAGTAAGTATATAGGCCAGTTAATAATGCAACTCGTTCACTTGTTAAGTGTTCTTGTTTACCGTGTATTTCAATCCTACAAGACGTAAATACGTTTCAACTTTGAAAGGATAAGGAGAGGGACTTGGAATGGACCTACCGCGTGGATAACCATGCAAAACTACTTCATCCTTTGGCGTGTTGTTCCATCTTTCTCTAAATCACAAACAATAAATTAATAGTAAAATCTTATTGAAGGATATGGTTGCATACATTGGTAAAAGTAAAGCTCATTAAAAACAAGAATCGTACAGTTTACGACGCTTCAATTCATCTTTTATGAAGCTGTACAAGGCGTATCCAAAAACTACTAGGGCAAACCAACCTATGCCATACATGTATTTACAGCCCATGATGCTTGATTACACTTGACTTTTATATAATTTGAGAACGTGGAGGCACAGTACAGTAAATAGATAGTTGGAAAATGTAAGAGGTTTAAGTTTTCACTCCAATATTTTAATATTTTTATTCATCCTCTCTGCAAATTTTTCACTCATCACTCACTGTAAAATCTTTAATTATACTGTGGTTTTGAATTCTGTGACAAAATAAACTTCTTATATAAATATACCTTGTGCATTCAAAGCCGGATGCAATACATGGTTTATTAGGAATCACCTAAGCAGGTGTGTAAATAAAAATATACTGTACATCATTATATATGTATGACTAAGTTACTGGGCTGATCGTTTGCATGATGAAGTAGATAGGTAAGTCATTAACGCACATACACGAGCAGTACTCATACGTATGACATGATGAAGTTGCATATTTCCAGCAAAGCAAAACATATTTAATACACCTTCTCCTTCACTTGTGCTCTGGTCTTGTAAATGTCATGAAATATATGAATCATCGTATGTGAGGCATTACATAATGTGCTATATGGGCTCTATATCTTTATCGTCTATAATCTATTTGTCTTTCTATTTCTGACTATGTATGTATGTATGTATGTATATAAGAACTTTAACTTACTGACAAATAAATTTTATTTTATGTGAAGGTCATGGAGCTATTTCACTCTCTTCTGTAAGCTATTGTAATTCATGCATTAGCTGTGTATTTAAGTGCATTCTTAAATACCATTTTGTAAGGCCTTCATACCAGTTCATGAGTACAAAATGAAATGCTTCTTATTATCGAAAATGAGGTTGTCGAAAGCTTCAATATTATAAAACCTATTTCAGCACTGTAAAGTGGATATAATAAAAGTATACGTACAAGGTATAATAATAGGTGGGTCCTTGTTAACATCTATTAATTGGTTTTAAACGACAATAATTTTCATGAATCAATAAACTTGCGAGGCATATTATTTTAATGGTTTGATTAGGTCATCATCGCGTGTATGCTCTAAAGGTGGTTAAACCAATGAGGCTTTCGTGGTTGAGACCTCTTTGCCATAATAAGCAAGTTGTAATGACTCCAATGACTTGGCACTTCACCTTTTTTGACCTTCCCTGACATTTCTACACTTAAATCTCAAATTGCCATGCTGTTGTTACGTACACATGTTTCAAAATACGCTCGTTTGTATTGAATTATCTAGAAAGGCTTTTATTGAAAAGTTAAGTCGAATAAGGGTGACGTAAAGGCACGAAAATCGTTATATATAAACAAATAATAAAAAACAAGCAAATCCATGAACAATTCCCCGAAATTGAATTGAATAAATCAAGGCGTGGTAAAAGCATTTTATTTTCTTATTTGTGGTCTTCTTCTAGTGTTAGAGCATTGGGTTTTAATTTTTCATTCATTTTAAACTGCAAACCACTTACTTCATAACGCGAAAATATAATATCATTCAATTATACCTACTGACAGAGAAAGCGTATATAGTCATTATTCGAAAAATCTAGAGAGTGATGTTAGACATTGCTAATGACCACTAAGCAGCAGTTTGGAAGTTTTATTAGCATTTGAATACTTCATAATTTATTGACAGCGTGCGTCATGAAACTGGATATGCATAAATGTTTTCATTTTCTCCAAACACTAACAAGTTATAGCTTTAACTTTCCTGGGGTTATCACATTGATGGGGTGAATGCTGAAAGTGGTAGGTAAAGGTAAAATGAATTTGTGATCACCGGATCAATGCGAAATACATATTAAACGACGATAGTTTATGGCGCAGAATTCTCTTATGTCCCAGATACCAGCTTCTCTCTTGTTCCAATTTTTAACAACTTTTTAGGTGGCGTGCTTTTAGAAATGATTTTTAATTTATTGTCATTTCTTATTTCATGAAGTATCATGGGTCGAGCTCTGAAATATGCATTTTATGTCCAGAAAAACAATCAAGAACATTACAACAACAACGAGCTTTCTATTGGTTCTCCGTATGAATTTGGATCACACGCTTTATCCATAACTGCGCTTTAATTCTTATCCTTTGATCCTGATACTTATTCTCTTTACACCAGCCTTTCAAGTTAGAGTTTCCTCTTTTCACATTAGAATAATTAGATTCAAAGATGAGGAAACCAAATAGAATCTCCGTTAATTCTTACACTGAATCATTTTATAACTTTTTTGCCTCCACTGGCATCAACCGCAATTACTTGTCTCGTGACAAAACTGGAGAATTTCAAGTATCCTATATTCGAGGGTGGCGTCTTGTAATTTTCATACTTTTAAGATTGAACGTTTATTCTAAAATTGCTTACCTAGTTTTACTATTCAAGGGCTACATTCCAATTGAAGAAGAACTTGACTTTTTTACTCGATTTGGGATTGTTATTTGGCTAGTTACAACTTCCGTAGCTCTTTATTCAGACTATTACTACATGAGCAAGTATCCTTGCTTTGAGACACTATGCTCGTTTTGGAATATTCAAAGTGAAATTTTTCAACTACTATCCATTGAGAAGAGAGAAGAGTTTAGGAGGCGAATTGATTCTGGAGCAAGATTTCGAACAACTTTTCATATGTGAGCAACATTTCAAATTATTATTTGGTTTGGTAAATGTAGGTGCAGCAACTAATCATTTTTTTTCTTGAACAGGACAATGTCGTCAATTGCAATGTTTGGTCTAGGTGTACAGTATGTGATGGATCCAAAGGGGATTATGTTCACAGGATATCTTGTACATAATGAGTCTTTCATTGTTACATTCTTTCTTGGATTTCTAGAAGAATTTTTCTTGTATGCGACATGGGCCCAAGCTGTCAGTGTGATTTTAATCAATGTCCTTGCATACCGAGAGCTCACTGTCGTTTTCCAAGTGCTGACGGACGAGGTTAACAGTCTGAGTGAACGAAAACAACATTTTGTGGATTTTCGAAGACGTGCCAGCGGAAGCAGCTACCATTCTAGGTCGAAAAAGGTTGATGAAAAAATTACCAATGGATTTCATGCCTTAAACTATAGCATGGAACGTGATGATTTGGACTCCACGATAGATCAGTCCCGATATACAATTGACTTGATATTTCTTGAGTACAGAAAGCTTCAAATTATTACGGATCAGTTAAAAGGTGTCATGAGCTACTTTATGCTGGCAACAATAATAATATATTTTGCTCAAATCAGCTCTGATGTATTTGTTGGAATTCGTTTGCTTCGACTGGAAGCTTTTATGGATGTTGGATTTTATGCGGCAGATTGCTGTTGTGGAATGCTATACTGGTTTGTAAGTCTGAACTCATTGTCCATGTTGGATACTGCTTTTGAGGAATTCCACTTCAGTTTAAGATCCTTTTTCCGAACGGATTATCCTGGAAGATTGTTCCATTTGAAGAAGTACAAATCTCTACCACATATTGCTGCCTGGATTGGTCCTTCGGCAATGACACGTTTGACGGTGGGTACCTGCATGATGACTCTTCTGAACTATTACATTTTAGCAGCAATGTGGTGAATAAGAAATGCACATATTATTCTATAAAAGAAAGCTGACAAAACATTAAGGCTTAACTAATATTAAGGGAAGATTTAATAGGAGCATATATAATGATCTGTTAGACTTAAGAATAGCAAACTTGCAATACACTACGCAATAATTTATGATCTAATCAAGTATGCACTTAAATATGGTAAATTACTTATTTATAAAGATATGCTCAAACTTTTTTTTATAGATAGTTTATTTAAAACTTTTATTAATTACGTGTGATGTATTTGGACAGATGTGTGTTAGGACTTTAATGCTAATAAAACTGATAGTTGGAATGTAAAGTAGAAAGTATCTTTTTAAAATCTAGTAAAACTTATTTCTTATTATGAAATAGGATTCAGTAGCGAGTATGCATTGATTTAATTAACTATAGCCTTGTTTCCTCAGAGTTAAGTACTTTTTAGGCTGCATTGTAATTGGTGGAAATATGGAAGAACATATATAAAAGTGTTGCTACTTTGCAAGACAATGGTCCCAATCAGCCCATAGCTTTTCCTTAATTCGCAAACAGTAGTCCTTGAGATTGGCACATTCACCTATAAACAAAATAGTTTATTCATTGATAAAAAAATTATTACTAACGTTAGCAGAACATTTTTGAAACATTTTGCTTGGAAGCAATATTTTACCATTCATAAGTTTCTCATAAGGGGAATCAGGTAGACCCCACAGACATTGTGCCACAACACCAAATATTGCACAATCATCTTCGCAGATCTCTTCACCTCCGAAAAATTTTTCGTTTCCAAGAATAATGGATACTGCTTTCAATTTTTTAGTCATGATTTGTGTAACCTGATAAAGAAAATCGTATTGGTTTTAGAAACGTTGGCAGTTTATATACATAAAAAATTATGAAACCACTAAACTCTACAGAAATCACTTTTAAAGCATGGGAAGAATAAAAAATATTTGTGTAACCTCTTCTCTCGAATGTCGTGCAACCCCTTGATCCCAAAATCGGTTTTTGATTACGTAACGCATATAGTAGAAAAACACCAACGGCACATTTGTCAAGGAACTGAATTTTTTGTGGTCGCTGTATATCATTCTTTCCATCCCAAGAACGCTGTCATGTGAGATAATATGGACAAATGGATTAGCATGATCTCTTTAATTAAATGTAGAGTGATTCAGCATATTATTTGAATTTACACTTCCATAATAACTTTTACATACCAAGCAAAATGCTCCTCCAGCATGGTTTTAACCACATGTGCTGTTGCTAGTTGGACTTCAGAGGACTTTAGACTAAAATTCTTTTCAAATTTTCTGGAAGAAAGTAGTAGCAAAGTGACATATTAATGCTAGCACGTATAATGTATATGACCAAAAGTTGCATAAGTACCTACTTTCCGAGAAATTCAATGATAAATTCGGAATCAGCTACATGTTGACCATTTAGTGTTATCCAAGGGGACTTCCCTTTCGGACCGAAAAAGTCCTTTTTGTCCAGCTAGGCAAATCATTTTACATATAATTAAGCAATGTGACAAACTGTTATAGAAAACTAGTATTATTGATTTCAACAGTAAACTTTAAAAAACATACTGTATATCTAAGATTTGCTAATCTCAAATAAGTTTCCACTTTTAAGATATACGGTGATAAGTTTGGAATCACTTTTGCTGGAGGAAATCCGTGCAATATCACTACATCCTTTGGGGATGTTTTCCAGCGTCTCCTGTACACAAAGAAACAAAAAACATGCATATGAGCATTTAATACATTTTTTCACGATCCCGTACAAAAATATTTCTTTTGAATCGTTCCCATCTCTTTTCCTTTAATCCAAAATAGTAGATACATATTTTTAAGATGTCATCAAAACAAAAAAAACATGGGAATAGGTATACTTACAATTTACTTTGCAGCATTTGCTTTTGAATGAGCATCCATAGGAAATTGAGGACAAAATAGGCAACAGGAGCAAGCCCCAAAACAGTAAGCCAGGACGGCATTTTAGGAATAGACACGTACAATTGGTTCTGACAGCTTTATAAATGATGATAAAGTTTTGATTTTAACACAACAAAAGTGCAATAAAAATATATTTTGGTTTCTCAAAGAGGTTTTTAGTACACCGGTACACTGAACTTTTACCAAACCACAAAACCTCTGTGAAGAATTCTGGATATGTAATAATGGAGGAGACCTGCGCTCAAACAAAAAATACACATTAGTTTACGATGCAAAATGTGTGCGATATGACTGTGTGTACTGCAGTACATACTAATTTACCTTAACGTTGGATTAGGGTATTCCGTATTCAGAACTTTCATTTACGTGTACCCCAAATGCATGCACAAAGAAACATATAGCTTCGTTAGCATTGACTGCACTGCATGATGCTTCGTTACTTTTTAATGGCATTGGCATTCCATTTTTTACCTGTTTTATGACTTGGATCTGGGAATCAACATGGCACTGCTATAAAAAGGTGTTAATGACATCTGCATTTCTATGAAATGACGAAGGTGCAAAGTCAAGAAGTTGGAGCGCTGATGAATACACAATGATGCTACTCTAAGTTATACCCACGTACCTCATGACATGACTGTAATCTGACTGAACACAAACAATTTTTACAAGTTAACTAATCTACATTGATGACTGTGATTAGGATACTTGTAACATTTACTTGCCAGACCTTTATTTGTGAAGCTTATCAATCTTATTTTCAATATATATGAAGGAAATGGATGTCACTTGCCACTGTTTGTTGTGGTATATGGTATCATACCATTGGTATGATAAAGGTTGAAATGGTTGAATTACTAGGTACACGTGAGTGATTTATGTTATTCTGACTTTAGACTTTATTATTGTATAAATATGCAGTAAGTTCTGCGTTGTGAATATATACTCATGCAGATGTTTTATTTATGTTGTGGATTCAGCGTTCATTATTCCATATTGTTTTTATAGTTTAAGAATTATGCAAATATTGCAAATGCATTTATCTATTTAGCACAATAAAAGATCGAGCTGGCTTTTAGAATTAAAAATTTAATTGGAGTTTGGCACATCATAAAATATCTATTTTTATATATCCTTGCAAGATTCCCAATCAGGCCAGCAGCGTTCCTTCATTCTACCACAGTACTCTTGCAAATTGCTTAGTTCACCTGGTTAAATCATGAACGATTCATCGGAAATGAAAAAGCATTTTATATCCAATTTGGTTGTTAATTTGGGACTATTTTTAAAAAAAGCTTCTTACCACAACACAATGCTTCAAATGAAGAGCCAGGAGCTGCCCATAGTGCTTGAGCTATGCATCCAAAAATTGAACAGTCATCTTCACATGGCTCATCTCCACCAAAAAACTTTTTGTTTCCAAGCACAGACGAAAGAGTGTGAAGGTCGGCTTCAGTCATTTGATAAATTTCTGTAGGAGAATGTTTCCCAATGCCTTGATTGATCATGTTCGTCCTAATTTTTGCAGATTGAAAAGGCAATAAAACTTTGAACATTATTGGAAGTTTTATTATTTGCGGCATTATGTCATAATTCTCCACCCATCGATATTGCTTAAGTCCCCTATATAAATAAAACGCATAGCATATTAAGCTTGCAATATACGTGGAATATAAGAGGTGTTTCTACTGGTAAGAGATCAAACAAATGTCATTACCATAAGAAATGATCCTCGACCATAATTCTGCATGCCCTTGCTGCAGCTAGTTTCTCCTTTTTAGAATCCTTGTTTAATGTGATATCGAATTTCCTGCATTTTCAATATTTTTTATGTTGTGACTTTAACTAAATTAATTTGATTTAATTATGTACATAAAATAATTCATTGCAAACTGGTTTAAAAACTGAATGATCAAGTGTGAATCGCCAAGATGAACCCCATTGTACGTTATCCACGGGAATTTCCCTTTGGGTCCCATTGCGTCTTTAGTGTCCAACTTCAAATTGGGAGGATAAACCAAATATTCACAATGTTCATACGAAAACTGATGTTATTGCGATTTGATGAATGCTATAATATAAATCTATTACAAGAATAATACCTCGTAGGGAATTTTTGCCATTCGTAAATACGTTTCCAGCTTTAATCCAAATGGAGAGAACGAAGGAAGTGTTTTACAGCGCGGTACAGTATGTAAAATAACCTTATCCTTCGGGGACGAGTCCCACTTTGCCCTAGATTACAAAAAATACGCTCTAGGTAGGTAAAAACATTTATTATTAGTTTTACCGTGCGTGCTTACAACATTTTCCTGGTTTTCCATGATTGAAGAAATGTTTTCAACCTTTTTGCCACCACAAATAATATCCCAACTAAAATTACGTTAGTTAAGCACAAATCTATACTTAATGTCATTTTGAAAGGAAGCCGTACTAAGTTGTCGTTGGCAAGAAAAAGTTGGATATATTGAACCTTAAAATTTATTAGCAAAGTTGTTAATAAATTATCATGAAGTTAATTTGGAGCCGACTGAACGATGACTGACTGACTGAGTTATGTTTTAACATGACTGATAATAGTGATAATGTAATGCAATCAATGATGAATTTTGTATGAGCTTGTTTTGCTGTTGTCGGTCCCAACCTGTACTTTAAACTATATATACCCATAACATAGTGCATCGCTTCTAAGATTGCAATAATTGGCTTGTCATCTATTCTTGATACATCATATAACTGAAACTGAGATATCATTGTATAGTATTTATGTTATTGTTTGAACATCTCTTTCAAGGTTGTAGGTAACAACCACTTCAAACAAGCACTGTGAAACCATTACATTATGTAGTTTTGTATGATATTCGGTTTTTATGCAAGCAGGTTCTACTATCAAACTACGTACTAGCTAGCTTACATTTCCATAAATAATCATCACGATGCATGAGTATCAGCACTGATTTATCCCTCTAAAATAACAAAAATAATTCATATAGTTTTAAGATTGAAGTACTAACAGTACTATCTATAAATATTGGTAGTTACATGCAGTAGAAAGTTTGGAAACTGACCTTTGTGTTATACAAGAAAGCATTAAAAGTACTGATGGGGGCTCATACAACATTCGAAAAGTTCAGACATCTCAAAAGACTTTGAAAACTCAAACTAATTTACTACGAATTATAGTGAAAAATTTACAAAAGCTAAAGAATTTGTCACCATCTTTGTTCATTACTTGCAATAAAGTTTGGTTTGAGGGACCACTGGCAGAAGAGTGCGAAAGACTTGTCGATGCAGATGAAGAAATAAATGAAGGGTCAACTCCCCTTGATTCGATTAATGAAGTTAAAACAGAATCTGACTCCTTGCCAATACGTCCAGCTCATCAAACTCCTACCTTTCTTTGCATTTCAATAAAAAGTGAAAACAGCTTTGTTAATTTAGAGGAATGGTTAAAGGATCGCACAGTGGGGCCGCTCTATAGCTAGGACCGGCTATAACAAAAATTTTAAGCTAGAGCATTGATTGGGGTGTCATTCGAACCGTAATGGCTTAAGGAATCCATTACTGGGCGCTGTTTTAAATTTTGACCCTTGACCTTGACCTTATTTGACCTTTTATGTTTCTTAACATCAAATCAAAAAACAAATCTTATAGGAAGAAAGTCCTTAAAAAGTTATATATACTTACACAGTTTCAGCCTGATCGGTCAATAGGGGCCTGAGTACTGGCCCCTTTAATTTTGAAAAACGGCCATTTTCGTCATTTTCGAAATTGATTTACAAAGCGAGTTTAACGAAGCCGCAGTTGGGACAACGCGCATTTTAAACTCCGTCTTCTGTAGTACATTCCCCATGCTTTGGTTTCTGGAGGTCAGGTGGATATTCTGAGATAACTGACATTTACTGATACTCTTATTACCTCATGAAATGCATTGTAATTACCATTAAGAAATATTTGCCGGAAGTAGTTTTAGAATATCAGTTATCTCAGAATCTCCACCTGACCCCCAGAAACCAAAGCATGGGGAATGTACTACAGAAGACGGAGTTTGAAATGCGCGTTGTCCCAACTGCGGCTTCGTTAAACTTGCTTTGTAAATCAATTTCGAAAATGACGAAAATGGCCATTTTTCAAAGTTGGAGGGGCCAGTACTCAGGCCCCTATTGACCGATCAGGCTGAAACTGTGTAATTATATATAACTTTTCAAGGGCTTTCTTGCTATAAGATTTGTTTTTTGATTTGATGTTAAGAAACATAAAATGTCAAATAAGGTCAACTGAGGTCAAGGTCACAGGTCAAAATTTCAAACAACGCCCAGCAATGGATTCCTTAAGCCATTACGGTTCGAATGACACCATAATCAATGCTGTACGTTAAAATAGCCGTTTTTTCAATCTTTTGGCCCCACTGTGGATCGTAAGGAACTTGTTTTATATGAGGGCCAAATCATTTACTTTCTACAGCAAATCCTAAGGGCATTGTTAATTCTTGCGGAGAAAGCCGTAACGAGTACCTTGTCCATTCGTAACATTTACGTTTCTCCATGTTTCGCTCAAAATGTCTTTCCAGCTATAAAATTCAAAATGTTAGATATAAACAATGTGGAAACATCATTGCTTTCAATATGTCGACTTGCTAATGATGAAGATAATTTGCATTTGACCCACTCAAAATCTGAGAATGGGTTGCATTTCATTGTACAAACTTTTGCAGACCATATGCAACAAGTCTCTGATAATAATTCATCGGATGAAGTAATCAACCCTACTGAGACATTGGAATTGATTAAAGAAATGATTAATTCGGACGAAACTATTGACACCTACAAACAATTATTAGCCATTAAAGTAGAGAAAATTAAAGAAAAATACTCTAAAACAGTACTGTTGGGGCTAAGTGAGCCAAAAAAGAACTTTTTTGGAAGAGAGCATGATCTCAGTATATTACTTCAATTGATATCCAACAATGACTCGGTGAAAAACTCTATAATAATTCTTCACGGGCCATGTGGGAGTGGTAAAAGTGAGCTGATTAATCAGCTAGCACATGCTTTCACACGAACATGCAAAGGGAATAGCTTATTGTGCCTAAATGCGTCTTCAGTTGACACGCTGACAACCTCCATTATCACCTTTGCTACTCATCATTCATTAAATGTTTCGACAAGAGATTACATGGGGAATCCTAGAGGTATCCGCAACATTTTCAGTGATATGCTACAACGTTTTTTTGATAAGAAGCTGTTGGTAGTGTTTGAGAATGTTGAAACATCTAGTGAAGAGTTACTAGATATGATTAAAGTTTTCAAGCAAACCGTAACATCTGAAGAATCATCACCTGCGTCATGCTCAGGTCAAAATTTGTTGATTGTGACAAGAAACCCTTCATGGAGCAACTCGACTTCAAGTGAATATACACAAACTTCTTTATCCAACTTAAACTTAAATGAGTCTGTACAAGTTCTCAAACCTTGTTGGATAACACTTCAAGAATCTGAATTAGAAGCTGCCAAGGCGTTGGCAGAAAAACTGAACCACGTGCCCTTGTCATTAAACCTTCTTTCAAGTCTCATTAAACATTACAACATTGAAATGTCTAGCGACAACACAAACATTTACAATCGTATTTTAGAACTACTTCAAAATTTCAAAGATGGGCATCAAGAAATTGAAAACTTTAACCCAGCGTTGGGTCCAAATAGTTTAGTATATTACTTTGTGTTGTCAAAGCTTTATGGCTTGCTAACCGAAGAGGACAAGCAAATCACCAGGAACGTTTTGTATATTCTCCAGTACATTGATGGAAACTGTGGAATATGTGTAGATATATTGGTCAAAATTATGATCCAATTCGATCCAAGCCAAAATTTTGAAACGCTGGAAAATCAAGTCGCTTGCTCAATCGACTCCTTAAAGAAATTTGGCTTGATTCGAATACGAGACAAACTATTTATTTGCCTTTGTGCAATCAAGAATCATTGAAGGAAGTTCTTATCCACATGTTTAAGCCGGACATCACATTGAACTCACAAAACCTACTTTGTGTCCTAAAAACTGTGATCAAAACCCAATTTGAGGCTCGATTCTTCGGATGCCCGATTCGTTGATGTGATTCATATGTGTTGGAAGAAGTGGAATTTCAGAATCTATTGGACATGTTGATTTCTATCGTAATTCCTCATTTGAAATCATCATTTACAGATAATAATGATAAAGCCTTAAAACGACTATGCATTACATGACCAGCAATTGTTTTTCTGCTGACTCAGCTAACGGAGGTATCGATCAGCCTGGGTGCCAATGGGAGAGACTTCATTCATTTTTCCTCAGTGAGTCTTATAACTCATAAGGATTTCATAATTGCAAATATGACTATATGCTGTTATTTTATTTAAAGAAAATTGTAGCCATGAAAGAGCCTACCAATTCTTTTTGGAATCAATTAAAGGAGAAAGGTATGTTGGATGCTTCTGTCCAAAATGGGAAGAGTACCAAACTGGCAACTGTAGGTGCAATCAGTACACACCTGGAGCTGAATTGATGGGCGAATATTGTTCTTACGAGTACGCACAAGTATAATCCAAACGCTTTTCAACCGGCATCATAATGATTTTAGGCATGTTATACTTATAGATATAAATATTTGCTGTTGACATATTTTCCAGGGCACAAGGGGATAAATATTTGGCAACAACTTCCGATAATCATTATAATTCTGTATGATGTCTATCTGTATTAAGCAACGAACCAATAATAAACTTAGTTTTGCAAATTGAAGTTGGTTTTTTTGTGGCTTTTTGTTCAAGCAATGCTTTTAGATTTAGACCAAGATTTAGATTTGGTCTAAAGTGCTACAATTCCTTTGTTTTGCATTAACAATACACGTTAGTATTTTGTCGCATCTGTTACATAATTTCAAGCTGTAATGAAACCAGGTTATGTGATTTTTGCTGTTGGTCATTGGTCATTACATTTTTCAAATTGTAAGTTTCATCATCATTATCTAGTCCTGTAAACCAAGTTGATTGAACTCGATTTTCGATCTAAGCAAACGAAACGCGATTTTTGTGAAGCTCATTTTATGCAGATTTTTGTACTGACACGCAGAGTTGGGCAGGGCACTGGGCACACTTAATTAAGTGGGCACATGGCCACATGGGCACTGGGCACACTAAATTAAGTGGGCACATGGCCACCTGGGCACTGGGCACACCAAATTCAGTGGGCACATGGCCACTTGGGCACTGGGCACAGTGCCCAAGTGTACAAGTGGGCCAGTGCCCACCTTAAATGGGCACTTGGGCACTGTGCCCATAGCTAAAGTGGGCCATTTTTGGCCCACTGGACACTGGGCACACCAAAATCAATGGGCACATGGCCACATGGGCACTGGGCACACTAAAATCAGTGGGCACATGGCCACTTGGGCACTGGGCACACCAAAATTAATGGGCACATGGCCACTTGGGCACTGGGCACACCAAATTCAGTGGGCACATGGCCACCTGGGCACTGGGCACACCAAATTCAGTGGGCACATGGCCACATGGGCACTGGGCACACTAAAATCGGTGGGCACATGGCCACCTGGGCACTGGGCACACCAAAATCATTGGGCACATGGCCACATGGGCACTGGGCACACTAAAATCGGTGGGCACATGGCCACCTGGGCACTGGGCACACCAAAATCATTGGGCACATGGCCACATGGGCACTGGGCACTGTGCCCTGTGCCCAAGTGCCCAGGTGCCCACTGAAAATGGGCACTGGGCACTGTGCCCTGCCCAACTCTGCTGACACGTACATATGTGCAAGATTTAAAAAGCAATTAATTTTGAGGAGGCTTAACTGTTAACAAAGTAATGCAAAATAATATGAATTTTAGTGCGGAAATCAAAGTTGATTAGTCAGTTGCAAGCCAGTTGATAAGCCATCGGTCATTGTCATCATAGTGGTTGTACGTACAACATAAAAAATCCAGTATTCATTTTACTAGTTTAAAATATACGGATAGTATATATAGTTAAGTGAATCTTGTACAAAAAGGTACCATAATTGAGCTACTGTTGCGCTAAACGACCTAAATTTTCGGATGTTTAGATTATATAGAAACTACAAAATGACACTAGTTTTAGCACAAGATCAACATCAAACATGATAGAGCAGCATATACAACAAAGGTAAAAACCAGTGAACTACTATATATATATTCCAGATAGATAGGTCTGATGAAAAAGTTTATTTGAATTTGTAGAATAATGAGTTTAATACAGTATTATCAAGTATTAGAGAAATATTGTTACATTACAGCGTCACCATATTCCCTAACAAATCCGATGATAAGACACTTCCGCATGAACTTATACAAGAGGCTCTTCGGGTTTGACCGTGGCCTTCAAGAACTGAATTGGTTTTTACGTCTTTACCAAAAACACGCTTACTGAATCCAGCAGTGTATATTGTGATTGTGACAACTAATAGGTTAAGTAGTATATAACATATTTCTTTTATTTCTTTTTTATAACACAGTTTAACTTTCTTGACAAAGTAAACGTCTACCGACTAGATTACAGTTTTGCTACTTATTATTCGCTTCTGAACTTTCTGGTTTACTTTTACTATCCTCATTTTGAGGTGTTAGATGAAGGTTGATCGGCTTATCATATCCCATTAGTCTACCATAATGACTTGTTTTAAGGAAAGCTTCAGAGGCAAGAAAGAACGGGTCATAGTTCCCCTTTTCATTCTTGACGGTAAGAGTTGTAAACGGTCCTGGAACGTCGGGCACCTTCACGTCATCAATCTTGAATACAGTCTGGAAATGCATAATAAAAGTCAACAGTCATAGCACATCGATAATATATGTAATAGAATTTACAAAACACAAATTAAATAGAATTTTTACCTTTTTCTTCCTCATAAAGAATGTAAAAGTTGTCGCCTCATAAACATCATTTTGAGGGTCGTACATCACCTCAGTCACATACTTTTTCGCAATGAGATGGATGAGAAAGGGTGTGCCAATTGTGAAAAATCCAACCATTCCAAAAACTGCAATACTTCCAGCAAGTGGAATCTCTGATGATCGTTGAATTAGAATAGGTTGCATCATAAGTCCCATAGCGGAAGTGGTAAGTGAGAACATTTTGAGCCGCCGCATTTGATCACTTAATACGCCCTTGTAAATGAGATGTGGTTCTGTCTCCTCCTGCTCCTCTAACAACCGTTTGCGTTTCCCTAAATTAAGAGTTTCAGATAATCTTGCCAGCGTTTCCTCATCATTACTTGAATCTTCTTTTGGTGGCAAAGGTGCTGGATTCGCAGACAGTTTATGTGCTGCTGATGCCACATTGCTAAGCTGAAAACTAGGTGGAAGAGAGTGGAAATACCGCTGTGGAGAAAGTTCTATAACTCGAGAGCACTGGCAAGCGCCAATAATTGACTGGAACGAGCGAAAGCTTTGTCTACAACTCCCACGCATGAGTAAGGAAACCCAGTTTGTCCCCATTTTTTTTTGATACTCTGACTTTTTATTTTTTCTTAAATTGTAGAACTAAGGGTAATAATTATTGTTAATCGCCAAGTCCCGTAGCACGTGTTTATTAGTGAAATACTGTTCCTACCGATTGAGGTGAATGTAATAATTGTTGTAAATTTGGTTTATCAGTATTTGTTCAATTCAGATTATCACAAGCTTGGCTCTGTGAATATCTGTGGTGACACGCTAATTAGTCAAAACGTTGGGTAAAGTTAAAATCTTTAACTATCAATATTGGTTTGTGTGCGCCTCTTTTCTATTATCCATGTTGTGAATGCATTTTTGGCTTTCACTTTTACCGACAGTATATCCAGATGCATGAAATCAAAGTGTGCGGATATTTTTGTCACAGGAGCCAATGAGAGCTTTCTGTATAATCACTGTAACACACAAGGTTTTCCATGCTTGTGGAGGTGGAAATGTGTGCTTGCTTATCAGATCCTCTAACAAGTGAACAAAGTAGGTGAGCTTTAGCTCAAATAAGCTTTAGCTATGAGTTACATACAAATAATTGCGAATGGTGTTAGGTGGTAATAATTTTCTGACATCACTAATTTGTTATTACGTAGACATGCAAAAACTCTATTGAACAAATGACATCACATAGTATCACTTCAGGCAATGGTTAAGCTCTCGTAAAAATGGATTTGTGCATTTAAAACATTCCGTAAATTTTGATCAGAGCAGGCTAAACTGAAACGCATTTTTTACGAGCTACACCATATGGCATCACTTACAGACTTGCTCGAGTGGATCCAATAATACTCTTAAACTATATGAATAAATGCGTAAGAATGCGAATGTGATGTGAATGAATGATCCATCATGTTTAAACTAGCATCATATTTATAGGCATGTCAGTCATAGTCATGGACTCGTACAGAATTTTGTAGGCTGATTCCGTCATACTTTATATTTGTAAGCCTTTTTACAAGGAAATTTCTAAATATCTATCTAAAATAGTATCAACCGAATCGAATAGCCACTACTATGTATTTTATTATTATTTATTTAAGGAAAGCTAAATGAAAGCGTTTTGTATAATGGCTTGTCTTTCTGCTTCAGGCAGCCACACATATACAACTTCATTCATGCGCAAGTACAGCATAAAAGCCAGTCTGTCTCACAATCACAATCAGGCAAGCTAACATATGAAATTCCCATCATAGCAATACGGATTGCATTACAGAGGAATACCGAATATGCATGGAAGGAGTAGGTAGTTTTGGTAGGGAGTCAGAAACTCTCAGAACATGTTTTATATATTCTTCAGCTTACACACAGCTCCATAAACACAGACCACAGTACAGTAAACCCAACTACATAATCAGTAGATACTGTGCACAGTTGAGCTAGCCCTTTGGCTATACTACAACATTGGATTGACGACAATTGGATTCATGGAATTGGGAAACTGGATGCAAAAAATTCTATACTTGGAAATGGTGCTTTTCAAATACTATGAGCATACTTTTTGTACCAAAGGGGGTGGTAGGCTTAAGATCATATATACTGGTGCGTTTGAATTTTTTGTAGCGTTTGACAATTTGAAATAAGTTTGTGGGAGGTGGTGGTAGCAATTTGTCTAGTGAAATCCTACTAGTGTGAACTAGAAAGGGAAAGAAATACATATACCCCTTTCTACGTTACAGTATTACCGACGAAATGCTTAGAAGAAGAAATTCAAATTTTGTAAATGTGGAACGTACGTGACACACATCGTGCATTCCTACACATACAAAAATGTTAGTGTGTATTGCCATTGCCGCATCCTTACATCTACATCCTTTTCCCTGACGATGAACGATAAAATATAGCTGATTTGCATATATGTGGTATATAGTATGGTACATATGTATGCAGTATAAACACGCTGAATACTAAACCAATTTTTCAACTGAATCCTCATGAAAGAGACAGCATCATCATCATCATATCATCATTGTAAGAATCTGTTTCTACGTATGACGTTGCTTACGAAATGAAATGGTTGAGGATGGGACGATGAGAGATACTTTCTGATGATCAGGACATGGTCGTATTTCCAAAGTAAAGATTTTGTGTTATGTATATCCTTTCCACACAAACATATATAAGTCGAATCTCCTTCCTATTGTTAAAACTGTATAGATAGGATAACTAAGTAGAAAAAATATATGTGTATAGTGGCAGTGGTGATGGTATCATCCGTGTTTCTCTCTATGTATTCTCTCCTGCTGCTACTTTTTTTTCGTTAGTTGTGTCTACTTGTTCTCTGATGTGACTAGGACTAGGGCCTACTGAGACAGCTTTTTTGGTGAGAAATGGGATGTGTATGTAATAATAATATTACTGTGTAAATATACCTGTGCTCTATCTTGTGTCTCCGAGTGTGAGAAATTTCCAAAATAAATAATAACCATTTAAAGGATTTCACTCTTTGGATCGGATTTCCGTTTTTCTTATGTACATGAGTAATGCTGTGTAATTAAAGACAAATTCTTTTGGCAAAATTTAGTTAAAGTGATAAGTTTTTTTTGGGTCGTTTCTTATCAGAAAGGAACATAGTCAACAATTAGGCAAAGTGAGCACAAGCACGCTTAAGATATATAACGTAACAGCGAACCAATACCAATGAAAACCCTTTTTATGAATCTACAAGTTCTTCATTTACGCAAAAAAATTGGTAAAAAACGTACGTGCTGATAACTAACTAATTACCTCGTTATTATTTGACACAAGCAAAATCAACGCCTTGCCTCTTTGAATTGGTTGCCTGTATTTGTTGACACCTGAGACTGATCACGTTAGCAAACCAAGTTGTAAAAAAACGTCGACTTGTCTTCACTCTTTAGTTTATATCTTTGTAGACATCTAGTCTATTTATAACTTGACTTTCCTAGTGGTGAAGTGTTTCTGGTTTGAAAGGAAGTGGGAGCTTTCTTAGAAGAGGTAAGTCAAAAAAAAATGATGTATCTGTGTGAGCAAAGATAGCTCAGGCTCAGTCCGCTCATTCATAAGTACTTGCATAAATAGTAGGTTTTATGGTTGAGTTGTAATTTTTTAAGTAATCAATGATGTATTGTAGCTGACAAGTCATACTTATTAAAATTTGGAAGGAAATGGCTTATTATACCAAAGCTACATGCTTTAATTTTATAGTGTATGGCAAATGGCAGTGGACGAGATTGTTTGGCACCACATAAAACTAGCATTAATCAGTTGGCATTTTTAGCTGGAAAAGGACAACTTTTCCAGGAATCTTTTGAAATGAGGTTATTTTAAAATAGGACTATGAGTTGAAGTCACAAGCTTGCTGAACTTTTATAACGTATGTGTGTAGATTCAGTTACACACATGGTTTACTAACGTTAAGAGAAGATTAATTTGCACTTTGTAGTAATACTTCGTACAAAATCCTTCACCTGAAAAATGCTAACGCTCATGCATTCCATCATTATGTCATTCACCTGTTCTAGCTAAACGTGTGTCATGCTTTTTGAGTAAGTGACACATGGAGTTCATGTAAAATAGTCATTTATTATCTGCTGTCGTTTAACATGTCTTCCGTCATATTTGAAGACGTTTAGAACTTGGCAAAACTTATTGAAAATTGGCATTTTAAAGTATGGAACTGACTGTAGCTACTGACTAATGTGTCTAGAATTAGTATGAATGAAGAGCATTATTGAGAGCGAGCACATGGGTGGGAGTACTTTCACATTAATATTTGCATTCTCATTAAAGACAAGTACATACATATATTATGTGTGTATCTTGTTCTTAGTCATATTGGATGTCATTTAAAAATGTGTGTACCTCAGCACTAAACTCCACATCTGACTGACTGGATCATGCTAATCATACTTTCTTGGAATGCGAAAGAAACTCTTGCATACTGTGCACTTAATTTGATTATATAGTAACTTCACATGATATGAGGCATGAGAACATGTATGCGCACTTTGCAAAGAAGTATTCAAGAACGAAGCAATCTTACATTTTTTCAAGTAGAGTTCAGAAAAGTCAAGAGGAAGAATAAACAATTGACAATATTACGTTAACATTGATATTGATACTTGCTTTTGTACCTCTTCAGTTTAAAGTAAGCGTCCTGTCATGCTGAATACCCCAACTGATTTGTTAATTACATTCTTACAGAAAACGTCGCACACAATAATTACTCTACACCGCATTACTTCTACCTGGAATTATAATAGTTGATGACGTGTGTGCGTCTACTGTTATAGCTCAGGGAAAATATTGTAGTCTATCACATCATCATCATCAATCATCATCTTTGCACTAACTGAGAAAGACAGCTGCTCTTGAAGGACGGGCATTAGCGATCGCCTCTGGGACCAGCAAATTTCGTCTTTCATTGTCATCTCTTATAAAATATTTGGAAATAAACGGGCTTTACTACTCTGCTGCACAGGGCACTTCACGGTGAGTAGTTTTTAAGGTTTTGGATTGGATACTTTATCAACAGTATTGAATTGGTTTCATTTATACCATGCCTTATTTCCATTTATATACTGTACATTCATATAGATAAGAGTATTGCAAAAATTGATTAATGAGATACATTCAACATCAGGTTCACGCATGGTTCTGACATGCTGTCACGGCCAGAGAGTACAAAAAGTCTTTTTATTAGATTAAATGAAATCCTTTTAGGCCTATTTTGTACAAGCAACTAACTTATAATGTCAAGAGCTTTTACTAGGTTTCTTTCTGCTTACTGCTGTTGACCTCATTTCATTCAAACCAATTCGGTTAGAAATATAATAGCCAGTCGTTTCCATAAAAATTGGATCAGATCCGCCACAAGCTCAAGCATCAAGAAGCTCTGTCAATGCAATAAAGCTTTATATAAATACATTCATTTCATTGCTGAACGATCAATTATTTTTTTTACATTTTAGCAAAGCTTAAGCGATTTCTTGTTAGTATGCCTAACATCCGACATGATTGAGATAGCAATCTTACCAGTTTGTTATCTATACCAAGAATACAAAAAATGCTTTTCACTGTCTAAACACTAGGCCATGATAAGTAGATTACAAGTTGATAATGAAAATTCACACCACATTACTATTTACTACTATATACTATTCCGATACCACAAGAATACTCAATTCGTGAATGAAGCCCCAAAAAGTACTTTACAAGACTTTTTTTTGTATCGCATCCAACGATCAGCATCACATCACGAGTCAATTTAGTATATGAAATGAATTCTTTCATTTTAGCTAGAAAACACTTCACTTAACTTTTCATCTGTATGTATAGCATTGTGTTTGCTAAAAACATCAATTTAAATAATGAATGAAATAACAGTGTGCAGCAAATTTGCATGTACACTTTACTTGCTCCTTTTTTCTGCTAAGGTGAAGACTTGTAATCTTGTTCAGAATCGCAACGTTGGTACTCGCTCAACGTACAAAATTATTCTCGGTATCACAAAATTAAAGTAGAAGAATATGGTTTCTTTTTTGCTAAAGCATACCCTAAACTAAACTAAGCCCTATCTTGTGCTTTAGAGCATAGCGGTATGACATGGCATATTATTTATATTTTATGCAGAAAAGACTTTAGCAATGTGCTTGCTTGCTTCCTTTCTGCGTGTGTGTGTACTGGCATAACAAAACAATGTGTTTTTGGTCAAGTGCTTTAACTTTACAGTCAGCAACTAACGCCATTTCTTTTAGTACGTTTAAAAAGATAAGGGACTTGACGTGGCTTCGCTTAAATACTTAATGTCACACTTTTTCCTTAATTATGATCAGGTGGCTAAAGAAAAGTCAAGTTTAACTAGGTTTCCCTTGCTAGCTTAGTAATTACTTTAATTTTATGAAGATAGCAAGCCTATATAACCTATGTTTTATTGAAATAGGAGGTATGATTTTGTAAAGAGTCTCCTTTCGTTTTTTTCTACTGCCCCAGCGTCTGTCTCTTCTCTTCAGCTTAATACTTGACAATAGGAATGCTAATGTTTTTCTGGGAATCTTTTTTTTACATTGCCTTTGTGTAATAAGGTCCAAGAACCACTACCACATGATGTTAATAATATTACAGTTTCTACTAACGAACTACTTGCCATGCTACCACCACTGTGCTTTGCAGAATACTAACTAAATGAGGAATGAAAGTTTGGCTTTAAGCAGTGAGTCACATACGTTATAGGAAGGCATAATATGGTTATTGAGGGATATATTAGTGTAAAAAAGGTGGTGGCCAAACAGGCAGGTCAGTAGTTATCAACTATAACTGCTGTAGGGAGAGTAATAATAGAGCTGTGGTTGGGTTGGTGGAATTTATAGTGGTGGTGGTTTTATTGTGGCATTGTGAAAATCGTATTTTTGTGGAAAAAAAGGAGAAAAATATGACACTCAATCAGATTCTTGTTTATGATGAGTAAATTAGAAGACTGAGTAGTAGTAGAGGAGCATCCAAGGTTCACTGACGTAAAAAAACAATATTATCGATTGTGCAAACCACCTCATAAAAAGTGACATCAGTAGCTAGTGTACCTTTATGTTGTACAGTTTGACTTACTGATTGTAACTGGTGTTGTATGGGGAAAGACGTGTGTTAATGGATTCGGTATGTGTGTACAAAAATTGTTATTCTATCTCCTACGTAAAGTTACGTTTGTTCATGAACCTGCAGTGGTTTGTGAATACTCATTAAGTTTGTTAGTCGGAAAAGGATATAATATCTTGATAGATTTCTTGGTGAATATAATTATTTGCAATCGGAAGTCCATAGGTAGAATTAACTAGTGCTAGTGTATCAATGGGTTTTATTTTTGTCAATTAAATTCGACAGGTCTATGACTTTACGGGGTAAATTTCTTTACGAGAGTACGTAATGCTTTATAGCGAACGTTCTTAAACCGTTCGAGTTGTTTTATCGCGAATATCCAGTCTTCTTTCAACGTTACGCCCCCCATCAGAGTTCTTAAATTTTTAGACACATGTTATAATTGATTGTGATTTCAACTTGACATCATTCATTAGAAGTGTTATTTGGGTTCTCTTAGTTCTCTATAATTAATTGCATATACTGTGGCTATTTTAATGACGTATTGTAAGTGTGAGAATAATCTTTCATAACTTAGATCTAACGATATACAAACAATATTTAAGATAATCAGCTTGTAAAGACGGCTAATGAAATAAGCAAATAAATAAAGAAAGATAAGTAGACCATCAAATCACTTTTGGCAGAATGCAAATAAAACACTTTGCCATGAGGAAACTGACATTTACTACCTAAAAAACAAACCGTCTGAAACGCTTATCAAATCAGTTTATCATTGATTGGAAATAGGCTGAGGTGTGGAATGTGTTAAGTTGTATAATGTACTACACACACGTACTTACAGTTAGTGTACGCGTTCTCTATTTGACTTTTGCATTACAGTAGTCAGCCAAACGAAGTAAAATTGGCTGAAGCATGCATACAAAAATGCACATTAATGGTGGAGTAATTCTGACACGTGAAATGTCTTTATTTAATCTACTTTACACAAAATTGTAGAACACCCAAGTTAAGCCATTGAAATAATGCTATAGTAGTATAGTGTTAACTCTCCATGTGGTAGGGTGTTACTACATTTTAATGACTATTTTTCTACTTGACCATAAATAATTTCAGAAGTACATGTTACGATACGATTATCATGAAAGACAAGACGTTATGACATGACATTCTAGAGATTGATTTGTACTTATCACTTTTGAAATGAAATAACTTATTCTTGACCTAACAAAAATATCATATGCCTAATGAAGCCACCTGCAACGCATAGCAGAAAGAGACTCACAACATGTTTGGAATATCAGTGTAGTTTGCTTGTCAAAAAGCGTCAGTCAAATGAACAAAATATGCCGAATTTCAGGCTATGAAGAAATAAAGGTATATGTGTTATATGATTAGGTGTCAGGTGTGAGAACTAATGAAATCAAATTCTTTCCATGCTCATTATCACCAGTTAATAGGCAAAGACCATAGTATTTTTCCAGATTTCAAAGATTAACAAAATATAAAGTATTCGAAAAATTTACAAACAGACTTTGATTATTATTTTGTTATCGATTGCAAAACTATTTCTGATGAATTTTTCAAACCATCGTTCCTATTAGATTCAATGGAAAAACTTCAATATAAGTACACAAATTTTTGTGATTGAGCAACACTCAGAATTCTCGGCATTAACATACATTTTTTAGATCTCTTCTGAAGTAGTACTTGATTAAATAAGTTTAAAACGAAGTTGTACAAACTTTGACTCATCCTCTCAACATCGAGATTGAGTTAAGCAATTAACATTCATGCGAATTCACAGTGACTAATCCACTGGATAAATAGAATAAATATAAATGGGGTTTCAAGTTCTTTGAAACTATTAAGCAATAATTCGGTGAAAAAATGTAGGTACCTAAAACCACCGTTGTTGCAGGTCCCTTACATGCAAAGAGAATTTTTCACTTATCAGTTTACTGTGAAAATATCATCAACCTAAATCATTGTAATTTCTCTGAGAAACTATTAGTTTTTGGTGCTTTAAAACCAAAGAAAAACGCGTATAAAAAATTAGAGATGACAATACATTATAAATTATAATTGCTACTTTAGTGTAGTGTGGTTTTGGTTAAGGAGCATTTATGCTTAGGAACCCTTTAGAATATTGTTGCTGCTGATAGCGATAATATGGTTTATCATTGAATTTTTAATTTAAAAACTATGTTGGTTTAGGTAACTTATTATCTTTGATGTTCCATTCCTATTTACAAAAGTGTTTTTAACAAAAGGGATCAGACAATATTTATGACTATATTGCACATACATGGATATAATTTTATGTATTGTACATTCATTTATATTGCACTGCAACTTTGTTTGTGTTGTATGAAAATTTTGTTTTGTTGCTGTTTGTTTCATATTGAGTCTTCTTCCTCTCCTCTCGTTCTTTACCAATCCCAATGAAGTATCCTTTTAGCTTCATGCTCATACCTTTAAAAGTATCCTCTGGCGTGGTATTAGTAACGCGATGATGATCAGATGGCCTGGCCTAATCCTATTTAGTTCCTTAGAAAGCTACACACGCACTATATTATATGTACACTCTGCTTCTGTTATTGACAAGTCCCCTTTTCTTTTTCTCCTTTTGTAATACCTAGAATATTGTCAAACCTCCTTCTAGGAACTCAAGGGTCAGATTTTCAGCTTCATGTTGCAAAGAAAGATATATTGCTATTGCTTTTCTTCGTATTCCTTTTGACGACTTTTATCACGAAAGTGTATCGTCTTGTATCATATATGTACTATGTATAATAGTAAACAGAAATAAAAGCTGTAAGAATTCCTTTTATTTTCCATTGCTCTGAAAACGTTAATGTGGTTTTGTGATTTCATCTCTTTTGCTTCCTATGTTCCATGTAACTTTTAGTTATCTGTTTGAACAGAAAAAAATCCATTCTTTTGTAAAAAAAAAAAAACGGAATTTTATCCAAAACGCAGAAGTATTTCTTGGTCCGTCATCTATACATTTTCAGAACGAACCCATATTATAAAAGCGGCTTACATCATTCAATAGAAAATGCAATTATTTATAGATTAGATCATTAAGTTAATTTTGCTTCTGAGAATCAATCTAAAAAATGGAACAATACATAAAATGATAAAATATGGAACAAAAAATACCATGCTGAGATATCAATGTAATATGTGTAATTGCAATGATTCAGCAGCAGCTATCACTACTATGCTAGTCAATGCATGATTCAATTAATGTTGACAGTTCGACAATTTAATTGAGGGACGCACGTCAAAAATCAGAAACCACTGCACAATGCTTATTGACTTCATATTCTCTATATGAAATATGTATGTATATCTGTGTATGGAAGCATGGAACAATATGTGTGATATGGGTTAGGCACAGAAACGGATGATTGGCTTCAGCTTGACATGAAGTGGTTGCATTTTATGTTCGTCAAAAGCTTTTAGGTTATCTGGGCATTTAATGATTTGTGTTGGCGTATTGGTATTGAAGGCATCGCATACTTGGTGTAATTATACACACATATTTTTAGATCTTCTTATTTTATGTACATTTCATTTTTTATGTGAACCTTGCGCGTATGGACGTACGTGTGGTGTGGTTTGTGTCACATATTTTTCAGTCTAGCTAGTGAGTGAACTGTTCGGTATTTATGCATATGTATAAATGTTTTATATTACATTTTAAGTATATATAGCGTGTGTACTTCCTCAAAGTGTGTGTATAGGACATGGGATGAATGGGAGTTTTTCTACAAGAGTCAGCATTAGTGTACCTTTGTGAGCGTTACTTTTAGTCTAGCTATGGTTATCTATAAAGAAATATGAATGGGAAAAGCATTTAGCTGAAATCTTATGCTTAATCTTTATTTGATTTTCCAGGAGGAGATCAATACTCGTTATCGGACATCCAACCACAGTGCTTTGTGAGTTAAAAATTTCGGACATGGGGTACTAGCTCTTAGCAGAGATCATGTGAAGTCGAATGCAAAAAACCCCATGTCAAAATTCAAATGCTGGCCGGAGTTATGGACCTTTTTGTAAGTGTAGTTTTGGGGGTGCGTGGGCGTTGATATTTTTTGAAAAAGTTGTCTAATAAGAACACAGTTTAGTTTTAAACTCAATTTCTTGCATATAATCATTTGTCGACTTGGATGACGCATAATAGAAAAAGATTAGCCTCCTAACATGTTACCCATATGAGTAATTTAATTTAATTGATATTTATTAATTAATTTTTTTAAAGAATGTCCTGATACATATGCCTAAGTTTTTAGTCGTGGAGTGTACTTCAGAATATTCTCTACAAGTCACAAAAAAAATCTTAGGCATAACACCCAGGACATCGGAGATATCTT
Organism: Orchesella flavescens; assembly: GCA_964034955.1. NCBI lineage: Eukaryota > Metazoa > Arthropoda > Collembola > Entomobryomorpha > Orchesellidae > Orchesella > Orchesella flavescens. Next base: position 29,142,217 of record OZ035956.1, on the reverse strand, counting down.
GAGTTAAAGATAGACAGGTAAATTCCAATTAAGTATTACGCAATCGGTGAGCAGGGATGGCCAATTTGCCTACATAATAAATATTACATCAATTTAACTAAAGTTATATGAAGCAAATCGACCAACGATGGTTCAAACTATTATACTATAGTGTATTATGTGTATTATTCACAGTCACGTACTCAAAATCCACTTTAAATTGATAAAATATTTGTTAATTGGCCATCCCTGCTCACCGATTGCGTAATACTTAATTGGAATTTACCTGTCTATCTTTAACTCAAGATATCTCCGATGTCCTGGGTGTTATGCCTAAGATTTTTTTTGTGACTTGTAGAGAATATTCTGAAGTACACTCCACGACTAAAAACTTAGGCATATGTATCAGGACATTCTTTAAAAAAATTAATTAATAAATATCAATTAAATTAAATTACTCATATGGGTAACATGTTAGGAGGCTAATCTTTTTCTATTATGCGTCATCCAAGTCGACAAATGATTATATGCAAGAAATTGAGTTTAAAACTAAACTGTGTTCTTATTAGACAACTTTTTCAAAAAATATCAACGCCCACGCACCCCCAAAACTACACTTACAAAAAGGTCCATAACTCCGGCCAGCATTTGAATTTTGACATGGGGTTTTTTGCATTCGACTTCACATGATCTCTGCTAAGAGCTAGTACCCCATGTCCGAAATTTTTAACTCACAAAGCACTGTGCCAACCTACCTCGACTTCTTGCAGTCACTGATCAAAGTGGTGCATGGATATGGTGTAATGTATATACCATGTCTAGTTGTAGTTGGAATATGAGTGAATGAGTGTTTTTTGTGAAGAGCAGAAAAGCAAGGCCAACTAGAGACAATTGTGGCACTCCACCCACCCACACTTTCTTTTTCGTGTTTTAGTGGATTTCCAGTAATTATTATCCCATTGATAAGAGCACGAGCTTAGCTGGAATGTCCCACTACTAGTTGCAAGGGAAACAGGGAGTTTATAGTGATTCGGCCTTGCGGAAACTCAATTGAATTACCAACCACAAGACTGGCTCCCAGTTAATATAAAAAACTAGGAAAACAGAGACAGTGAATCAGTAGACACTGGGCATCAGTGTAGCAAAGTTGAATCTAAAACACCGCATGTTTATCGGGAGAAAGCAGTCATAATGATTGAAGAACATTTGAAACATATAAAGGGCGAGGTGGACAATATTGATAAGCGGATTGGATGGAATTCCCTATATCAGGTATGAAAGCAAGCTGATTCAGTTTTGCAACGAGTTGTTGATACTTTTCTGGAGTTTGAGATAATAAAGATTTTTGTTGCAAACTTTAGACTATTCGTACAGAGAGCTTAGCTCATGACTTTCCATGCGCTGCTGCAAGATCTGCAGCAAATAAAATGTTGAACAGATACCGGGATGTGAGCCCGTTTGATCACAGTCGCGTTGTTCTTTCAAAAGGATCGGATTATATCAATGCAAGCCTGGTGCAGGTAAATGAGCTAATTAATACGAGATTCCAAGGGATGTCATCATATGTATATAAAGCACAAGAACCCTTTACAGGAATATCACTGATTGTTTTATTTTTATGAAAAAGGTTTCGCGAGCCGGTCGAAGATATATATTAACTCAGGGACCCTTACCTCATACAGCTGGCCATTTCTGGTTAATGATCTGGGAACAGAATTCTAGAGCCATCCTAATGTTAAATAAAGTCATCGAGAAAAATCAAGTGAGTTATAAGGCAGTAGAGTATCTAAAAGTGCATTTTGTGTGGGGAATTTGCATGCGAATAATATGTATGATGCAAATGAGTTTACACTATATTATCCCTTGTGAATTACAGATTAAGTGCCATCAGTACTGGCCCATGGGAGCCGTACAAAGAGATAATGATGTTATGGAATTTCACGACGTGGATCTTCGTGTGAGATATATGTCAGAAGAACAGTCGAGAAACTTTGTGGTTAGAACGTTGAGGTAATAAAATCTAACTTAAAGTGAATATAAATGGAAAGATTTATCTGTCTGTTTAAAGCATCTAGATAAAAGCTCTACAACTTTGTTATCTTCAATCTAATCTAATACTAACATACATTTATTATGGCGTGTAGAGTCGAGGATATGACAACATCGGAAACCCGAGAAGTGTTGCAATTTCACTATACAACATGGCCGGATTTCGGTGTTCCTTCAACTCCACGAACTTTCCTTCACTTTTTACAAGTAGTTAGGGACAGCGGAGTTTTAAATGCCAATGTTGGACCACCGGTAAGACAATCAGACACTGAATTATTTGGCTATATAGCAGTAGCATGCTGAATTACGTGTGGTGCTCAATGCTCTTTAAACTAAACCAAAATGTATCTCTATTTTTGCAGGTTGTTCATTGTTCTGCTGGTATTGGCCGTTCAGGGACTTTTTGTTTGGTGGATTCATGCCTACTTATGGTAAAGAATAAAGATTCAACACATGAAATTCCCATCGTTTGCATGGGTTATGATACAAGTTGATGAGTATTTGAAGAACGCCTTTTTCTATGTTATTCATTGCAATTTCAGATGGAGGAAGGTCTTACTGTAAACGTAAAGGATGTATTAATGGATATGAGGAAGTTTAGAATGGGCCTAATTCAAACTGCGGATCAGTTACGTTTTTCATATCTAGCAATACTAGAAGGCCTACAGCAGTTAGCGGAGGTAAAAATATTTTGCTTCATAATTGCATGTAGTAATTCTATTAGTTTAAGGCATTAAACCAATATTGTATAGCTTTAACCTAATGTGCATGACTTATATTCCAGGGTAAGAAGCGTTTTATGTCAGACGAAAACGAGAATGGAGATGTTGATGTAATTGAAGTTGATGATAAGCCCGCTCCTCCCAAGAGAATTGATTCCCTCACAACATCAGTACAAGAAGAGCTTTACAGACGCTTGATCCAAGGTACTTGCTCGATGTTTGCTATTCATTTTACGTAATATAATGGTCCTCTGTTAAGTGTCATGAGTGCAATTTTAGCAAATTATGACTGTGCATTACCAGCTCGTGGAATGGAGCCGACAGATCGTCCACTTCCAGATATCCCAACTTCATCATCGGAAGAGGAATCTTCGGAGGATTCAATGATTGATGAAGACGATATAGATGATGACTCTGCTAAATCAGATAGCAGTAAAGAGGAGCCCGTCCTTCCAACTCCCGTAGAATCTCAAGTTATTACTAATACAGACGCAAGTGAAAGCAGCAAAGTAGAAGAGCCAGAAATTTTAGTAAATAACGTGACAGAAGTGAAGTAAGTGAAATATATTTATTTGCTTTATTTTCCACGCATGAGAGTTAAGCGATTCTATACTAATAATAAACTTTTTCATCTATTTTTTTTTCTCAGAACAAATGGAGTAGCAGCCGCAGCAGCAGATGAAGCAAACCTCAGGAGGCGTGCCAAAAATGAAGCCTTAAGAGATAAGATCAAAGATATCAAAGCCCATCAGAAGGAAGCGGAAGCAATACAAGGCTTCTATAGGTTACTCCCCGATAAGAAATATTTATTTATTTTTATTGCCGCTTCAGTTTCAGTGGCATTCGCCGCTTATTATTACAACAAGTAAAGTATTATACAAATTTTGTTTCATTACAATAATTTTTCATAAAATGTAGTTTAAGAAGTTTTCGCGTTTCCAGTCAGAAAAAGGCTTATGCATGGTTACCTTTTAAGGCTTGGGGACTTTGGTACGTAGTTTTAAGCGAATTCTTAATGAAGCTGGCAAGATCAGGAAAGCTAGACTGTCTAAAATATATAAAGTGTTGGGTATTGGTATTTGGATTGCGAGAATGGAAAGTAGATTATTCTCTTTAAAATCAAAGCTATGCTACACCTAACTATAATGGTCATTGCATATTATTCTATTCGTTTCCATTTTCAAAACTTTGTTTCAAATTATGCAAAAAAAATATAGAGTATAGATAGTCTACGACAAGTGCATGACGTTTGGCTTATTATTACTACGTCTTAAGGGCATCGTGTTTAATAATTTGGTAGTATTAAAAAATAGCAAAAATAAATACTGAGTTCCTGCTTGCATTGCAATTTATAAAACTTGTTCCTTTGCGTTTTGTTCTAACTCTAACTGTTTGGGATTGCTCCAGGCGTTTGAGGATTTTGAATTTATTCGTTGATATGTTATCTCTGAGCCATAAATACATTCCTTTAACAAAATGAATACAAAAATTACTACAAAGGACTGAAGAAATGACAAAGTTATTAGTAGGAGTAGTAGACGTAGACATACTGTATCGAATTTAAGTTTTTCTAATGCTGGATATAGATTTAGATGAAGACAAGTTTCTCTCGTGTCCTTTGTCATCGCAGAAAAGTTGAATTGGACATCACATTCACATTGTTACATTATTTTTACGTTTGTAAACTAACATTACAAATTTTTGCATGAGGCTTCCATTCTAATGGGAAATGTTGGGAATGGAATGATAATAAAAATAACAGATAGGTTAGGTAACCGTCTTATTTATTGTTGCAAACTACATTGTAGGATGCGTAATTACTATTATTATTAATATTCACGTAGTAAACTAGCTACTTAAAAGCAGGAAAACAGTTTGATTGATGGTATATGGTACGGTGCAGTTTTTAAGTGGAATAGTATTGCCTAAGCTTAAAAGTGGATGATAAATAGGGAAAGTGAGCAGGTCTATATTTAGGCTTTGGAATTGGAGTTTGTTTAAATCTTGGAAATTGAGAAGCGAACTTACTTGAGAAGAGTCACACAGTCAATGCATGACTTTGAAAAAACGGATTAGACTATTTTTAATGAATTTATTAACGTGTATATATATATACTTAGATTTGTAGAGAGTGTAGTTTAGTTGACGAATCAATTTTGACGAGAGTATCCATGTTTAAAATATTTTGTTCATTTGATATACATACCTAAATAATATCTATCTATATGTTTAAAGACAAACTGTAAAAAAATTGTGGTTTATACAAAAACAAAATAATATCTCTGTTATGCACGATTATATAACATGTAGGTTAAGGGAAACTAACATCAAAATATGTTTCTGACATGAAAATATGAATGATTTAATAATTGTACTATTAATATCATGTGGAATTTTCGAAACACTTCAAAATCTAACTTTTTCTGCTGTCTTTGTGATTTATTTGACGTTTATTTTTCATTTGCTAAACTATCACATTTTAATCAAGCATGCATATCAAATGTCCTAAACTTTCCCCTGTTTTTTTGTGTGCTTTCACATCCAAGAAGTAGCTAAAAGGTGGTTGTTGAAAACATAATTACATAACATTCTGCATGTTCTTAAATTAGAATTGATTATCACTTTTGCGTCCCACAATTTAAAATTGTACCCTACAAAATACCAATAATTATTGATTTCTACACAAATCTCCCTTTCAAACAAGAATTTACATGAAAAACACAGGGAATAGCCAAGAGCTTCGGAATTTTTGAATCCCATACAAAAAGCGTTAACACTGCAACAAAGATATGTTTTAAAAGACTGATACATTCAAAATTTTTGTACAAGTACATACTTTAGATAACATTTTGGAACTAATTACATAACACGGCATATGATACGTAATACATGCGTTCAAAATCATTAAAAGTACCTAACAATAAGATATTTAGCATGTGAATGAGTTCTTTTCTTATACGAAAATACGTGTATTTTAATGAGTCTATTAAATTTCTGTTATGTCAATTTAAAAAAATGAGTTTGAACAATTCGTAAATGTCACCACCAAAGATACAAATACAAACTACTATTACGAAAGCATGAACAGTTTTGACTTTCACTTTGACCGGCAAAGGCATGAAGATAGTAATTGCAAATTTGTCATAATCATAGTAAATTTGTTGTTAAAATCCAATTTGAATCATTTTTAAAAAATGGCAAATGAATTCATTGACTGTTCCATGATGTATTTTTACTAAATGGTTAGTAATGTTAGACTAAAAACTGCTGTGTGAGTGTTGTGCAAAAGAAAATTGTGAGACTGAATTGTTATGTATTTTAATCGCTGATTGATTGGTGGCTTTTCCTTTATATACGTATGGAAGGGATGGTAATGATGATGATGATGAAGATACCGCATGAGCATTTTAGTGTTGTGTTTATCAAGAAGAAAGAATTGACATGAGAAAATTAGAAAGATGCGTAATTGCTTGTACGTAGACCTATTGTAGGATTTGGATAGCTGCTGGAAAGGATCACTGGAAACAAGTCCAGTGAAAAGTAGGATTGCTAAGATAATAAAGCTAAATTGTTGCTTGGGTCGAGTAAACCATGTAAATTTTTTTGAAGCGGGTGGTAGTTGTAATGTTTAATTAACGAAAATATTCAGCAGTAGGAACCTAATACAAAAAGGTTTTAATTGGAAACAGGTGTCGCAAATAGGCTGTTAGAATAATGAACTGTTGGCAGAATGCAAGGCTATTCGATTGCATCAGAAACTTAAAGGTGTGACGATCAATGTAAAAAAAAATCTGGAGCTTGATTGCTACTTGCATTCGAGAAAATGAAAAACCAAATCATGACAGATCAGAGATCAATAGAGAAAAGTTGGGATTTGGGAAAATGAACACATGAGTAAATTTATATAATTAGATAACCATAGATGTATTTAGGGTACATATCTCTCTGAACATTATACATTATTGTAAAATCTGCACACAAAACAAAGCAGTTCACAGATGTACAAAACCTGAACCTACACATAATCTGTACTTTTTGGAAAACCTATCTCACAGATCAGTCTACCCCTTTCTTCCCCAAAACTTGTTAATCCTTTTTATATAATTACCTAAGCATAAAACTTGGTTTGATATATACAACATGCCTTCACACATCATACGTATATGCCCCCAGAGATAACTCCGCAACTTTGAGAAAAAGAGATCAAATCAGGTTAAATGAAAGCAAGATTTAGTTTTCTTAAGAGATTCATGAAAATTTTCCATTCCGTGTTTCGACGCAATTTGCATGATATAGCCAAGATACTATTTAGGATTATACATATGAATACATAAGACGAATAGGTATAATAATGGTGCAGTGAAAGAGGAACTAAAACTGCCCTGAAGCAACTTTTGTACGAATGTTTGTACTTTGTGCGTATTAATATGCATGAAATGAATTTGTACATTGGTAATGTTTTATTAGAAACATTGTTATTATATTGATATACTAACTGGAATAATCACTTGTGAAGCACTTGAGGAGATGTTATATTCTTATACATTTTCATATTTAAGTAGATTTTAATGCCCGTTTTGTACCCAACACACAATTTAAACACTCACGTATTTTCAAGCAATTTTGTAGACACACACATTTTTCTTTCACATGACCAGGGGTGCTTTATGATTCATTGCCTTCTGTTTGATTCCAAAATATAAAGCCAGGTTGCGAAAACCGTTTCAACAATATTGCAAAAGTTTATTTTAATTACTATTTTGGATATCCTGTTTCTAAAAAATGTATTTAAATGAGCAATTTCTATGAAACACACGTACTAACCAATTTAATTTCATTCTATGCATCAAGTGCTGATAAGGAGTTGTGTAATGATTATGCGTATCTGTTTCAATGTTCATCACTGATGATTGTGAAGTTTCAGTTTGGTTAAGAAATATTTAATAATTTTTGCAGAGGGGAAACAAAAACTAATAACTTTGTTGGTGTAGTAGTATGAATGTGTGTCTGTCTGTCCGTGTCTGTAGTGCAATAGATTTCAGGTATACCGTGTCTCGTGAATCACATGACATGCGTAATATTGTACAAGTTTTTGCTAAAAAAATAGGAATAATTTATTAATAAGATCTTTAGCCAGACAACCGTAGGTGCATATATATTTATTAATAGATAGTTTTATTGAATATATAATATAAATGTGTATGTTGTGATTAACAAGTTGGTGTACATTGTAATGTGTAAAAACAATTTTTGTATAGGTATACGGTAAACCATTTCTTTTTAAACAATGGAGAGGTGTGAATTTTTCTTGTTTTGAAACCTTTCCTATGTAGAGCAGGGCACATTTCTTAATTGAAACACCCTGTTGTTGCAAATTATGTATATGAAACAGTTGCAGTCATTTTAATTAACTTGATTAAAATTGATCCAAGCAATCCAAGCAATAATATATTGACATTATTACACATTACAGTTCCCCTTGTGTTATTTTTAATAATGTACCTAAAAAGTTTAACCTCTAACCTACAAAAACGACGTTGTGTTGTGCATTGTGCATAATTTACCTCGCTTTTTAATTTATTGTGTGTATAGCAAGATTCGTTCAAATTAAATTAGCAATAAAAGAACTGAATAATATCGCTAAAAGAAAATTGTTGTAATTGAATGATATATGTTGTTTGAATGAGCTCATATTTTCAACATAGCTGACTATGATTTTTATAAGACACAATTTTTACGCTCGCCCTAAAACGGAGTACTTACCAATAAGTCAATATCCAACCAAATAAGAAAATAATCAAGTCGCCCCAACAAACGATAGATATTAATGCTTGTGCAATGTCATGGATGAGAGAATATATACAATCTATCTTAAGCTACGCATATGCTAACTCCCTTCTCTTGTTCTTCCCTGCTTTCTCTTATCTGCTCAACACCCATATTGCTTTCTTGGAAATCTGATGTGGACCTTTCCTCCTCTTTTCGCAAATGAAAAGGGGCAGAACATGGTGCTACTTGACTCTTTTACACTACTTTGAACCTTTCAAACTATATCTTTCTATATACTCTTTATGTAGCATCATCATGTATCATCACCCTATTCATTTTTTCATCTAAAGAATCATATCATGATTGAGACCCTCCTCATCATCTGAAATACTTTCCTGGTTTACAGATCTCCAAAGACGAAGAGGCGGAAAGAGTCAAAGGAGGATGAAGATGTGGGTGGTGATGATGATGTTGATGGCATTGGCGATGATGATGTTGAAATACCCGTTTCGTCGGAAAGCCTTCCTGATGTTAGTATTGTGACTGACGAAACGACCGATGAGTCCTTGAACGAAACAAAGTGATCCCAAAATTCATTATCATTTCTCCACATTTCACTATTTTATTATGGTGAAGCTGTTTATACATATTTACCAGTCTTCATATATATCTGTTTTTAATTGTGATCCAACACGCGTATCTGTTTTTAAGCATTTTGTACTGTTTTGTGACTTTCAAACATACTGATATGCACTAATGGCTTTTTTGGCCACCCAATTTGGATATTGATTTCGTTAGTCACAGATTGTTTACCAGAATGCATACATTTCTATACATTTCTTATTTTTAGTGGTTAAAACACGAAGACATGCAAATGCCTGTTTACAACTTACAACACAGATTTACTATTATATTGTATATTACAACCATATATACATACATATATGCATATAGCATATAGTTCTTGCTAATTGTTGATGTGTTTGTCTTGAGAGGTTTCAGTGGTTAAGCTTCCCACGTAATGCCGTTGCGTAATTTGTTTTTGTACATCGCATTTGTATGTTAACAAAGTCGTAGAAAGGGCGAAACCATAGAACACGCTATGGTAGAAAGTTTGTAATGTGAAAATAAGGGAAAGTCTTTCATCAATTATCACATCAGTCCCTCTGAAAATAACTCGGTCAGTACTCTTGATTTTATTATACATGAACAGGATTGCATCACAGCACAATGGAGGAGTAGTGGTTAATTAAAATGTTTTTCTTTTGGTGCCCATTTTCATTTCATCATCCACAGTATATACATAAGTATAGCTACATAATATCCGATTTATTGCGCAGCAAAAGCTTTAGTTGTACTGTACTTCAATATAATGAAATGAAAATACTAGAGCTTTTCTCAGCTAAATATAAAGCTTCTCCACTTTCTGGATAGAGTCAATTTCTTTGAGAAAAAGCATCGTTCACTGCAACCGCTGGTTGGTTTGAGTGTACGTAAAATAATGTGTAGATAGAAATTTGTTAGTTAGCCTTTAAAAACTTGACTTGTTGTAATGATAGAACTAGAACTTTCACGTAGATAGATAGATAGATAGAGAATATTAGATCTAGCTAAAATACAGTAGTATAAGAAAACGATGAAGACACTAATTGCCTGAATTTACAGAACGCGGATTGTTTTTGATTTTGGAGGCATCATGCAATGCACTGTTTGGAATTGGTATAAATGGGTTTTGTTTTAGTTTATACTTTGAGAATAAATAACGATTGGTGCTAGGGTGCTAGCATTGTAAAAGGTAAATGGATTGTATGATGGTGCAACAATCAGTTTGTTAAAGCAGCAGAGCGTTCATTTATGAAGCTGACTACTAAGAATTTTCCCCGCTGCAACATACAAAATTTAACACTACTTGACCAGTTCCTGCTTACCTTAGCTCATAGCAAACTTTAGTTCAGTTTCGTAAAGTGTCCTATGCGCCCAATAAGCTTAAGTAATATACAAAAGTATTTGAATTTGTTATAAAAACGATGTATCGAAAAATACTTTATTGGTAATGTAATCTGTACCCTCGAATAAATTTTAACCATCAGCCGTCATTTTTTTGAGTTTCCATGAATCAGCATTATTATTCCGTTAAATCCATCAATTTATTGGCAATGCAAATGAACGAACGAAAGTTTTTTGGTATCACACTGCAACTTGTAAATTTGCCGTTTTGCTATTTCAGGTTGTGAGAGGTTTCTTTTTTCAACAAATTATTAACTCAAACATTGTTAAATGCGTCATAGACATAAGCATAAACTTTTTTGCATATTACATATGTGCTCACATTGTCTTCTTTCTATTTAGTATTCCTTGCTGCGTAACGCTTTGCTTTTCCATCGACATCCGTTTTTATGAATAAATTAAAGGTACCTGGGCCCCAAGTGAGATACGAGACATGACATTCTCATGAAAGAGTCACTTAGAAATGATCCTTCATGGTTCAGTTAGCTCAGTAATTGGCAGATCTGAGTTGCTTTACATCAAAAGGTGGATTAATTCAATTTTCTATTCTTTATGGAATATCATTATTTATAACTTTTCCCATTGATTTTCATCCTCGACTGGTGAACCGCTGCACTGAAGGGACTACTTGGACTTTGATGAAACCGGATGAGGTTGCAGTTATGAAAACTTCATATTCCCTTTGCTTTCCGCTGATTCCCAATAAATAATTCAGCAGGCATGCTTTCGCATTCTTTTATATCTTTGGCTTGCGGCTTTTTTTTACAGTGTGCACTTGTAGGACATTTGAACAATTTGGGGTCTGTGCTCCTTTTTTGAAAGTCACCTCAATCGGATGAGTCATTTAGGTATGATGATGTCATACTATGGTTGAGGTACTTTAAAATTAAAAACTCTGCCTGACAATTTTTCATCGAACACAACGCTTGACTCGAATGTTTATGATCGAATTAGGAAGTGAAGCGTAATAAATACACATTTTATTAAAGTAATCTAGGATGGTCAATAATTATGGTAAGCGTACAGGTGGCTCACCAATGATTTCTTGCAGGTGTACACTTTTCATTAAGCTGATATCGACTATTTTTATGCCTTGGGGTGAAATGATCTTATCTTCCAAGAAATTAACTCTCAATAATGCATCACCTTATACCTAGTCATTCTTAAAACTCAAATAATATATAACGTGTAAAATATGCGTTGAATTTATTCTATAACCATATATTTGCCCTCTTAATATACATATTTTAAGCCTTTGGTTAGCGCTGTTTTGTAAGAACAAAGTAAGGAAAGGACTACGAGCCGAAATCCAGTTTCATTATCTACCCTCGATTTGCATATGAATTGAATTGGATTGGATTATATCACTAAAAGAACATTTCTATACATCGTAAATATATATATATATATAAGTAGCAAGCAGGAATGCTAAAAGAGGTTTTGGACCAGATAGACAGGTGGGCGCCTTGATTTTTCCAGCTGCATTTATGATGTGTTTTATACTTGTAAAACCTCTTCCTGTACAACTCGTTGAGAATTAGGTTTGTAAACATAAAGAAAGCAACTGTATCATTATCATCGTCTAACGAGATTTTTTCATGAATCATTCATGATATGATGATTTTTCGTTTCACATCAACTGATCGACATCATCATTGTCATTAGCTCACAATAAGTAAGTTCAAATGATCATTGATGATTCTACAAATGTATTCACTATCACTACCCATGTGAACGGCCAACTGTTGAATATTTGCCCCTTGCCTGTTGAGTTCCCACATCTATGAACTGATCAGTAACTGCTACATAATACCATATATGAAAATGCAGCTCATCAAAGTCAAATCGTATTATCCTACGCCCCGATGATTTATGCAAGGAAAGATGTTTGCTTCTGCTTATATAGGAACCACAGCTTTCTCCGATAGTCATATATTCGAATCCTACATTTGTATACACACATACCTATACTATGTATGTATGTAAAACTGATTAATGAATGAATTTAAAAAAAATTGCTCTCACAGGTGGTTCTATCACCTACACCGCCTTCAATATTATACATACATTTGAAATACATTCACCTTCGATATCATTGCAAGCCGAAAATTGATTAATTCAGATTTTTTTTATTCGCTTGAGAATGACAACTTTTCATAAACCTACAGGTTTGCTGATGTAATTACTATGTAGTTTAATTATTGCAAACTACTATTCCTTTCAAATCACGTAATGGTGTCGGTTGTAAGTTAGCATGAACATGTCATTAAAAAACATCTGAATCTAAACCCGCATCTATAATGTTTAAAGAAAATGTATTTACATAGATACATATGACGTGACTAATATAAAAAAATGAAATGACCACTCAAGATTGAAGATGTATTACTACATATTATATCGGTTTCTTTGTTGCTGCAGTAGTAATCCAGTCTAGGATGGTTTGACGAATTGTAGTTGTCGCATGTTTCTGTTTTAAATCAGCATCACATACACTAGTTGAAGATATCCTAATGAGTCATCATAAAAAATATTTGATTAATCAACTGATATAGTTTAGTCGGTACAGTCTCGAATATTTTGGTTTTATTTCGTTCCATCTAGTTTAGTCTGATTTTGTCTGACCTATTCGTGTTATTTCAATGTCACTCTCCTCTGCCTTTCTCCTGGAAACCTTTCAAGATTAATCATCCTCGCATCCATCATGCACCCATGCATATAGCGTAGCAATAAGGGAAGTTTCATATCTATCGATCTAGAAATCTGAAAAAGTCATAACGTCTGTATAACTCAGACTACAATCAAACTTTGTTTTCTTTTAGTAACTTTCTTTAGTAAAAATACTTAAACACAGTGCGTCATTCATTCATTAATGGTAAAAATAAATTGCTTTAACTACTAATCATTATTATTCATTCAACTCATCTGTTTAGTACAAATTACAAATGTAATAAAAGCTTTTATCACTCCGAATGCAATTTTACCATTTCGTATATTAGTAATTAGTTGGAATTCCCATTCCCATCATCAATGATCCACAAAAATGATTGGAATATTGACTCGTCTGCAGTGTGAGTATGTATATTTAAAATTGTTCTATAAAACCTTTACGAATAACTGTGTCAAAGAAACATGATATGTCCCTTGGATTATCATGCCCCAGTATTTGTTAATGAATTTTTATGTAGCCATATTTCACTGATAAACCTGATTCAGGAGAGAGTTTCAGTACCAGTGCACATTCGTGTGTCGCCATGATTTGATTAAACGGAGATGTAATGGATGGTTATTGGTTGCGTGTAAAAAGTACAGTTACAGTATGTATCATCCGTAAAAAGTTTTTCACAATTTACTGTCGCCAGATTCTTGTGGCACGTGAAACCTCATGCACAGACGCCGATTCATGCATAGTCAAACACAAATTCCAACATTTATATCAACATCTTCATTACATATTATCTTCTGGCTGCATTCCACATGCCATAAATATCATACAGACAACAGGCAGAGAATGTTGAAGATATAATTAAGGTGAAATTTAAACGCAAGTAGATCACAGCTTGCTTGATCGTATGTCTCCAATGAAAAGTATTTTATTTGCACATACTGTATACATCACTCAACGATTTTTGTATCAACAAATGACATTATGCAGTTGTCAGTCGGCTGTCATTCATGCGATTCCTTTTGAATGCTGTGATGTTATCAGCAATCATTGTAAACATAAATCACGAGGATATAGGAAGCAGGTCATGTTCAAACAGAACCAAATATGTGTTTCACCAAAACATATCATTCTTCCTGTGACCATTAATGTATATAAAATGGAAAAGTAATAGTAAGGCATTCAGTTGACGATGAGAGTGGAATGTAGTACTCATCCTCAGTGTTATGTGTATTATCAGTAGATGCTAATATGCGTTAAAATGAAATTAAGCTGAAACCCTGAAATATACGTGTCCTTCAAAAGAATGCAGAGCACACCGTCATTTACTTCTTGCCATAATTTACTACGAGTTGGCTTACGCGATTAGCTACCAAACTTGCATCAGATTTTTTTCCTGAATTTCCTAATAACGCATGATGGCTTTTGGACTGAGTCATGTGAAAGCTTTTATGAATGAGCAGCCTACAAAAGGTAGCTTTGATTCTTTGCACATTGGATCTGAAAAAATGGAGTCCAATTCTGCTCGCTACGCAAAAGTGAAGACGAGCCTAGCTTAATGTAAAGTTGTATTGTTGTGTTAATGTATAGTGCACATTTACTCCTGCAACATACATACGTGCTTATTACACCAAATATATGTACGATAAATGGGATTCCCACTTCGATTATGGTTTGAGGTTGGATCATTGCAAAATTGAAGACATTTGGTGTTGTACCTAATGGAATTTCATAGTAATTTTGTGTCATTCTAATCTTGTAAAAAGTACCTGACGAAGTAACCTGTTGATGAGCCTATACGTATAAAAGATATCATCGTCATAGTCAGGAGCATCACGTGAGGTGTGAGGTGAGATGAAGTATCATAAATTTATGCTTAGTTGACTTGGTAGTTGTTGCGTCTGTCAAGTTAAAGTTTTTTTCCTGCTCTGATATACCTAACCCAACTGTCCCCCACTCGTTGCTGCTTTGATGACCATCAACCCAAACACACATCAATCAGTCAGTAAACTCACTCCAACACAAAAAAAAATTGTTCACCAAGTGCCCGTGAACTCTGCATCCAGAGTTTACAGCAACACACACACACATGCGACGCAATGATAACAAAGGTTTGGCGTTTGTAAAATGAGCTGATGTACTACGCACATGGCATACACGTACACACAAACATAAATGTACTTGAATCTTCCATGCTTACTTATATGTACCAACAAATTAGTTGTGGTATATGTATATCTTTTAAATTGATGGACGTTTTACGAAAGTACCTGAATACATGCTTCTTTCAGGATCCGTCTGACTGAACTAAACTCAAAGCTTAAGCAATGTGGCGTATTGTGATGACAAGTGGTTGAATATCCATTAAATATTCGATCAAAATAATAAATAGTAATCATCAATGACGATGTTGACTTTTCTTGTGCATTGCGTGAGCATGTACAAAAAGGAATAGAATTTAAGATCCCTAACTACGTCAAGCGTGATACGATATGGATTCATTAATCAACGGGTATATATAAGAGACGAAGAAGAAGAAACCTTATATAATAATTGTGAATGAAGTCTATTAAGTTTGAATCAATTAACGAACTTGATACTTCGTGAAGATACTATTGCGCAGTAGCCTCTCTTCGATGTGGCATGTGGTACACTTTGAAATGCTAGCCGCTGGCTACAAATATACCTACTTTTGTATACTCTTCATCCACTCTAGATCAGTAACCCTGCCAGACACAAGCGTATTCCATATTATCAATTATAGTCATTACCACTGCAAGGAGTCAATGTAAAATGTGAATGGAGTATAGAAATAAAAACTTTCCACTTTATGACTTTCCGTATTTTTTTCCTTCCAAAATTGATCAGGGATTCCTTGATCGAAATCGAAAGGGGCATATACTAGAAATACCATTATACACTAAACCTGAGGACCTTGGCTAAAAGATTCTTCCTACGTAATTTATTCAACAGTTAGCACTGTAGGGTTGTTTGGGTTGGATGTTGGAACTTTGGAAGATAAGATACGAACTCCTAAGACGAAATCATAACATAATCACTGTATCCTCGCTTTGCTGTACCAAAACAAAAAGTAGAGCATTTTCGACAGTGGAAAATCTCCGGTAGATTGAAAAAGTTGTTAACCATGATTAAGGTGCGAGGTACAAATCATGCATAAATTGTTACTCCATGCACTCATTAAAAATGCTACAAGCATGCTCTTAAAATGTACTCTATGTTAAACATTTCAAAGTACGGAAAAGAACATCGTTCAGTGCTCGACAGTTGGAAGCTCCTACTTTTTTGTTTTGGCTCTGTATCACGTTTACGCAGCCGAATGCACCGGAACACTTGGGCAGATAAATGTAGACACTGGATAAATGTATGCGGAGCATCAGAGGTTATTTGGTACGATGACTTTGGAAAAGATTGACTGAAGCAGCATACATTTTTTGCACGCACGCTTTAAATCAATTAACAACGCCAATAGCAGTGCAGATTGAATTTTATTCACATGTGAAAATTTTGTCACCTTCAATCTTGAATTTTTCAACACTAAACAAACATTCAGATTTTTTTGCGAATCATTTTTAGCAGAAGCTGCGTTACAAACCCTGCGTTACCGTTGACCGTATATGCTTTTGACATGTGTGGTCGACAACTTTCATAATTAATCGTATTTGACGATTCCAATGAGACTCTTTGAGGTACATTCTTCCATTTTGGTGTATTCTGTGTATAATACGTCAGCAATTACAACATCACTCAAAAGATTCCATGAACATTTCGCTCTTAATATTAATATTATCATTGCTTTGGGATGATCTATTGACCTAAAAATTGTGCCACGTACTAACAAATTGTTGACATCGTGTCAAAACCGTTTGTAAGCAAACAAGCATTATTTATTTTCAGTAAAACGCAAAAATGGAAAAGTCAAAGAAGTATTACCTTTACTGAACTGAATGGAAGGGGTCAAAGTCCACATTTTTCTTAGTAATATCAAGATTATGGTGGGTTTAAAAACGAACCTATACCTATATATATTCTTAATTGATATGTGTGTATGTTACTGCCAGCGCTTTTACTCATTTCGTAAACATTTATGCTTCTTCTTAGGATGCAACAATCGTTATCATGTTTACTTTTTGTGTCATTCATTCTGTCCCTAGAATCAAAACTAGTAGAAATGTTAAGATAACCTCTTACAAGTTTATTTAAACAGAATAAATTATTTTGGCCTGGCTTTCAAACAGTAGACCATGACGCATCATAAACATCAAATGTGTACCCATACAAGAAACGCTAAAATGATTTATGAGTACGGCAAGTATTTTTCGCAAGGCAAACGATTGGAGCTCCAGCGAAGCTGGAGCGACAACTGTCTACTTGGAAACCATTCGATTCCAAAAATAGACAGTCGTGTACGACTAAGTATGGATTCACTTGATACCCCAGATCCTTAAAAATGTAGCACAGGCGAAACGTTACTAGCTAGAGACTTGGACCAAATACAAAATCCGTAGGTATTGACGTTCTGCATAATATCCAGTATCAAGTGTCACCCTACGTGTTGTAGTTTTAAAATTATCCATGAAAAGCATGGTTTCCAAGATGACCCTGTCGGGTTTAAGCCCTGTGGTTAGGGGATGGAATTATTTTTTTGGAAAAAACTTTATCATTTCCAACATTCCGATGTATAGAGCACCAGATAAACCAAAAAGAATTTTTGTAACTTAAGAAGTCTTCAAAATTATTAAGCACAAAATAAAATTACTACTACTACTACTACCACACTGTGTGTCATTACTGTTAGTAATGTTGGATGCTTGATGTACATTTTGTATGGGTTACTTAACGACACATACAAAATGTAATACATGTACATGCATCCTATGAGCGTAGGATATGGAAACTCATCACACTCCAAAAGCTTCAATCGTCAATCATAACTGCCCTTACACTTCGTCCTACGCAATCGGGTCTTTAGAACAATTTTCGACCGAGAGTGCAAGGATGTGTGCTTTAATTTTGAAAATTGAAATCCGACCACTAAATTTGGTGCTAGATAGTGTCGGACATAGATAGACAAAAGACTGGAGCTCCAGCGACTGCTGTCTACTTGGAAATCCTTGGATTCCAATAATAAACAGCCTCAAATAAAAAGGTTGAAATAAAAGAGCCAAATAAAAATTTGTTAACGAAAGGCAAAAGAAGTCTCTTTGCCTTCAATATGCAAGGAATAAAATAAAATAACAATTATGATTCCTATTGTATTTCAAAATAGCACATTGAAGGCAATGAGACTTCGTTTGCCTTTCGTTAACAAATTTTTATTTGGCTCTTTTATTAATAAACAAGTTTTGTAACATTCAACATTAATCAATAAAATACCGATTAAGATTACTATATGTCACACTAAACTGCAATTTAGGTCTCACAACTAATTTCGGCTAAAAATATGGTTTGTCAATGTTTCAACTGTTATAGACGGATACCTGACCTTTTTTCGCCTTCATTGATTGAAAGTAGAGGGTGTGTAGTTAAACAGCACTAGTTTTATTAATTTGTTTTATATATGTTTATATGAAAATAAATACTGCTTAGCACTAGATTTGAAGTTAACCAATCCTTGTTTAAATATCTTCATTGCTATAAGCAAGGTAGACAGTCACAATAAGATGTTAAGCAAAATTTATACAGCTTCTGACATTGACATTACTTACTACACTATATTATACTATATTATTTACAAATTCCAAGACTGCTTTCAAGACATTCCATAACGTGAGCCATTTACATACTGCACTCCATGCATTACAATGTAGTTTTGAGCTCATTTGCGTGTCATTTATAACTCCAAGACTAGCTTCGCACTTTCATAAAGAAGTATTTTACTGACTGATACTGATATTGAATGAATTGACTAGGTAATCGGCAAAATTGGAAAAGGGAAATAGGATGCAGAGGCTACTCTAATCTGTTAGTTTCCACAAGTTCAAGTATTGTATGCAAAATGATAAAGCAGGAAACGTTTCTTAATTAAATTTTACTTCTGATACTTATTTCCCTCTTCATTTCCTTTGAAGTCCAGCAAATGACTATGCCAATTGAAGATTACGTACGTTAGAGTTACGGCTTGAGCTTGATCCAGTAACTTCACTTCATTGTGGGAGTATGTAACTAAATTTAACGGTTGTGTGTGGGCCAACCCAATCGCTAGTGAGTTGCCATTTATTTCGTAAAACTTGTGTTCTTATCAGTAGTACCATCTTGAGTAAATAGAAGTTTAGAAAAGAGTTTTGACTTATGACGACTTTCGTCTTTTCATATTGTGTGCATTTTGCAAAGTTGCTGTAGCTGTACTCTCATAAGTGTCGAGCTTACTCAACTTCCTTCATTGATTAACTCAGCAGAAGTCATGCTCTACTTTGAGCCACTCACACTTTTCTTGACGAGCACAAAAAGGTAATTATCTGATCATTCATTGACTTGACATCCATTGGCTTTATCTGCATCACCGATTCTACAAATCTTGCCGCATGATGAGCCATACATTCAAGACCTTTAAGCATTCGTACGTCAATAAACAGTACACCTTTCTTAGAAATCATTCAGCTCATATGGAAAACTTTTATTTTTCTTAGATAGCATGATACTATATCTCAAGTACTGATTGTCGAACAGAATCCCTTTAAAATCATTTTTCATCTGCGCTGAGTTGGCTACTTAGGATTCCTCTAGTTCATTATAGGGCATACATATACGTATCAGTAGGAAAAGATGATGTAAAAACCATGTGGCATTACGCTAATAGACAATCAAGTATATAGTACTACGTTGCGGTCCCTTTTTTACCACCAATTGTAAAATAGATGTAAGTAATTTCATGCAAATGCACACACCACATGCAAATGTATAGCGAACTGTGACTGGCAACAAATGGCACAACATAGTTATAACGAATTGCAATGACTAAAAGATGAGTAAGCAAGCCAAAGCGTTGCTCTTCACTCTTCACTCTTACGTCATGACTCGACTCGGAATGTGTAAAAGTATGTATGAAATGTGAAGTGCAATTCATCTCTTTTGAGAATACTTTCTGTCCATCGTCATGTAGGCTTATTGAATGCCGACACTGGTTTACTTTTTTATCGTCTAGACACACGCAAAATTACTCACATCCGAATGAACTGTACTACTGATGCGACAGGAAGGGGTAGTTTTGGCACGCACGAGTCCTTGGCTAAAGATAAGAAAAATGTCAGACAAGGAATTTGGGTGGTAAACACATACGTGTTGTAATTGCATGTATATTTACATCGTATATATCTCATGATTTCCAGAGACAAGTCATGTGGACAATTTTGAATGACGCAAGTTTTATGTTTGTTTTTGTGCATTCTGCGACGATAACTAATGTTACAATTTATCGCACATGTGCAGACTATTAAACCACCTTAACATTCTTTTTAGCACATGTATGATCAGGACGAAATCATAGTCATAGTACATAAATGAGTACAGGAATTATGGTGACAACATAATCCAAAATCGTCTTAAATGTTAAATAGGTACATCCAGTATGATTTCATTCTTTAGTCTGTTAACTTTTATTCCCTCATTAACTACTGTCTGTCAATTGAATTTTTCCATTGAATTGAGGCACGTAATCAAATGAAATTATCAGGAATAATTGTGAAGTTAGCAGGAGACTATGGGGGTTCGTCTCGGGTAATTATGCAACCATGATATGATGAGTTTAGTGATAATGATTATATAATGAATTCCAATGAATTCTGCGAACTTGTTGTTTGTCATAATCTTGTCACTGTCACTTAAAATAGTTTAAAATTGCTATTAAGAACGCCAACCCACATTACTAACTACGCCGTTTACTTACCCATGTCTGCGACCTCTCATTGGGATGGGCATCTTTGGAGGCTGGGCGTTATACAGTTTCCTGTTGGATAATATTTCAGCGCGCCTAACTAAGGTCCTTTACTATAATACATATCCTATCATAGACTATAGACACAAATATTAGTAGTAAAAACTATCCAAAAATACTATCCGAAGCACTTATGACGACATCTGCTTAATTTCATGGCATTATTCATTCATTAAATGATTCTTCATACTTAATTGATATTGCTCTGACGTTACACAATTGTAGTATGAAATAACCATTGTAAATTTAAATTAAGCCAAAACAGCGTATTTGTGAAAAAGGTCATATGACTGGGGTCTGCTATTTGGTTTGATCTGGCTAAGTCCTCTCATTCATAATTTTTTTGTCCCGTTGCGTAACATTATCCATATAATATATACACATCTCACAAAACTACTATATTGATCACTTGATCAATGGAAGTTGTAAAAATGAAGCATGAAAACTTGCGCTGTACAACTGTAACGTAGATGGATGGGACAAACAAAGCTTTTTAGCATGATATGAATTTGTGGGCGATACGTGTATATAGAAAGGTCCCAAACAAACGGTCGGGAATTTGATTACTACATCCACTAAATCGTAATGAAGTATTTAATGAAAAATAGTAGTAATAATGAAAATTTAATGGATCATAATTACAATGGGATTCCCACGGGAAGTGGAACACCAGCTTTAAAAAATTGGCATATATTAGTCACTGATTTGAACCGTAAAATTATACGAATGAAGCCAAAAATTACTGATTTTTGCAATTTATTTTCAATTATTTTTTTCTAAAGAATTCCAAAAAACTAACAACTAAGTAAGTCAACCTAAACAAATATGTATAAGTCGATGATGTAACCTTTTAGAAGTGTTGGGAATGCTGACACGTTCTCGTAAATCCCCACTATCCCCAGCCAGTAATTTAACCCCAAGTTAAATGCTTCATTTTTGAATTGCTGTAATTAGCAAACTAATTTTCATGTATTCGAGCGGTATTTGACCTTCAAATTTTCAAATTATAACTCCAACAAAGTTGAATATAAAATTTCCCGAATGGTTCTGTTTAACTAGATGGAACTGATTCTAATTGAGTAATCGAGTTAGGGAAATTCCCTTTGTATATATTACCCTGGTCAAAGTTTCTGATGATCGCTTACTTGCTATTCGCAAGCAATGTGCATCTTGGTATAATCCTTTAAGTTATCAGTGAATGCAAAAGTAAATTACCTTACTTTCAAATTTTAATAGAGATTAATCATCTACCAACCAAATTAGGAGGACAAATTTCCATTGAGGCTACTTTTTACAATTGGCCCTGACAGCATAATCAAGAAGGATTTTTACTCCTAGATTCATTTTCACTTTGAAGGAATGTTGCGGATGGATGGAGGGTACGTGAGTAAAGTCATGCAATGCAATACATATATGTAATCAGCCTCGAATCTGATGCACACATTCAGAAGCGAGCCGATAGTCATACTAAAAACTAGCAATCGGGTTATCGTTAGTAGACTAATAGAAAAAGTGTACATATACATTTATACGTAGTTTAATATGCGTTTCTATACGCATACTTATACGTATACAAAACAGCGTCATTCTTCTATACTAGAGCGATAATAATAATGATACTAGGGTTGAAAACCCCAATAGAGCACATGTTCTCTGAGTTCTGAATAATTGCTCAATGCCCCCATGCGCACACAATACGTTATGCAACCATGCAGCTGTCTTAATATATCTCTGTTCCAAAAGAAGAAAAAAACTGAATGATACTTGTTGCACGTCTGCTGTGGCTACACGAGAAATGGATACAGCAAATGAAAAGAGACGACACATATACTTCACAAAAATTGAAACGTCGACAATCGTCTACATAGTTTTTTTAACAATGGTTTGTTTCACATTGCTCGAATAATTTAAGCGATACCTTCCATTCCTTCCTATTGTTATGATGATGCAATAAGCTAAGCAGAGGGGTGCCTTTCTTTCTATTCATGAATACGAAGAATCCGAGGTTTTCTTTAGCGTCAAAAAGCTCCAGAAATCCAGGTTTTGTCTTGTACAAACCTGAACAGTTACACCATCATTATGCAATTATCAATTAGGTCAATCCATGAGCTTTTTTGTTGTCTCCCCTTTGCTTTTCTGGATGGGAGGGAGGAGGAGCAATGGTTCATTGAAAATATCGTACGATGTACTACCAGACCAATTCCTTTCTCATCTCTTAGAAAACGCGCTGCATGTGCTTCTCGGTCCTTTCTTCATAAATGTCTACCTTCGTTCTTAATAAAACGTCCCAGACAGAGATATTCATCTTTTTCCACGTGAAAAGGAAATAATATTTTATATGCCGGCTCCGTGTTCATCATATCAGAGGAACCGGTGCGGTGTAAGTGTTAGGTACTTGCATCAAACATTCCAATACCATAATTTTTTGTCTCACTCAGTGGCTTTTTTTCAGTTGCACATTTTCACATTTTTTACCGGGTGAGTGAGCCCAAATGAATCACCCCTCCGTTTTCAAACGTTTTGCCCTCCACTTTTACATTACTTGTCTGGCTCAACTCCGAGCCTCGCATCGCTTTCCTTATATTACAAACAATCTACGTATGTATGCATAAGTATACTAACTATATATATATTTCTATATATCTAAGAGGATTGAGCTTGGTAAGCCGGTGCATGTTCCAGGAGACGATGGCATGGATTTCGTCTGACGTTTTTAATCCACCAAGCTCACTACCACCCTCATGAAAGATTGACATTGAATCAGTGTTACTAAGAAATGAAAAAAATGAATTTATTTTTTATAGCTAAAAGAAAACGTTCTTAAATCGCCGGAAGGCCAAGAATTGGAAGCGAAGAGGGATCAAGTCAATTACTATGTGTCCCAGTTCCTAGTAAATGAACTTGTGGCATGGCATGATGTTAAGCTCAAAGTTGTTAATTTATTTATTGATTTATGAATGTCCAAATATGTCTTTACAATTTGCGTCATCATCCTAAATAGTACGTGATATACTACTTTATCATTAAACAAGTAAAATCAAAAGAACCTTCTAGAAGTGGAGTACTGCGAATTAGAAAATATAATACGTGGTAGCTTTCATGTATAACGCTAATCATGTGAGGTCCCTGTCCATCTCAATTCAGAAAATATTGTATAGTTTCATCTGCAAGAGTTGTAGGATGGGTACCTTCTCGATTGGTTTGACGGATGACTCACTTGATCTGGCCAATATAACTTGTGATAACTAAAGCGACCGCGAGGATGCTTTTTTGGACGTTTATAGGATGCTCTTTTAAAAATTGTAGGATGCTTTCAGGATGCTTTTTTCAATTTCACCCCAAAAACCCAAAAAAAGCTTCGAAACTTATTTTTGTCCCAAAAACTATCGTTAAAGCTATTTCTAAGAATTCGAAGGGACCTTGGCAGTCAGTGCTCAGACCCCTAACTAGGGGTCCTGGACCCCTAAGTAGGGGCCCTGCTTGGACCCCTAAGTAGAGGTCCTGGACCCCTAAGTAAGGGTCCAAATATAATACTTTACAAAACGAAGTTTTCAAAAGTTTGGAAGTTCAAAACAAATACTAAGTAAAAAATGTGATAATAAGTATTTATGAACATATCACATGTACATAAGAAACAAAAACTAAATTTAAAAAAAATTCAATCGATTTAGTTTAAACTCAGAACACACAGGTTATTTTTTATGGTGAATGAACTGTTATTGTTATACTTTAAATTAACCGAGTATTTCGAAAAAATGCGCGCGAAAATTTAAAAAAATCAATTGATTTATTTGAAACTTAGTATACACGGGTTATTTTACATAATGAATCAGCTGGTAACATTAGAATTTAAATTCATTAAGTATTTCGAAAGTTTGTGCGCGAAAATTTAAAATATCGACCCATTTAATTGAAACTGAGTATACACAGGTTATTTTTTATGAGTCCACTGGAAACATTAGAATTTAAATTCAGAAAGGATTTCGAAAGTATATGCGCGAAAAATTAAAAAACCAATCGATTTAATTTCATGGTGAATCAACTGACAGTTTTAGATTTTAAATTATATTTTAAATAATTATTTATTGCAATGAAGGTATGAAATGCAGTTTTAATAAATTCTGTTAAAATTTAGAGAACGCACTTGTACTTACTACACTATTCCATTTAGATTTCTACAGACCATATTACTATGTACTATATACTATGTACTATATATACTATGTATTTCAACATGTCAAATAGCCTGTAGATCCTGCTTTTCAGGTAAATCTAATGATTTTTTTTAATTTTCATGCGTATAATTTCGAAATACCCAGTGAATTTAAAATATAATGCGACCAGTAGATTTATTATGCAAAATAACCTGTGTATACTGAGTTTCAATTAAATCGATTGTTTTTTAAATTTTCGCGCGTATAGTTTGAAATACTCAGTGAATTTAAAATCTAATATAAACAGCATATTTACCATATAAAATAACTTGTGTATACTGAGTTTCAATTAAATCGATTGTTTTTTAAATTTTCGCGCGTATAGTTTGAAATACTCAGTGAATTTAAAATCTAATGTAAACAGCTGATTTACCATATAAAATAACTTGTGCATACTGATTTTCAATTAAATCGATTGAATTTCACAATTAGTGTGACATTACGCTCTACACTGTACAAGCCCCCCAAATGACCAAATTTTCATTCTTAAAAAGTTATTTCATTGCTTTCAAATATTCTGCTTAGGACCCTTACTTAGAGGTCCTGGACCCCTAAGTAGGGGTCCAAATTTAAAAAAAATATTTATTGAAGTCATGAATACCTTTAAAAATTCGTGGTAAATACGTTAATTACCAACAAAAATTAAACATTTTTTTAAAATAAATACAAAAATTTTAAGGCCTTGCTCTACATTATAATGAATTTAATCTCATATTTTACAAATTAAATTCATTTACTCAAAATCCACACGGTGAAAAAAAAATGCTGCACGGTGAAAAAATCTTAAATTTTATTATGTTTATAAAACCTATTTTTAATGTTTGTTACTCTTTAACGTTTTCTGTTACAAAATTATTTTTGATAAAAATGAATTTTTGGACCCTTACTTAGAGGTCCAGGACCCCTACTTAGGGGTCGGACCCTTACTTAGGGGTCCCGGACCTCTACTTAGGGGTCCAAGCAGGGCCCCTACTTAGGGGTCCAGGACCCCTAGTTAGGGGTCTGAGCACTGACTGCTTGGGGCAGTTTTTACACATTTCTATTGCTCGATTTCAAGTAATTGACCTTCTTGCAATCCAATTTGTAAAAATTTTTCAATTATTTTTCGCAAAAAGTTTGTCAAAATTGATATTTTTTGGTATTTTATTTCGAATTTCTGCACATTTCTAGTGTTTTTACATTGGAAAGCTTTAAATAGGGTCAGGATGCCTTCAGGATGCTTTTTTGGCTCAGGATGCTTTTTGGATGCTTTTATGCTTTTTCAAAAAAATTAAATTACATATTTGAAATCCTCACGAAAATAGCTGCTAGAAAGACCCAGCGACCATAGGTCTATTGTTTAGGATGCTTTTAAGATGCTTCGGATGCTTTTTGGTCGCTTTAGTGATAACTATCTGTCTGACAGTTCTTTGAAGCGCCGTGATAGAAATAAAAATGAAGAGGATTTCAATATTATACCCATTCAGATATTTTATATACACTCATCACTGTGGTGTGACTGACAATGGGCATGGTACAATGGCTCCAAAAAGTCTGCATCTCTTTTGCATTCCCTAATAAGCCGGTTGATTGTCGATCATATTATATATGAACATTGCAGTGCAGGTCAATTAGACGAGTCTTTTCTTGCTTGCCAATTGCCATCTACCACACCTTCCTTATTACATGGTTTATTGAATCATTTATTAAAAGTTTTCAGGTATTCCTGTAAATAGCATAGTACAAAAAACTTGTGCATACTGCCAGAGTGCTGACTGTGGAAAATTCCTTAGATTTTCTTATTCAGGTACATTAGATTAAATGCACACACGCTATATATTCTATACATCAGCAGGCAATGGATGGTTTATTGTAATTATAGCTAACTACGTGGTAGAGAGACGAAGTGAAGAAGTTGGTTTGTAGATTGTAGCCCTTCTTATTTCTTCTTGATGTGTTCTGATTCTAAATGATGTAAATCCATGCAAGATTTTGTTGCAGAGCTTTTTCCCTCTTACAATAGTACAAACTTTTTTTCTCAAATGCCAGGTGTAACCGTCTCCCTCTCTAACTTTTGATATGCCTTTGACTCTCGGGCAATCCCATGAAGTACTTCAATTCAGTTCAGTTGGTAGTATAAACTACAAACTGGTACCTTAAATATATAAGATATGCTTCTTACTGAAGATAATAGTTTCAAAGTTAAACTCGAATACGTTTTAATTTAAAGGGGAGCAATGACAGTGAGTTCATGTGACTGAGAAAGACGCATTTTCGTAGCAGTCCACATCAAATAATACACTTAAGTATCGATTTCAACGTAATATTACATGTGGTACATGCCGGTTTCTTCTACTCTCTCTCCGCTTCTCTCTCTCTTTCCTTATAGGCAACTCCACTACATCAACACTGTGTGATGTGATGAGCCCTCATAACGATGAGTACCAGAATACACTGTAAAGAGACCTTGTCTTGCCAGTTGCTGGTTCTGTTATAGGGACCTCTTCTGCTACTCCACCTTTACTTACACCAGCCAGCAGCAGCAGCAGCGCAAGAACACTCATCATCACTCATTCAGCACATCTTTCTGCGTCTCAAACTGCTTGCGAGACTCTATAACATAGCATCTACAAACGTATGAGATCTTTCTTCCTTTCTGATATAGCGTGTGTGGTTGGTTATGTATGTACATGTACGTATAGTTTACTAAATATGTACATGTGTGACTTGACTTCCCTTCATTGCGCATCAACTCCAATATGCAATATTGCATGTGCTTTTATCATTATTTCTGGTAGAAATAGTATTGGTTTTGTATAAGAAAACTAACTACCTTGTACAACAGCGCAGTACATATACATATTATATTGTCCAGATACGCCATTATTTTGGACACTTTAGTTTTATACTTATTAATGAGACAATAAGTAATAACTATTAAGAAATTGTATGCATAGTTATACAACAAAAATTGTAATCCTTATATCTGCCTACGTGTGTATAGGAAACAGCATTAGTCTAGTTGATATAAGTATATCTACTCTCAACATGTGGCTGTATACCCGAATCCACTTCCACTCCACACATTACGTCAAATGCACATACCCAAGTCACGTATATAATCGGAACGATTTCAGAACTTTGTTTTCAGTTACTATCTGACATCAGTCGAGTCATCATTCAGGAAGAAAGCAAGCAAGAGGATTACGTAGGCACAATTTATTTTATTTTCTCTTCACAATCCCGTTTCATTTCACCCCATTCAATCCTTTCTCTGGAGTTGCTTAAGCATATATGCTCATAGCAAAAGATCAACTTTTTCATAAACTAGGAAAAGGAAAGACAGCAAGGAAAATATTTCCTAACAATAATAGACGACTAATCGAGCAAAGCAAAAATATCATCGATCGTGAAAACCTGTTGTGCAAACAAACCATTTATAAACGCCGTGCCGTAGAGCACTTTATATATTAATTCCGATTTGAAAAGCTTTGGTGTCCAGCAAGCAAGCGGAGCAGCAAACTAAGGTACGTGCTTAATATTTTTAATTCTGCTAAATTAAGCAAACAAAACTAAATTTCAAAACGACAAAGCATTGCACGAGTCTGACACATACATAAAGTATTTATATACTTAAAGTTTGTAAAAGCATACTCCATTATGGACTAGTAATGGATACACAAGATAGGAAGCTAAAGTATATGAAATGAAACATTCGTAGAAACATACAAAACAAGCTCATAGTAAAGCATGTCATAAAACACTATAGAAAAGCTGACAATATGAGCGGAGATCACACTTTAAATGATTAAAATAGGCATAGAATTTCATATTTTTGGGTTATAGTTTTCCATTCCCTCCTTTTCATTTTACATTTGTATGGTATACTTGACCTGTTTTGTGTGTTTTCGTTTGTCCAAAATAACTTTGAGTTCACTCGAGGCAAGTCCTTGACAGGTATATGTTTTGCGTATCTAGCTAGCTCAAGATGAAATACCATTTAAATGCTCACATGCTGCTTCCACGTTTCCAGACACATAGTGTAAGACATATTTGCAGAAAGTTTGTAGAGGAAGTAAACAGGAAGGAAGAGAAAGTAGAGAAAAGGGTTTTATTGAATCACTGGAAGTAGCTCATTTTATTGTGTATATGTATTTTATTATAGTGGCACACTACGATATATTATACTTCTGAAGAACGAGAGATGGAGAAAGGTAACTTGCTTTGAATTTACTGGGGCATAAAGACACCAAGCTAGACAACACACTATATATATTGATTTCTGTTGAGTTTTATTGGTATCATGGTATTCCAAGTTGCTTCCAGACATGAAAGCACAATTGGATAACGCATAGTCGCTTAAATTTCGGTTAGGGAGTACACAAGGTATATATATTATGTATTTTTTTAGATTGTTGGTTGCTTTATTACTATTACACAGAACTATACTGATTCTTCTGTTTCCCATTTATGCTCATCAAATTTTACCTCAATTCCGAGTCTATAAGCTGGTGATCCGTAGCACACAAATTGTTTCCCAAACTTCAACTAACAATGTAATAAAGTAATATTTCTTTTATAAATTTTTGTTCTCACGCGCACATGTTTAATGCTCGCACTTTGCAGCGCAGTTTATCGATCTAGTATTACTAGCCGCTTACACACGTGTGGAGCGTAATAAAGTAGAAAACTAAGGATGATGGAGTGAAATAAAAACTAAAATTCTTTAACAGTCCAGCTCCAGAACCCCTAACATTCCTAATACTACTTTTAGCTTCCTGGCAAAGTGTTGAGATAAAAGTATTAAAACGGAGAAAAAAGTTTTTTTCCCTATTTATCTGGAAAACCCAAGAGGAGCATTCACCAACTAACTCCTTGCCCATTGTCATAAAACCAAGTAGGCCCAAGCTCATATTTCCCATGAGGTTTCATTGATTCGATTCAGGAGCATTACAAATTACTAGGAGCATATAAGAACTAGAACACATCATTATTTCTTCATTTATTGTCATTCATTCCGGAAACCTGGGAGGAAAAAAATCAACTTGCCAATTCATTCGTTTTAGTATCATCTTATATTATCTTGCGTATTTGTAGGGTTCACTCAAATATTTTCCCACAACGTGACTGCTTAATAACTAGTGAATTTACAAACAGCCTATTTGAGCCCTCGCTTTATGTAGCGTTTTGTAAAACTAATGCTAAACTATTCTTGAAGGATTTACAACAGAATTTCTATTTGCGCTCTACGAGAAATCCCCTTCAGACGACACTAGAAATGCATATGACAACTCCTGAAAGTTGTACACTTACCAGTCGTTTTCATGTCATAAGTAATATTTCAAAGTAAAAGACCTCTAAATAAGTATATTAAAAACCTCATATGTGTTGTATGTATTGGAGGGGAGGACAAGTTGACATGAAAGCAGTTTCACGTTTCACACATTTATAATACGTAAAACCAGTCATTCCATCGTCATTTTCAAAAGTCTTGCGTGCATTTTCAACCCATGCAATGCAATTCTAATATCCCATACCGTACGTGAGAATGAGCAAACATTGCGTTGCATCGCGTGGGTGCTATTATAGTGCCACTACTAAAAGCGACTTGAGTAAAGGATGAAACAAGATGAGATGATGATGGCATTTCCCTCGCTCTTTCATAGATTAAACGGACCTGAAAAATAAGTTTTTCTTACTTTACTTACTTACCCCACTCACTGTCGTAGTTTTTTTTGTAGTGGGTCCTATCCAAATCCCAGAAAGGTTTTCGTTTAGACAGGCATCGAACAAGGCTTTTTAAAAGCCCTCTTTATATCTATACATTATGTTTCCGTCAATTCATAAAAACTTTTTTTTTTCTGAAATGGTATTCATTGTGTGTAACTTGTTAGTATGCAGGGCATACAAGATACGACTACAACCTTACTACTACTATTTTTCTCTCTTCTGCATCATTTTTTCATCATCATTGCTTTACATGGTCTCAACATGGTATTACTTCTGTAAGAGATACACTCACAGAAGTTAACTGGTCTGCTCGCACAAGATGAGTTTTGTTGTACTCGCTTTCATACTCTTTTCCTCGTAGTCATACAAACTCACACACGCACGCACACATACTTACACATCACACGGCTTTTTGGTGATATATCAACCCAACGCAAAACGTTGGGGCTCCCCAGTAACATAGCTGAAGTCTAGTTGTGAAGTACAAAAAAAAATTGTGTGTCTTGTGCATCATCCCCGTGTCCGTTGCTGTCCAATTTTTATCACACGTATTACTTTACTCCATTATTCACACGATTCACGTTTACGAACATTGATTCTTTCTTTCATTACGAAGCAACAGAATACGTGCTTCTTGTGCCAATAGCAAAGGAACTGTGTGAGAACAAGAAGTATATAAAAAAAGGATCATAATATTTAGGACCAAAACCAAACTTACGTTCCTCAAGACAATCTTGCGTCAGCCAAAAATAAAAGTAAGTAAAATAGACGATGCATTATTGTTTCATTACGTTTTTATTCCATCCGATCTGCAGGGGCAAACGCAGAAAAGGCCGTGGCAGGAGCAATATGAATATCAGTCAGCAAGTATTTAGTGAGAAAGAAGAAAAGTGCTTTTACACTACTGTTCTTGATTAGTAATTACAGTTGCTTCTCACTTATCCCTTTTACTAGAGTGTATGAATGATAGTATACACACACGTTTTTATACTTATATCCTCTCTTCTCTCAATGAACTAGAGATCTACAAACATGCATACCACATCATTCACATCCCACCATAAAAAAAACGAGAAACGTTTTCTCATTCATTTGTTCATTCATTCCCCCTGTATTTATCATTTTTCACCATCTCTCTCTCGCTCTCTACTCACTCTTCACAAACATTTAGTTGTATCCAGACGAGCTAGCTCCGATGAGAAGAAAGTAATTACGTATAAACACGCATCTGCATATTTTACGTTTGCTTAGTAGTAGTAGTTGCCTATATGTTTATAAGCATCATCATATAACGTATATTATGTGTGTTTAGCGACAGTTGTTTGGTAATATAGAAGTAATATATATAGTAGGCATCTACTTTACTACAAAAAAATATGTGTGTATATCTGTTAAGTTAAAAAGAAACGTAGATGATGGATGATCATGATTTGTATCTCCTCTTTCATTCTTTTGCAGGTTGAACGTTTTCTTTTCAGTGTTAACTGAGAAGCCGAAGAAAGACGTGGTAGCAATCTTCAATCTCTTTGAATTTTGATTATAATAATTGACTTGTGGTACTTGTTTTGCCGGTGTGCACCAACTTTAAAAAAATATTGCACAAACATCGCTTTAAGGACTATACCTGTTGAACTCTTGCAAAGGAAAATTGAAGTTGTCGTCCACATAATATTTGCTTTTTACAAAGAAGCCAATTTTTCATCAACTTAAAAGCAGGAAAAAGACGAAAAGTTTCAAGTTGATTTTGTGACTTTTCTTCTACAAATTTCACAAACCGAAAGTATTCTCTACTTGTTTGGCATCCCATCTTGAATAAAGATAACATGGAGTTCCCAGCAAGTTCAGTTTTTCCATCAGCTTCCTCATCAGGGTCAAGAAGCAGCAGAATAAGTAACAGATCGAGGAACAGGTCAACGTGGCCGACGACATCAGGATTGATGTCAAATGGATACTTGGCAGTTCTTGTGATTTTGGTGGTTGTTACACTCCAGTTCGCCAGCAGTGTCCAGTCAGCGACTTTAAACAAGGTTTGTACAAATTTATTTTTTCATTCTTTTTCTATAATATTCTCTGACTGCTTTCCTTGTTTTTGCCAAAAAGTTTTGTTTCAAGTCAGTCGACCTTTAACTTGAAAGGAGAAAGAAGCTAGTATCTGACGCATAAGAGTTTAATGCATATAGATTATAAACTGAATGTAGAAACAGGCAGGTATGCATAATGACTTCACATTATTTTGGTAATATATGTAAAACAGTTACACAGTAGTTGCCATTTTACTACACATACTGCCTGCGATTTGAAGATAGGAAAACTTCCTCTCCTGTCCCTGTACTTTACTTCTGCTCACTGCCGTAAAATTATTAAATTGAATCATTATCCTATCTATATTCATATATTGCATGATTGTGGTCATAATACGAAAGAATGGCCGTCTATCTGGCTATTATCTTCCGAGTCCAAGTCAGTAGAGGTCACAAGCATGAGAACCGAATACTTTTACGTTTTCAACATTGTTCTGTCTTATTTCGTAGGATATTATGTAGAAATGACTGACGTGAATGAAAAAATAAACGGTTGCGTCATGGAGTTGAGCAGTAGTAGTATCAGTCAGATGTATGAGAAATGAGACACAATCATTATGGGTTTGTTGTACCTAAATACAAGACAAGTAGTTTTCGGTTATGTAGCAGGTAACTTTCATCATAATGTGATTTGAGTGGTGTCATGCGAAACAAATGAAAGTGATGTGATGGGCCACCGTACTATGTGTGAAAAAGGTGCTGTCATTTGAGAGTAAACGTATAGAAAAAAAGAACATGTTACATGATGTGATGTATGTATGCATGTATGTTTCGCGGCGTAGAGAAATGAATGCAAGCAAAGGCACGATACGATTGTGAACAAACACAATATAAATCTTCATTCAAGTTCACATACTTCGTGTATGTTTATATAGGTAGGTAGTCAGACTCAGACAATGTACACAAATGAAATCCAGGCTCCGTGAAAAATAAAGTACAATACCCTAAAGACTCTATCTGTTCTGTTTGTACGTACCCAAGAACCAGACACCTCATATGTGTCATGTCACATTTAACATTGAGCTTAACTTTGCAAAAAAAAAAGCAATGTTTGAAACTGACAGATATGCCAACCTAGTTTTTTATAGCGAACGAATGGTCAGCAGATTGCAAGTAGTCGTAGAGAGTTAAGATAACATTAATTCCCTAGCATTACGTCTGTCTGGAATTGGATTGCCAAACTAACATTAACACAGTGCTTTTGTTGAATGATAGCAAACTTAATATATATAATTTAGTACTTACATAATATGTATTAAATAGCATGTAGCATGTAGCAATGCAGAATGCATCCAATTTAACGCAAATTATGCAGGAGTTTGCACTTTGCCCTGTAGCCTGTTTCAACTAGCCCAAGAATATTAAGGGAACTACCTAAATTTCAATTAGGATTAAAAATACTAATGGTCACAAGAATAACTAGATAAAACCACTTACAACCGTCTTTGCTTAAATCAAGCAGATGTCCATATAATGCTTCATGTTGGAAATGCTGTTGGCTGGCAGAAGTAAGGCAGGGGATGTCTCAATTGAATGTCATAAAATAATGATGCTGCCATATATAACTTTTGCACTGTAGTCATACAGTCCGTTTGCGTCGCATTTTACCATAAGTCGTGTAACCTACAGACTGGATTTTTATTCTCTCGATTTTCGTTGTTTGTGTTTTGCAGTTATGGCCATTTACTGTTTTAAGTTCTGAATATACTGCAAAAATTCAGGTGTAATCGGTGCGCACGTTCAGTAAAAACTTTATTATGAAAATTTTCATTTTTATGCCTTCATATTTTCTTATTTATTTGCTCCATAATATATATAAATTCATCATGCAGTAGCATCGGTAAATAAATTTTATGATTGCAGCGTACAAATATTTGTGATTTGATACTCCCATCCATTTGCACAGGGATTGACATTTAACTGACAATTTTGCTGGCTGCTACTGCATATTCTCTTTATGATACAATTTATTTGGAATTTATTTTAATATACATGTAAAAACTGGCATATGAAATTCAAATTTTATGACCCATCATAATATATCATTTTATTCCGGTTTATATATTATAAAAAAGTGGTCAGGCAAAAAAATACATGAAATATGAATGTGTATCTTGAACTTTATAACGCATGTTTCAATGTTACAGCCAGTTTTTTCTGGTTGTATTAAAAAGCCAAGAGAATTGAAGGAACAAAACTAGCAATTTCTGAAGCAAGTGGATGGTCAGGATTTTCAAAGTGTACTTACCGTGCGGACAGAAAATTTCCTCGAATGTTAAAAGTCCAACTAGGAAAGAGTTAAATCTTTCACTGATTACAAATATAATTACTATAAGTTTATATCCCCCTGCCAAAGGACACATGAAAAGAATGTGCCTGCAGGACAAGTGCTGAATTAACTACAAAAAAAAATGTATATGCATAGTGTTTGTCCTTGTTTTAAATTCTATTGCCCATTTATTCCACATGTTTCAAAGTGATAAAGTTTTCACTTAATTAAATGTTCCAGCATTTTTGCCTTTGCCTTCAGTATGCACTTCATGCAAAATTGGCAAAATGAAACGAACCATTTATTTACTTTCAACTTGACGCGATAAGCCAGTCAGCAAATATTATTCATTAAAAACACAGACATCAAGTGCCGTTTTAAAAAAGTGTTTATTCATGGTATAAAGCATTTACATACAGCCGCTTCTACACTTAAAGCGGGGTCTGCGAGTAGTAGTGACCAGAATAACCTTTTCTAGATTAAACTCAATCTGACATGATAGTACTTGATACATTTTTATAAAATACTTGTTGCTGCAGCTGCCAAGATGATATTTCTTGCGGATTCCATTAAATGGAGGACACATTATCTATTTTGTCTGGCTTGACTGAAAACTGCAAAGTGGTAAATACAACACCACAAGTATTTGTAGGAAATTGAAAATGGTGGTAAATCCATTGACTGGTGTTAAAAGGTCATTTACCAGAGTTCGCGGTTTTGGTATCAATAAGGTTGAAATACAAATAATGGTATTGATTTTTGCTGGTGAATTCAATCCAATATACTTTTTATGTGGCCACTTCAATAGAAAATGCTAAACCCATGAAATTCTTATCAAACTCCATGTATAATAACAAAATTGGGTACAAAGTTATCGCAAATGGTATTGAAACGAAAGATTCAGTAGTGTGTTGCTTTCATTCAGGGCTTTGTTCATAGACATTGAAATCATTGAATTACTTATGACGGCACCTTTACTCAAAAGAGATGATTTGTTGTAGGAAAGCAGAGATATGTGTATCGTACTAAAAACAGTTGTCACTTGTTGGTAACCCTGCTGAATTACACACGAGAGGTATTTATTTAAATTGCCAGCCATCACCATTGACTTTTTTTTTAGGAAAATGATTCTTGTATGCGTTTTTGGTTTACGAAGTAGAGAAAAGGAGGAATAAAGCAAGCAAGCACTACTACATCTAGATTTGCTTCTTCAGATTATGTTTCGTAATTTGTTAAATTTAATATATATACTTGCAAGACAGCCTAGCCTTTCTGTATTATGTGTTACAAATTTGGGTTTTTACTTCTACCCGATTCATGATGACACATAATATAATACAAAAGATTATGGTAGTATGTGCCTTTTCCCGTACTTTATACGCACACCTTCATATTATTATAATATTATGTAGTACGTATTTGTAAGCTGTCACTACAATCACCAGCACACCGCGGCACATCGTGACTCGGGATATTTACAAATGAGCAAAATATTGCTGGGTGCTACAAAGGTAAAAGGTAGAGGCGATTATGATTTATTTCATTTTCTGCAAAACACGCGTTTTATTTTGCTGTCATGAGTTTAGTATAGGGTTCCAACCATCGATGTTATTTTGAATGAGTCACGAATTAGTCGTAGTCACTCATCGGCAGTAGCAAGCATAATAAATGACTTTTTCTTCGTAGTTTTTACACAATATAGAAAGATTATAAGAAGTTTTCTAGTTGTTGTTCCGTCTGGTAATATAGCGTAATACCGTGCACGTAGACATCATTAAATATAAATGAAATGTGAAAGCCTATATTGTATAGTACGTATTATTTTTTGTCTCATGAATGGAACCCCGTCATTATTAATGATCTTTCAAGAATGTCGCTCTCATTAATAATTTATGTAGAGGTACGCTACTTTAATCTATTGTCTGATACTACCATAGCCTAAGAATCCAACGTGATTCTTATTTCTTCCTGTGAGTGGAAATTCTTTCTCTTGGAAATCTTATTACAAATTAATTAATTACCGTATGTATAGCAATATAGCTCAAGCTTTTTATGCTGGCATGAGTAAGTGATACACGTGGAAAGAAATTAAGCATTTCATTTCATCATCCCACCACCTATAGTGGAAATTTGTTCTTGAGGAACTATTTATAAACATAAATATTCTATACAGTCACCATGTATTATGCATCATGTAGCACGTACCAATTCTAATAAAAGCAGTTCAATAGTCAAGGTCAACATTCACTGAAAATACATAGTTTTAGCTACCCAAGTCTTAGAAAATTGGGGTAAAATGTGTGTTTCATTTGATACGCACAAAGCAAAGTACTATACCTTACGAAGCTTCTACGCAGTACACGATGAAAATTTAGTGCACGCATCATCCTCCTCATTAGTGAGGAATTCCGTTCGTAATGTAATCATTATTGTTTCCCCACCAAAGAATGGGATTCACATTCATGAGATAAATGCGGATATGATCTGAACAGAAACGCAGATGTGCTTTGCATATGTTTCAATGTAGAACAATATTAGTAGGTCTTCATTCATATGGAAAATATATGCAACATGGAATTGATAAGTGGGTACGGAAAGTACAAGCCATACAGAAATACTATAGCCAACCAACTCAAATGATTTGAGCAAACTTCTCCCATTATCGATCCATATGGATATGAAACTCATGATGTTTGGTCATACCTGGGAATTTCATAACAAATCCAGTGGCCAGCAAGTGTTTGTAATTGACTTGTTTGTCTGCTTATAGAATGATTGACATGGCGTGCGCATGTATGGTGGTACGTTACGTGTGTTATTATTTTCCAGAAAAAATACAAGTGTCCAAAATATGTTTGCTATTTCACCACATGTAAAATATAAACCATGTTGTTTTAACTTGCTTAATTTTCACTTTTTTTTCACTTGACTTGACTTGTGGTAAGACGTACGTAGTTTCTGGCATCTGATATAGTAAAATATTACGTATAAATGTTATATATTATGATTTAGCATGTTAACATTTTCATACTGACAGGTACAATTGCCGAGTCATTCTTTTATGTGGCAAGTTTTGACTTGACATGACAGTCAAGTCAATGTCAGAAGCAGGAAAAAAGGAAGTTTTTGATGTGAGTTGCTTCTTGACCAAGTGGGAATTGTGTTGGCACAGAGCTTATGCATTCTCTCATAAAAAAAATGCGAGTCGTTCCACCTGAAAGGCAATAATATCGGTCGATGGTTGTTGTTTACGTACACGGTTACATGAAAGGACATAAAAATATAAATGGCGAAGGTCGTTTGTTTTCTACGTGCATCCAACATG
The DNA here is from genome assembly GCA_964034955.1 of Orchesella flavescens. Lineage (NCBI taxonomy): Eukaryota > Metazoa > Arthropoda > Collembola > Entomobryomorpha > Orchesellidae > Orchesella > Orchesella flavescens. The sequence continues at coordinate 29,103,477 of OZ035956.1, read as the reverse complement.
CTCAATACGATGACTCCTTCTCTCTAAGGAATTTTGCTAACGCCAAACCAAACACACCTTCAACGGATTTTAGGTTCATACTCTTGAATCCATACAGTGTGCTTACAGTAGTACACTACTTCCTTATATTTTGCCGGATGATATAATGTGAAGGATCATTCATAGTTAATATTTTCAATTTAACTTCGGATGTTTCGTGTCCTCTGGCTTTGAGTAAAATACTACGCATGTAAATAGTAAATCATGCAAAAGTAATGCTCAGCATGCCTGCTACAAAGGTTACGACGCAAGACAAGTAATGCCTATATGTTATATGAAACATTTTATGTGAAAACTTTTATGCACATATACATAATATATTTGTTTACATTTTCAATGTGATTTCTATTTTGCTCAAGTTAGTTACGAGTTAAAAAACTTCACCGCTGATATACATACACTCACATCCATATAAAAAAACTTTGCAAAACAAAACATGTGCGTGAATAGAGGAGTGTACAGACGTTGATGAATGAGAATGAAGGAGGCTGTAGGCTGGGCTCAACGGCTTGATGTTGATGTAAACAGAAAAAAACTAGTGTGCTCAGAGAGTGGAGAAATGTAGTAAAACCTAATAAGCTTATGGAAATGTTATCAGCCTTATAAGCTAAATCAGTAGTATATCTATATAGCACTAGTACATATTTTTATACACCGTCATGTAACGTATGAACTTCCTTACGTATAACATACCATATTACTATACTGCTTCTACGTAGTAACTCAAACTCAAAAGTTATAGGTTCATTCAAAGTGTGAATAATTTCAGAGTTGTTTTGTTTTACGGATTTAACCTAACAGAGACATTTTCCATATCTTATCGACCTCCTATACTACCCCTAACTTAAAGTTTGAGTTAGCAAAGACATTTTCGATAGCAAGGTTCTAGCACTTTTTGTATAAAACCTTTTAAGAAGTTTGTTAAAAAAATCTTTATTTTCTATGTTACGATATGATTAGACCAATGTATGTATTTTTTCCTCCCTTTAATGAGGTGGCATAAAGGTATTTTAAGCTGATAAAAACATTGGTTTCGGAAGCCTTCCTAATAAGTTGGCAATCTTTGAAAAAGTAGTAAAAAATAAGTTTCTGTTTGAATTTGAAACAGTATGAATACTATAAATGACTGAATTTTTTTTTCATCTGCCGTATACTGGCTTTTGGCTGATAAAAAGGGTTGGATTTGATGCGACCATGAAACCACATGAACATACATAAAACACGATATACACACTTTTCCTCTTTTCTTTTGACTCTAATTCATTCGGGAATGTTTTTATTTTGAAATTATCAATTACCAACTTTACGGTGTCACTGACTCCACCATAGGGAATATTTATATAGTTCGGTATATCGCGTGTACCAACAGTTAGTTGAGTTTTTCCTCTATTCTATATTTTGGTAGGTATAATAATAGTTATGCCTGGCGGACGGAATGTGTGGTACCTGATACACTCATTCTGATATGATTACTTAGGACAAGATCAGCAGGAATGAGAAAAAAATAAATTTTAGTAGACATCCGTTTGATAAGAGGATTCCTTCTTGTGTTCACATTTCAGCTTTACAAGCTACACACAAGGTTGCCCATGCAATGCTAATAAAGTTGTTTAGAGATTTTCCATCGGAGTAAGTAAAGCTGAACGAAAGAGCAAAACCGTTGAATGAAGTTTCCAGTGTGAAAATGCTGAAGCAAACGACACGTGAACACACGCAAATTCTACATAAAATGTTTGAGATTAAATAAATATGTAGCTTATATATTATGAAGCGATATGTCAGTAACTTTTCATGTGGCACGGTCTATATTCCCCCCCAAAGAACACATCATTTCGACGTTAGCTTCGCTAGACTTGGTATAAATACTATTTCATTCATTTATTCACTCTTTCATTCATATACATCTGTATACTTACTACGGTTTTACAACACGCACACAATAAAGGCCGTCTCTTGTTGAAATCACGCTCAAAGGAATTCTTCAGCTTTCCTCAGCACCTTACTGAAAAATTATATTTTTGTATATAAGAGGAACTGGGCGGTTGGTTATAGAATAACTTTCATGTAATGGATTTCACCAGTCTACTTTCTCCTCTTTTTCATCGTGCATATTACACTGAGAACATGGATGGAAGCATCAACTATGTATGTAAATAGCTGGAAGTCAAAGTCCTTTTGCCTGGTAAATCTGTAGTCTTTCATACCATTTAGTCTACTTGCCCTCCAAGACAGCAGAACACTTTTCCAGCATTTTGTTAGATGAGTAACACCAATATTCCATTCTGAGTACAGTTCAGAATAAACAGTTAATTCTGGATGGTAATGGTAATGGCATTGCAAAATGTAGTCAAAGTAGATTATCCGTCTGGTTCCGGTTCGTTTTGATACTTTTCTCGTTGTTATAAGTTGCGTCATGAGTATAGATATGTAGTTGTGTTGTAAGTAGGTCCATGTAAACAAGAGTTCTGTTGGCCCTACAAGATAAATACAGATGTTTAATTGCGTAAAATGTAAATACCGATTTTACGCTCAACTTCGAAAGCGCAATATGCTCAAGGATTCCCGACTTGGTCATGTACTATTATTTGACTCCTCTGCTGCCACTCTTATATAATGGAAGGTTGGGTACTTGAGTTCATGGACATTATACAACAACCGTCATAACAGTTCTTTTTAAACCACTCCTTTGCATTCATTTTTGATTTTTCATTCACGTCACCAAAACCACGAGATTCAGGTTTTCCCTCAATGCTGTAAATCCCTTTTAATTCATACAACCATGTCAAATGTCGTGTCGAGGGTTATCTCCTGGAACCGAGCCTATAATGTGATTTTAACAGGATAAGGCTGTCTAGCATTTAGTAATAAAATTAAAGTTTTCTTTGAATATTTATCAATTATAAGAAGGCATCATTGTCTCCCTACTGTCAATCAAGCTTCTTTATAAGTGTGTTGCGCAACATTTCTGGTTACATATGGGTGCAGAAGACACAGTATTGATTGACATTCTTCTTAATCAGTCCAGAGCAAAAATGAGAATAGAGTGATTTATTAGCTTGATCATGATGAAAAACAGAAGGTTTGCGATATATGGTATTTGTCGATGATGTCAGGATGTAAGAAGAGGGTAATCTACATGCGACAGCAGCGTAGATTATGGATAAGGTTGTGTTGTAACTTACTATGATTTTATACTAGGGGCGTATGAGATAATACTTGAAAAAAAATTGTTCTTTAGATAATGTGCAACATTGACAGAAACAAAACTTTTGTATGTTTGTAATGCTTTTTATGACCAAATTTTCTGTCTGACCATAATGTCAATGACATTGTTATTTTTGTCAATTTATAGCGTTCAGCTGACCAATCAGAAGATGTATGCAGAAATAACGCGATTTGTGGATGGGAAGTATATCACCCTTCAACCAGGAACCTCCAGTACTATGTTGCAAGCTCGTAAGTTTATACCCATTTTCTCTACGGATAACTGTTGTTAACCTTACCATATATTGTGGTAGTAGTAAAAGTACCCATTTCTTATTTTTCAGGTGTAAATGTCACCAAAAGGAAAGTTGCATACGAGCGGAAGATGATATTACCATCTCTGCCTGGGTCTTTAGATGTCGTGATGCACGGAAGAGGAAGACAACTCGACCACCTTCCACGGAACTCAATGCCACATCTTAATCATAGTTTTACCTTAAGTTCTTAGAATTTCATTTTTTCATGTTTAGTTTTTTATGATTTCAAATCACATATTATCTAATAGTGAATAGAGTAATGATGATGATGTGCTTGTATAGCAGTTTTTATATTTGTTGATTTAGTTTTGTACACTGCATTGTATTTTTAAGTTGAGTTGCTGTTACTTACTTTTGTAGCCTCTTACGTACTCTTAATTGAATCCTTGAGTTATAGTACGAAGAAATAGTCAGCATTACATAAAATGAACTTATTAATACCTCAAAACATCCTATATGTTTTAGTCCGAGCTAAAATAGAAAGCTGAAAGAGAGCTAATTTTTTTAGACGTATATAGAATCACATTTTATTGCATAAAGTTTTACTAGAAATTATTCATATTTAAAAAAAAATATACCTATGATACGGTCAATTATGATATGTATGTATGTGGGAAATTGGAGGCTTACTGGTCTCGTGCATGATCCCATATTGTATCTCGAAAAGGCTGGAAGTATGCATGTTCCTTTTAATGTTTAATGTTTCGCTGGATGAACTTTGTGTTACGAGTACAACCAAACTTTATTAGCTTTTTGTTTTTAATGAGACAGAATTTCACACACATCGTAATTCTTTTCCTTCAATTTTTCGAATTTGTATTTTGTTTTCAAATTTAAAAGCAAACGTAGTATCCTTTTTTTTACAAACGAAAAGGCTGTATTGTGACAAAGTAAAAGTTGATATTTTCCTGGATACTTACACAATCAATCATTTCCCGAATTACGAATTGATAGTACTCCTATCCTACTCTTAAAGTCTTAAAAATGAGAATTGGACTTTGTATTTAAGTGGATCAAAATTTAAAGGAAAGTACCAACAACCAAGGACTATAGTTAAGATATTACTTAATCACTCTGTACTATCTACATAATATACGTATTGCTAATCCAGTCTTATTACATTGTTACGCTTAAACCCTAACATTGGTACATTATACATAAGTTGTAGCTATACTGATCTAATACAGATAATATTTATTACAATTACAGACGTAATTTTTATGGTACATCTTATCTGATGGTAATTGGTATAAATACCAAAAATATTCAACGCAACACCCCAGAGTATTCCAATTTTTGGAAAACTCTGATATCAGTATTCTCATCATTATATTGTCTTTAGAAACATTTGTGTGAATGTTTATTCACATCCATCCATATTTTACGCATGAATATGTTAGCACCATCATCAACTGTGTAGTTTATAAAAGTAGATAAAACAATGGTAATCCGATGCATATTTTGAACATTTGGACGTAGTATACATAGAGTACTGATGGGAAAATTGGAAATTAGAAAATGATACCTGTGTTTTTTCTTATGTTTAAATTAATGGTAATCTGTGAATTGGTATAAAACTGTCTTTTTTATTTAAACTAAAGCCCAGTCAAATATATGGTAATTTGTAAACCTATCAAAATCAAAACTGTCTGCCACACAAAATACGTGAAACTGTGTCTTTTACTGGTGCGCAAACCAAAACTTTTACATTGTTAGAAAGCTATTGTAATATGCAAGTATATATTGTATTTGTAATGAATACTTATATCGTAGGACCGAACCAGGTATTTTTTTGAAGTAATATTTATGATGAACGGGTATGGTTACTCACTCTCTAAGATACTTTATGAATGAACACACTTCTTATATTGTATGGAATACAGTACATTGTTTGTAACAATGCATATGATAAAAAACCACAAAAAAAATAAAGCAAATTTTGATTATGCAATTGAAAACGTAAGATTACACTGATTAGTTGATATCCAATGTAGTTAAAAGCATTATTTATTTCATTTTTTCATCATGTTATCATCACACAAACCAAAGTTTTATCGGCATCGGCTAGCTTTTTTATTACTCTCAGGACTGAGACTGACTATCTGGTTTAAGACGGAACCCAATGTTTTCTGCAAGGATTTGGCAAAGACGGTTTATCTCTGAGCTACACTTGTGGTCAATCGGTACACGAAATCGCTTGCTTAGTGCCCGGATCTTGATTAGCTTATCAGCAGCAATCAGTTTGATGTATTTGTTGGCTATGGATAAATAAAATTAAGGAATGATTTGAATTGCGAACAGGGGGATATAAATCTTGATTTTAAAAATTGTTATTATAAATAGCGAATGAAGAGTTACGATTAGTCTCTGTGAGATTGACTAAAGTCCATAAAACCCATAAATGAATTTCTGGAGCGTCTTTCACTTCCAATAGTGCAGACAATGGGGTAAGGTGCCTTTACCAAAATTATTTAAGATTCATCAACCATTGGTAATGGCATCAAACCAAATATCTAGTTAATATTATGCAATATATTTTTTTTAAATCAAAACCTGAACTGGTAGTCAAACTGCTTTTTATAATCCAGCCTGGTTACTGTTTGAAATATCTTGTCTAAAATTTCGTGGCGGGTGGGAGCTTGAAGTGAGTGGCAAATTTTCTTTGAAGCAACTTTGCACAGGAACCCACAAACATGGAATGACAACTGAATGTTTGTATAATATGGGATTCAGTATGGTAAATCGGTAACTTATAATGCACTACATTTACGAATACACGGAATATTTTAAGATACTTCTAAATGGAAATACCTTTTCATAACCAGCAGAATCATCTTTTTCCAACAGTTCAACAGCGTCAGTAATCTGCTCAGATGTAATGATTTGGGCTTCAAATTCATGATTCTGAAGAAGATTTGATAGTAGAGCTGTAAAAATGTATTATTTTGTAAAATTTAGAGCATTAACTAATAAAGGGTCGAAGTATAAAAATTAAGTTGCAATTAAGTTGTGGACAGTAACGATACCAAACATGGGTATTTGAGACTCTAGCAAAATTGCCAAGTTGGCATTATAAGTGGCTGCTGAGTTAAAAAGATCAAGGCACATCCTAATAAATCGGAAACAGATATCTATCCCTTTGGCTTTCACAAATCGGTCAAAATTACTAGGCATATCGTCCGTTATATTCCATAGGAGTGTCCAGAAAATCGTCATTTGGTCCAATGCTACATTAGTGATCAACTCATCAACTATACTTAACGATTTCTAGAACAGCAAGGTCAAAACTTTAAGCAAAACATTTAAAGTACCGGATGCATTATTTTCTTTATAGATTTTGCTGCTTTAACCTCGACAATGTGGAGATTACCCAGCTTTTCTTTTTCAGTTTTACTAAGGGACCTTGTTACATTATGTATAATATAAGCAACTGCCTTCATCAAAAAAGGATCTGCGGTAGAAACTTTACCAATGTCCGTCAAAAGAGGAATTAAATCAGAACTCTAAGGGTAAGGTAGGTATAAAACAAAACAAAAAATATATGCAATTTATTCTCACAAATATGAACTCTTCTAAAATAATTAGCTGTTACTCACCATATTCATATATGGACAGAGGAAAAGAAGGTTCAGCATTCCATTTCTCAGTAAACTGAGGTCATAAAGGTGAATTCTCATGGCTTTGCTGATACAGTTCAAAACTTCATCTCTTTCAACTTTATTTAGGCATTTTGTGGGCCCGTTGTATATTCTTTTTATCACATGAAACATTGCAGCCATTGCTACTATCTGCGTATGCTTGTCAAGTTCATGATTTTTCATGGCTTGAACCAACAAACTCAAGATCGTGTGGGAAGGGAGAAAGTTGTCACCATCAATTTCCTGAAGTTTCTCATATAGCATTCTGATAACTTTCTTAATTGTATTTTCTCGTTGTGAGTAGATCTAAAATATATTGGGTTGTTGATCCAAAAGTACAGTGACAGTTTAGTTAGAGATACGAACCGACAATTTAAAAACATCACATGAACTTGAAAGCGTTAAAAATATGATGCTGACAAATGTAAATCAGCAACCTGGAGAGCTGTCAGCAGATGCTCCACGTTTTTTCCTCCTGCTATATTAATTGCAGGAATAGTTCTCCTACAAGAAGCGTTATAGTGAGTGGTTAATAATCCAAGAAACTTTAGTGGTGTTTCTTTTCTAGATTTGAGCCCCATGATACCACATGACACTAGTCCATCTGGTTCAAAACCTTTGTGTAAAGAAAAAGCAGTGTAATGCACAATTATCTGAACATGAATATCAATTGAAAGGTTGGGAAAGAGTAAATTATAGAGCATGCCTGCCAAATTCGTTCCAGAAATATCAAGTCCCACCAGATGAGGCAGTGCTGTAACAATGCTATCGAGAATGGTATCAGGATTGGGGAAAACGGATGCCAGCTCATTGTATTGCGAAACATCAAGGAACCTGACACATTAAAATTTGTGACTGCAGACTTCACTTCAGAAATCTAATGTTATTTAGTTAGCATATTGGCGGAAATAGTATTACACCTTAAACCTTCAAGATGTTTCAGAATGCCCCAAGTTTTTTCATCATAATCTAGCAGTACATCATGAAGATACAAAGCCTTCAGATTATCCTTTGCTTCCAAAAGAAAACTCAAATCGGTAATTTCTTGACAGCTTGATAAATCCAGATGTTGTAACTGATGTATGAAATCCCTCGTGAGATATTCCCAATAATCAACATTAACTATGGTCGCGTCTAGGTCACCTCCACCAATGTTCTCTTGGGATGAAGTTAAATTTTTTAAACGAAGCTGTTGAGATTGTTTAACATGAAGTCCCCACACTACTAGCTTTCTTAGCTTTGGAGTTGCTAATAGTCCATGAATTTTTCCATCTTCAACTGGCAATAATTTGCTATTAAAAAAATTTGCTATCGATCTAACTATTTTGCGAAGACCTTGTGGCGTTTCTGGAGAGAAAGTTGTAAGCAAATAACAGTGTTTTAAGGAGTATATAGGAGGTTGTGGTTCTGATCTTGAGGGAAATTCTAAAAGACAGTTAAAATTACCTTTACTAAGTTTTGAAATCCATGTGTCAACATCCATTGGAAGAATGTGTGTGGAGTTGCCGATACGCAGACACTCTAGATTATGTCCATATTCATTAATTATAGTAACTGCTTTCTTTGTCAACGTCGGACAGTTGTGGATATCAAGGGAGAACGGGTAATTGGCCATGACAGAACGCAACCTTTCATCAGTCAAGGTAGGAGTGTTTGGCAGATGAATCCTATTCAGTCCAATGTTTTTCCGGCTCTTGAAAGTTAAAAAATGAATAGGATAAGAATATACTTTTCGTAACGGATATAGATTTTGTTACAAAATGTTTTTTTTTTGTAATGTACCCTAATTACTGCCATCATGAGAGGTAAATAGTCATTAGGTGCTCCGTGATAGTCATCCAGCAAGTCTTGCCATATTTGAACGGGAAGTTGAACATATTTTTGAAGTTTGCTGTTCTCAATACCACCGTCCTCATGTTGATTCCTTTTCGGTGGAATTAGTAACACTGTTCTTGCATTTGAAGAGCAATAAAAACGACAAATTTCTTGAAGTGTAGGTGGTGAAAACAACTCCCCTGCGGTTTGAAGTGTAATAATCAAAGACATCTCGTTTCAATCAAGGTGATAATTCCCAAAAAGCTGACTCTGCAAAACGGCTGTGATACATGCATACAAAAAATTATTTTATGTTGCTTGCATTTCCAGAGCCGTACATCGACCAGAAAGGCATACAGACATGATATGTCAGTCATAAATTTTCAGTGTTTCAATTCTATTATGCTTTCCATGGGAATTGTCATCTACAATTAATCACCCTCCAACTGAGACAGTGAAAGACTGAGAGGAGTGGAAAACATCGGCTCATATACCAGAGTTCCAAGGAAATACTTCTTTTGTTCTTCCCTAAACTTTCCCTTTCCTTCTTGTTGTTTCTCTTTTTGCTTTTAGAACACTCGGGAAAATAGAAGGTATTAAATTAGCTGGTATATTTTCACCAACTAAACATGATGAACATGAAAGAAAGCGAGATTCCAAAATTCTTAGCGGAAGAGCTTTCAAAGGAACCGTTCAATTTAAACTTAAATTTAATCAGCTTTACTTCCTTACAAGGCGATGCACTCATGCGTGTAATTGTTTAAACAACATTTTTGTGCATCAAAATAGTGTCAAAGATTAGAAAACTTCATGTGTCCTATACTTTTGTCCTTTCTTCCAGGTATTTCAAACAGTTCTAGTGGATATACAACCACGGCTACAGGAAGTATTTGCAGAAGCAAAGCCCGACGAAAAGGTAGTAAAAATGATGGAGTTGCTGAGAATATTGAAGTTTTGGCCGAAATGCTTTGATCAGTAAGTTTAAACGAACGTCAAACTTTATTCATCTTTTGTGATATCAAAATAGCTAAATGAACATGACCTTTAGGTACACCATCAAAACTGCATTGGAGTCCGTCAACCAAGAGATAATTTGGGATACGATGGGATGGTTGCTAACAAGAAGGGAGGAGCTGAAGAAGAGGGCTTACTTGTCTCAGTTTCTGGTGAAAGTCGTTGTTCCTGATGAGTATTTGTTTGACAGCGATCTGCAGCAGTGCTATGAGGAAGTTTGTAGATTTATTATAACACACTTGCACTAACTGTTATCTCTTAAGAATTATCATTTAAATCTAAGAAACATCGTGATTGCATCTTTTATTTCAGTATGAAGCAAAAATCGATGAGTTTAAAGCAATGCATAAGAAATTCGAGGAAATGAAAAAGAACAAAGGGGTGGACGTTTTGGTGAGCGACTTGAAATCGGTTGAACACGAAATTGACTCTTGTTCGAGGAAACTGGACATAATGAAATGCAACGTATGATATCCATACCTAAAATTCGACCGACAAATATAAAAAGAAGTATTTCCTCATTAGAAAGATGCTGCAATAATATATGCTTTTAGGTTGGGGAAATTCCAGAGAAAGAAGAGAATTTGCAGCTTGCAGATCAATTGCGTCTGGCTCGAAACGAAACGAATCGTCTTAAATCCCAGACCTACGTAGAGGAAAGAAAATTATGGGTTCTCGAAAAGAAAGGTTATTTTCTGTCCAACAAAGTACGTGAGCTTCAAGATCTCAACTCTCACAGCAGTCCAGAAGGATTATTAGAGCGAATTGAGCAAGACTGTGAAATACTCAAGTTCATCGTGCATCAAAAAATCCCCAATGATATTGAGGAAACCAAGAGAAAGATTCGTGCAATGAAGCTAGTCCTGTCTGCTCCACCTGAGTTAGCATCTGACCTTGAACCAACAAGAATGAGAGTATAAAAAAACTGGCTTAAAGCAGTCAATGTCAAATTATCATGCTAATTTCAGTATTATAAAACAAATGCCACGTGCATGCAAAGCAATAATAGGTTGAAAGTTAATTAAAACGTCAATTTCTCAGATTTTAGAGATTCAGAAGCACACTCAAAATATTGAAATGGAGATGAAGTCAAAGGATCATGATGCAAGTTTAAGTTTTGCAAGACAAAAGGCAGCCCAGAATAAGAAAAGGAAAATGGAACTGCTGGAAGACTTGGAGGAATTGAGAAAGGACATGCTTGAGCACCAAAATACTTTAAGAGAGAAACGGGAACAGAGAAAGCGACTTTTTCCGGATGGCGTTCCATGCCTCAGCAGTCGTGACTACAAAGAGTATGTGAAAACGATGAAAGTGAAGGCAGCCAAGTACAAAGCAATGAGAGCAGAAATAGGCTCTATTCAGACAGAAATGGGAATTTTATCTACAACAAAGTTTCTCGTTGAAAATGAATTCCACGAATCTATTGAGAAATTGGTAGACCATTTCTATTCAACATTAACATTACCTTTATCGATATGGGAAAAACAAAATGATTTAAAAGCGTGAACCCTTATTAAAAGTTCTGGACTTGATAAATATCTTCTCAATTTTAATTAAAGAAAGAACTCGAAGCGGAATTAGGACTGGTTGGATTCTCATGCATACATGAGCGTGTAGAGCAGAATGAGATGCATCAGAACGATGATGAGAGCAAAATGCGATATATATACGAAATGTCAGAGAAAGCTAGGGAACTGCAAGAAAGGGTGAAAGCGAAAAAGACTGATGTGGAACCGCTGTCAAGAGGTCTGTTTTGTATTTCACACTTCAATGTACGTATACATATTACTTAACCTTGGCATTATGGTAAATTGTAATTAGGAGTTATCGAAGCAAAGCAAGAAATTAAAACCCTGGAACTTCATGGGAAGCGGTTAAGCAATGCCTTTGAGGCAGAAATCGGCCCTATAATAGAATCCAACAAACGATTTGAAACGGTAGAGTATGCCTAGAATATAATAATAATTATGAAGAGCATTGGTAAAACTGGCTGAATGTTTATTAGTTGTAATTTTAATTTTTTTGGAAAATGTAGAGAACTGCTAAAGTTAACGAGGATATAATTAAGTATCAGGAAGAAATGTGCCGATTGACTGCCGAAGTTCCTATGATGAAAGCTAATATGCAGCGTGCTCAAGCTGAGGCGGAGCTACTTCGAGCAAACCCAACAAGCTCACGGTCTTTCAAGTACAAAGTTTTTGTCATTAAATAAAATTTATTATAAACTTAGCTTTAGCTATTTTGAGTTCCTCCAATCCTATCTTTATCTTTGTTGTAGGAATAAGATTCTAACACGAATTGTGGATCAAGAAAGACTTCAAAAAGTGTTGAATCATCAAATGTCTCATTTGGAGCAGACTCAAGCTAAAGATACAAAGCAGAGTGAGATGTGGGGAAATCTTGCACGGTATAAATGCGAATTTTAATATTTTCAACTCAACCTTAAAATCACAGATACGAATACTAGGAATTATTATTTTTGTTATGCAATGAATTGTAGATTCTTGGAATTGAAGAAAACATTACTGCGCAATGGACGAACCACACAGGAAAGTGTTTGCGACAGTTTTGGATTGGATTCTTAACAATAGTTTATTTACTGTTATGCTTATGATTATGAATATGAATGATGTCATTGATGTAGTAATTTTTCTATTTACGTTAAATAAAAGTGAATCAAAGTCTGAAACTGTTGAGTAATGTGTATACCTTTATTTGACGTAGTTAAGACATAAGCTTGGAACAATAAATCATACTTATAAGTTTATAGAAGGGTACTTTGAAATAATCAGTTGAAAATAAATCTTCCCCCATGATCTGAAACTAGTGTTTCATTCTCTTGCAAAAAAAAATTATTACATAATTGATGATATGGCCGGAAGGATACAATCTTAGAGCATAATTCACAGACATTAGTACAGTCCATTTGGGTTAGAAATCTGAAACAAGGTCATAAAAAATTATGAAAATCCACTTCAAAATGGTTATTGAAGATTGAAATGTCGACCGAGAACTAAGAATTTACTTACCATCACAGCTTAACTTTTGCTCCCACTATTCTTCCTATTCTTTTCAGTATTCTCTTGTTTGGCTTGAATCTTACGAGTATGGCCACTTGCATCGGGATGATTAGTGTGTTCAGCTGCCTCCTTCTTAGACCTTTGTTTCCCACTGTGACCAGTGTTCACGAACTTGTCAGCCTCATAGTTGTAGTGCTCATACTGATCTTGTTCGTTGTCCATGATGAGTTCTTTTGAGCTTCTGCACAATGCAATTTCTTGACTAACGATAATACTTTTCAGACTTTAACTCCGTAATCCACCGCAACAACGGTATCAATCAAGGATCTATGAAAAATTAGGAAACAAGAATAAATTTGTAGATTCAAAATTTTCGTATCTGTCAATGTCAACCACACCAAGCCAAAATAACCTATTTCAATCCATGCATCATTAAGGCATAGTTTGCATTTTTTTACTTGCTTAAAAATGAAGTTATTATGCATACCACCATAATACTACAAAAACAACAAATATAACAGAGAACAAAGGAACACACAAGGTTTCTAGTTACGTTACATATATTCTCTTACATATACACACACACATACAACATATAAGATTTTATGATCCATATGGCGAGTAAAGTAAAAGAAAAAATCCTCCCTACACACTCAATACTACTACGGCTTTATTGCAAACCCCCCATCCATATCTCTACAAAAGTGAAACCTGATACTGTTAGAATTGCCAACTATTTTCGACATAAAAGTGACGATTTTGACAGTGACACTCGACTAAATTATGTTTCCAACTTATAACGAAACACGACAATCATTTTAAAAGTTAAAACTTACCAAAATTTTCCCTTTTGAGTGAGAAAAACAATAATTCGATATCCACTTGGTTAGGGAGAGATACTCTAGTTCTGTTGTTGTGAGACGAGACTCGTCGATCGCACTGAAATGAAGTGAAGAAGGAAGAATTTTTATCTGCTTTTGTTTGTGTTATGTTGTTGCTGCTAGCTGCTGCTGCTGCTGCCTGCGTTTGCTATATGGATGGGTATAATATCGCGTCGGAGGAGTTGTATATAATGCATGCAAGCTCACAAGTTCTTGAGCATCGTCAATGATGCTTTTGTATTATTGTGGTGAAGGTGCAGGTGGTGGTTATACATGTAAATGAATGTTCTTTGACCAAACTATAAACTCCTCACCAAGTTAAAAAAAAATAAGACATTCGTAACGCATGTGATGTGCATACGTGGCTTGTGTTGTTAAAATCGAATCGCCATTTCATTCATCGCTCAATATCAATGTAACGATCTCTACAAGTTTTATTAAATATGTATGTACGTTCCAGTGGCTTGGGTTTGGAATAATCCTCCTCTTTGGTTTCAATACATGGTTTTTGTGTTGGCATAACTGAGTGTATTGATATTTCGATATATGTTTCAATGATCATAGCTAGCATAGCTATCTATCACATCACAGGAATACAAATCCAAACTATGATTGCTTTGTATAATTAGTGTCATCAGCAATTAGACTATGTATATTAGCATTTTTGATACTTTTCAGGATGCTGGAAACGAACATCCAGAAGAGACATCGCAAGGTGTATTTCTATTGAAATGCGGGGATCTATGTCCATGCAAAGATACATTTATATATATTTTTAGCTTTGCTTTTGGTTACGGTTCCAAATTATATGGATTAATTTTCGTATGCATTTCTTATTCGTGGAAGAATAAAAATGTACTGTATACTTTATGTGTTACTCGCATTCATAATATTTTTATGCATGAGCTACTTTAATACTGCGCTGTTTCGTTATATCATGTTAGGATATTCCATATTTTTATGCAACGTGTACATTTTTCTTTGTGTCCAAAATGTACATATACACCGTAGTAGCATTGGTATTTGGCATTGGCAGGTGCTGTCTATTTTGTTAGGTCTCTGTCTGGATTTTGGATAAAGGATCTTCCTCATTTCCTTTGTTCGTTCCAGAAAATAAATTATGAAGTACACGTTATAGTGTTGCTGTGCTGTATCGTGAAATGAATAGGTAATAGATGGTAATAGGTACGGCTTGATGTTGATATATATCATAAATGAATCCAACCGAATATTTAACTCCAAACATTTTGTGCTGACTTCTGTTCTGATCCTGACGCGATAAACTCATTTGAACTTTATTCATTGTGAAGGATAATGATACAGCAAAATTGATGAGATTACTTGTTCATGTATGCATGTTTCCGTAAAATTGCTTGATTATGCCAGTTTAGTTGAGTTTAGCAATGCTGGAATAGTTTATGAATACTTAAATAGATGTGAAAGAAAGGACGCATTAGGACTATCATATTTATGGAGGCGTATATGTTTATAATAATTAATACACAATTTGGATGCTAAACAATATGAATACATACATATTAGAACAAAGATTACTAAGATTAGCAGACAGCATAAAGTACGCATTGACGCATCATTCGTAAAACGTAAATCCCACGTCACAAGGATGATCAATCAAACTAAAGAGAAGAGGTAACGAACTTGTCATTGCTTGCACCTATGATTTAACACCATCTCATCCACATCATTGTATCTTTTATTGTCAGAAGCATCAGTTAAAGTGCGAAGAACACAAAATAAACAACTTACCTAGGTGGATTTCTTTATGTATTCAAACTTGGTGCAATGCTAAAAGACAAGCCCGACTGAACAAAGAAGATATGTATGAAAAGATGAAAGATGTGTTAAAAGGTTATTGCCTTTGTCCTTGGCACCCTTACGTATATTTACTTATACAGTGAGTTGGGGCTGGTTGACGGATGCATTTAGTTTTAAGAATGAAATCAAGTTGGCAAGTACTATTCAAATTCACATACATACTTGTATGCATAGTGTAGCTTACGGTTAAAGCTTTCATTTGAAGTTATTCCCAAACAAAGAAACTCATGTAAAAGTGCCGTAAAACACAATATTTAAAAAAAAGTCATGTACCTCTGAACATCCAGGAGATATGAAGGAAACCCCCACTCCCCTTACGCTTTATACCCGATTGAGTTTATATTTGATTATATTTCATCTGAACTAAATTGAAGCTTGTATTTGCAACAAAAGTAAATGGTATTTCCTGATGATTAAGCGAGCTTCATGTCCTCCGTTGAGGATTATCTATTATTGGAGACAAACCAATAAGATGTGATGTTTTATTCTGGCATTAGTTAGCTCAAGTTGTTTGTTATTTACACACTTGAGTTCATTATCGTTCTCGAGTCCCGATGGCTGCATATTATTATGACTATAAGCCTAACCTTTATTTTGCAATTTTGATAAATAAACAAAAATATCTGTTTCGATAACTCGTATTGTTTATGTTACCTTTGGATTTACGTGATAGATGTAAGCTTGCGTTCGTACCAAAGCAAGAAGACAGGAAGAACAAAAACGTAATTTCAATGATGATGTTGACGCATGTCATGTTCAATCAACTTGTTATGTAGATAATACGCTTAAGTCCTAACATCGTAGTCATACATGCAGAATGCCCATGAAAGATCACTCACTACAAAAATAGACAATCGATTCAAACCACAAGCGGAATTTTTATATTAATTTTGTTAAATTATATATTAGGGATAGAGAGAGAAGTGGTACTGCCACTCTTTTCAATGAGTTTTGGATTTATTTTTAACAAATACAATAAATTTGCAAAAATGATCGCAAAGCTAATCTATTGAAAATATAATATATAGTGTATGCCTATATCAAATTAAAAAATAAATGTACGTATTATTACAATCACGAAAAACAAGCTTGACAGCTACTGAATTCCACAAAAATATTTTTATTTCCACTTCAAATTTTACAATAATTCATTCCCTCATGTAAATGCAATAAAAATTGGGTTCATTCTTGTAATTTTCCGAACAATGACGAAAATAATTCTTTTACTGCAGCGCTCGACATTTTGCAGTTATCTTGGGGTGCCATAAAGTTTACAAGTTTGGAGTGAACATCATAGCGAATTTTTCTACCTTTGCTTGCCTTGGTGTCAACTTTTCGTTTTAGTTTACTTCGTAGCTTTTGAAGCTCTAACCAGTGGTGGCTGAGTTGAATAGGGTCATTAACGTTAGAAGTTTTTCGCTCTATTAACTCTCTCAACAGTTGATGGTAAAAATCATCATCATCGAATATTTCGGGGTCCGTTTTATCTAGATTTTCATCTTGAGAGTTTTCTGTAGGGACTTGGCCAATTACTTCATAATTTGATCTTCTAACTTGAGTTCTCTTTAGAAGGCGCTCCTTATTAGAAAGTATTTGCTCAATCTGCTTCAGAGTTGAAATTTGTTGCGATGCTGTTTTTCTATTAAATTTTCCACCTGCGAATTGGGTTTTATCATTCCATTTTTGTATGGTTTGATTTCTAAACGGGATGAAACTATTGTATGCATCTTCGGAAGCTGTTATGAAATCTTCAATTTTCATTTTCTTTGCTTTTAAAAGCCCCCCTTCAAAGGCTACTTTTCTCTTCCTGGTACTAGGCTTCTCGTCCTCTGACACAGCATCACTGTCTTCAGAAGTAATTTCTTCGTTCATAGGATCATTCTCAGGAGTTTCTTTCTGCTCAGCCTCAGACTTAATTGATTTCTTTGTTTCAGAATTTTTCTCTATCATTGCACCCTAATAAATAAATAAGTTTGAAATTGTATATGTATAAATTCAATGATTGCAAACAGTAGAAAATAAGCAGTATCTTGATGAAATGATAAAGCACATCTCTTACTTGTAAATGCATCAGTTCATGCATGAGAACTTTGATTGATTCCTGGCTTTTGGCAAGTGTTTTTTCGGACGATTCTACTCCATCAGTTATACTCTTAAACTGCTCTGTCCGGGGTAAGCGGCTACAATCAAGGAGCATTTTCTGAAGTCGTATCCTTACTTCCAACAAGGAATCCCAAATTCCTTAAATTGTCAAAGAGAAAGTTGTTTTGTTTTGCCAATGCACTGCTAATAATTTCAAGAGAAACAAATGTATAACTTACTTAGTTGGTTCAATGTAGCCTTTCCCTTTTCAATTTCTGCTTCTTTATCTCTAAGACTTAAGGTCTGCATGCCTACTGCGTCAGCTTCTTCCTCTTGTTCGTCAGATTCGGCATCTTCATCATCGTCACTTTCAGAACCCATAGACCCTTCATCTTCCTCATCATCTACCCCAAGGGAAAGTTTTTTAGCTGACATGTGTTTCTCAGCTTTGTCATCATAGCCACCATCATCCATGGAATCCGATTCCTCCTCTTCCTCGCCTCCAGATGCATTTAATGAATCATCTTCATCTTCATCACTACTGGAACCATCTATGCCTTCATCCTCAGTACTGGAGGCAATTACGCTTTTCGTATTGGTCAAAGCAGGCTTCTTGAATCCGTCCAACCCCTCTGATTTCGCGAGCTTTCTTCTAGTAACCTTAGCCCCAGCATAGCGAGTGTCCAACTCATTCAGCAATTGAATGTTTTTAGTTCTGAGGGAACTCCTTGAAGGTTTTGTTGATGTCCTTTCATCCAAATCCTCATCTACTTCTGCTACTTTTGCTGAAGCTTCTGCATCGTATAAATTTAAATATATTCATTAATGAAGATAATATGTCCCTCTATGACCTTGACTAACTTGTCTGTGGGTTTACAAAAATGACTTCTTTACCATATTCAATATCTTCTGGAAATTCATCTTCATGGCTTCCACTCGCAGCCAGAGCAATCTTTTCTCCTAGGCTTAGTTTCTTTTTTGCCATGTTATTGGCTCTTTTCAATAATTCTCAATCAGAATGTGGAATCTCGGAATCTAAACGAATTATGTTACGACTTCTGGCATCGGAACTCAGGTCACCTTATTTTTTGTAGTTTTAAATATTAAATGACTAAATGACTTTACACAACTGTTCCGTAATAATGCACAAGAACGAAACACTTATTTAAGACGCTTTCAATATTTACTTCAATAATCCCTTAGTACGAAAAGGAAATGTTTAAAAAGTGTATCTTTCATTTTTACAAACTAGCAAGCAAACACAAATTCCTACTGCCATCACATGGGTAAAGCATTGTAATGCAGGCTTGGTGCTTGTGCTGAACACTCTGTATGGGGCGAATTTAGACCCTTTGCATACTTTGTTGGTTTCTTCCATGCCCTAATGTTAGGTCTTGGTTCTTGGTCTTACTACGTAGCGTAGTTTACTGTTGTATAAAAATCTCACTTAAGGCTATTTTAATTAGTGCAGTGTGACCACTGAATTGACTGCTGTTGTCAGGCCTTAAAGAAGATCATTGATAAGAAACCGAATAGGTAACTTGTTGTGTACCGCAAGGGACCGCATATTATGATAGAGGATCAGTATTATGGGGTCCTATTTTGTAGCTAATAAAATGCACAATACTCTAGTGATCATCAGTTCTATTCGTATTATCATAGGTGCATTGCTTTGAACATCTGTCATGTAATGCGAAATTAAGATTCAATGCAAGGGAGTCTGTTTTATGCATCTTTCTTTTCAAGGTCAAATTTTCAATAGAAACCATTTGACTCTACAGACCGCTATACTTTACTGATACTATTGAAAATGAACATTTTAATTCAAAGATTTACAAATAACTCTGAAATTTCCGTCTTCGTAATCAACATCAAAGGGTTTATCTTCTGACTGTGAGTGGGTCACATTTATTTCATCCAGAATGAAAAACGACTCCGGATGGGAAATGAGAACTTCTACAGCCATCTGAAAAAAAAATGTTTTTAAACATTGAGTCAAAGACGTTTTCAAATACTGTTGAGATTGTTTAGTAGCAAAGTTTAGTCATTAAAATTAAAATACATTAGCTGATGGCGAAACTGTATGTATTTCGTAGGTGGTCCACTTAAATTGGCCTTTAGGTGATGTGGATTCATCAAGTTTTGAGCAGTTTTTAATAGCAGACAATGCTATTTTTTGGGTATCCAAGGTGGATCCTAATGCCAATTCCAATTGAACATCTCCGACATTTAGTACTTTCAAGGTGACTTTGCTAAAGAGCAGTGCTTTTGAAGAGTATTTTATAAAGGATTTGGAAAGATCCCCATCATTTGAGGCGAATTGTCTTGGCAGATGGGAGAAATCTTTGTAACGCAGTATCCATATTCCATCTCCATCAGGAAGTGATTCAACGTGGACAGGGAGAAACCCTTCGTCTATTTCATTAGTTGAGTTGAAATAGTGAAATGGGCGAGCTTTGGAAAGTTTCCACCCATATACAAGACTACTGTCTTTCAACGTGACCTCAAACGCAGTGGTCAGGAAGCAGACATTGAACATGAAGAGGATGACTGTCAATTTGTTCTTCATTATGCTGATGCTGCCCTTAAGATTCAAAATATTTCAAGGAATCTTTAACTAATGGAATTTTAACAACAACAGATTTTGATTAAATGATAGTGCAACAAAGAACCCTTAAATTCAAATACTAGCAATGATGAGGATCTGCGAAAATGAATGTGTAGTTTAAATCTTGAAGACTGACTGGTGAGCCTTTTATATAAAGTTGTACCAAACTATTTACTTTTGTCATTATTTCTCGTATGCATTCAATTAAAAATTTCAACACTTTTCAATAGTGTCCATCCCTGGGAAGAATGCCATATGCCAGTCAAGTGTGACAAATAATCGTTCTGCTATTGACTATTCTACCATCTGGATCTCATAAACTCTAATCGTTTGTTTCATATATTATGTAATATCGTTTGTATCTCATAAAGCCAACAACGTAAGGTCATTCTGTTTGGATTGAGGCACATGCTATATATATGATGGCGTTATATTGGATGCATGGGAAATAACATTCAGGTGCAACATTTCCCACGAATAATAACTTTATTTCGTGCAAATCCTTGTTTCAACGTATAGCTGATGGCGTAAAATTAAGATTCATTTTAATTTTCCTCTTAAAAGCATGTAGCGTAAAAGTATATATAATTACAATATAATTACAGAGTTGGACTTTTTCATGTTTCCACTGCACTGGAGCGAATGGTCACATGAAAAGCTTCAAATCATTGAAATCTATCATTCTGTTAAAATTATTAAACTAAATGTAAACTACGCCTAACTAAAATATATGGTCAAATTAGTCGATAAAGCAATTAAAAATATTATGGGGCTACTTGCGCCTAGTGTCAACGGATCTACGATTAAGTGAATACGCTATATATTATGTATTATGTATAATCAAGTACATCTACAATACTCCTTCATCATATAGCTCTGACAAAAGGCAAGTGAATCTGTCACGTATTAAACTTAAATCATCTGCATCTCTAGAAGAGCAACTATTATTCGCTATCAATGCTCCAACATTATCATCCGCCTCACTTCCTGATGAGTCTACTTTGTCCATATCAACTGCATTTTCTGTTTTCTGCAGAGTGGTGGGCGTAATTATTAACGCAAAGAGACAGCCGAATATCTTGGAGCGATGAAATTTTCTTTTAAAATTCTCAATAGTAAACCCCACGAATGGTTCAACCTTTAAAATTTTGCAGAATTCAGTAAACTTTTCAAAATACCAACAGATCATTTCATCCAAATATTTATTTCTGAATGCAGTGTCAGTGCTGGTGTAAAAGAAGTACATCAAGTCAGCCATAATGCAGCTTTCACGAACAAGCTGAAAGTCTACAAGTATGCAGTCTGTAACTTTCTCAGTGTCAGTGTCCGTCTTAAATAACATGTTGTTTGTCCAGCAATCCCCGTGACCTCCCACAACCCATTGATCTGCAAAAGCACACAAACATGGGATAAGATTATTTTCTTTATAAGGTGAGATGAAGTACACTGACCGTGATGATACAAACAATTAAAATTTAAACAAATAAATACATATTATGTATGTGTGCTACCTTTTAACGGGGGACTGGAAAAATGCTTTGGCTTTAGTCTCAAGAAATCTTCCATTTTTTCTTCGTCAGTTCCATCAGGGTTCAGAAATAATTGAAACATATCGGATACTGCGTCATTACTATCAAATCGTTGTAATGCTTTCTCAATTTCTGGTCGCTTTGTTAAAAAATCCTCAAGAGTTTCGCGAACTAACTTAAGGTTCCCTGCTCTTATTGAATCTAAGATAGCTTTTTGGTCCGGGTTGGCGAAGAAAGTTTCTTTTATGAAAGGGAAAACACTTCGAAGATTGGGAAGGCCTTTGTGAATTCGGTAAGCATAGCATAAAGAATGGAATTTTGCCAACTCTTCCAAAACAATCTTTACGTGACCATAAGTTAAGCCTTTTAGTTTGTCGGCCATCTTGAAACCCCATGTTTTTCGGACATCCACCATCAAGAGAAAGTTTTGAAGTACTGGATCTGCCTCATAATTTATTTCCACTAGAAAATAATAATGTAATACAACCAATATGTTACATACAAAATATGTATTCTTTGACAGATACTAATCGGGGTGTTAAATGTAAATAATTTATTACCATTTTCATAATCAAGGGCATCTCCAGCTACCAGTGGAGGAACCGCAGGCTTCAAAATCATATCTAATCCAATCACTTCCTTTTGAAACTCAATCAATTCTGGAATCCATGCATCATAAACCAGAAACTCCTTCAAGAAAAGGTTGGTGTCTTCCAGTATCTTTTGCCTGATGGGGTGTTGTGGGAATGTTTTGTAAAGCAGATACAAAGGTTCCTTTTCTTCAACCAAATTAATTTCCAGTGAGATCAGGATGGCCATGAAGTTATCTCCAGGATTTGAACCATTCTCAATTTTCAAATTTGCAATTTTTCGTTTTAAAAGCTTTTCCAAAAATTCTTTTGTGATAGACTTGAAAGGAACAACGGCTGCAGTTTCAATACCCATTTTGAACGCTTATGAATTTGTTGGAATATACAAGATATGTTAAATGTTGGCTGTATTAAGTCGAGATGTCGAAATCAAATTAGTTATGAGGAAAATTCAATTTGACTCAGCAGTTTTATACTGATTTGGAATGACGAGATTTCTCCGTTTTTATGCATAATTTTTTTTCAAAGTTCCTTAATGAACTTTTTATCATACTTCTTCCTTAACCAGCTATAATTACAAGTGTAATAATGATATGGCATTTCTCTCAAACCCATGATTCCATTCTCAGAATCAGGAGAATAGGTAGAGATAATTTTTGGGTTTAATATAATTGCTTAATTATATAGAAGGTGGATATGACTTAATTGGGGAAGGCTGAGAGAATACGCAACAAAAAACTGTGAGTTACGTCACTTCAACTGCAGATTCAGGTAAAATCTTCACACTTCACATCACTATCACGGCATGGTAATAGGGAGATCCTTTGTCTTTCCGTTCCCTGCGTCATTGTTATAGAAAGTATTGCGTTCGAATGAACTAAATACGGGACGAGAGAATAGTAATAATAATAATACCTTTATGTAGTTTACATGACATGCAATTGTATTTAATTTTGCAGTTTTCGAGAAAATTCTGCAAATGAATAAAATCTTTTCGTAAAATGTAAAGAAAAATTCAGAACTGTATCAAGTTGTTATCTTGCCTTCTGCACTATGTAGAAAAACACAAATGTAGTTTATACGTAATATTACGATGTCATTATCTAGCACTGGGCTGAGCGCAGATCTCAGATCCCACTACTCCGTAGTGATCGGAATAATGCATCATCCTTCAACATTGGCAAGGGACAAAGATAAGTCCTTAAACGGAGTATTTTTTAGGTTAACTATCCATGCCCTGCCCTACAAGGTTAAAATTTTGAGTCATGCAAACTTAAATCGCGTAGACTTATGTTTTGATTACAAGAAAAAGCTCTTGAAAAGATCATTTGAATTTAACATAAAGTGTAAAGTAATAGTCAATAGTAGCTTTGTATCTTGTACCCAAAGTGTGAAACAATGAAGAACATTAATCAGCAATGGAATTGAAATGGCCAAACCAACTAAAGGTGTATATTTTTGTTTGACAAACAAGCATGATCGTGGATTGCCGATAAAAAAACATCTTACATCTCAGTATCTCATCAATAAACAATCATTAGCAAACACATTTTGTGAAAGGTCAATATAAAACAAATACTTTATTTATCATTTTTTGCCAACTACATAAGGAAATTATCGGATTAGGGAAAATACTTAAGTTGCACAGACAGATATATTCCTTTCAATATAATAAACAAAATTACACGTACACCAGCAAACACTAAGCTTTAAAATACATTCTATTTACATATAAAAGTCATATTTGTAATCAAAGTATGATTGATCAAAATTATGAACTCGAAGATAACCGTCTTCAGCACCACTAACGTACTGAGTGCCTCCTGGATGAAATCCTAAGCTGTTAATGGGACCGAAATGACCTTTCACTCTTGCAAATTCTTCTTCAAAAACCAGATGAAAGAATCTTGCTTCAAATTTTCCTTGGCTGGTAGCTGTGGTTGTTACATCCATTGCTTCTTGACCTCCACCAAGACATACCTAGACATTGAATCAAATAATAACCAATTTAAAAATGCATGACTTTTCTCAATAACAGTTCATACATGCGAATTCTAAAATCATTTAATTTTCTTACATGTTCCAAATTGGGTGAAATACAAGCACTGTTAACAGGGACTGCGGTTTTGTAAGTTTTCAAGCATTCCAAAGTATCCATATCGAAAAGCTTCGATGTTTGATCCTTCGATGAAGTAATGAACATGGTTCCATCTTTGCTGGCTTGCATGTCATTAATGTTTGCTTGATGATCTTCCACGGTTGTTATGATCTTGTTTGTCTGAAAAAACGTGTTTACAAGATTGTATTATTAGATTTGCTAGTAACTAACTTAAACCAATAATTGACATAATTGAGATAAAAATCAACCCGTAAGTCCCATTGTGTGAGTTTGCCTGAATCATGCCCAGTTATCAAAGTGTGATCAAGAGGTCCCCAAAGAAGAGAAGTAACCTTTGGCCCTTCCACCGTTATTCTGGTGACTGATTCTCCTAGCTGATCAGGATCTCTCACATCAGCCAAGAAAATTTCACAGGGTTGGCGCATAGAAGCATCAGTCGAATATACAACCATGTTTCCACTGTAACTGAACAAACTGGTCCTTACTGGTGACCCTCTTTCTAATTGAAAGAGCTCTTTTCCTGTTCAAATTAAAAGAAACATTCAAAATTCAAAGGTATTAAAATCCATCTATTCTCTTTGTATAAGGTCACAATTAATACAAGTTGATGATCTAACCTGTTTCACAGTCCCAGAGACGAATAGTCATGTCACCACCACCAGAAAGAAACTGCTGAGTTTTCCAGTCGATATCGATACACCAAACTGTACCATTATGCCCATCAAAAGTTCCCAACCGTTCACCATTATGTGAAAACCAGAGACATGGGGTAGCATCTTTAGCAGCTGAAAATATCAGATCTCCTTCACGGTTATACTTAATCTGCGTAATGGCACGAGAGTGCCCTTGCAACATCAAAGGTCTCTGCAATAATAAAAAAAAATGACAATTTACAATCAATGTATTGCAGTTGTATTTGGTGCTAATAAAATACAGTCAACTTAAAATCTCTACTAAAACACTCATTACTGCAAAAACTTTCACGCTTTAATTATCAAGTATAGGGGAATACAAATAATGGCCCCTTAACATTATGTATCATAATCAACAGTCCTCCTTCACTCGTTTCCTCCAATAATCTTGATTACAAGTGAAATGTCAATGTCAACAGATTGCAAACATACACGAAGGATGTTACGTTGCTTACACTTTTTTCATTACTACACAAATACTAATAGAATATACTTTTACATGTCTTAATTAATTTCTAAAACCACTTACCATGTTTACTGAAGAAATTTAACTGCAAATCAATCCCAGATTTAAATTTGACAGGGGAGTAAAGACAATGAACTATCCTTTCACAAAACTAAGGGATGAGATGCCGACATTGCATAGCTATATGTTCATAATCATACCGAAATGCTGCTGAGAAATTCTAAATGCACGCCAATATTCCTTACTATGGTAGGCATATGACTCGTTGCGGTAAAATATCTGTTCATAATATTTTTATGCATAAGAAAAGTATACCATGGTATACCATATCTAAAACCATCCAGTTTTATTGAGTCTCATTCGTAATACGGATAATTCATGTGTCTTTACCACAGATGCATTTGCTCTGCCGAAGTTATGGTTGGAATATTATGTTGTTTTGATAGTCTACCATTTCAATCAAGTACTGATTCATGACGTGAGTTTCCTTGATTGATTGTTCAATATGAATTTAACAAAGTTCCGCAGTTACTTTTCGATTTGTTCACAGCTGCCAAAAGTTAGGACCAGCTCAATCCCG
The DNA here is from genome assembly GCA_964034955.1 of Orchesella flavescens. NCBI lineage: Eukaryota > Metazoa > Arthropoda > Collembola > Entomobryomorpha > Orchesellidae > Orchesella > Orchesella flavescens. Next base: position 29,077,047 of record OZ035956.1, on the reverse strand, counting down.
TCGATTGCAGGTATATATGCATGTTGAAATTTTTTGCAAACTAACTTACCGGAGGTTCAAATGTGAAATTATTACTAATTGGGATTTTACATTATCGTATATTGCAGGCTTGGAGCCCTCTAGTCAGTTTTTTAGGTGCAGGTACTTCAGCTCAGACAGTGACCCGTCTCAGTTTCCGTCTAATGATTCAATCATCCCAAAGTTTGTAAATAATCGAAATCCTAGAAACTTGGAGAAACTACGTATTGGAGAGAAACCAGATGGGCGGAGGTTTGAAAGGGATGAAAAAAGGTTTTGGAACAGGTAACTTTCAACTTTCCATAAATGCTAAAGACATTCCTGAACTTCCATTATCATTAGTAGGTTGCATTGGTTTTCACTTTTGTGTTTTGTTTTATTTCAAGGGTAACACTAGATGTAACTGCAAAGCATATATCCGCTTCAGTTAAACATTATCTTGGACAAACTCCAATAGTTGCCTCAACCAAGGAATGGTGTATTAAAAAGTATCTCTACAGGTATGAATACTGAGCTTAGTGCGTATTACTTCTAATTAAACATCGAGTATTTTACTGTGTGTTTTTTATTAATTGTTTGGCTATTTTTATTTTAGTACAAATGATGCATCAGCAGCTAAGTTAGTGGGCCAAGTGATAGCCCAAAGATGTTTACAAGCAGGGATAACGGAAGTTTCATGTTGCTTCACCGAAGAGGAGCGCAAAAAAGAAAAGGTATTAAAAGCAAAACAGATTACAATGATTTGATTGCACTGAATGGCTAAAAGGGTATATATGAATATGAATTTGTTGGATTGACTATGGTTTGCTTTATTTGTATGCGCAGGTACATTTGTTCTTGAAGGCGATCGAAGACATTGGTGTTGCACTAACCGAACCATCTCAGCTCAAAACAGATTGGAACGTTAATCATTGGGAGATACCAGAAACACCTTGGGAAGTTCATGAAGATGTTGATGATACTTACAGTCTTGCCACCAAGATGAGGGGATACAGGATAAGAAAGCATGCACATCCTTCTCATGCGGAAATGTTAGATTATCAAAAGTAATAATTAGAGTTTTCGTGCATTGACGTTGCTGCAGTCATATTTATTAAATTTTTAGAATACGAGTACATTTGTATTTAACTTACGATCACTTCAATATAGATTTGTTGTGTATTTCAAATTTTAAATACATACTTATATCTTTTCTTACGATCAATATAATAAAACTATAAAAATGAATCGCTAAAACATAATAGCAGTCAAATAGCAGCGGTATGATAAATGTCATGCTTAATAACAACCTGACCATACATGTTTAAATACTGAGATAGTAGTTTCCCCGAGCTCTGAAAATAAAAACAAAGTAGATATCATTACTAATGATCATGTCGCACAAGACCCGTTTATTTGTGGTTGAAGCAATCAAAAAGAAAAAGTACTTACTCGGGTGGTGCAAGATGTCCAAAAGGAACTTTGTCTTCGCATTCTGTCTCACATCCAGTAAACTCGTATTTAAAAATGTTATTGCATTCGCAGCCATCAAATTCATTGTCCTTAATTGATCTTGTGTAGTACTCCCAAGCTCTTGAATGACTGCAGGATCCTGCATTTAAAAATCACCATATTATTCAACATTTCACCCTGGTGTTTATGGCTATGTGTATATAAACTCGAATATCGTCGTGGAGTAAATCAGAGAAAGTCGCTGTGGTTGAAGGGTTGTCAATATTATTGACTGTACTAACCGGTGAGTAATGAGCCAAGAGAAGTCACTGTATCTGTTACTCCACTTTCAGTTTCCACACATCCAGGCTGAATTTTTCCTCCATTGGCTGTGTAAAAAAGATGGCGGTACAATAATATTAATAGTTATTAAGCGTAAATCTGTGCCATATACAATGTTCTTTAAACTAAACCGCATAATATTATAGTTATATGAGTTATAATTTTATTAAATTGTAATAACTTACGGAAAAAATCAAGATGCCCCATTTGCAGAAAGTATCCTAAATGACTTGTATGAATAACGTCTACAAATGTCGCATCATCTTGGTTCAGTCTCCTTTCTGATCTCTTTAGGAAGAATTTTGGACCTTTTTTACATTACCGTAAAGCACAAAAAAAATAAAATTTAAACTTCGCCACGAGTATGGACCATTGAGCTCATGAATGAGAGTATGAGAGGTACTGAGCCTCAAAACCTGGACTGACCGGCTGGATCCATTCCTACAAGATAATATGTTCCAAACTTATAGTTTCGACCATTATTCCTTCCTAAATTCAGCATGTAAGTATGTATAAGAATGTTTTAAATATATTATATAGCAAGAACCTGTAATTCTAGCAACTTTTCCACCATCTGTAGAGTTTTGTACAGTCCACCCTAAAAAAATTAAAATAGTTGGAATTAAAGAGGCTTCAAAAGAGAAATAAAAAGAGAGTAAATTTAATTTAGTAAAACAAAAGAAAAAACGTCAAAAAATTTCACCTGCAATTCCAGATACATGGGCTCCAAGACTGAATCCCAAAATGTGAACTTGGTCCAGACTCGAAATTACTCTGTTGTCTTTCAAAAAGACAATAAACGCCGCCACATACTGCCCTACGTCTGCAACATTGTCCACAATGAAAGGGTACAAAAGGGCTCGTGCTGCTTCTGGACCAAATTTTCCATCGGCCATGTGACCCCAATCTACGCACACAACAGGCTGGCCAGTATGCATTAAAAGTGCTGTAGAATGGAAAAAATATAAAAGGTTGTTTCAGTCAAGTGCTCTCGTGGTTTTCATTATCAAACACATTTTGGGACGGCTCATGCCGTGAAGTATTCTGGAGATAGATTTGCTTTCACTAAAAGTTATGACGTTACTTACTATCTTTCATTTGCTGAGGAAAGGAGCTGTTGATATCTTGCATGAAGCCATGAATTAAAATATTCAATGTGGTGTTTTCAGATATGCGTACGTCACGTAAAGAGTCTACTTGGCCAACAACTATTTGCTTGTAACTCTCCAAATTACTGAAAAATCACGAAAATTACGGTGTAAGAACAGGAACCAAGAAAACACAAAAACCACACGAAACAATGCAACAATGTCATTTTACCTGGGATCATCATAGAAGTAGTACTTCACAGAAAGTTCAGGATCCTGGTTGACCACTGTCTCACTTACCGTGTACCAAACATCTCCTGCAGTTGACGCCACCTTATCTGGAACGCTTGCAAGGGTGTCCACTGGGGCTTTCACTGCGTCCCCCACACCTAATGAATTGACAAAATGTTGATGTAAATGACATTGAGCATGAAATAGTAGAGACCTTGACATTGACAAAACAAATAAGTAAGGGTGAACAAAATGAAGCCAAAAAATTGTAAAGACCTGAGGTGAAGTTTGTAACCAACTTTGGGATTCCAAAACCAACGCCATGAACTTCATTAAAACTTGAATGTAACAATAAAGCGAAAAATAACTTGACAATCCGATTTATGCGGTAGGTCATGATGGCTAAGTTTTTAATTTTATGTATTATACATATACTGGAACTTTCTGGAGACTATGTGTGAAGCCGAAGGTTGCCAAAATTATTCTGAAGCTTTCTCCCGAACAGGTTTCCCCTTTTATTTTGACATTCTGATATGCTAATCATAGCTCTGTAGCTGGTAACAAAGTATTGATATGAAGTTAAGTTTGCTAAAAAAATATGCCAATCATATCAAAACCCCCATAGGTTGAGGATTAGAGCAAAGTAACAAACAAAGATGCTCATTTGCATACACGATAGTGCCTATATCAATATAAATATTTTATCCTTTCTTTATAAAAATGTGGTGATGTTGAAGCATGATCGTGATTCATGTTGATGATACATAATTTTTATATGATAAGCAAATGCATGATATTTTTTTACACGCACTAAAAGATGCATGCAACGCTGCTCCTTTTGTTTTTCAACAGGAAAAAATCATGCTTCAGGGATTCAGGTGAATTCAGGTTGAATCATCCAGAATTTCATTTTTTTAAAAAGCTGGTGTAAACTATTTTTTATACACGAAACGAACAATGCTAACGAGTTATCACTCTCCTTCAATTTATCTACCCAAAACTTGGTTCCCTCATTATCATCCACCATGCTTCCATGAAGTCCCTCAATCAAGTTTCATCAACACGATAGCACAGCCGGTTTTGTATATACGGATGAGATTTTCCTGTTTGCACGAAAGATACATTTAAATGCATACACACTGTACTAACTACATGTATATAAATGTTCAACTATACATTAGTTTATGTACTTCATTAAATCACCAGCAGGCTTTGCCAATAATGCTTCAGGAAAACAGTTTTATTGTTGTATCTTTACCATTCAAGATTTCGCATTATGCCGAAAACGTAATAGATCTCCGAGCTTAAATGCAAATGCTATATATGAGTGAGCAATATGTTCTGCGTAGTTGTTCCATGTTTTTAGTATAAAAGAATCTGATAGCGTGTAAAAAGACGATACACTTGTAGATGACGATTATCTACCTACCTTATCCTAACTAGCAGAAAAGCCTGCCGGTATATAATATTTGGCTATGTGCGTTCGTGATGAAGGTCAGCACTACTCACTACTCACTTCATAAACATCATATCACTTCCAGCTCCGTCAATTAATGTAATCTATATCAGTTGTTTAGTTGCAAGCACTAAACTCTAAGCTCTGAAAGAGGAATTTTTAGCATTAAGCATATTTTCTCAACTTAATAATCGAAGAACTAAGGTAAAGAATGAAAGATAGCATTCGGTGGTGGTCCAAAAGTACTTTCAATCTGAGGTCATCCATCTTAACTACTTGCTGATACGATTCTAAGAATGAACCGGAAGACTATGTACTATGCCAATAGGAAGATTTCCTACATCTATATAGTCAATGATCATAAATGTGGTCCATTAACGAAAGAACTCCTTCCGGCCTTGGAAATTCAATGATGTTTGTTATTTTTAATGACTCTTCTCAGTACGAAAAGGAATATGAAGGGTCCGAATAGGATCAACTTTTGCTATTCCTCCTCTCATTGTTCCTCATGTGTTCATTCAGTCGATCATTGACTTGACATTGTAGAACAATAATGAGCATCTCTATGTGCCATGAACTTTGTCGGCAAGTTTTTTTGGAGGGGAGGGGGAGTGCAACTAGGAAATGTGAAGCATCAAGCGAAAATGCAGTTGCATTGTACATCAATTCACAATTGCAATTTGTCTGACATATTATTCTACAATAGCGATATGCTATAAAAAGTTACACAAGTAGTCATCATTCATCATGCAGTAGGAGAAACGGGGTAATGCGAGAATGGAGCCTTAAAGAGAAGTAGTATCCTTTATCTTTTCGCATCCATCCACTTCTGCATTTAGTGCATCTTTAGCCATCCAAAACCATACACTAGCCAACCAACGTCCACCAAAAAGGCTCTTTTCTTGAGCAACCTAATTTCCAAATCCTAATTACAGCTACATAGGGTATATAGTACTACATATACATAGGAAGAGGACAAGGCAAAAATTGAAGGAGCCAACAGCCAACATATGCACATCACACAATAATACAAAGGAGTACAACAAAACTGTGATGTGATGATGAGATGATGGAAAAGAGTCCAAGTGTAAGTGAGCGGAGTTGATAATTTTTCAGCTGAATCTGTATCTGTATACCGTACTCTGCAAGTGTAGTATTGATATTGCGTATGCATGCACAAGAAACGAAATCGTTGGATTTGGATACGATATATTGTGTTACGTATTTTGTGTTTGTAGTGTTAAAAGGGGTCTTGCAAACTAGCAGACTTTGGTCATATGCGAGTAGCTAGAAAAGATGTAGCGAGACAGTCTCTTCTCTTGTTGTATACTACAGGCGTGAAAAAAAAGGTTTTGGAGGCTATCCTATGACTCTTTCTGCAAACAATTAAAAAAAACCAATTCAACTATTTAACCCATCCCCGTGTGTTAAATGTGTTGATCTGTTCTTCATCTCCTCCACCACTGGAAAGGATCAGACGTACGTAACAATATATCATTCCACAATTTTTTATCGTTACGAGATTCCATCATATATGCAATTGTAATGTAAACTATAGTGCTGAAGCTGAGGTGAGAATGAATGAGTAATATTATGATAAAACTTCTCACATCTTCCCTGTACCAGAAAAGAAAACCTCTAAAACATCTTTTGTTCCTCTTCTTTTCTGCATCATCCAATTTCTCAACCTTGCCATGCTCTCTTTTGTTATTGTTGGTGGTGTCTGTAGCTCGAAACTGTGTTAATATGTACAGTGAGTAGGTACTTAATTAGGAGTCATAATAATTTCAGCCTTCAATAAAAAAAATAGTTAAACATGCAGTTTTCAGTTTGAAAAGGTAAGCTTTTTCTCGGGATTTTAGTTCAATCATAAGGTATTCTCAATTCTTTGTTCGCAATGTAGAGAGAGTAACATACGTATACGTCGGTCAAATACCCAAGTATAGTTGATAGTCAGTTTGAAAGATTTGCTGCATTGCTTTTCTTTGAACTATTTTTGTTTCTATCATCTTTTGCTTCAGACTTACAGACAGGTAACATGCGGTAATGTATGAACGTAAACACATTGATTACATTAATTAGGAGATTCAATATTTAAGTGTATGTTCCTTCTATCAATCATCTTAAATGAGACGTTTTTATTATTTCATTAGCAGATAGCATAGCAGTTGGAAAATGGACAAAAGATGATGATTACCAGTGGACGATCAGTAAAATAAGAAAACTCATCATATCAGCTTATTTCAAATTTACAAGCAGAACACGTTGAATTGAAAATGGTTAGGGTAAACAAACAAATTCCTTGATTTTTGTGTGATTACTGAAAGTGGGATTGTTTATTCGTTGTGAAAAATTAGTGAAAGTTTTTGTTCTTCTGTTGGTTGCAGCCGAAAAAAGTATGTGATTGTGATACCAACCAAGTATGAAGTATGATAATTTGTGCTGAACTTGTAATAATTAGTGTTTTGATAAACACGATATTTCTTCATAGTTTTCAAGGAAGAAGGAAAAGCAATAGTGGGTGAGTGAGTGTTCTAAAGTCAGCAAGTCGCAAAAATATTGCAGGATCATGGATGAGGTAAGTGATTGAATGCATAATATTTTGTTGTTACATTTTGTGTGGATTATCAAACTTTGACAGTGTATTATATTATATACTTTTTGTGACTTGACTAGGAGGAGGAGCAATTTTACGGATTTCCAGAAGGTGATCCAGTTCGGGTATCAATTCAAAGTAAAGTAGGACGGTTAAAGACAGTTGTCGACCAACTAGAAATACAACAAATGAAAGAAGAAAGCCATTGTCAGACGACCGCTTGCTCATCGGAGAAGGAATTGCCATTTAGGCACCCGCCAAAACGACCACCCAATCGATTTCTCAGACGAAGTGAAAGCATACCCTTAGCTGCACCAGTAAAAGTGAAAGAAGACGATAGTAAAAAGTGTCAGTCAGTTTCTAGTTCTCCGTATTCACGAACAGTCCAAGCATTGGTAGTGCAAGAAAAATCATATAGTATTCCAGAAGAACTAACAAACAACCTTGACATGAATGGCTCAAAGCCGGTATTGCTTTTGAAAGAGAAATTACTACCGATGCCACATTTGTACAAGCATGCTCCAGTGAAACTACCAAAACCACCAGCATTGAAGAGAATAGACGTTCAACTTAGTGACCTGGAATCGACCATGCCACTTCTATCACCGAACGAGCCTACTCAGCATGTTAATTCCAAATTGGCACGACTAACAAGAAGGCCTAACAAGTTTCTTATGGTCAAGTCGTCCAACTCTGTTGACAAAGTCATTATGGCGAACGGGGATGTAGCTGATGATGAAAATATTAAATTAAAGTCGACCAACAGCATACGATCTATGTCGCCAGTCTCTAGTAACTCATCCGACGCCACTGCTCACGAAAAACTGTTGCCGGCTTTAGAGGTATCCAATGCAATTCCATCAAAGCCAATAGCTATGAACAAGAAAGAAAATCCTCTACCTCCCTCAGAAGCACAGATACCTGAAGAGCTAGCTGAAACCCTAGACATAAGGGATCTAGAAGTGAGAAAACCAATTATGATTGATAAGGAAAAAGTTGAATCCAATCAGGTTATTAAACAACAATCAACAACAATACCTAAAGCCAGAGCTAGTAAACCACTTTCCCCTGCAAAGCGAACTTCTACTCCGGAGCTGAATTTCTTGAATGGCCAGACATCATTAAGATCAAAGCGCACCATTGTTCCTAATAAACGTTTCTTTTCAAATGACGATTCACCTTCTTCAGTACCTAAACAAGAAGATAAAATTCCAATATCACGTCGCGTGGTTGAGAAACCTGAACCTTCAGATTCTAGAGTTTCTGATAAGATTCAAGAGGAGCGTTCGGAACAAGATAGATTTAAAGGGAAGCGAAAGCGCAATTTTAGTGATGATACCAACGGTTTTTCTGGTCAAAAGTACGCTAGTGCATTGAATGATGTAAAAGTTACAAAGAAACGAGCTGATTCAGTAGACACTGCCAAGCAAAAACGGAAACGCAGTATTGAAAATAATGAGGTTTCTGTCCCAGATACACCACCACCCACTAGTATTCCAGTAGTTGATGCTCCAGGATCTTCTGAACTTAGTGCGCGCCCTCGTAGAACAATAAAAATACCCAAGTTCCACGATGAAACTGAGTCACTTAAAGAAATTGTTTCGAAGAAAGTAGAAGTAAGTGAACCAAAGATGAAGCGAAGAAAATCAGAGAAAATTGCTCAAAACCATGTTCAACCAACCGCAGACGAAGTTTTAGTTACTCAAGAAAGTGTCGCTAAACCCCTCAGTGATGACAGTGGTGCTAGTGCAGTAGTAAGCTTGGATAGTAGTAGGTGAGGGTTCAAAGCCAGTTTTATCATAAAAATCATAATACACGTTACTTTACTAATATGAAATATAATATTTATTTTTTTATCTTTTTTCAGAAACCTCTCCCTTGTAACTGAGGCTGTCCGGGCTGTCGAAGCTACTTCTTCAGCAGATGGTAAAAGTAGTATTAACAAAGTCAACGGTGTCAAAGGAGAATCAAAACCAAAAGTAAACATTTATCTTTCTTTCAATGCGTGTAAAATATCAGCTACTTAAATCATTCCACATTCTCATTTGTAATTGTTTCGAAATGTGTAATATATTATTAGGCTCATGAAGTTGATGAAGTACCCTTGGATGAAGCTGAGGTGGCATTTTACAGAGCAAATTCTGCATTTCGTAAGACAAACCTTAACTCTGTAAACCGTATGAATACTTTAAACCTTAGGGAAGTGGGAAATAAGATATTAATAAGTTTAAAATTTGTATTCGCAGGTGGAGCTTGTGTTCTTAAAATCAACAATGAAAATTATGAAACTGAAGTTATATGTTGTGGCATTTGTGGACAAGTTAAAAAATATCGTACATCAGCTGAAGTTCGTTGATCGGATAAGAATAATAGAATGTGCAAATATTTATATGATGTTACAATTAGATGTTTATGATTGTGTCTTATTTGTGTGATTAGAAACGCAAACGTGGATCTTTTCTATGCTCAGATTGTGGGGATGTTGTCAATAAGATTTTTACTACTGCCATGAAAGCAAAACCTTTTTCGTGCATTGTTGGTAAGCCTTTCTGGAAAAAATATTTGAAGCAATGATTAGGGAACCGTTTCATAAATTAAGTTAATTAATATACTGATTTTAATTACAGGACCACCAATTTGTGAAGGAGCATGTCCCGTAGTTTTTAGCCCTCCGGACCAGTTTTGTGAAGCATGCTTTGCAAAAACATGTTTAAAGAATTTGCCCATGAAAGATGACATTTACTTTAAAATATGGAGAGCAATTCCACCTTTATCGCGAGGTTGTGTATCTACCACCCCTGTCGCCAATCCTACTACCCCTAATATCGGAAAAATCGTTCAAGTTAATGACACTGGTGTAATTGTGAAAATATCATCTTCTCTCAAAATTCTAAGCCAAAGGAAGCCAATTCTCAATGGAATCGATGTGATTTCGGATGATTCTAATTCTGTTGATAATATAACTAGCAATGGTAATTGGTAATTTTAATGTTTGTCATTACTTTATTTGAAACATTATTCTATTCATGCTGTTTCAGTACAAATCGTGACAAGCTACTCCTAAATGTAATTATTTTATGTGTCATCTATTTTTGGCTTACAGTGGATCTCATCAGCGCCAGAATCACTACGTTCCCCCACCGCATTGATTCTTCTGCTAGCAGCACTAACTGTGAAAATACTGTTCCCAAGAATAGTATAGATGAATCTCATAGTGTAGAAAATTCTAATAATGTTAAGGCCGCAGGAGTCTCCAAAGAGGAAGTGAGTTCATTGAAATTATGATTTTGAAATAGCTACCTCTCCTTGGCAGAAAATAAGGAAAGGTATCGTTAATATAATTGATCATGGCATGATTGATGCTGATGACAGATGTTATTGGGCAGGCAGATCGGCCAGGAGAGGGTGAAAGCAATTATTGATCCGATTTTGAAACCGGATATAGCAGATATTGAAATTTTTGGTTTCCCTGTCGTTGTTTGCGGCACTGCTTACCCTCGTAAGCCTCTCTGCTTCCTCTGTGGATCCTCCGGAATAGAACAAGTACTTATTTTATTTTATTTTTGTTTTGCTAACTATTTGCCTTTTCTTTTCTTATCTACTTATAATTAGAATCCTAAGATGGTGCATTAATGTGTAACGCTTAGCTTAATTAAATGTCTAACCCGATAGAAACTGTAAACGTAATGTAATATGTAATGACATTTACTACAGAACCGAACGAATGTGTAAAGAAGAAAAAAATGAAAATCGCCTTTAGTTTTCTAATGCAAATGATTTCGTATTATAATTGAGTGAAATATTCGTAATTGTAAACCATACGCTGATTTCATAGTAGTAAGACTGAACGAATTGAACAATGGTCCGTAAATCAACTATTACAGTACGTAATGATCGAATTGAATACTGAAAATGGTCAAAAAAAATTGTATATCCTGGAACTGATGTCTACCCGAGCAGAGACAAGTGTTCTTTGCAGCAAGATTGAGATGAATTAAATGTGATAAGAGACGAAATGACTAATTTCTTTTTCTTTAACACTGATAAACTGAGCCGTGAGCTGTTGGAATAAATTATTTTGTAGCAATGTATGTATGTTATGTATGTATATATATCGATATATCCATCGTAGTTTTCAGTTTGATCGGGCACTCATTTTAGTTTTGAAGTTGAAGATAAGATTTTCACCAGTAGTAATGTGAAAATGCGCACATAGCTTTCATTCAACATATCAAAATCATATATATTTAATTATTATTATTATTTACATGGTTCACTTGCTCTCATAAATGTACACCAATGGTATTTATTTATGCTTTGTATTTTGTGCTTGCTCTTTGCATCAAAACAAAGATGTAGATAGATTGCTGACTGCTAACGCTAAAAGGATTCTAGTAATTCGTCCATTTTCTAAATCTTAAACGACGACAAACTGTAAACTAGCTTGCATATGATTTATTTATATTTCAGTCCGTCTGAAAAAGTTTAAATTTATGAGGCGATTATCAGTATCTTTTATAAAATTCGTTGTTTCAGCTTATTTTTTGTAGCCATTGCTGTGAGCCTTTTCATCCCTTTTGTGCCGGTGACGATTTATTATTAGACACTTATATTTCACGATACAACTGTCATGAAAATCTGACTTTGAGCCGTAAATCTTTTGAAGAGGACATTGAGAGTTGCGAATCTACTGAAACAATTCAAAACACGCTGGTGACAGTACCAAAGGAAAATGCAAACGTTGATGACTCGAAAGTAGTCGTAAAATGGACATGCCGGAGATGCCAGGATTGTAAATGCTGTGGTGTGAGTATTGGCCGAGAAGAGTTGATCCGTTGCAGCCGTTGTCGAAACCCTTATCATCTTCAAACGTGTATTGACAAGAGATTTCTCAGTAAAATTAAGGATTTAGACAAACTCAAAAAGTTGTGGACGTGTGATACTTGTTTGAAATGTAAAAGCTGTGGAAAGAAAATTGAATCCAGTAGAAAGATTCTGTCAATTACAGTTGCTGATGAAGATGTTGACGATTTAGACTCGGGAATTTCTAATAATTTAATGTTATGTATTGACTGTTTCAAGCAACGAAAGAAAGGTTCTTTCTGTCCGTTTTGTGATGGCTCTTATGATGATAATGATTGGGATTCAAAGGTAAAAAGCATGTTTGTATGCAAATTTTGGGTTAAAACCTTGTACTATTATTAATAATCAACTTTCTAAATTTTCATCATTTACAGATGATGGAGTGCTGTAAATGCAATCGATGGATTCATGCAACATGTGAAATGTTAAGCGATGAGGAGTATCACATCTTAGGAACATTACCAGAGTACATTGAGTACATTTGCAGGTACATTTCTTTCGTTCTATAAAGCTATCGCTTCACTGGCAAATCCCATATTGCAAACTAACAGTTACTGTCAGCCTACGTTGCATGGTTGCATGCATTAAGTTTTTTTTTTACTTTTTAGGCTTTGCGAACCGGTAGACAATCCACTCTGGTATAATTCGATTCAGTCACAGATAACCAAAGAATGTAATTCAGTAATACGGTTGTTCGAGAAGAAAGCACTTGGAACTTTTAGAAAGAAACGATCATCCATTGATTTGAAGCCCCGTTATGTTTGTAATTTATTTGGAGAAATCCCAACATGTGACGATGATGCAGATTCCACCTGGTCAACGTTAGTGCCTAGTGATGACGAGCATGATGATGATTATAGAAAAGAAATTCTTGAAGCACTACCGGAGGATTCTGACTTTAGAAACACTCCACAATTTGAACAAATATCTGAGGAAGCGGACTTGAGGAAGACCCCACCGTTGCAACTTGTAGCTGAAGGAGAGGGTTTGACATGCACTCCCAGATTGAGGAAAAATATTCGAAAAAAAGTTTCAGGAGAGGAAATATTAAAGTGTAAAGTGTACTTACGAGATTTTGTCAAATTTCCCCAAACCCTTAAAGAAAACTGGTATGCGTTAAAGGTGTTGGGAGTAGAGATTTTAAATAAGTTTCAAGATGTGGAAGAAGTTAGGACGACTCACAAAACACCTATCCACAAAACTCCAGTCAAATGTTTTACTCCAACTAAACATGTATCAGGCGTGTGTGACTCAATTCGAAATGCGAGCAGCTCTATCAAATCCCTTCGCATTTTCCAAAATTTAGTATATCGTGCAATTAAGAGTAGTGGGGAAGGGGATGATGGGGTCGAAATTATGATTAATCAGGCTAAAGAAGCTATGCAAGAAGTGTTTCCGTGGTTCAAGCAAGATTGGAATTTAACAGACGAAGCGAAAGAAAAAACCAGTAGTGATGTAAACCTTGTTGGCATTCAAGGCGATGTCATCAGTGATAGTCATGATTCCATCGCTGCAAATCCTTTCAAAGAAGTCTTCTGGAACTCGTTGGATTTTTTTGATAATCGTGTTTGCGTTCTATGCGGGGAAGTAGGTGATTTCCCCCCGGATTCCTGCGGTCGACTATTGTGGGCTGGGGTGAATGAATGGATTCATTGCAACTGCGCCTTGTGGTCGTCAGAGGTATATGAAGACGAAAACGGAGCATTAAAGCAGGTATTATTTGAATATTCGATATCCAAGGGAAAGTTTAAGCAAAGTCACTAAAAAAAGTTTTTACGGCAAAGTATGCTTGTTGTGTTTTACTACAGATTGGAAACGCTTTACACAGAGGAAAATCTCTACGGTGTACCGTTTGTGGTTTGAAAGGCGCAACTGTATCATGCTGTAAAAGTGGATGCAGAAAGTCGTTTCACTTTCTTTGTGCACGAGAAGCAAACTGCTCTTTATTTCAAGACCAGAGAATGTTCTGTGCTCATCATGAGTTGTCAGAAAAGCAGCAAGATCAAATTCAGCACGACATGAAGGTAAACTTCATATTTAGATTGCATAAACTATGTGCAATACAATAATAACTCGTGAATATTCATTTTGTGTGCTATTTTTTTATAGATTGGACGAAAGGTGTTCGTTGATTTAGATTGGCTTCAAAGAAGGGAGCAAAAAGTTTGCACAGATGAAATCAAAGTGTTTGTGGGATCGTTGAGAGTTGACTCTATTGGTCGTATATTTCCAATATCTGTTACCAACAAAACTTGGGAGGACTCTATGAAGACATTTCTCGTTCCGTCGAATTTCAAAGCCCAGCGAGTGTTTTGGTCCTCAGTAGACCCATGCCAAAAACAGTGCTATGTTTTTGAAACCGAAATAAGTTCGGATGGGTTTGGAGACAAAGTGCAAGATGTCGGAGTAAATATAGTTGTAGATCACCAAAAACACGAGGAAAGTGTACAAAGGGGACTTCAGAACATTAATAAGTTTAAGCAGTGGCTTGTCAATGCTCCAAAATACCATGATGAACATTTAATAGATTGGTTACCCCGTTGTTCCAAGGTTTTTAGTATGGAGTACGATGAATTCGATGTATTTAGTTCAAAACGTAAAACGTCTTGTTCTCCAGTTTCTCTTTCCTCATTTGGTAGTTTTAATAAGCTGACGCCCACGAGTCGATTTCAAGACTCTAATTTTCGGAAGATAGAAACTGAAGGGATTGATCGCGATAATGAGGCAATGTCCACAGAAGGTTATTCCAGCTCTATAGATGATTATGTAAATAAAAATGCCAAGAGAGTGACTGAAAGGGTTAAGAAAAGACGTCGTAGTTCTTGCAAAATGGGAACTAAACGACAACGGTATCAGTTAAACATGAAAGATGATACATTAAGCCCCAGACGACGAAGCATGAGGAATCGCCAATTGTTAGAAGAAGTATCTCAAGATAACTACTCTAGGATTGGCAAACAGCTTGATAGTGATGATGACTCTGGAGTTATGGAAGGTAGTTCAGCGACAGGTAGCTGTGAAGGGGACATGCCGCGTTGTAGAGTTAATCTTCTGAGCCAGTTTAATGACTCTGCTGATTTGGAAACGTTAAACAATGATAGTATATCCGAGTCATTATGTATGGATCGCTTATATCAATCGCCAATTGACCCTTCTTTAGAGGATTTTCAATTGTATTCTTGCACAACAAAAGCAGACAATGAGGTAATTCATAAACTAGTATTACTAGAAGTTAAATAATTCGCAACCATACATAGATCAGAATATGTAAATGTCAGACTGTAATTCTGTAGGTATACCGTGCGGCTATTAAATTTGAGGTTAAAGGCAACGAATCTGTGAGTTGCTTTCATTCTTGCGATGCAATGGCCACCTGGATGTATGTGTTTGAAAGTGTTTCAAAATCAAGATTAGCGCATAAGCTAACACCCCTCACACAACCAACCCTGGGTACATCAGCATGTGGTAATAGACCGATGACTTATAACTTTCAAAATATTTAACTTTTTCAAAGTCCTATATATTATTTCAATCAAGCATGTAATTTTAAATTTTAAGGAAATACGCTGGAACTCGCCAACAGTTTTCGGATGTTGGGAATTACTCATCGTTCTGTGCAGTATCTGATCGAGCAGCTACCTGAAGTGATTAATATTGTTGATAAGCATACTTTCCAATACTGTCACCGACCTTACGTTGATCCAGACAATAAAGATCTTCCAGCTATTATTAATGCAAAAGGATGTGCCAGAACCGAAGGATTCCAAGGAAGAAAACAATTTGACATGTTTGGATTCCTTGCTTCTCGTCACAGAGAAATTTCCATGTCTTGCAATGTGTAAGCCAAATTTCATATTCTTTTAAGTTTTACCGTAAACGAAGCAAGAATGTATTGCTATTGTTTGTGTGCGTTAATTTTGTCTTAGACCGGAGGAGACTTTAAGAAATCAAGGACTGCCCTTGGCTATGCGATTCAGAGGTTTAAGAGATAATTCAACCAAAGCAAGAGAAAGGTATGTTGTACTTCGGTCTGAAATTCATGGACGTGGACTTTATGCTCGTTCAGACGTGGAGAAAGGAGACCTTATCATTGAATATGCTGGAGAGGTATAATACACTACATCGTTCTTATGGAATTTATTAATAAATTGTTACTAAACTTAAACTGTTCATAATTACAATATTACAGGTAATCAGACCCTCGCTAACTGATCTCCGTGAAAAGTACTATGAATCAAGGGGAATAGGGTGTTATATGTTTCGAATCAATGACCAGCAAGTCATAGACGCTACCTTGAAAGGAAATGCAGCACGGTTCATTAATCATTGTTGTGAAGTATGTGATGTATATGATGTATTAGAATAAGGTTTCTTTTGAAAAGGCTTAGTATTTTATACCATTTTGTTTATGTTTCAGCCAAATTGTGAAGCCAAGACTGTTAAAATCCTGGGCAAAGATCACATCTTAATATTCGCCTTAAGGAAAATTTTCAAAGGGGAAGAACTAACATATGACTACAAGTTTGAAAGAGAAGAGAAGAAAATTCCTTGCACCTGCGGTGCTGCTAGGTGTAGAAAATATATGAATTAATCTTAATAGTAGGGTAAGATTCGACTGTGTTTTTGACACAGACTTTTGACAACTAATGCAAAACTGGAAATTTTAAAGAAATGATGGTATGTTGCGTGCCTTCGCGATTTACGTTTTAACCACTCAAGAAACTTGAGATTTCATCATAACTTAATTAGTGATTTCTGTCTGTGAAAGTTTGTTATTCGGAGAAGGAGAACAAACATTTGTTAACTGATTTTTTTTACTATACATATAACCTATAACATTATACCGGTTTTATTAGACTGATCTGAGTATGCTTAAACAGCATTAATTTTTATTCTGTATTCAGTGAATAAAATAGCAGCAGCTTTAAATTTTAGATCGATGATATTATTTCAACTGCGGGTAATTAGTACTGACTTTATTTATCATCTTATCTATTGATTTGTCCGTCGTATTTCAAGTAATGCTGTGTTGGTTATATACATGTATGCTTATAGTTGGCAGACTCATTTATTGATTTTTGCTCTATAAATTATTCCAGTTTGGCACCAAATTAAGGCTCTATATCAAGAAAGTACTTTCCACGCGCACTGAAAAGAAAATTTGATTACACATTTTATATCTAAAATTATTTCCAAAAGATTTCTGTATTATTGAATTCATTGTCTCATTATTGAAAACTTACGTAGGGGAAACGTATTCACCAAATCTTTCTCTATGAACACATGACTCCTTACAAAATGTTCTGTAGTCTTTCCATGATGCACATTTGCAAGACCAAAAGGCATTTTCTTCCTTAATTGACTTTATATAGTAGTGATAAGCACGTGCATGGCTGCAACTTTGGATGATTTCTAGAGAAAATTAAACCATTATTACACTGATTATTGTTCTCGTTAAAAAGTTTTGTAAGAAAAAAACTTACGTTCAAATGCCCTTGTGAAATCTGAGTCGACTGAGTTCGCTCGATAAGTTTCCGGACTGTAACAACTAACTTGATTTCTCCCCCCATTTGCTTAAAGAAGAGAACGTAGTCATCAGTTAGGCATCATCTTAAGAAATGCAATATAAAGGAAACTAACTTATCCATAGGACATAGCTTACGATAAAAATCAGCATGTGCAATAGGATCATATACTCCTATCCCGGATGTGTGAATAGCATCTACAAACTTTGCGTCACCTTTGTCCAACCTAAGATGGATAGATAGATTTTATTTTATATTTTATTACAGGTATCAATCAGTACAAGATTGTTCTTCCAACCCTAACACTTACATACCTCAGTTTAGTGTTTGGTCCAATGAACGCCAAAAATGCAGCATCTAAAGCTAATTTTGGATTCTCATTAAATGAAGGTTCTCATGTGCGTGTATCATACATGAATGTTAAATGGGAATTCAAATGAAAGAATTTTTAATAGTTTGTAATGAGTCTGGAAAATTTACCAGTGATTCTACCAATTTTTCTGCCAAATTTGGAATACGTGAGGTCTCCAGCATACCCAGCAGCTTTATGGTTGATGGTTAGTCAACGAAATGAGAATTTAAGTTTTAATTTTACCATTGCTTTGTATATCCTTCATTCACATAATATTAATGTATAATCAATCATCATACCATGTGCTCCTAACGAGTGTCCTATAATATGAATCTGCGACAAGTCAGCAATCACTCCAGTTTCAAGAAGATATGCAATAAGCATTGCAACTTTTTCCCCAACTTTGAACGCATTTACTGTTACAGCAGGATATAACAGCAATCTTATTTTATTTTTTGGCAATGCCAAAACTTCCCAGTCCACTACTATAACCGAGTGACTTGTTTCCTGTAGGTAAGCTAAATAATTAATTAAGAAACAAAGGTCAAATTAGGTTTGACAACATTTGTAACGGATTCATGTGTACGATCTGGCTAACTGGCATACCATCTTTGGTCTCTGCAGAGAATGCTAGGGCAGGACCGGATTGAAATCCATGAATAAGAATCTTCATTTGTTCACCTTGTCTCACTTGGAGTATATTTTGATAGGCAGGATGCGTGGTGAGATCAATGTCAGTGCTGTAGTTAAAATTTCTGAAATATAAAAAAATATTGCAGCCTTTAGATTTCAATCAATTTTATGCTCCATACCATATTTTAATGTGTAGGAGGATGTATGCAAAAGTAGGATATTTGCAAAATATGTGGTGGACAAAGATAACCTTCGGTCCTGGTACAGGTGAAAACGGATATCGTCATAATTGCTGGATAAAAGTTTAACTTTGTTTGAGCGATCCAATCCACCATCAAGTATACTGTTTTCAGAGTTCTCCAATGCTCTACTTTGTGCTTTGGCGAGTTCGGGTGAAAATATTCTCCAGGGATATTTAGTACCAGAAAATGTTAGTGGAGAAATTGCCGAGAAGAGATCTATAAATGGTGTGACAAAGGAATGATTACAAACTAATTATCCATCCAACTAATGTGACACCAAGTTTTAACAACTGTACCACATTGCCCCACTTCAAGTACAAGGAAGTATATTTATACCTGTTTCGAAGTCTACAATCGCTTTCTTTAGATCGGAGCCTGCCCCTATCGTGTTCCTTAGAGCTCGAGGCGATATCAACGACAGTTCTTTAGTTTGTCCATGAAAAACCAGTATCATTAACGGAATAACCGTGCTTAGTAAACTGCCGATCATTTTCACGTTTCGAAGAACTTTATTATTATTATTATTTCATATAACTTCACTTCAAAACCAAGTCTGATTATAGAACTGTGCATGCCAAAACAGTTTCGTTCTTGAGACTGAAGCTGGTTCTAGCTTAAAATATTTCACAAACCACCGAAAAAGAATGTTATAAAAAGGACATGCTTCATGAACGTTATAATTTATTTCCCGTTTCGGCACACCGCAATATCATCCCTTCTCGGTTGATGCTGATGCTGCAATATCTTTTGAAGTTTTCATTTAAGTTTGACTGTACAGTTTTGCTTAATGCAAGATTTTACAAATAAACAACCCTTTTTACTATATCGGCAGATCATACCAACTCTTACAATGTACTATGCGCGAATAAAACTCAAGTTGAACCCTCTACACTTTACAACAAACCTTTTGTTTTAGTGACAAATCTATTCAGCCTTGAAACTTACAAAAAAGTGCATGAAACCATTTCAAGTTGAATGAAATAGCATTATTGATGAGCAAATTTTTTTGCCTTCTCATCCCTTATAGATGTGATGTGCGGTAATCCTAGGCACAAGTAATCATGTCTCGTTAGTCGTTAGCAATTACCTACCTTATCCCTAAGTCATTCATTCGACTCATTCAGACACGCGTATACAAAAATTTTAATGCAACCTTCCTTTTTTTTCTTGTTGATGCAAATTGTGATACAACATATAGCATCCTCTTTTCTAGATGGTAACATTAACCTCGCGCCTAGCAAGTTCCTTTATAAAAAGTTATTTCTTTATGTAAAATTAATTAGTAAAAAGCTTTATCAAAAGGATTCACAAAATGCTTTCATAATTAATAGGTATATTTTGGTTTCTTCCTGCTCTTCATGCATTTGTCAGGAAGGAGGTGGTGTATATTATTCTATCTACATCTACACAGGATAGTTCCAAAAAGCCATTATGTAACCGCATATAGGATGTCGAATTGTCGAATGACAATAGTATATTTTGCCACCTGCGTGATGTGAAACAAAAAAACTATAGATATGATTGTTATCACACAAAAAGTTGTGGTGTGATGTGCTCTCTAACCAAGTGAAGAATAGGATCCTTTCATCATCTTTACATCTTATCTCGTAGTTGGACTCATCTATCTTCATTCCATCTCATCTAAATATGAGCCTTTTAAGGTCTGACGACGACGTGGTGCGTAACAAGGCAATGTTGAGGTACGGATGGTCATAGTCATAGGTCGTAGGCACGAGTGCAAAAATAAAACCCAATACAATGCTCCTATGTGTATGCAAACAATGTTTGTAAACAGTAAGTAGCTTTCATAGTCATTGTCAAAACCACTCATTATAGATTATCAATGCTTACATTCATAATATGCACCATACAAAAAAAATGCTCACATTCACATTTAAGGCAATTTGCTAAATTGGCGTTTCATTTTATTGTCTTGAATTATTGCATGCACTGTGGGCTGTAGTATATTCAGCGTGAGTTTTTGTCCACAAATCACAAGGTATATTATAGGTATATGAATGAGAGTAAAAGTAAGAGCTTTTGTTTTTCATGGCCTGCATCAGACATGAACATTTATTGTTATATTGTATACCAAGTTTACCGGTATCATTATTAAAGAACTCATGAGAAATGTTTTAAATACCTAATAGCTAAATGATGAGGATTCCAAAAAACCTTCACTAAAGTTGCGTAATATTGGGGCAATGTGAATTCATGCTGTAACAATCATCTTTGATCTAAACTGTTGGTCATGTTTTAATTCCGGAGGTTTACAATAGTTAGGGCCGAAGAAAACTACCTTTTCTAAAAGGATCAAACATTATATGCAGCTTTCATGGGATTGTCTTTGTTTGGGTACAGAACAGCATAATATGATTCTGATTGATTATAATGGGGATAAATATTGTAGGATAAATACGAGAGACTCTAGCAGGTGGGTATTCATAGTTGGGTTTGATATGTGAAGGTTTCCTATGCATATAATGGTATGTCCGTAGTGGGGCCATACTAATGGAAACATGTATATTTTGTGATGTTGTTGGTTCTGCATTGTTTGATGCTACAAAAGCACCCAGCCGGGAATAAGTGAAGAAGTATCATTGCTGGCTTATGTACAGAAGTGAACACAAACAGATGACACGTTTCGTTATCATTTTAGTTTATCCGTTCGTAGAATATTTTTAACAACTTTTTGAAACATTTGCTTGCTCCACTCCAAAGTATAACTTGAATTCGAAAATATCAGGTGTCAGGCCAGGCCAGAGGAAGAATGAGTTACTGAACTGAGCATGTAACTAGTTTTCAGTTACTGAAAAATTGGCTTGGTTTACTAAAGCAAATTAGTTCATCGTTAGCTGTTCTTTTTGAGCTGGTTAGACGTAATACGGGGAATACTTTAGCCATGGATCTTATGTCAGACGCTCTAAGTGAGCTGGTCCTTCCAGAACCACCTCCGATTGTTGGTGAAGTTGAAATAATTACTGCAGAAGACTCTCCAGTATCTGCTGGGGAAAATAGTAATGATGATATTCTTGGTGGTGGGGGTGACACACCAAAACGATCTGCTGCTGAAGATGATGACAATGATCTGAATTTGGGGGATTATGACAATGATGACAATGAAGTGAGCAGGAATGACAGTAGCACCAGTGAAGAAGGTTCTTTTCATGTACCTAGCACTGTTCCATTGCCATCTTCATCAGCATCACCACCTGAGAAAACTACCATAACTAACAGTGCGTCAAGTGGTAAAAAAGCGTCGGTAAAGTTATAGTAGATAGAAACTAACCATAACTATTATAATATATGCATACGAAAACGTGGAATTAATTAATCAGCATTTTGGCATTATTTTTTTTGCTATTTTAGAGTGATAAACCTATGAAAAGCAAAAAGGAGTTGGAAGAAGAAGATGAACGCGAAAAAATGCAGTTGCTAGTATCAAACTTCAGTGATGAGCAGTATGATAGGTATGAAATGTACCGTCGATCTACATTTCCTAAGGTAATATACAAAAAGTTAATTTCCCAGTTTCCTGAAGAAGAGTCATGTCACATGTAAATCTTGAATATAATTTTTTTTTGTTACAGGCCGCTATCAAAAGGCTAATGCAGACGATAACTGGAAACTCTGTATCGCAAAATGTGGTGATTGCCATGTCAGGAATAGCAAAAGTTTTTGTGGGAGAAATCGTTGAAGAGGCTTTAGACGCAATGGAAAGGATGGGGGAGACAGGACCCGTACGACCCAAGCATTTAAGGGAGGCTGTCAGACGACTTAGAAATAACAGAGGCTCTGTACCTAGATCAACTACCAAACGATACAATCCTTTTCCGCTGTAGTTTTAATGCTTAAAAAATGCAAATGTGCAAAATCTAAGGGTTTCATTTTGTTTAATGAAAAATAATTATTTTTTTCTCAAAATATTTAAAACTTTACTGCGGCGAGGCTCTGCTTATCAAATAATCAAAGTGTGTGTATATATGTTTTGTAAACGAGTTTTATTATTACAAGTTACTCAAGAAAATAAGTTAATATACTTAATTGGCAGCATTGAATGTATGTAAAGGATAACCTAACGTTCACCGTCCCTGATATTAATTTCCAAGAAATATTTTCCACGTGCTCTGTAAAAGGAATGTATTGAAGTTAATTGAAGTCCTGTATGCCAAGGTGAATCCGAATAAAAATTCAGTTGTAATACTTAAAAATATTTGTGGTCGACTTACGTTTGTGGGCAGTATTCACCAAAAGTGGTTTTATCTGAACAAGTCGTTCGGCAAGCGGATAAGTAATCCCTCCATGACAGGCACTTGCATGCTGATACCTTTTCAGGACCTTGGCGTATTGAGTAAGTAAAATATTCTGGAGCTCTTGCGTGACCACATGTTCCGGCTGCATCTGCATTTTCATAAATGTTTCGTTTTATATATGCATATATTATGTTTCTAGTGTTAATTACAAAAGTGTAAAAAATTTTCTGTTTCTATAAAAATAAGTTATACCAGATAAACTTCTTGCGAAAGATCGGAAGGTTAGAAGGGGGTTGTCGTAGTCATTAAGTTTGATGCAATTAAATTGATAACGTCCTCCGTTTGCTGTATTAAATTAAAAATTATTTGTTCCTTCAGTGATATTGAATTTAGATTCAGGTAACGGTTAAAGGCTTACGATAGAAATCAACATTTCCAATGTCATCGTAAAGGCCTAGCCTGCTGGAGTGAACTACATCCACAAAGTCGGCGTCCGTTTTATCCAATCTTCCGTCATCAGGAACTCTACTGAACATTGGACCTAAACAAAAATATTAAACAAACTAGACAAACTGTCTACCACGTCTCATTTTACAGTAATTATGGTTGTTTGTTTTACCGGCAGGATCCAGGCCTTTTTTGGAAAAAATAACGTATAAAAGTTGATCGATTAGTTAAAAGTACTTAATGGTTAATGCAATGCTGTTTTAGAAAGGTATACCTGTTATGCGGCTAATTGGCGATTGACGCTTTTGACGAATGTAGGCACCCGCATAGCCAGAGACTTGAAAAGAAATTAGTGCATATTATATTAGCATATTAATAAAAACCAGTTGTCTATAATGATTTGCAAAAATTGACTTTTTTTACCATGAGCCCCTAGACTGAATCCAATAATATGCACTTGACTCAAACTGGAAATCATGTCATTGTCGAGGAGGAACAAAATGAACTTTCCTACGTTCTCCCCTACCATTGGGACATTATCAACAACCACAGGATAAAACACATCGGCTTGACTCCTTCTTGGAACCGATGGAGTTGAGAGTTTTCCCCATTCAACAACAATCAAATTGTGATCCGTATTTTCTAAATACGCTAGAAAAAGAAAGGACACACATATACAATGAAAGAACTTATTGGCTTGGTTGGTAGATCTTTGAATAATTTTTACAACAGAAATATTACCATTTTTAGTATCAACCGGAAATCTAGTTCCAGTTGAGTTGTTATTGAATCCATGTATGAGTACTTTCACAGGTTTTTCCCTACGAAACGTTGATGAATTGAAGAAACTAGTATCTCCCAAGTGAAGTTCAATAAACGCATTTGGATCACTACACAAAAGGTTTATAACATAATAAGGAGTTGTGGCTTACTTGAGGTAAACTTGTTAATCGCTAAAGAGTATGCAATGTTTTTTGAATATGAAAATAAAATCAGCATACATACAGGCGCTTGTGAAACAGGAAGTATTTTATGTCCCTTGGATCCCTCGAGATAAGTCGATAACCAGGACTTGACGGTCCTGCAGCACCTTGAAAAGTGATTCTATCTCCTGTAAAAACAGATTTCAAACCATGGCCAATGTTTGAAAAAATGTCTGTCAAATCTGCTCAAATACAGAGTGAGACAACACATACAAAGTTAATTGGTTAGTAATTTTAGTATTCGAAAAATAGAGTTGATTGTTAAATTGGATTACAGTATAAGTTTTACGAATTCCTAGTCTAGTTGTATTCAATTCGAGACATACCAAAAAATTGTGACGACGATCCAGAGATCGTTAAAGACAATATGAAAATACAGGCAATCAATTTGTGGGCGTTCATGATTTTTAACTACAAAAGAACTGTGTACAAGTACAAAACACAGATGCCTAAACAATGTTGGCCAACGACTTAAGAAAAGTAGACCACAACTTCCAAAGATCACTGAAAGTCTGAAGCCAACTTAAACTAAATCGGTGACTAACTATTAATACTTCGGGCGTCTCCAGGAAAGTAGGTGGAATGTAAATAGAATCAACTTTACATTTGTGCTACAAATAAAAAACTGATGTACATTGTATTGATTAACATCTATGACCTCTTGTTAGTCATCGCCAAAATGCATAGGCGTTGGTAGTATTGCATTACATTACATGATGATAGTATCTTATGAACAGATGCGTATAAGAAATAGATGTAGATGTACATTTTTATAAGTACTCGTAAACGCAAACTTGAAATGCATCAACAAATAGTCAAGTGTTCTTATTATTAACTGAATAAAAATCCTATACTTGACTGTTTCACATGAACATGTAGTCTCCATATTACACGTTACTGATCATGTCTACATTCATGCACTCTCCACGATCTTGATGCCGATGCCAGTAACACAATAACACTTATGCGCTTCACCACACCAAGCAAGACACTTCGTCTATTATTATTGCATGCATTATGTACCTTTATCCATTAACTTTACCATACCATATACCTAATTATGTGATCCATTCCATGAGAAATGCCACTGTAGACTGTGAATCTTCTCATCTCAAGATGAAGTTGAAAAGGACAATACGTTATAAGGACTAAGGACATGCTATGTGATAACGTGCATGGGGTTCATCAACAAAAACTGTCAGAAATCGTAGCGCACATAATTAGCACAAATGCTCAACAAGTACATTTGTTTAGACTTCTTTATGTAAGGCAACTCCACAGTCATCAGTGTCATATTAAGATAAGTACTTTATCGTCAACAATGAAAAATCGAGCAACAACTATGCGCGTAATGGCGAATGGATTGGAGTTGGAAGTAAAGTCTTTTCATTCTCAATTAAATAATGCAAGAAGGCGTTGCGTACTCAGCTCACGGTAATGTATTACGTTACCTTAATGTATATTTTTGGTCATGCATGATTTATTATGCTGCATGAATCATGAACATTACTTTAATTGTTTTGGTGTTTGTGGTAAGGTTAACCCTTTAACAGACAGGGAAAAACATCAAAGAGAATTCAAGATAATCATCGAAATCACAGGTACAGGGAATTAAAGATTTTCCCATCGTTAACCCTATTAATGTTGCTTTTGGCTGGAACACAAAACGTGGTCATACTAATCAATATATAATTTCTTCCGTGTTGCAGTAAAAAATAGCACATATACATTGTACAGATTTATCTAAAATGTGCATGCACTTGCCGTACCACCGCGCAAAGACTGACCTAACCTTGCCCTACTAATGACCAATTGACTTTGACATTTACGGACACAGAGAGGCAGACAGACCGGGTGCAGATTATGATAGAAAGAGTTTTTATCTACTAATTTCCATTTTCTGAATACACATGGCACATGAGTAGTTTTCAATTGGATATGGAATAAGCTATTCTCGGCTCTAGCGTTGCTAATTATCAAGATATAGACGTATTGCACACCCTGTCTTGTAGTTCTTTCAGCACGTGTTGCACCATTCATTAATTCGTTGACACAATTTTTTATTTGTGTAGTTCGACTTGGTACAAGTTATTTTTATGTTCCTATTCAAGATTTTCATTTATGAAAATTATCATGAAGGATACATAAGATGATTCAAAATGTCAGCTCAAAGCTTTCTGCTGGCTGGCATTCTGCACATGACTCAACAAAATCATAATCTAACAATAGCCAAACCAATCTTTTTTAAAAGGCTCGTTATCTCTTTGCACTCAAAGATGTTTTTTTGCAGTATTTCTTGCATGAAATATCAAGGTTCTCAAGGGCATACACGTATATAGTAGGATGCATAATGCAAATATGCAAACATGAACAAAGCTGAAGGAAGCCAAAAAAAACTACACTGATTGTTGTTGCAATTCGCTGTGCTTGACTTCAATAGAACTAGAAACAATGCCAGCAAAAACAATGCAAATTTGCCAATGCAGCTGTAATCTGTCATTTTAAAAATTCATTAAAATTGAAAATCTAATTATTTTATGCTGCACTATGTCACTTTGTCTATAATGTATTATGTTGCAATTCTATGTAATGGAAAATGGAATGCATAGTTAGCCATTCATGACGTGTGTTAGTAATTTGCTTCTTGAGAAGGTAACACTGTTTTCTTCTTGCAGATGCGGATAGTACCATTTAAATGCTCACACCGTGTAAACATGAAGACTATTCAATGAATTTGTATTATGTCATAAACATAAAGAAATTTAGGACAAGTGTAGTAGTTCTTGGCATTGCATTGCTAACCATTTCAGTGCATTTTATTTTAGCAAGTCACAAGAAGTGCACTACGCACCAGGAGGAGCCATGTTAAACAAAAGTCAGTCACACGAAGAATTTGATCTGTTTTCAAATGCACCTTGTTCTACAAAATATTATGTTCATTCATAAAGGAGATTTCAGTGTTGAGTTCTTCCCGAGCATTCATCCAGAGCGAGAGCAAGCCCAGTCTTTCTAACCGTTCTGTAAGCTACATCTGATGGCTGACAGTGGTTAACGTTGATACCAGTTAATGTTACATTTCCAACCACTTCTCCAGCATTTTGCAACGCTCGTGCTGCTGAGAGGCCATAACTAACAGAAATACATTGTGAAATCCTCCATTACAAAGAGATTCGATTTAGATAACTTGAGTTGCTTATTGAATGCAATCATTTAAAAGGGAAATTACCAGTGTTCCATAATTTCAACGGTGTTAGAATTCAAAGCGTTTGCCATAATCGCTGCCGCATTTTCTAATCCATTATAAGCTTCCATGCTTCCTGTCACTATCCCTTCACCAACATCTTTCAATTCTGATGTGATGCTGTCAATAGTGCTTTGGTTGATACCCGAGCGTTCTATGATTTGATTTAGCACGTTGCCAGAGGAAGCTTTGATATAGCACGCTGTCAAGGATGCCAGGTTTGAGGTCATTGAGGCCAAAGTAGACACTGGTGGGGAAGATTACAGGACAGACAAACGTGATATGCATAATAATTCATCTAAAATATATCTTTCTCTATGCAGGCTATATCGTATTAATTTTATCTTGTTTTCATGATTTTTTATCTCATACATATAGATGAGCTAATTTCAACCACTCTGCCAGTTATATCCTTTGCATACACGATACCACTCACAACAAGGGGAGGAATTTCACGATCTTGCTGCTGCTTTGTGATAGCAGATTTAATGCAATTAGTACCCAATGAAATTGCGTTTACCGTTCCGACTGCTCCTAATTCTAAGCCACGGGAAACCAGTTGACCTCCTGGGTGGTCACAACATGCATGAACGAATTTAGATCAATGAAATGATTTCGTTATAGACCTACTTAATTAGGAGGGATTTTATTTAACGTTTCCAAACCCAACCTGCTTTGATTCCAGCACCAATTTTTTTCCCATAGCTGCCACTACCTTCATTGTGACGTGCCGGTGATGACGCCTGACTTGTTCGCGTACTGTATACACCAGAATTTGTTCTGACCAAACTGAGAGACGTTTTTGCTCCCATCATGAGCTCTGTTGACTTGCCAAATGAGATGGGTGGCTGATCAGGAAATTCACTGAGCCCTATTGAACTCAAAATCATGTTTTCAAATTGTTGTCTTAATTGGGGTGGGCAAGACTTCGGTAGAACCACACCAACAGACGAGCCGGGCGTGCTTGCCATTAAATCAGGAAACAAGTAGTATTTATGCTCAGAACGGTATACCATTGAACCTGGCATCAATGGATAAACCCAATCACCAACTTGAAGAAATGCCGGTGGCTTTGATTCAATAATGTCTTCATCGTTTAGACGCACAATTCGAAGTACTGAAGATCTTGCTGCTGTTCTCACACGAGTGTTTGGAACAATAAAATAAAGACCAACTGAGTCTGCTAATCGAAACACTTCCACTCCTTGACTTTCAAAAAACTTTACTGTTGAAAGGCTCATATATTTCGAGTACAGCTCTTGATTGCTTCGAATAGATGGAGGCTCTTTTGGAGTATCGTCTTCTGTACAAAATTTAAGATATGAGAAATATGGCGACAACGATTTGAGAATTATTGTTTCATAAAAACATTATGGGAAATTGAAAAGTTTGAAATCGTTACTGCTTGAGTTTTTGGACGAGTTGATCTTTCCATTTCCATCTTGTCGTGACTCAATTAAATCTCGAAGCATTTTTACAGTTTTTTCAGCATCGTTTAAAGTTGTAAAAATTTGCTGATCAGTCATGTTACTCGTATTCGTACTTCTTTGGATTAAATTTAGCAAATACGGAAAATTTTGTAAGATATCAGAAGGATTACTTTGTTATTATTGTAATTATATGGTTTTTTCTTATTATTGCCAATTATTGACTAATCCTAATCCTACTGGAGTGCTTACAAACTCAATTTAGTACCATCGATCGGAACGGTAGATAAATTTTTTTTGCATGAATTTGCTTTAATCATCGATATGAATTGAAGAAGTTTCAATAGAAACACAATGCCCAAAACAGAACGGCATATTTTCTGGAACTGCCTATCAACCTATCATATAGTACAGGTCTGTTAGTAGTCAGTTCTAACTATTGGATTAAAGAAGAAGACTATTTAAAGGCTATTGAATCTATTACAGTAGCTTAAAATAGTTTAAACATAAATGTTAATTGCACACACATGCTGTTTTTAAAAGTTTACGTGTATAGGTTTGCCATCAATAAAAATCATTAAGGATTAAATAAAACCGGCTTGCCTTATTGCAACAACAAAATAATTTACCGTATCATGCTCATTGACCAATAATTAGTCCCATATTTACATTCTTTTAATACTAAATCAATACAAAATGTAATTATATAGGAGCCATCCTGCGATACCAAAATCGTGCGCGAAAGTCGTCAGAACAAGTGAGAAAGCCAGCGGAAACAGGCGAATGACAAATGCATCTTATAGGTCCATTGTGTCCTAAAACAAAATTTAAGCTTGTTCAAAATTCATTTGTATAATAATTTCAAAAATGTATTCTGGAGTATACACATAAACACACCTAATGATAGCAAAGTCTGTCTTGAAGCTGAACGAGCATCCCAAACACACAAGGATATAGTTGCTTCATCAGGGTACATGACGAATTCTTCTGTATGGTTAAAAGTAGCTTGAGCTAAAAATTCTGGTTTTCCAGTAGCTCCTGCTCCAGTGTATGCAATCAAACTTCTGTTGGTTGATAATTCCCAAAGTTTGACCGTAGAGTCTTTTCCAGATGACAAAATGTACTAAAGAAGAAATTAAGGAATAAATTAAATGAATGAGACATGTTACATGTTAGGTTAACACATAAAGTTGGAAACGCAACGAAAACGCATCATAACTTTGAGAAACTTACCTTGTTATTTCTGGTAAACATAACGGACCCCACTTCTGCACCTTCATGAGCGTCTGAACAAGTATTGACACACTTTCCAGAAACGCCATCCCAAATTTTGATTGACCCATCAGCAGAACCAGATACAAATAATTTGCCATCAGATGACCATCTAAACATAAAAATATATTCATCAATACTCAATAAGAACTGTTACAATAATATTGGTAATCACTAGTGCAAACTTACGCTGTAGTATTAATTTCTCCTGTATGATTAGTAGACTGTTCGCTTCCAACAAAGCATTGTGACGTATTTATATCATAAATTCTGAGAACTGGATGTTGTGTCCCAATCAATAAAAAGTCTCCAGTAGGATGAATGGATAGACTATTTACAGGGGCAGATTCCTTCAGAACAAAAAGTAACAAGCCGTGAATTAAAGTACATGAATTACACGTGTATTAAAATGAATTCGTTAAAATGACTTACGTTCAACACTCTGAAAGCCTTTTTCACAGAAGTTCGACTATAATCGAATAGTCTGACGGTAAAGTCCTTACTTCCCGAAATAAGAATCTGCTCCTTAGGATGAAACTGAAGACAAGTCACTTCCTCATTATGATCATACAAAGTCCTAATTACAGGGTGACCCTGTGGCTCGGCAGTCTCAATGTCACTACTTTTAGCAAGCATTCTCTCAACAGAAAGTATCTTAATGGACGTATCCACACTGCCTGTCGCAACTAATTCGCCATCAGGAGTGATTGCTCCAGATCTGCAAGGTGCTTTGTGAGCAGTGACATAAACAGTTTCATATACTGCCGGCTCTGGAGCGCTAGGACTGTCATCACTAATACTCTCCAAATCCAGTCCAGCCCCCAAATTGTCGAATTTTGTTGAAATACTAGTGATTTTTGCTCCTTGGCCTGCAATGAGAAAAAAACATATAAACAGTTTAATCTCAATCTTGCTTCATCATCGCATTATCCCTTTCATAATATGATTACACCATTACGACTTACGTTTTTGCTCTTGTTCCAGTCCCAACGTCACCAAGTGCAAAAGTCGATCCGACGGTGGACACGGAGTATCTGGATGGGTTAAACCAATCATGCTGCTGGCCAACTGTTGAAGACCATCCGAGAACAACTGGCTGCAAATTTTCATAAATTCATTAAATCAAAAAGCACCAAGCCAAACGCAAATACAATAATAAAACAAATGAACTTTGAGTTCCAACGTGACTTGTCACAGTGTCCTCAGCAAAACGCATTTTTAATTACTCACCTGATGATAAGTTTGTGAACCATGTCACGCATTTTCACTTTGTTTTTAGTGTCAATGTTCTCCATCTCTCTCATTTTCTAACTGCAACCTTGCAGTTAACAATGCTTAAAAACAATTAAAGAAGGAAGGTGTATCTCCTCCAACCGAAATATTTTTACCTATAACTTATGAATCGATTATTTTTTTAAGTCTCCGTGATTTACTAATTGTACTAATACTAGTACTAGTTACAAATCTAAAATGTCAAAAATATCTTGTTCCAGTCGAAACAAAATAAACAAGTCAAAAGTGTTCATTTCTACCTATCCTCTACCTGAGTTTGAGTATAAGCCGGAGGAGTTTTTGTGATGCTGAAAATAGTTTCCTTCAGCCACCGCAATTCGCTGTGCAGAAGAAGCAAAGAGTGGGGCAACTAGGGCAGAAAAGTGAAGCTTGGCCTGGTCCAATAATGAATGAACGAAGATGTATAGTAAATCAATTGTACGAGTAAAAAGGTTTTGAAATCATTTTATTTTGATAAAGTAACAGTAAATATTATTAGACCAAATTATTATGTGTGCATGCCACATCCAGCAGTATTTCTAATACAAAATAGTCCAACTAATTACAGCAAGAACCACTTCAAGTTGGACATTTGTCTCTTTAAAAACTGATTTCCAGAAAACAAAAAGACTTGACCCATCGTATCTTTACATAACATTGTAAGCTCATCACATTCTCCAAAAGTGGCATCCAACAATGGGATGATTTCTTTATAGACACTGAAGCTCTCATTAAATTTTCCTACAAGACCCAACACCCTTGCCAAATCAGCCTTGACATTTAAGTGAAATCTATTTGTGTCATCAAGGTGGGTGCAGTCTTCTAATACTTCCCTCAAGAATCTCAATGCACCATGATGATCCTGATTTTCGCACAACTCCATTGCAACTTCATGCTTTTTTGCCAAAGTATCCAGGTCTGAAGGATTATTTAGATTGTCTGGGGTAAGTCCAAACCAATAGTTTCCTACAATTTCCATACTCCTATCTGCTTTTTCCCTCTTTGCTATAATTTCTTCACAAAGCTTCATTCTTCCGGCGTTCTCCTCTGTAAGGCTGGACTGGAGGGCAAGCATCAAGTCAAATGTGTCAATGGCTTCTTTGTATTGACCTAAAACGACGAGAACATCAGCCTGTTTCAATTGGCTGGAAATCCTCATCTCATCACTTTCTCCAAGTACTTGCTCCTCAATCAGGCTGATTGCTTCATATAGCTCTAGGGCATCATCAAAGTTTCCTAGTTTGGCTTCAATCTCAGCTATTGCATTCATTGTCTGCAAACTTTGCCGATTGCTTGGAGCACCTAGTACTTCCTCTTGAATTTCCAGCACTTCTCTCAGCAACAGCAAAGCTTTATCATGGTTATCATAGGAAGAGTACAACATGGCCATTTCCTGCTTTGATGACCATGTGTCTGGATGCTTTCGTCCGAGGATTCTTTCTCTTTCCTCCAACACTTTGATTTGCATCATGAGAGCATTCACGAGATCACCATTTTTACGAAGTAAGGTTGCCAAATAAAATTTTGCTTCTGTGACCAGTCCCCTAATTTGGGATGCATCGGGGCCAGAATATCTCTCGAAAAGTGGGATCACTTGCAAAAACATCTTTTTCCCTTCTTCAAGGTTATTCTGCTGAAGATATGCATATCCATGAAGCATCCTCGCTTTAAGTACGATTGGCTCCGAGTCCAGATTTAAACGAGAAATTTTTTGCACTGCTAATATTTGTACTTGCTGAAAGCAGGAGATTGCCTTTTCATATTCTTGTCTTGTGATGTGAATTTTTCCCAGGTGGATAAGAGAATTGAGCTTTAACATGAGAGAGTCTTTAGGCTCCGTGGGGCTTTGTTCATTAATTGTTTTGAAAATGTTGAAGGCTTCATTAACTCTTGATTTTCGAAGGAGGGACTCTTCAGCCACGAAAAATTTCAGTTTAAGCACATGAATGTCATTAGCAGAGCCAAATGCTGATGTAAATATTTCAATAGCTCTTTTAACAAAGTGTGTAATCTCTTCAAATTTGTCCAGGGCCTTTGCGTTTGTAGCAATAAGCTCAGGAATGGAGTCAAATTGCTTGGCATGATTGGGATTGCTTCCTGTTAACGTGGTCCACATTTTAGTTGCATGAGGTACTAATTTCCAACAGTGACGAGGGTCGTCTAAAGTTATGGCTTCGAGCACAGTTTTTAGGACACAAAGTAGGTTTTGTGAGTTTAGTGTGATGTCCGGCTTAAACATGTGGATAAGAACTTCCTTTAATGATTCTTGATTGCACAAAGGCAAATAAATAGTTTTGTCTCGTATTCGAATCAAGCCAAATTTCTTTAAGGAGTCGATTGAGTAAGCAACTTGATTTTCCAGCGTTTCAAAATTATGGCTTGGATCGAATTGGATCATAATTTTGACCAATATATCTACACATATTCCACAGCTTCCATCAATGTACTGGAGAATATACAAAATGTTCCTGGTGATTTGCTTGTCCTCTTCGGTTAGCAAGCCATAAAGCTTTGACAACACAAAGTAATATACTAAACTATTTGGACCCAACGTTGGGTTAAAGTTTTCAATTTCTTGATGCCCATCTTTGAAATTTTGAAGTAGTTCTAAAATACATTTGTAAATGTTAGTGTTGTCGCTAGATACTTCAATGTTGTAATGTTTAATGAAGCTTGAAAGAAGGTTTAATGACAAGGGCACGTGGTTCAATTTTTCTGTCAACGCCTTGGCAGCTTCTAATTCAGATTCTTGAAGTATTATCAAACAAGGTTTGAGAACTTGTACAGACTCGTTTAAGTTTAAGGTGGATAAAGAAGTTTGTGTATATTCACTTGAAGTCGAGTTGCTCCATGAAGGGTTTCTTGTCACAATCAATAAATTTTGACCTGAGCATGACGCAGGTGATGATTCTTCAGATGTTACAGTTTGCTTGAAAACTTTAATTATATCTAGTAACTCTTCACTAGGTGTTTCAACATTCTCAAACACTACCAACAGCTTCTTATCAAAAAAACATTGTAGCATATCACTGAAAATGTTGCGGATACCTCTAGGATTTCCCATGTAATCTCTTGTCGAAACATTTAATGAAGGATGAGTAGCAAAGGTGATAATGGAGGTTGTCAGCGTGTCAACTGAAGACGCATTTAGGCACAATAAGCTATTCCCTTTGCATGCTCGTGTGAAAGCATGTGCTAGCTGATTAATCAGCTCACTTTTACCACTCCCACATGGCCCGTGAAGAATAATTATAGAGTTGTTTACAGAGTCATTGTTGGATACCAATTGAAGTAATGTACTGAGATCATGCTCTCTTCCAAAAAAGTTCTTTATTGGCTCAGTTAGCCCCAACAGTACTGTTTTAGAGTAATTTTCTTTAATTTTCTCTACTTTAATGGCTAATAATTGTTTGTAGGTGTCAATAGTTTCGTCCGAATTAATCATTTCTTTAATCAATTCCAATGTCTCAGTGGGGTTGACTACTTCATCCCGTGAATTATTATCAGAGACTTGTTGTATATGGTCTGCAAAAGTTTGTACAATGAAATGCAACCCATTCTCAGTTTTTGAGTGGGTCAAAGGCAAATTATCATCATCATTAGCAATTCGACATATTGAAAGCAATGATGTTTCCACATTGTTTATATCTAACATTTTGAATTTTATAGTTGGAAAGATATTTTGAGCGAAACATGGAGAAACGTAAATGTCACGAATGGACAAGGTACTCGTTACGGCTTTCTCCGCAAGAATTAACAATGCACTTAGGATTTGCTGTAGAAAGTAAATGATTTGGCCCTCATATAAAACAAGTTCCTTACGATCCTTTAGCCATTCCTCCAAATTAACAAAGCTGTTTTCAGTCTTTATTGAAATGCAAAGAAAGGTAGGAGCTTGATGAGCTGGAAATATTGGTAAGGAGTCAGATTTTGTTTTAACTTCATTAATCGAATCAAGGGGAGTTGATCCTTCATTTATTTCTTCATCTGCATCGACAAGTCTTTCGCACACTTCTGTCAGTGGTCCCTCAAACCAAACTTTATTATAAGTAATGAACAAAGATGGTGGCAAACTCATTAGCTTTTGTACAGTTTTCACTATAATTCGTAGTAAATTAGTTTGAGTTTTCAAAGTCTTTTGAGATATCTGAACTTTTCGAATGTTGTATGAGCCTCCATCAGTACTTTTAATGGTTTCTTGTATAACACACAGGTCAGTTTCCAAACTTTCTACTGAAGGTAGAACTTCACTTGGGTTGTCAGCGAGTTCTTGACTGGGACCCATTGCGATTTGGGGTAAAATGAACAATTGATTTTACAAAACAATTAAATATCACACAATGAGGATTCGAACAATCAAAACTGTTAAAGTTGTAATATTGCGTTTTTATTATACGTCGTTACTTGACTCGTTTATGTTCCAAAACCATCTGATGCGTTCTGTTCTTTGCTGTTTCCCTTTGCCAAAACAGTGTAGATCTTGTGTTCTAAAGTTGACGTAGCCGATTCCAAAGTTTGGAGGTGTTGACGATGATACAGCAGGATTTTCTTTAGCTCATCATTCTTCCGTTAAGTTTGTATGCATCGTACTATGTATCACGCGAATCGTTGCACTAGTGAATCGTGAATACATGCTTTATGTGAAAATGTACATATAGGTTTATTGTTCGAATTTTAAAAGTTGCTTAGTATGTAGTAATATAAGATGTCAGTATATTTTACATTATATATGCATGTCATGGATGCGTTTGCACTTTCCAACTACGTTTCATGAGAATTCACGTTTACATTATTACATCTAAAAATAATATTCATCGTCACAAGTGAGTCAATAGTATCTCCGCTGAATTCTGAACTTGTAGTACGTGAAGGTTAAATATGCTACTAGATGTGTTAGAATATTCTATCCGAAATATACGTAGGGTGCGATGAAGTTGGGAAGACAATAACAAAAACTAAGAATTTCTTACGCTTCTTAATGGAGGGGTATTGTGAGATACGTATATTTATTGCTGAGATTTACGGTACAATTAAGTTTAATGATTTTATAGTGTTATGTGACATACAAAAAATATCTTCCTCTGCTTCTGCAAGTTGCAAAAAAATATTTGGTTTAAAAAAATCAATGAGGAATGGTGTTAATATATTGGAAATAATAAGAATCTTTACTCATGATCGATGTTTTCTCCCATTAAAACCAAATTGTCATCGACTTGACAGTCGCATAGCCCACTTCTAAATGTGTTCCACTCTGGGCATTTGCATCCGTAATAGTGAACTCCCAGAATTGAATCCGTAAAGTAGTCGATCGATTTCATATGATGACAACCACCTAGTAAAATCAAAATCATTTAAATAGTAGACAGCATATTGTGTAAAATAATTATCCATGCTTAATATAATATTATGGTACTTTTTCTGGGCAAGGAATACTGCCGGATAATTGCTAGATCACAAGAAGGTTGACGATGGCCACCATTCGCTAAATACCAGAAAGAAATGATACAGCGCATTGAATGAAAGCTATCGTATTTGATTAGTTTACAAATAATGCATTATATGTTCTTACGATAAAAATCTGCGTGTCCGGTTGGCAATGGTGTTCCAAACTCTCCTCTTAAAAACAAACCCATATTAGTATGGATAACGTCAACAAAGTCAGCGTCTGAAGAATCAAGTCGTACACTGAGGGGAATTGATTGAGAACTGTATAAAGGACCAGCCGGATCTAAACCAGTTATTCTTCCAACTTTATCCTTCCCCTCATTAGCTTGACTTACGAAATTTCCAGCAATACCGGCGACTTGGGCTCCAAGTGAAAACCCTTTTGGTCGAAAGAACATTAATTTGCACTCATAGTTCCTGTCGGAAATTTAGTTTCATTATGGTTGACATTAAATCCTAAATGGACATGACATACCAATTATGTGAACTTGTTTATAGTTGTCTATGAATCCACCAAGCTTAAGAAAGACAATGAATTCTCCAACTCTTCTTCCAACTTTCTCAGCATACATGACAGAGTTGACGTAGAGAAACTCTCTTGACATTGAACTCCAGTCCACGCAGATGACATTATGCTCAACGGAATTATTTCCAGAACTTGCAACTTCCAGATATGCTATGCGTAAAGTTTCAAATGAAGAAATGATTAAGAGTTATGGTCAATAAAAATTTAGTAGTCAATAATTTTGCAGTGCATATTAGCGGAGCAATGACGTATGAACTTTTACCATGTTTGACGGGACCAGGAAAGTCCCTTGACTTAATTTTTTGACTCCAGCCATGGATAAGAATTTTAACTTGATTTTTAGCATTGAATGATGATCTTTTAACACTTGATGGGTCGTTTACAACAAGGTATTCTTCAGAATATACTCCTTCACTAGAATCACTGATACACCAACAATTGTCTTTTGATTGAGATTTACGATTATAATTTTGATTAAGAATGATGCATGCACATTATGTTATATGTGTAATGGGTTTGTGAACCTGTCTGCTGTATATAAATAGAATCCAACGTTATTCACATCCTTATCATAAAATGGCAATGCTGGCAGCATAGAATCTAGTTCTAATTCTTCAATCGCTGGGCTAACTCTAGATACTGTAAAATGTAAAGAGGATTGTGTACTTTTCGGCCCTCATTAGTGTAACCACACACTTTTTAATTGGATCAGTAGCGAATGTAATGCAATCTTACCAAAATCTAATCCAAAAATATTAGGTAAATCCGGTAGGAACCGTTGACAATGTATACAAGAGAAATTATAAGTGAATATGAGAGACAAGACGAGAAACACGACAAGAAAACCAGGAGCTCTTACAATAATAACGGTAACGGGCTTGCACCTAGTATATCCTTTTGTAGTAGCCATTTGATGAAATGTATATGTATATATTGAGATGAACTTATCTCAAAGAAGGCTAACACTTTTTTCTTTCTACATTCACAAAATATATTAATTTATCTCACTCACTGCGCTGTGGTGAGTCTACACTACCCCACTGGCAACAACACTGGTAACAGGACCTTGACATAATACATTTTTGAGTACCGGCAGTAGTGGAGGAGAAACAATCTGCAGGCAAGACAGGTAAAAACTCCTTCTTCACCTTTATAATCATGGCAAGAAGATTCGACTCTCGCTACCACTCAGCAACTGAACAAAAGATCAGGTTATATCAGTCAACCTGAGTCGGGGAATGTTCGTCATAAAATGAAATCAACTGGTGGACTTGCACGTAAAAGTACCTTAACTTTGTAACGATAAATAACAAAGATATGATGCAGGTACAAAAAACCATGTTGTTTTTTACTCCCTTTTTACTAACCCGTTAGAAAACTTTTGCAAAGTCAGAGTCAGAGTCGGTATATTTACATACTCAATATATGCATGCACAAACAAAGTAAAAAAAACTGATGGTTCTGTTTGCAGGCATTCTCATTGTGTTGAGAGGTGTAAGTTTTTGCAGAGAAATGGTGATTTTTCTGTATTCAATTACCCTGACTTTACAATCCATTCCTGAGTAATTGACGAAATGACGTTTGAGAAGATGATTAAATGTACAAATTGGTTTGCATATTCACATTCATCATGTATGTATTCCTATTTTGGAGGTATCCTTTGCTTTTGGTGTTGTGAATGAGACCATTAATGTTTGTGTTATCAGCGCGTGTATATGATGTCTCAAATCCCGAAACTTTTGATGAGCATCATCTCCTTGTAAAATCGTGTGCCGTGACAAAACGTGATTATAGAAGATTCAAAGGATCTCAAGTTTGCAATTAAACTCTGTTTTTGAGTCTATGAGCTCATTTCAATGTACAACACATGGGTCCATCATATCATGATACCTATGTTATGTATGCAATAAACTATCATGATGATGATGCTGCTCTATCATGTTTGATGTTGATCTTGCGCTAAAACTAGTGTCATTTTGTAGTTTCTACATAATCTAAACATCCGAAAATTTAGGTCGTTTTGCGCAACAGTAGCTCAATTACGGTACCCTTTTGTACAAGATTTACTTAACTATATATACTATCCGTATATTTTAAACTAGTATAATGAATGCTGGATTTTTTATGTTGTACGTAAAACCACTATGATGACAATGACCGATGGCTAATCCATGTACATTTGCACAATGCTTGCAAATGACTAATCAACTTTGATTTCCGCACTAAAAATTCATATTATTTTACATTACTTTGTTAACAGTTAAGCCTCCTCAAAATTAATTGCTTTTTAAATCTTGCACACATGTATTTACGTGTAAGTACACAAATCTGCATAAAATGAGCTTCACAAAAATCGCGTTTCGTTTGCTTAGATCGAAAATCGAGTTCAATCAACTTGGTTTACAAGACTAGATAATGGTGATGAAATTTACAATTTGAAAAATGTAATGGCCAATGACCAACAGCAAAAATCACATAACCTGGTTTCACCACAGCTTGAAATTATGTAACAGATGCGACAAAATGTTAACGTCTATTGTTAATGCAAAAGAAAGGAATTGTAGCACTTTAGACCAACATTGGTCTAAAGCTAAAAGCAATGCTTGTCAACAAAAAAACTAACTTCAATTTGCAAAACTAAGTTTATTATTGGTTCGTTGCCTAATACAGATAGACATCATGCAGAATTATAATGATTGTCGTAAGTTGTTGCCAAATATTTATCCCCTTGTGCCCTGGAAAATATATCAAACGCAAATATTTATATCTATAACATGCCTAAAATCATTATGATGCCGGTTGAAAAGCGTTTGGATACTTGTGCGTACTCGTAAGAACAATATTCGCCCATCAATTCAGCTCCCGGTGTGTACTGGTTGCACCGACAATTTCCAGTTTGGTACTCTTCCCATTTCGGACAGGAGCATCCAACATATCTTTCTCCTTTAATTGATTCCAAAAAGAATTGGTAGGCTCTTTCATGGCTACAATTTTCTTTTAAAAAAATAACAGCATATAGTCATATTTGCAATTATGAAATCCTTATGAGTTATAAGACTCACTGAGGAAAAATGAATGAAGTCTCTCCCATTGGCACCCAGGCTGATCGATACCTCCGTTAGCTGAGTTAGCAGAAAAACAATTGCTGGTCATGTAATGCATAGTCATTTTAAGGCTTTATCTTTATTATCTGTAAATGATGATTTCAAATGAGGAATTACGATAGAAATCAACATGTCCAATAGATTCTGAAATTCCACTTCTTCCAACACATGTATGAATCACATCAACGAATCGAGCATCCGAAGAGTCAAGTCTCAAAGCGGGTTTTGAACCAGTAAACGAAGGACCCGCCGGATCCAACCCTTCAAATAAATACAGACTATTTTTACAGACTAATTTCCAAGAAAAAGTGTCAGGTTAGGATATACGTAAAAATACGCTTCAAAAAATCTTTTGTGTTTTTCGTAGATTAACCTGTGATTCTATCTACTCTAATTTTTGCCACTTTTTTCACATGTTTTCCAGCATATGCTGCAACATGAGCTCCAAGCGAAAATCCAATGAGGTGGACACTCTTAAATTTCCGGATAAATTTCGTTTTCCTCAAGTACACAATGAACTCTCCAACTCGTTCTCCAACAATTCGAGTATTAAATGCTGAATTGAAGTAAATGTGGTGTCCTGCCAGCCATTTCCAATCCACGACTATTACATTTGACTCGTTCCCATAATTTAAATACGCTGTAAATAGGTGGTGGAATAGTTATAAGTGTGAATTCTAATCAAAATCTCTTCCATAAGATTACCCTGCATTTGTAACCACCTTCTTTTATTAAATGGGAAAATTGTGAGAACCCATTCATTTTAAAACCATGGATAATGATTTTTACAGGGGCTTCCCGATTGAAAGTGGATTTCTTTAGTTGCTCCACATCCCCTAGTCTTAAAATTTCGGACCCGTTTCTAAAATGCCAACATTTCATAAATAGAACCCAACAAAGTGCGTTCTCTGCTTATTTCATATTATGTGTAATTTTATTATTGCTCAGCATACCTCATACATACCTTCCTCGATTATAAAGGTAAAAAAACACGGTACGTTTGTCCCACTCACTGAAACAGGCGAATAAATCTGGAGCATCATCACAAGCAGATGTATAATTGCTTGTGCTTGCACCTCCAGAAATCCATTCAATGTGTCTGGAATCTTTTGACGAATCCGTTGTTGCTCCAATTAATTTTGCAGGCACTACACATAATAAATTGTTACAGTAGTTTAATTTATTATTTGTAGCGTTACAGTTAGGTTCTGCATAAATGCAAACTTCATGGGGATATGTGAGACTAACCTTCATGGCATATCCCACTCCAAATCATGGATTGTGAAAAAAGTATAACAATTACTATGTTACTTTTCTGCCAAACCAATTTACTAACCATTTTAATGGGCTTGTGTGAATGAATAGTTTAAAAATCACAGTTTTTTAAGAAATATCATGAACATTTGAAGTTCACTAATTTGGTTGGGGTGCGGCATCCCGTGAGATCGACAATATAAAATAAGTTCTCAAAAGGCTCAACTTGGAAAATCATTTATCAGTATCTGTTCTTCGTAATGTATACAGGACAAAGGTTACGTTCCATTGTTTGTTAGTTTGTAAGTAGTACGTCAACGCTGATTATTTGAGAATTCGGGTGCATATGTAACGCTGTGGATTGGATGGTTGTAAGTACAGAAATATATTGTGATCATGAAC
Source organism: Orchesella flavescens (assembly GCA_964034955.1). Classification (NCBI taxonomy): domain Eukaryota; kingdom Metazoa; phylum Arthropoda; class Collembola; order Entomobryomorpha; family Orchesellidae; genus Orchesella; species Orchesella flavescens. The sequence continues at coordinate 29,034,644 of OZ035956.1, read as the reverse complement.
CAGATGAAGCAAATTTCACTTGGTAATCAATTCAGATGTTTCATAACGAAATTGCAATTGTGTTACTGAATATGAATGATATATACAAGTCTATAGAAATATGAAGAAATATGTCCCAAAGAGGAATATTGGGTTGCGATAATAAGTTATCCCTAGACAGAAACAAACTCTTTCTGCTACAGCCAGTGCTATACATGACACTATATATTGCATATATTGCTTATTGTTACCCTACTATTATTAGAAGTTTTGGTTGTATTGGGGTTCTTTCTCAGTGTTATGTCATTTCATGTTACTCATTACACCTCTGGCTTCAGTACGCTAATTTATTAATAACCTTCAACTATTAACGACATTTGGTATTATATGCAGATTTTGCAAAAAATGGTATGGCAGAGACCAGTATCGAAATTCTATGAAAATTCTTCTTCTATATTCTTTTTTGAAAATGATGTTTTCGAACTTAACTGGAGTTGTTGGTAGCAGATTGTAGTTGATTTCATATAATATGCGTCTGAAATGGACATACATACATAAAGATGTTTTTTTTTCATTTGTTGCATTTTATTGAGACAAGCCTTACTGCACTATTACATTTTAAACCTTAGAAGCTAATGACACTAAAAAAGTAAAAGAAGAAGAGAAATACCCATATTATGCTTCAATAGAGAAAATCACAAACATTTTGAAAGGTCAGGTACGTAAGGAAAAAAGCGAAAAATATGGTGCTCATTTGTCCTTAAAGCATATTATTAGGAAGTGAACAAGAAGCGTGTCATCGTTCTTGTTTTTATTTGTACTTACACATCTTTTGAAAACTTGAGCTCTCAATTAAGGTAAAGAAGAATAACGAAAATCACTGAGGCATAATAAATGAGTTGAGATTAAAATATTTTATGCCCTGTTTCTTGAAATAAAGAAAGCATTTTGCATGTAGATATCTTTAGACATACTCACCAATCCCATCCTTTAAGTAAATGGGTTTTTTGGTCTTCACCGCCACTACTAAACGCCTTAAAATCATCCCCTACAAGTCCTTTGCCAGCATAGCCTTTTTCTCCAAATCCTCCCCCTAAATTACGCCCTGCTACAACTCCGGCACTTAAACCTCGCCCTCCGAAATCTCCTCCAAATCCTGTACCTGAACTACGTACTCCATAGCCTCCTCCAAATCCTGTACCTGAACTACGCCCTCCAAACCCCCCTCCAAATCCTCCCCCAAAACCATTCGCTCCAAACCCTCCACCTAAGCCACGTCCCCCAAAATTTCCACCCCCATAACCTCCACCTAAGCCACGTCCTCCGAAATTTCCTCTGCCGAAACCTCCTCCAAATCCACCCCTTCCAAAGCCAATGTATTTAAAAATAGAAGGGTAATGGCCTTTCACAGGTGAATGGAAATGATTTTGATGGTGATGATGATGTGGTCGCTTCCATTTCCATGATGGCAAATGGCACAAATGACAGACTTTTAAATTAATTTTAGGCTTCCATCCTACGTGTTTATGTTTTGGATGGTGATCAACATGATGACTTCTATGATGACCAAACGCTAATGGCTTCCGCACCTTGAATCCGATAGGACTATGGCTACTTCCACTACCACCTTTCCATCCATGGTTTACTGGTTTCCATCCTTTCTTTGGATGATATCTTAGTACGCTGCTAATGACAGAAAATTCATGTTATCTCCACAATACAATTTTTCGATAGAGCATCACAATAAAAGATGTGAGCGAAAAGTACCTCGTCGTTTTCCACACTGGAATCCAGAACACGAATGCATGTGAAACAGCGATTATAGACAGGAACACGAAGGCAATTAGCTAAACGTTAGTTAAAAGAAATTTTAAGATTATAATTTTCACTTTCTTAACAGGACACATTGAACTACAAATCAACGAACCAAAAACGTATCAGCTTACCCTTCCCGTGCAAATTTGGACACGCATTGTTTTCCACCTAAATTACCACCTTCACTTTCTTTTAATTCGTGTGTAATGCAGGTATTATCATGACATCAAAAATATCATTTTTCTAAAAAAAAATCTTTACACTACCACTTTAAACTTTTATGAATGATTACGATTGCAGGACCACGCACGCATTGTTTACGAATCACAAAAAATTAGCGCATTACAAACCAAACTAGTTTACTTTTCTTCTTCAAAAAAAGTCTTTTAAATATAACTGCAAACTTTGTGCTGTCAGCGTCCCCTGACCGCGTCTGGTATAAAAATGTTACGCTTTTACCTTTGATCTTAGCTCTTATATAGAGATCCCATTTGGTAAAGATAAAGCCATTGCATTGAGATCGCCAAAAATAAATACACAGTTTATCCATTTTAAATTACTTTATAATTTTAAATTAAAATAACTCCAATATTGAATGTAAAATACTTTGTCGTATTTACAATAGTACAGTGTAAGATACTAGTACGTCGTATTCATAAAGTCAAAAGTAACAAAATAGTACAAAGCAAAAAAGTTTATTATAAAATAGACATGCTATATATTTCTACATCTTAAGCAAGACACTTTAATAATGAAAACTGAATATGTGCGTAGTATTATATTAGTACCAGAACGAAAGTCCATAAGTTAAATATGAAAGCACGAAAATGTGCATACATAAAAACAAAATTAAGAGCATATACATAGTGTCGACTACTTGTGAAGGAGATTGAAACGAAGACCAAAAGTGTTGAGCTACATAGATATACACATATATACAGAAATAGTGCCTATGCATGTCGGTTTTAAAAATATGCTTCTTTTTTTAAGTGATGTATAGGATTATATAACACACATCCGTAACTCGAGGCGTTGCTTATGCATCTTAATGGCAGAATTAGTATTATTAAATGAGAAGCTGCGGCTGTAATCATCTTATAATTTCACGGTTAATGTGGTGGTTCCCAGCATATTTATATTGAATACATAGAAGTAATTATAAAGTTATTATATCTATGATTGAATACTGAGACCACCTACATGAAATACGTGTGTTTCAAATGCGTTCATGAAATTAATATAAAATGCCTGGTATTTAATATGATATAATGTTGAATGTCTTCAATAATTTTTTCAATAAATGTCAAATAATGTCCATCGGTGCTTCGACATAGGAACTTTTCTTACTCTTTACTAATGGAATAATAATTTCCGTCCGTAATAAATCAAAGAACTTTTACGCACAAGTTCATGTTCATTTTCTGGCGTATATAAAAAACTAATTAACACGAAGCCTTATCTCTAATGAGTAGGAAATACATTAAATTTGAAGTGCAAAAAATTGTAGCAGAGGTGCATTGCGGTTGTCACTCTCTCGCAATTTAATACGGAAGTGGAAAAGGGAATACCTGATGTAATTCGATACTTGCATTTTGATATACGAGTATTTATAAATTTGCAACAGTGTGAATGTAACAAAACTAATACTGATAATAAAACATATTCAAAGAAAAAACAGTTTTTTTACAAGCGTGTTTTTTAAAGATCACTAATCAATTTCGATTTTTAACCATGTTTCATATTAAAAACATGTATACTTTATAACTTTATAACACATACGATAATTATTACTTTGCCTTGCAGTCATAGTCAATATAGTGGCTACTAGGTATGTATATGAAGTATGAGGCATTACATTGCAAACCAATTTTTTAAACCAATTTCGAGATGTATATCTCCCGACAAAAAATTTAGTTTCAGTCCTATAGTCCTACGCACTTTTATCTTAACAAAGGTAAACGCAATGGTGAATGCACAGTGTGACTTTTTCCTAGGTAGATTGGTTTTGGGTTTAATACTCTAATCATCAGCCAAACAATCATGTTAACTTGTATCTTGTATCGTATTGAATAATAATACATTTTTTATGTTGCAATTTGCACACTGTGGTGCTACTGACTGAATCAAATTCGAAATTAACACACAAATTCGATAGAATACTTAATCACTTCTGTTGTGCACCTGAGCATATTAGTGCCAAGTGTGAGTGAGAGGTTGCAGGTTGAATATATTATTGATGCATTTCTTTTTTTGCTCTTGCATTGCTAGCTGCAAAAGACTGCACGTAATTAAAAAAATATTTTGATTTGTGCTTGCTTGCTTTCAATAGCTTATCTTATACGCAGTGCCAATTAACGCACTATAATTTTTTTTCTGCAAAGGTGTACTGATTCATTATGCATGAAGTTTAAATATTATGTTGCATGTATACCTAATATCCCGTCATTTCCTTATCGGCAATATGAAATATATCCACTTTTGCATCTAATTTTGTTGAATAATAGCTTACAATTCGCTTTGGACTTTGTCAGCAATAAATTTTAATTGTTCATTGCTTCTTAACATATTTTTCGCCATGTTTTCATTTGAGTTGCTTTGCGAATCAGTTCTAATGATTCACAAAATATTACTTTTATTAGCCTGCGTACATTGGTGTCGAAAATGTTCTTTTGATGGCGTACACAGGTATGAAAAATGGATTTTAATGTGTTACATATAATGAACTGCGTGCTCGTTAAAGATAAGTATTTGCCAACAAAATGCAGTATGAATACCTGGTAAATACAAACAGTGGTCATTAATAAATTGTACCTTCAAAAAATTGGGCGTTGCAGCCCCTAATACATATGTATTATCTAATAATTTTGTAGCGGTGACTCATTGTGAAGTACAAATCTTCATATCCTGCTTTTTCTAGTGAAAACTGTGATGACAATGATGATGGATTCCTGATTTTTTTTCCAGGATTCAAACGACACAAAGTCAAAACTTCAAAAAACTTATACTCATTACCATCAGCAATCAATTTAAATTAAACTTTTTATTCTTAAATTAGGTTTTGTTAAAATCGATTTAATTAAAAAGTACCTTTACCTTTCTTCAAACGCAAGTGATAGGAGTGATAAAAGTATATATATACTGCCTTGCTGAACTTTATTATGTGCGTGCTCTCTTGCATGAAATAAGAAGGCGTTTAAAAAACGTAATAAAAATAATTATCCATTAGGTACTATTGGATTAAACTATAAACTTAGGGAGATGCACGTCAACCCTATTAATCAACTTAATGGGAAACCTGCTAGTAAGAATATTTTAATAAGAATCATAAGTCAATAAAACATGAACTTATTAGTTGTTGGTATGTAATCAGTAAACGCTTGGCTTACTTCATTATATTCAATTACGGGGCAATGTGAGAGAGATGAATCACAAGATTTACTTTACTTACTTAGTTAGTACCACTACCTACATATTATGCATTTAAAAATTATCTGCACCATTTAATTTCATGCAATCAAATTAATTTTTGAAAATTACAAGTCGCTTCATGAAGATTTCCGTCCAATTTTGCTTAAAATGAGGCACAACAAAGATGAAAAGAAATGGTTCCGCATTATCATCTACTCATATCATACTGCGCTTACGCATCGGTACGTGTAAGTACAAGTACTAGAATAGAAAGGAAACTGAAAGCGTCACTTTTACTTCAATCAATCTTAAGAAACCAAAAGTTAGCAGGAACTCAAAAATAGTCAAAATCATGATTTACGAAAGCACACGTGCGTACGATATACATTTTATAGAAATAGATGCTGTCCGGCATTATATTAGTTGATACGCAATAATTTACACTTTGGTTTTTTCTATTAAAGTTAGGATCCCACCATTAGAATAAATTAATTTTCAACTTTTGTAACCCTCAGCAGAGTTGGGGGAGTTGTATGATTTGCATTCGCACAATATTACAAAAAAGTTGTCACAAATTGCTCAAGTTTCAGTAATTCTGGAGTTATGAGTTATGCATATATATAATGTACTTACGATTAGATAAGCAACACAATCAAGGTGTTTGAAATATAAAGAATTCATGGAAGTCATTTATGTTTATGTTTGAACATACTACAAATAAAAAAATTTAAGCGAAAAGTCAGTCAGTTCTTTTTCGAAGAAGTGAATTAAAAATGGCCCGTAGGGCCATTTTTCTGACGACCTTTAATGAATTGCTTTAGCAATTCATTACATTCATACATGGAAACCAATGGATTTTTAAAATGAAAAAGAGTCAGTCGTTACACGACTGAGTCGGGATTCACTTGATGCTCGAGAACCTTCCAAATGTATCACAGGCGAAACGTTACTAGCTAGAGACTTGGGGTAAATACAAAATCCGTAGATATTGACGTTCTGCATAATATCCAATTTCAAGTTTCACCAAAAACGATGTAGTTTTAAAGTTATCCATGAAAAGCATGGTTTCCAAGATGACCCTGTCGGGTTTGAACCCGTGTGGTTAGAGAATAACAAAACCAATCGCTTAAAGATAGAGGATTTCCCAGAATGAATTAACAGAGCTTTCATTTGCATATTTCACTTTTTTTCTGTATGCAAACCCCTTCAAAAATATTGAGCACAAAGCCAACCCCAATTGTACACTTTAACATTTCGTAACATTTCACATAATTTGGGTAGCATTTAGAGACTTGAACCAAATACAAAATCCGTAGATATTGACGTTCTGCATAATATCCAATTTCAAGTGTCACCAAACACGATTTAGTTTTAAAATTATCCATGAAAAGCATGGTTTCCAAGATGACCCTATCGGGTTTAAACCCGTGTGGTTAGAGAAAGTGCTAACTAATCGCTTAATGATAGAATATTTCCCCGATACACATAATAGAGGCATCATATGCATATTTCAGTTTTCTTCTGTGTGCACTACTACCATACTGTGAGTAATGTTGGATGCTTGATGTACATTTTGAATGGGTTACTACACGTGCAAAATGTACATGCATCCTATGAACGTAGGATTATATGGTTTAATTATTTAATTGCATAGAAAAAGAATTAAACAAGCACAAAGTAAAAAGTCACAGCCGAAGAAGTGCATTTGACGGAAAAGGGTAAAATAAATTTTGGTCAATTCACTTCTGCAGAACATAAATTGACATGTGCACATACAACATGTTATGATAATTATTGAATTATGTCGTTGATCATTGAATCAAGAACAAAAGAAAGAAAGCATCAGGCCCTCCAGAGCATAAGGAAAAGAACCTGGAGAGAGAGAAGCGACATGTAATGGATGTAATATCATATCTTCAGTTATGGGCTAGTAATCGGGATCACTGGATTTTGAAAAGCTAAACCATTAAAGCTTGCCAAAGAACTGCTTGAATGCTGACATGATTGATGACACCCGTTTTGAAACACTGTTGGAGTACATAGCTTCCACAAAAGGGGTTGCCAAAAAAACAACGTTAGCTGAAATGCAGAGTGTGGTTACAAAATAAGAGGTGACCGGAGGTGGTGATGATGTGTCTTCTGGTAGGGTAATTGATTTAATGTATGATAGAGCTCGAAAAATTATACAAATTTGAGCGGATGATTAATAATAAATATATATTAATATGTGCAATATGTGCAAAGGTCAATTTATGTTCTGCAGAAGTGAATTGACCAAAATTTATTTTACCCTTTTCCGTCAAATGCACTTCTTCGGCTGTGACTTTTTACTTTGTGCTTGTTCAGTCTATAAAGACATTCAAAATAATGCCAACGCTCAGATGACTAAATGCGACAAAGTACTTGTATTGTTTCTAGTTACAAGAAACCCTTATGTCATTTATAAAACACTTACAAAACTTATATAAAACCATTACATTAATCAATATAAAGCTACACAGTCAAAGTGCTATTTCAACTATCAATGTGAATTTGTACTCCAAGGCCATAATTGCAATTGATTAGGATGGGTATTATTGGTGAACTGCCCCTGAGATGATTGTTGATGTTGTCCATGGGATGGGGTTAAAAACTGATTCCATGATGAGCCTGGATTTTGGTGACTATAAGATGAAGGTCCAGATCGTTGCTGATTTGAACCATTTCCAGCTTGTACTGTTGAAGGGTAAGAAGGAAAGCTACTACTACTGCTTCCTTCAAAGTGATCAGGAACTGGAGAACCTGGTGTGGTTGATGGATTACTACAAACGGAAGGATCAATTGATGGAGGAGCCGCTGGTCTATCTAATGGTATAATGGGATTAGTGGGAGGTACTGGAATACCCACTTGTTGCATGATTGCCGTAATGCATCTGTTAACAAAGTTAGTAGCTTGGGTAGAGTCAGCAAATATTCCACACGGTGCTTGATTTCCAGCTGGTGGTGGTGGTGGTGCACCGAGAACTGAAGACCCTGAGCCAGAAGTAGTTGACAAGGGTAATGGATCGCTCTTAGTTGACCTATCAATAATTCGTTTTTGGGATCGTTTCAATTTAGATGGAGTCATGATTTTGTCACTTGAAGTAACTTCAGCATTCCCAGAGCCTTCTTCAGGTTTGTGCGAAGTTTTATGCTTAGTTTTAATATGCCTCGCTAAACCTCTTGCATCCTGGCAAGATTTATCACAATTTGGACAGTGAAACACTCTATTTCTCTTTTCTTCTTCTGGTAACTTTTGATGACCGTATCTAGAAACATGTAGGATCCGCTTGAGCCTCTTTGCTGGAACAGGAAATTGTCCATTGGAATCCTTTATTATGTTGTTAAATACTTCATGTATAGATAATGTCGGATTAGATAAGGAATACTCCTTGGCTTTCCCAAGTACTATCTGTTCTTCAGTCCTATCATCAAAGAGGATAATTAGGATAAAGTAATGATTTTTACATGATAGCAACTCCAGCACCTATATATAGCCAACTTTTTAAACATTACTTTGTCGGATCCGGGGGATGTAGGGTATGGAGTCCATCCTCTGTCCATCCATTTTTCATTCTAATGTATTCCCCATTTGTAAAAAGAATTGTAGCACCGCAATTTGATTTTCTAGCATCGCAGCGATAGTAGCCACGTCCATCTGAATTTCGGCACCTTCGCGTGTAAGTGTACATTTTCTTACAAGCTATTTTGTACGTTATTTTGGTCCGTGTAGTACTTGTGTATGGAGTAATTTCCACTACTTCTCGACGTCTTTTCTTAGCTGTTAACCGGATCCATAAACATTAAGCTTCAAGTTACAATATAAAGATGTGAACCTTAAAAACTGCTTACGAGGAGGATGCTTGGTGAGGATATGATTTCGCATTACAGCTTCCACCGGACTTTCCATTTCCACTTTGACTTTGTCTTCTTTAAACATTTTCCCACATCTCATGCATACTAATGCCTTTTTTCGCTCTTGGATTTGGATTTTTATGCCCCGAAACTGTAATTCGCCATCAACTATTTGCATGATTCCACCTTCAGCACCTTCCACATTTTTACCCACGGTAAGGGAATTGCTAGATTCTATTTCTAATTCAGAATCATTGCTTTTGTAGGGACCCTTTTGAGTTGCATCGTGACTGCTACCCCAATGTTCCAATATACGTCCAATAAGATCATTTTTCCAGTCTTCGGGACTTTGACATGTTTCTGTAACACTGTAAAGCAAAAAAGATTACATTCACCAGCTACTTTACTGTGTCATTGTCATTGATATTAAATTTATGTCAAGAAACGACATACTCAACACGACAAGTTTCTACTTTGAATTTACGTGGACGACCAGGACCTCTTTTTGGCCTGTTCAAGTCTTTCCCTCTGCAATACAATACGACAAGAGTATACATATAGATACTATTACATTATTTTCTAGAAATGCCAACTGCCAATTAAAATAATTTGTCATGCCTTATCCGAGGGATACTTCGTTTTGTAGCCTTGAAATCCTCTGAAAAGTTGCTAGCAGCGTCATCAAAATCACCATCATCATCACCCTCAGATTCTGCTTCCAAACTTTCTGTCCAATTTACTGAATCATGACAATCAGTCACTGATTTACGAATATTACGCTTAGAAAAAGAAGGGTGTCCGACAGCACTGCTAGTAGTTGTTACAACTCCACATATTCCCAAGTCTTCAAAGTTTTTGACCGTATTATTTTGGTCACTCGTCGATTCGTCGAGCTCATCACCAAACGTGCTATCGTCACAGTGCATATCATTATAAACTTCATTATCGTCTATGGGTTCCGTTTTTACCGGATCAGATTGAACCGAGGCAACCGGTAGTATCATTTCTTTGTGCCCATGAGTTGCACGGGCAAGTTTTTTAGCACAGCAGCCTTGATTGTTAACTAAGAACAGGGCAAAACAAAACGGTTGTAAGTAAATCTTTATACATACCCCACATCTGCATAACTCTTCATTTATGATAAGAATAATGTATGTAATTTGTTCAGCAAAAATAGGGATTGAAATAAATTACTAGACAACATTTTTTCTCGGAATGATTCCGCTTCATCCCCACATCTCCGAGACACGTCCTTCTTGACGAACTTGAGAAGCGAGGACTCATCTCCCGTTCTCACAATATCATGAAGCTCATCAATGTGCGTCTGAACATCTTTCACTACAACGCTAAGCTCTTTAAGCGCCTTCACCACTGCTCCCTGGAGTTGTTCCAACTTTTTCTCCTGCTCTAACTGTACGGCTCTCCGTTGTACATAAAGAACAATTAGGCTTAAACAATCTCCACACACTGTAATTCTATCTCCAAAGGGTAATGCTAGACTGGAACTTTTTGGTTGACCTTTGCCTACATTCTGAAATGGTACGCCGAGATCTTGGCAGAATTTGTGGAATCCATCTCGAGCCTCGTCACTAATAAAGCGATTTCGCTTTTCTTGAAATGTGTAGCAGCATACCAAACAAAGATTTTGACTTTGTTGACTCATTTTGATTTGATCAATGCCCTATGTTATACATAAGGGCTTTATTTTGGCTTGTTAGCTTTAATAGTTTAACGTTTCATGCGTTTTCAGGAATTTAATAATATGTGACCAATATCGGAAGTCTTGGAGTCTGTGACACCAGTAGTGACTAGATAGGAAGAGAAATTCAAGCATTTGACTTGTGTTGTTTTTTTATTTGAACAGAAGCAAAACATCGGGTGTTGTAAGTTGTAACGTGAGATGCTTTTGCAGACCTTCTTTCAGCAGGTCGCTATATATGCGTATGCATTGGAGTTGGAGGATGATAAAATGTTGTGAAGTATTCATTCATGCAGTAGGAAGTATAGGAGATACAGTGCAGTAAAATGCAGAACAGATATTTTTATACCCAAGCCAGGCACAACATCATTGCCATGCTAGTCTCTATATATATATAGTAGGAACTTGCACTGCATGCAAATCATTTCTGGAGTTCAAGACTTTATGAAACTGCTTTTGACATTTTGCATGAAAAAAACCGACTTAATTAGTCATTGAGTCAGGCTTTGAAAAGAAATTAAACCTCGATTTTCATCATTTTTGTGTGAAATCAGAATACAATCATTTTCAGAATCTTAATATAATCAGAAATTTTCAAATATTTTAAGATACAATACTAAATATATCTTTTCGTTAGCAAGTATAAAATATATGAAGCCGTCGAATAAGAAAAAAAATTAGTATCAATGTTTGTAAGAACTACTCCATGGATATGTCAATTGATTGAGCTGTGAGTTATTGGTTCCTGAATTGAACTGCCCTTGAGATTCCAGATGCTGTCCATGGGATGCAGTTGAAAACTGATTCCATGAGCCTGCATTCGAGTGACTGTAAGATGAAGGGCCAGATCGTTGTTGATTGGAACCTCCGGCAAAGGGGACGAAGCTACTGGTATTATTGCCTTCATGGTGATTAGCAACTAGAGAATCCGGTGCATTCACTGGAGCTGCTGGTATAACTGGATTGGTGGGCGGTACTGGAATACCCACTTGTTGCATGATTGCCGTAATACATCGGTTAACAAAGTTAGTAGCTTGGGTAGAGTCAGCGAATATGCCACATGGTGCTTCATTTCCAACAGGTGAAGGTGCACCAACGGCTGAAGAACCAGAAGTACTTGACGAAGACGGTAACGGATCACTCTTAATCATTGGTCCATCAATTTGTTTTTTCGATCGTTTCCGCTTAGCCTGAGTCATGACTTTGTTACTTGAAGCTACTTCAGTACTGCTAGAGGAACCATTTTCAGTATTTGGTTCACTTTTGTGATTAAGTGTAATATGTCTAGCTAATGCTCTTGTGCCCTTGCAGGGTTTGTCGCAATGCGGACAATGATACATACTAAGTTGCTTCTCTGACTGTGGCAACTTTTGAGGTCCATATCTAGCAAACCGCATCAATCGCTTAACCTTCATCAATGAAACTGGAATGCTTCCATTAAAGTCTTTTTCGAATTTATCCAAAACCTGTTGTATAGTCAAAGTCGGATTAGCCAAACAGTATTCTCTGGCTTTCCCACGCATTATCTGTTCCTCGGTTCTATATATAAAAGATTTGAAAATTTCATACGTCAACACACATTATAATTCACCAGTATCTTTGTATGTAATGTTTTTATATTAATTTCGGTTGTACCTTTTTGAATCGGCCTGATGCAGTGTATGGAGTCCATCCTCCGTCCATCCATTTTTCATTATGCTATATTCTCCATTAAGCAAAAGGATTGTGGCAGGGCAACTTTGTTTACGGTTATCACAAGTAAAGTACTCTCGCCCGTCTGGGGTTTGCTTCGCTTTGCTTTGTTTGTTATATGTGTACAAATTTTTACAAGCTATTTTGTACGTTACGTTTGACATTGACCGTCGGGATGTGCTTATATATTGAGTAATCTCGATTGTTTCTCGCTGTTTTTTCTTGGCTGCTATATAATCAAAACCATAAATTGCAAAGCTAAATATAATGCTAAATGTTTCAATTGCTTTTCAATTAGTATAAATACTTACGCGTGCGGGGAGGATGTTCGCTGATGATATGGTTCTTTATTAAGATTTCCACCGGGGTTTCAGATTCAGTGCCTGCTTTAAACCTTCTACTACATCTTGTGCATGCTAAAGCCTTTCGTTGTTCCATGATATATATTTTTACACCTCGAAACTTTAATCCGTCATCAATTATCTGGAAATGCCGGTTATCTGTCTCCATACTTTCATCAATAGGATTATTAGTAGTTCCATTCTCCTGAGAGCCATTATTCACATGATTTTCAGATTTGCTGGAACCACTTTTGTTAGTTTATAGTTTCAAATTCAATTAGTAATGTTGAGGATTGTCAAGACCTTGTTCCTCTATATGAAAACAAATATTATAATAAGTATACAGAAGATGATAATCCGATTGTAATAACTGATATAGAGATAGCGGAGGCAATCATTTCTCAAATGGAATTAGAAGAAAAAGATGAGTTAAGTGAATATGTTCCTCAGTTCCCAAGAGTAAATGAAATCGAAATCTCGGAAAAAAGTGTTGAAGATGCTATAAAGCATGTGAAAAAGTGTAAACAGAGGAATGAGAACGTACCAACAAAAATCTACAAAGAATATGCAAATCTCTTGTGTATTCCACTCCATCTGATGCTTTGTAATATTTTTAATTTATGTAGAATCCCAGCATGCTTTAAAAAAGCTGACGTACTGACTTTGTACAAAAACAAAGGAAGACGAACGCAGTCCTCCTCTTATAGGGCTATTTTTAATTTTTCCTTCAACGTTAAGATATTTGAAAAAATTTTAGGTGATAAATTGTGGTACTTTACATATGGTAAGCTTGACAGCAATCAACATGGGTTCAGACCGGGTAGGTCTTGTGAAACTGCGAATGCAGTTTTTTCTCAACATATGTATGAATATTTAGATACCACTGGTGGAAAGGCAATGGCTGTGTTCATTGACTTCAGTAAAGCCTTTGATTCAATAAATCAAAAGTTATTGATTGAGAAGTTAATGAATAACTTTGACCATGATGTACCACCAAAATTGATTAGACTACTAATTGACTATTTCTCCAATCGACTATTTAGGGTTTGCAATGGTGAATATGATTCAAAATTTTTCGAAATAAAAACAGGAGTGCCACCTGGATCAAATTTAGGACCAATCTGCTACTCCCTCTTCATAAATGACATTGGTGACGCAATCACTCTACCCTATATTTTATACGCCGACGACTTGGTTATTTATTTTCCATGCAAAAGTTACAAGGAAGGTAGAGTCAAAATGATTGAAAGCTTGACTCACTTGAGTAGATGGTGTGATAAGAACGGGTTAAAAATTAATGCCGAGAAAACCAAATTTATGGCATTCTACAAATCAAATGACTACAAGTCAAAAGAATTGTCTTCAAAAATAGACCCAATAACAATCAACGGAATGCCAATTGCTCGTGTTGAAACGTTTACGTATTTAGGGGTTACTGTAGACAGTTGTTTGAATTATAAAGAGCACTACAAGACTGTAGATAAGAAAATTACTAATGCTCTAGCACGTATGTACTCACTTCGCAAATTTCTATCTGATAAAGTCATGAAGTGTTTTTTATCGACATATGTAGTAAGTATAGTAGACTTTTGTATGACTGTATGGTTGGTACAAAGTGACACACTTATTGCTAAATTACAGTCTAAAATTGATAGATTCATTACTACGTACTTCACATCTAGAAAAATAACTCAATCCCTAATCAGACGTGGTAAAAAAGTTGTAAGTATAAATGAGTATTATGAAAGGCTGGATTTTTACTCTTTGATAGAGAGGAAAAAATTAGCCCTAATGAAATTTACATTTAAGAAACGATACACATTTATATTTAAGGATTGGTTTATATTTCGAAATAACAGTCGCTTCGAGAGAGTTACTGTACCCTCACACAACAAGGAATTGTACAAACAATCTGTTAAATGGAATTGTATTGAAACGTGGAATTTCTTTTTTCAAAAATTATTATTAGGTAATACAGATGAATTAGAATATGATGTTTTTGTAGAATTATGTAAACAATTGTTAAAAAAAGAAAGAGAAAGAATTTATATTAATTAGTCTATTAAAATTAGATTATATGGTTTGACTCGCATTGGAAATGGATAATCAACATTGGAATTACTAATCTCAGCAGTGGAAGCATTCAAAAATTGCTAACTGTACGGTGTTAGGGCATGAAAAGCAAGTACTTATGTATCTGATGTCTGTAAACACTTGAATAAAACCATATTATTATAGTAGCATTCAGAGATTCATCATCATCATTTCCCATTTGTTCTAAAATACGACCGATTAGATCGTTCTTCCAGTCTTCAGGACTTTGAGATGGTTCGGAATCTCTACAATCAAACAATCCAGAGTGATATATTTTGTATTTTGTTGTGCCAATAAATTTAAAATTGAAACAGTGGACAACCAACATACTCATGCGAAGGAGCAGCAGTTTCTTTAATCTTGACTTTACGTGAACGACCCCGACCTTTCGTTGGCATTTCCGAGCCCTTACGTCTGTAATACGTAAAATTAGTACGTAATAGGAGTTTCTGGTGGAATTTATTAATTTCAGGTAATAAAACAAGCGCACATACCTTTTTCTCTGATTTCTTTTTGGAATCTTACAGTCCTCTGAAAAGTTACTGCCAGCGTCATCATCATCGTTAGATTCGGCTTCTGAATTTTCGTTCCCAGCACTCGTATCATGATAATCAGTCACTGATTTACGAAGATTTCGTTTAGTTACCCTTGAGGAACCTTCTACAGCACTGCTGTTGGTAGAAACAACTCCGCCCATCATCCTTGAATCTTCAAAATCGTTATCACTTTCTACACTTTGAGAGCATGGTTCGTTGAATTCATCACCGCACAGGCTGTTTGAATCATCTTCATTTTCATAGTCCATAGGTTCGACTTTGACTAGATGAGCTTGAGTTTGACCTGAGACAACTGGCAGTATCATATTATCATTATACCCAAGCTGTGAGTGTAAAGTTAGATTAGGACAGCAACCTTCAGCATTAACTGTGAACAAGAGCAATAAACAACCCGAATTAATTACTATTTTAAACCTTATGATCATGATAGCTATTATAATTTCATTATAAATGCTTTTTAAACTATTCGTTACCAGATAATATCTTTTCTCGGAAAGATTTTGCTTTGTCACATTTTCGAGCATCCTTCTTAACAAATTTGAGAAGCGAGGACTCATCTCCCGTTCTCACAACATCATGAAGCTCATCAATGTTTGTTTGAACATCTTTCACTACAACGCTAAGCTCTTTAAGCGCTTTCACCACCGCTCTTTGGAGTTGTTCCAACTTTTCCTCCTGCTCTAACTGTACAGCTCTCCGTTGTACATACAGAACAATTAGGCTTAAGCAATCTCCACACACTGTAATTCTATCTCCATAGGGTAATTCTAGACTGGAAGTTTTTGGTCGACATTTTCCTCCATTCCGAAATGATACGCCAAGATCTTGGCAGAATTTGTGAAATCCATCTCGAGCCTCGTCACTAATAAAGCGATTTCGCTTTTTTTGAAATGTGTAGCAGCATACCAAACAAAGATTTTGACTTTGTTGACTCATTTTGATTTGATCAATGCCCTATGTTATACATAAGGGCTTTATTTTGGCTTGTTAGCTTTAATAGTTTAACGTTTCATGTGTTTTCAGGAATTTAATAATATGTGACCAATATCGGATGTCTTGGAGTCTGTGACACCAGTAGTGACTAGATAGGAAGAGAAATGCAAGCATTTGACTTGTTTTGTTTTTTTATTTGAACAAAAGCAAAACATCGGGTGTTGTAAGTTGTAACGTGAGATGCTTTGCAGCAGACCTTCTTTCAGCAGATTGCTATGCTATATGCGTATGCATTGGAGTTGGAGGATGATAAAATGTTATGAAGCATTCATGCAGTAGGAAGTATATAGGAGATACTGTGCAGTTAAATGCATATCAGAACCGAGATTTTTAGACCTAAGCCGTGCACATGCTCAACAATGCTAGTCGCTATATGTATATAGTAGGAACTTGCACTTTAAGCATTGATATTTTGCATGCAAATCATTTCGGGAGTTCATGACTTTATGAAAATGCTTTTGACATTTTGCATGAAAAAAAACGAGTTAATTAGTCATTGAGTCAGGGTTTGAAAAGAAATTAAACCTCGGTTTTCATCACTTTAGTATGAAATCAGAATATAATCTTTTTCAGAATCTTAATATAATCAGAAATTTTCTAATATTTTAAGATACAAATACTTTTATATCTTTTCGTTAGCAAGTATACAATATATGAAGCCGTGGAATAAGAAAAAAAAGTATTATCAATGTTTGTAAGAACTACTCCATGGGTATGTCAATTGATTGAGCTGTGAGTTATTGATTCCTGAATTGAACTGCCCTTGAGATTGCTGGTGCTGTCCATGGGATGCAGTTGAAAACTGATTCCATGAGCCTGCATTCGAGTGACTGTAAGATGAAGGGCCAGATCGTTGTTGATTGGAACCTCCGGCAAGCGGGACGAAGCTACTAGTATTATTGCCTTCATGGTGATTAGCAACTGGAGAATCCGGTGCATTCACTGGAGCTGCTGGTATAACTGGATTGGTGGGCGGTACTGGAATACCCACTTGTTGCATGATTGCCGTAATACATCTGTTAACAAAGTTGGTAGCTTGGGTAGAGTCAGCGAATATGCCACATGGTGCTTCATTTCCAACAGGTGAAGGTGCACCAACGGCTGAAGAACCAGAAGTACTTGACGAAGACGGTAACGGATCACTCTTAATCATTGGTCCATCAATTTGTTTTTTCGATCGTTTCCGCTTAGCCTGAGTCATGACTTTGTTACTTGAAGTTACTTCAGCACTGCTAGAGGAACCATTTTCAGTATTTGGTTTACTTTTATGATTAAGTGTAATATGTCTAGCTAATGCTCTTGTGCCCTTGCAGGGTTTGTCGCAATGTGGACAATGATACATACTAAGTTGCTTCTCTGACTGTGGCAACTTTTGAGGTCCATATCTAGCAAACCGCATCAATCGCTTAACCTTCATCAATGAAACTGGAATACTTCCATCATAGTCTTTTTCGAATTTATCCAAAACCTGTTGTATAGTCAATGTCGGATTAGCCAAACAGTATTCCCTGGCTTTCCCACGCATTATCTGTTCCTCGGTTCTATACATAAAAGATTTGAAAATTTCATACATTAACACATACTTATTATTACAATTCACAAGTATTTTGGTATGCAATGATTCCATATTAATTTCAGTTGTACGGTTGTACCTTTTTGAATCGGCCTGATGCAGAGTATGAAGTCCATCCTCCGTCCATCCATTTTTCATTATGCTATATTCTCCATTAAGCAAAAGGATTGTGGCAGGGCAACTTTGTTTACGGTAATCACAAGTAAAGTACTCTCGCCCGTCTGGATTTTTGCTTCGTTTGTCATATGTGTACAAATTTTTACAAGCTATTTTGTACGTTACGTTTGACATTGACCGTCGAGAAGTGCTTATATATTGAGTAACCTCGATCGTTTCTCGCTGTTTTTTCTTGGCTGCTATATAATCAAAACCATAAATTGCAAAGCTAAATATAATGCTAAATGTTTTATTGCGTTTGAACTATATAAATAATTTAACTAGGATTAAATACTTACGCGGGCGGGGAGGATGTTTGCTGATGATATGGTTCTTTATTAAACTTTCCACCGGAGTGTCAGGTTCAGTGCCTGCTTTAAACCTTCTACTACATCTTGTGCATGCTAAAGCCTTTCGTTGTTCCAGGATATATATTTTTACACCTCGAAACTTTAATCCGTCATCAATTATCTGGAAATGCCGGTTATCTGTCTCCATACTTTCATCAATAAGATTATTAGTAGTTCCATTCTCCTGAGAGCCATTATTCACATGATTTTCAGATTTGCTGGAACCACTTTTGTTAGTAGCATTCAGAGATTCATCATCATCATTTCCCATTTGTTCTAAAATACGACCGATCAGATCGTTCTTCCAGTCTTCAGGACTTTGAGACGGTTCGGAATCTCTGCAATTAAACAATCCAGAGTGATATATATTTGTATTTTGTTGTGCCAATAAATTTAAAATTGAAACATAGTAGACAACCAACATACTCATGCGAAGGAGCAGCAGTTTCTTTAATCTTGACTTTACGTGAACGACCCCGACCTTTCGTTGGCATTTCCGAGCCATTACGTCTGTAATACGTAAAATTAGTACGTAATAGGAGTTTCTGGTGCAATTATTAAATTTCAGGTAATAAAACAAGCGCACATACCTTTTTCTCTGATTTCTTTTTGGAATCTTACAGTCTTCTGAAAAGTTACTGCCAGCGTCATCATCCTCGTTAGATTCGGCTTCTGAATTTTCGTTCCCAGCACTCGTATCATGATAATCAGTCACTGATTTACGAAGATTTCGTTTAGTTACTCTTGAGGAACCTTCTACAGCACTGCTGTTGGTAGAAACAACTCCGCCCATCATCATTGAATCTTCAAAATCGTTCTCACTTTCTACACTTTGAGAGTACGGTTCGTTGAATTCATCACCGCACAGGCTGTTTGAATCATCTTCATTTTCATAGTCCATTGGTTCAACTTTGACTATCTCAACTTGAGTTTGACCTGAGACAACTGGCAGTATCATAGTATCATTATACCCAAGCTGTGAGTGTAAAGGTAGATTAGGACAGCAACCTTTAGCATTAACTGTGAACAAGGACAATAAACAACCCGAATTAGTTACTATTTTAAACCTTATGATCATGATAGCTATTATAATTTCATTATAAATGCTTTTTAAACTATTCGTTACCAGATAATATCTTTTCTCGGAATGATTTTGCTTTGTCACATTTTCGAGCATCCTTCTTGACAAATTTGAGAAGCGAGGACTCATCTCCCGTTCTCACAATATCATGAAGCTCATCAATGTTTGTCTGAACATCTTTCACTACAACGCTAAGCTCTTTAAGCGCTTTCACCACCGCTCTCTGGAGTTCCACCAGCTTTTCCTCCTGGTCTAACTGAGCTGACTTTCTCTGAACATATAGAACAATAATGCCCAAACAGTCACCACAAACAGTAATCGCGTCTCCAAACGGTAGCTCAAGGGAGGAACTTTTTGGTCGACCTTTGCCTCCATCCTGAAATGTTACGCCAAGATCTTGGCAAAACTTGTGAAATGCATCTCGAGCCTCGTCACTGATAAAGCGATTTCGTTTTTCTTGAAATGTGTAGCAGCATACCAGACATAGATTTTGACTCATTTTGAATGTGCTTTTGGCTTTAATACTGGTATACACAATAAATAACAAAACCAAAAAAATTACTGGCTAAACTAATCTTTATTGGAACTTGCCATCATCCTGTGTTTTTTAAAATTTTAACCCAGTTAACAGAGCAGGTTATCAGTACCACGAAATACACGATACACGAACCAGTATACAGCTCGTTTCATTCGAAGAAATAATGTGTGGTCTGTCTGTCTAGTAGCTATGTTCACAATTTCCTTATACAATGTTTCATTGGGAAGGCATCATTGGTCATACACATCTTTGCCTATACTTTGCCATGTAGAGCTTATGTCTGAAGTGTACGCTTGTTTACAAACACAGTGCTACAATTCCCAGCTGCTAAATGAAGTTTAGCTGAAACAGCAGCAAGACTTGCCGAGTTCCTGCTGAAATAATATGCAAAAAGTAGTTGTTCAATTAGTCTAAATTTAACTTTTGTTCTGACTTTCTACTCTGAACTTTAAGCTCGTAAGTAAGGATCTAAAATGGAGGAATCACGATTATGCATGATGTGCTGTTGTTCCTTCACACAAGAGACTGCTACTACGGATTTTAGCACTAATCTGTTAACAAAGTCCCACTTTCGCCAATTCTGTACTGCAATGGAATGTTCATTTGTGGAGAGAAAGTTGGAGGATGAAGAGCGAGAGGAAGTTCTTGTAAATGGGGACCTGAATTTGGACTACCGAAAAGTATCTGTGTGCTCTGATTGCTTGAACCAAATTTCTGCTACCAACGTGGTTAGGGATGAGATGAGTTATGTGGAGGGTAGAGTTTTGAGTTTGCAAAAACAAGTTTTGGAAGCCTTAGATGAATTACAAAGGTTCGTTGATCAGTTTTACGAGAAGATGAAAGGACTTGAGAATATCATCAAAGTGTCCGATAAGCCATGTTTATGCACCTATATGGACAACCATCTATCTACTGAACGTACACAAGATGTACTTTTATTTCGCCAGAAAATTTTGGATGGTATTGAATTAAAGTATCTTGTTCAAATTACTTTTAAACGACATTTTTAAACACGAAATTGGCCACATTGTTACAGTACAATAATTTGTGTTTTTTTCTGTTCAGCCCTTATAGATTTGCCAAAGTTCCAGCACCAACTGGCTGCAAAAACGCACTGCCAGAATTCTGGAAAAGAGATAAAAAAGGAAACACTTGATGTTTATCAACATGAACATGCTTATTCAGACCATGAAGATGATGATGCTTCACATCACAGTGGTGACACTCTTTCATTTCCATTAACAAATGCAACAACAAGTTGTGGTCTATCACCAAGAATTTTGCCTACTCAGGTAGTTAGAATTAGAAGTCCCAATTGTGTGGCTGATGCTGTAAGGGAAACCGACAGTAAGATCTTGGATAATGAGGACAGGAGCCATATTATGCAAAGGTCTGTGGAAAAAGTAAAGTACGTTACTGTTGAATAAATGTAATAAGGTCTTTGTTTATAAAATAAGTATTTGACAGATTATTACCACTTTGTTATTGCCACTAAAAGAAAACGACTGTCTATGAACATTGAAAAACAACACCCATCTAGGAGGCGTTTAAAGAAAAAGCAGAAGCATGATGAAATTCCTTGTCCCACCTGTGGAAAAGTGTTCGGAACAATGCACTTATTAAGATTGCATGATGAAAGAATGCATCAGCAACGGGAGCGTGTTGTGTGTTCGAAATGTGGTAAAATGCTGTTACCTGGTCCTAGTGTAAGATATCATGATGTGGCTTGCACGAAACGGGACCCTGAAGACATTCATGAATGTCATGTGTGTCGGAAAACGTACCAGAATAAGTTTAACTTGAGAAAACATCTAAGAATGTATCATCCAACCACTGGACCGAGCAAGCCACATTTGTGTTCTACGTGTGGTAAAAGTTTTGCAGCAAAAGTAAACCTCACCAGACATTTAGCAAGTCATTCGGACGATAGACCGTTTGTGTGCTTGGTTTGCAATAATGCTTGCTATAAAACAAAGGAGCATTTGCGCAGGCATAAAAAAACCTGCAACAAAAGTGGTAACACATTACAAAACATCAGTTTGTGAATGTATATGATCAATTATTATGTAACTGCGATTTTTTTAGCGTTTAGCTTCGAATATGCTTAAGTGATAGTTAACCGTTTGCATACAAAAGAATTTTGTTATCCATTTTTATATATTTGAATTTGCTATGAATTAAGTCCGTGCCTATATGATTCTTCACTGTTGTACTTGAATCCAGCCAGTAAAACTATTTGTAACAAATAAAAGTACACTTGCATTAAATTCCTGCCTTTACACTTACTTTACGTATTCAACAATCTAAATTTTACTCATCCATTGTAATATTGTAAGTCTAACTTTTGAAATAATCTTTCATCATAAATTTTAATCAAACTTCTCCCCTCAGGCATTAAAGTATATTGAATGTATATATAAAAGTAGTTAACTATACACAAACTAATAAGGTGCTGTTTTTAACGCAATGACATTTCTATTCATTCTTTTAAACTTGTGTACTTAATCCAATGGTTAACATGGAGGTATTAGAAGAACTTTCACTTCTTTTCTTCTTTAACATTTGTGTTAGAAGATTTACAAGATACTTTTTGATGTCTGTTCAAATGTTTCTTGCATTTGTAAGAAGACCCACACCAATCACACACAAATGGTCGTACATTTGTGTGCACAACTCCATGTCTTTGAAGAGTTCCCGATGATTTAAATCCTTTTCCACATATTGCACAAATAAATGGAGTTTTATCACCGAGAGTGTGGAGTTTAATATGTCTCCCAAGTGTAACTTTATTTTTGCACTGTTTAAAGCAAATGTAACATTCGTGAACTTCTTTTAGGTCCTCTTTCTTGCAGTTTAATTCATGATACATCAAACTCGGACCGGGTAAATACATTTTTCCACAGTTGTTACACATAACTCGTTCACGATTGTCGGCGTGTTTTCTTACTTCGTGACCTTTCAGTTCGGTTATCGTTCGAAATTGCTGCCCACACTGGGGACACTGGAAACCCAGGGGTTTGTTCTTTAGTTCTGCCCACGGTTTGGAAAAATCCTTCATTCCATTTCTCACAGCCTCCTCCTGCTCTTCTTTGCTCATGTGATGCCATTTATGTCGAAAACAGTCGTAAGCAGTGTTGAAAGGTCTTCCGCATATGTCGCAGTTGTGTCTTTTTTGTCGGTGAGTTCTCTTGTGCCAAGTGAATTGTTTACTTGTCGCATATACCTTGTAACAAACTTCGCATTTGTAGCTACCTAAAAATATTAAAGTATCACTTGATAGGTTAGTCATTTTTTAGCTAAGAGGTAGATTAAGTTAATTAAGTAGAATTTGAAAATAGTCTTATTTACAATCTAATACGATAGCGTACCTATATGATTTCCGATTATGTGGTCTTGCATAATATATTCGACGGTTCGAACTATTGGAGCAGCTTTTGATTCAGCGTCAGTAACGGTGAAATCACATAAAGAGCATTTAAGGGCGGATTCATTCCCATCTATAATAATTATTTCAATGCCATGGACATGCAGGTTCCGGGTCGTTTGATCAAACTCCACTTTAAACTTTTGTTTCGGATCGGACTGGCAGTCTATTACATTGTCTAATAATAATTCCTCATCAGTTGTTTCCTTTCTCTTGACTCCATCGTCACCTGAACCACCACTAGCAGAAACGCTACCTTGTTGTGCCTTCCCTTTCAGTCTTCTAAGTACTCGATTCACAACTCCAGTTTTAAACTCAGACATGCCTGTTGGACAGAACATTGCGTTTTTAGGCCTATTCCTAAAAACATGACGAAAAGCGTAATTAAGGAACCATTATTTACACCAAATTTATTACTGGATGGTAAGTTTAAGTATGTATAAAAAATAATGAGGGAAATAAAATTGAAAAATTACCATTTTTTCTTCTTCTTTGACTTTGGTTTTGACGGTCGCTTATGCATTTCAACATCAACTTCACATACAATACTTTCAGCATCACTACCAAAATCGCTGGAATCTTCTGACCTTATTATAAAATAGATACATAAGATGAGATGAACATAATAATTTATTGCATATTAAAATGATATTAAAAATCGGTAATCTTACATTTGCTTTCCTTGTTCAAAGTCAAGATCCGAAAAATTACTTCCAGTCTCACTAACTGCCTCACCATCTTCATATTCTTCATCTTCCGAATTAGAATCAAGAACTTTTCTCTTGGTGAAAGTTGAGGATCTTGGCGTTCTGCGTAATGCCAAAGGTAGGGCCATTTCATAATCAACCTCAACTTTGATACTGGCTTCGTGTACCATGTCAGTGTCATTATCAATGAAGGATAACTCCTTTGGCTTCTTTTTAGCTAGCTTGACAACGCCGCCTTTATGCTTACGTTTCAAAACAGAGGATTGTTTTACGCTGTCAGTGCCAATTCCACCGTCTGTGATGGAATCTTCAACGTCCTCCTCCACTTCTTGAATACATGGCTCATGAAAGTCGTCGTCCTCGTAGATGGGATCGTTGGCTTCCTCTTTAATCCTAATCGGCTTAGCGTTAGCGCCTTCAGCCTTCTTTCTAGAACGACGGGACACTACTGGTAATATCATATTATTGTAATCACGCAAAGATCCATCTAGACGGGAGACTCCATTGCTAACTGGAACAGCAAATAACAGGTCACAATTATTCATCAGGGTTTTAAAAAAAGTAATGATCCTGTACTTTGAAGCTATATTCATACATTTTACTTACTAAGTACTATCTTCTCACGGAATGACCTAACTTCACCATAATTGCTCTCCTTACACGACTGTGGGCTCTCGTTTTTAGCAGTCTTGTGAAGGCAAGATTCGTCCCCATTGCGCACAATATTTTGAAGCTGGTTTATCCGAGTCTGGACATCGTTGATGACAACGCTGAGCTCCTTGAGTGCTTTAACAACTGTTTTCTGAAGCTTAACCAATTTTTTCTCCTGTTCTAACTGAGCTGACTTTCTCTGAACATATAGAACAATAATGCCCAAACAGTCACCACAAACAGTAATCGCGTCTCCAAAAGGTAGCTCAAGGGAGGAACTTTTCGGTTGACCTTTGCCTCCATTCTGAAATGGTACGCCGAGATCTTGGCAAAACTTGTGGAATGCATCTCGAGCCTCGTCACTAATAAAACGATTTCGCTTTTCTTGAAATGTGTAGCAGCATATTATGCACAACCTCTTCGTTTCACTCATTGTTCAAAGTCCGTTCCAAGACTAATTATGCTAACTAGTTAAACTTTTCTACATTTAGTAAAAAAACTAGACAGTGATATAGGATACATTACATCATAAAAACAAAGTTTACTCAAAAATACAACTTGCACGGATGCGATGTTGAATGCTTGGGTTTTATCCTTTTCTCTTTTCTGCTAAAAGCTCAACAACATGAAAAGGTTATGCATATTTGTTTTTGTGCATTACTCAATTGAGAGTTGGGGTAAAAGTAGAATGTACTTACTAGAATGAAGGTTTTGCTAATCATTTATGCTATATTATTACATACAATACCAAATGCATGTTAGCGACAATTAAGGAGAATGAAACACAGTAAGAAAACGTCACAATGATAAAAAATCCCGGAATTTATTGAAAATTTGCACATTCGATCATATTATATTATTGCATCACTCATTTTGTATTAGGTTAGCTCTCTTTTCAATTGATAATGCATGCAACACTATGAATTGAGAAAAACTGAATCTTTTCTTCAAAGGTTTGATCCTCTCTCTCTCTCTCTTATTGTCAGTAGATATTATTTGCTACACCAGGAAAAAACCGATACAATACTACTACTATATTAGTGGCTGATATAGGCCCTACCGATTACCAATTCTTTTAATGCATACAATAAAATTGTTCATATTTATAGGAACGACAACGACATAATTACATATAATACAAATTAACCATTTCAACACTTGCACACTTTTACTATAATGCATTCAAGAGAAGAATTCAAATACCTAAAAACTGCTCATTAGGATTCTACTTCTACTGATTCTATACATAATAAACAACACCCTAAAAACACGGGCTGTTGGCTTTTCCAATCTAATTATTAGAAAAAAATGATAATAACAAATATATCTAACGGAAACAACAGAAAAAATTACAATTTCTTACTTAGCATTATTCGGCGATAGTAAAACTACCACATCAATATAAGAGACTATCGTTTCCACTGTAATAAACTTCGGTCTTTGGTATCACCAAATTATTTCCCTCCGTAGCTGTTTTGCATGTTTTCTGATGTCTTTCTAAATTCCGTTTCTGTTTGAAAGAAGTACTGCACCAACACACAAATGGTCGATCATTTGTATGGACGACTTGATGAGTTCGCAAACCTCCCTTAGATCTAAAGGCTTTTCCACACGTCGTACATGCAAATGGCCTCTCGGAACCCGAGTGTAAAGCTTTAATGTGTTTTCGAAGGAGAGCGCGAGTCTTAAGCTTCTTCTGGCAGATGTGACATTCATAAACTTCCAAGGGGTTCACTTTCCGATTTGGACAACCATAGCGTTCATGATAATGCATACCCGGACCCGGAAGCAGCATTTTTCCACAGTCGGGGCAAATGACTCTTTTGCGATCTTCATCGTGCGTTTGTTCATGGGATTTTAATGCGGACTGTGTAATAAAGGCTTTTCCACAACTGAGACACTGAAAATTTTTTGGTAGAAGCTTTCTTTCAGAATATGATTTGACCCCCTTCACTCCATTTCTTCTGGCTTCATCTTTCTCGTCGCTGCTCATGTGAGACCATTTATGCTTCGAAATATCATAGTCGCTTAGGAAAGGCCTTCCGCATATGTCACAATTACAAGCTTTCTGTCGATGCTTTACAATATGCTTTGTATAGTAGCGAAAATGTAAAAAGTCCTTTTGACAAATAGGGCATTTGTACGGATCTGGAAATATTCAATTTCAAATTAGCATAAGTATAATAATCAAGTTAACAATAGATATTCTGATTAAAATTATCATTTAATAAAAAAATCGTACTGATATGACTTCCTATGATATGGTCTTGCATAATCCACTCTATTGATGACTTTTGCTTTTTTGCTTCGTCATCATCAACAGCGTATTCACATATTGAGCATTTAGCACAATTCTCGTCCTCATTTATAACTATCTCAATATCCCGCACAGTCAGCCTATATGTTTCCTTATGGCACTCCACTGGATACTCCTTTCGGGGATCCGGTATTCCGAAGGAAGCCAAAGTCACAATATCTGTTGTTTCGATTTCCGCCTTCCTTTCTTTTTTCAAAATTAACCTATTTATCAGTTTTTTCTTAAATTCTGACATCCCAGGAAGGTCAAGTTTATTCCGGTATCTGTGAACAATAGTTACATAGTTCAGTCAAATTGAAGGAGGAAAAGGAAAAGTTCAGAAATAATAACTTACAGATACAACATTTTGATTGAATGATACTAATAGGGCAACCAACCTTTGCTTTTTCATGCGTCTCTTATAGTCCTGCATTTCAAAATCATTTTCAGAAAAGTTACTTCCAGCGTCGCTAAAATTTCCATCTTCGTCACTATCATCATACTCAGAACCTTCGGTCCCTTGCTCAACAAAACGTTTTGAAGATCGACCTAGCCTAGGCTTTGAAGTAGGAGGTCCTGATAACGGATCAGTCTCGCCATATTCTTCATTATCCAGATTGTCGAAATCGTCCTCAAGTTCCACTCCATCATAGTCTAAATTGTCATTAATGCTGTAATGCTGTAATCCATCAGCAGCGTTTGTAGCAACAACACCAGTCAGTTTTCTTTTTCCAGATTTAGTTATTTTGTTCTGAAGCCTTTGCTCTTGCAGTCTTTTCATCGTATTCTCACATTGCGTTTTGTCTTCAAGCTCCTGCTGTAGATTCGGCAAATCTATAAAAAAATCAAATGAAATTTTCTGTTCAAGGCTATTTAAGTTTCAAAATATAAATGCAATTATTAGTAATTAGTACCAGCAAGAATTCTTTGACGGAAAGTGTGGATATCATGAGCCTGGTCAGCCGACAAATGCTCATCAACGTAAGTGAGTAGACAAGGCTCATCAGACGTTTTCATTATGTCTTCAATAGGCTTCATCTTGTCATTCAACTGATCAATCAAGTTTTTGAATTTCTTTAGTGCTTCTAATAGTTGTTTCTGCAAAGCCATTACTGTCTCTTCAACTTCACTCTTCTCAACCCCAACTTCCCCTGCTGCTGAAATGTGACGCAGGCAATCCGAACAAACAGATACTTGTCCATAATCCAAATTTAAGTCCCCCTGTAATAGGTATTTCTCTCGGTTTTTCCATTTCCCAGTTTTGCCACATGGCTTTTTCTTTACCAAAATACAGTCTAATTCCTTGCAAAATTTGCTGAAATGTTTGTTGACATCAATAGCTTCACTTGCGTTCTTAAAATTCACAACTGGGAAAGCGCAGCAGCACAACAGGCATAATCGTGATCCCTCCATTGTCAATGTCAAACTGTCAACAGCAATCACTTCACCTCCTCCACAAAAAATGTAATGCAATAGATTTGAAAAGTCTTTCATCTAATTTACAAACCTTGAGAAGTCTTCGTTCAGCTTCAACATACCGCTTCACAACAACTGGGCAATGCGAGCAACTAAAGTGCACTTCGTTTTGAAGCAAAGAGAACCGTTTATTGATGCCTTTTAGTTTTAGCATGAGCATCCAGCATACAATGCCATACATGCAGCGGTATTGACATAAAAATTGAGTATCAAAAGTTTGGTGCAAGAAAGGCAAGATATATAACTAACTCGAACAATTAACAAAATGTCACTGACTGTCTTTAGTTTATTAATATGAATTTAGAGTCATTATAACTGAGTTTATACAACAAATCAAACAAATGCAAATGTTGTATATAAAAAAATGAACATGAAAATTTGGTTAAGATTCAGAGTTAACCAATTCGAAAATGTCTTTAACAAAAATAAATTAACCATGTTTTAGAGTCTTGCTGAGTAATAATACGGAGGGCTTTCGCGAAAAACCTAGTAGGCAACTACTGTGTAAACCTACAAATTACGTTAATTACGCTATGCAAAAAAGTAAGGCCAGGAAGTTGTTTTTGTACATGATACTGTCTAGTGAGGTCTATCTGACTGATTCCCATAGACGTCATCAACAATGATTAAAGCAGAAAGCTAAACTTTGGTTTATCGACGATTAAGTATTTAGAAAGGTCAAAGTCTCATAATCGCGTAAAATAGAACAACCTCACTAAATGTAACTTGATTGCGACAGAACTGCAAAGTTCATAATGAAAAATTCACCAATTTAAGTTCACTATATAGATTCTAGCAACGAATTATCTCAATGCCTATCAAATTGCTGAATTATAGTGCTTTTACTTTAAGTTAGGATCATTACACGGTCTATGAAAAGATACAGAACGGAAGTATCTGTCTAATAGTAGCATTTTTATAGTTTAAAAAGCAATTAGCATGAAACTTTCAACTTTCAACTAGCCCATTAAAGTAGTTTTCCAACCGCTGAATACTTAATCTCGCAAAATTATGAAATTATAATTTGTCAATCTCTACGGATTTCCCGAGTATCATAAATCGTAATTGTTTGTACGAACTAAAATACGTATAAACATAAAACTGGGTGGCCCTATATACCTAGTGAGATGGGATGATTGTATGACATCCATTTAGAAAAATTAATCACAAATTTTTGTGGACTTTACACAGGTAAATATGAATATTCCTCCCGAGCAGATAACGGTGGCTTTGTAAATGGACTTAACCACGCAACAGAAAATCTGCCAAAGACAGCTTGCAAGCTTTTCCACTTTGACTTTTTTGCCCATCTAGCTTGTTCCTTTTTCAGTTGCTCAATACCCTATAATTATTAATGACGAGTCATGATTTTTGTTTTTCCATGTGGTATGATGGACCCTTTTAAAAAATTACTGCATTTAATGTCTGTTGTTGTACGTACCGTTTCGTCGTTCCAAATAGCTTGTAACTGTGACCCGAGCATGACAGCCGTAAAGATAGCAAACAAAAGTGCTTCAAATATCAAAAAGATGAGAAATACAACTGTCGCTGGAGGTGTGAAAGCAGAGCACTCTTTCCAGTCGTGTTGTATACATATAATGAAGTGGTTGATCCCAAGAAACAAAGCGTGGATGGATATCAATGCAATATAAAACTATAGACATCAAGAAATATATCAATAAATGTTTAATAGTAAGAGTTACAATGTTTACACCATATTGCCAGATTCTTACCGTAAATAGTACAAAAAACTTTTGATTGTTTTCTCCAACACAGTTGTTAACCCATGGGCTACACGCGTAAGAATAACAAAACCCATTAATATAGGAAGATATTTTTAAAAAACAAACTTTGCCATCTTGAAAAGAAAGACTTACCAATGATGGTCCATTTTTCGAATACATCTAAAATACAAATACAACATTCTTATATAGTATTTCATTAATTTTTAAATGGTTTCATCACAAATCAAATGCTCTACATAACCTACCTCTGACAAACCGAACAGTGATGCGCTCGCTCAGGTTTAATGCTACAGCACTTTTGACATTTATAGATTACTTGACCTTGTCTGAATCCCATTTGCTGAATCATCTCTTTAGTCGCATTTCCACGAGGCACTGCTCCCTAGAACATCAAATATTATTGTAATGTGTAAATGAGTCATTGAGAAATCTTTCAATGCAATAAAAATAAAAAGCGAGTTACTCACTGGATCTGTAAACATCGTTCTCAAATGCGAGATTAACGCTAATAATGAAAGAGTTTGCCAGATAAAGGCATTTATATTTCTGTAAACTGGATAAGAACTAGGTAGCAAAATGATGCGCATCACAACAAATTCCGCATACAATACTAATAGCCAAGTGAAAATTGCACATATTATCCCGCAGATATCCTGTAAAATCAGAGTATTATTGAATAAGTTTGGACTGTTAACTGTACATGTGACATGTCACAAATAATTGTTGATATATGGTTTTATCATCCTCGTACCCGGACACACCAGAGTTTATTGTTGCAACATTTATTGTGAGCATCTCTACCACGGGGAAGATTCATTGGATGATGATGTTGTGTCGATGAATAATCATATGAATCTCTTTCTTCGTCACTACTGCTGTCACTAATCGCGATAGGGTTCATGAGTGTCTGGTGATGAGCCTCATAACTATTATTAATACTGCCAGAGTTTGCTCCGGCCATGCTTCTGTAAAATTAAAATTTTCACATTTAACTGTTGTTAAAAACAAGGATGGATTTTGATAGTATTCTTTTTATTTGTTTTAAACTTTAAAGAACTTACACCGGAATTCGCTTCGTAGGCGTCAATATCTCATTGTATGTTTCGAACTGCATCATGGTGAGCTATACTTCGTGCAAATTCCAAGGTAGTGACAGGAAATATTATTTGCATTTGCCTTTTTCGCATTTTCTCTCAAATTATTAATTTAAGAAAATGGTACTCCAGAAGTATACTTGGACGGCCCGTTCTGAGTTATCCGCTGTCTGCCTCGCCAACTATGGTTCATTTCATTAAGTTCACATATTATTTCCTTACAGCACCGTTTCAAAGAAGCTGTCGAAACAAAAAAAACACATATTTACAGGATGTCAGGTCAGTGTAAGTTGATCTTCACATTTATTGATTATGCCGTTTGCCGTATTCTTACATTCAAAGCTCATAAATTAATCATTAATAGAATTAATGTATTTGCCTGGAAGCTGATTCTTAATCTTTACTTTGGTCTAGTAAACCGGAAGGCCAACTAATTCTACCTAACTGAACTTACCAGATTATAATAATAGACAGCTCAAAATTACATATATGCATAAAAGTGTGCACACCGAACCATCACACCATCTAATCTATTGTTACATACATCATATCAAAGAGATGATTAATCCAATTTGTTACCCCACTACTGAAGTACACTACGTGCGACACGGCATAATAAATGCACTTCTATGTGCTAATACGATTAGCATGTTGATTCGCTCTCCTTCTTTGCTACTGAATATTGAATATCAAGTACTTTTTATTCGCAAATGGTGAATGGTAACCTTCGCTTATTGTGGTCATTTTTATCGAAATCAATATAGATTAGATTCAAATCCAATCATTACAACAACCACCACTATCGGCTACTTAACTGTCTAATTCATAGCAGAGATACCGAAGACCACCAATCTGTCACTTTAGAATAACATTTTAGCAAATTTCTGGGAACTAATTCACTTACCATCACGTCAACATTCAGTTACAAGAACCAAATTATCTTCTTGAGAGTCCTTTGTTTGAGTATTTTGACAATTTAAAAAGTATTTACTATTATAGATGAGCAGCTACTTTTGTTTTGATTGAAAAATATGCATTTAAAAATTGCCAGCTTTTTACAGATTGCAAAAGAGTATCTACTTTTCCTGAAAAAGTCGCGCCAATCGGGTAACTTGTACTTTATCATTTGCTTATGCTGCTTCACCCGATATACCTAAGTCTGTGAATGATAAACATCACGATCATAGTGTGTCAATAATTTCACGCCATCATCGCGATGAGATAATATGATTCTTCAAATGTAAATGCAAATGGTTCGAGAATATGTTTGCTTGATAATAAAAAATGTCAGGAGAAACATTAATGATCGTAATTGTGGCTTTAAGCATTATTGGTAACAAGTTGATAAGATATTTAGATACTCATATATGCAGAGAGAATGTAAATCAATTGAGCCATGTGTAAATATTATGTTTTATCTTCTTTACTCACAACTTACTTTATTAATTTTTTGATGTTTAGCACTAATAACATAAATCATAAGAAACTTCATAATCACTAAATCCGTGCAAAAGATGTTACACAATCGAAGATTCTTCTTTGTATTCATAAAATGAATTTTAAAACTCCAAACCGGATCCAATATTACTCGTCTCCAGCAGAACTTGACGCAGTCGCTGGTGTCGCCGCAGCTCGTGCAGCAGCACTTATAGCAAGAGCACTCTGTGTAATGGTTTTCTTTTGCGACATGGTAATTTTATCACCCAGACTTAGAGCCATAGCCTGAAAGCGCACATTAACAATAATGCATTATAGAGATTTGAATTTTAATATAATTGGACGAAAATAAATTGTAACTATACAAGCAGCACACATATCTCCGAATTACATACCTGACTTTTAGCACGAATACGGATGTGGCCTGTAACTGGAGCGTTCGGTGTGTCAACAGGCTTTTCAATACTTAAGTTGGCAAGGGCATCTTCTCCGAAAATCGACTTGGCATACAATGTAGCAGCCATGAAACCGCAATTTCCCATTAGTGCCTATAACATATGTAGGATTAGACTCATTAAAATTCCAAGTGGTGGAGGTAAACTTTTACGGAAAAGGAGTATTAGCTGAAAACTGTAAAGACGCACGTCAAATTTACCACTAACCTTTTCCGGGGTAAGGCATTGCATATTCGTAGACTTGAGGAGGTACTGAAGATATTCATGAAGGTCCATAATTCCAGTACTAACTCCAACCTTATTCTCCCACTCAAACTCGGCCCACATTTGTCTAAACTCAACATCCGTGCATGACGCAGGCAAGATGTAATCCATAATGTCAATTCTAATCTCATTCATCATTATCACGTTTCTGTCAGAAGTTGCTCCGCCGACATCATAAACTGTCCACGACAAATAATTTAAGTCAGTACAGTACAAACAGTACAGTTAATTATAAAAGAACATGTTAGATTTTTTGTTGCTAAATATCCTACTCACCAATATTTCCAAAAATCAATGCATTTTCAGTAGATGTAACTTTGATACTAGCTCTAATATTGGAGAAGTCTGATGGTCCTAAAATTATAGGTTGAGGTCTTTCAACCAGCTTCAGCTCTCCACGAGTTGCCAGTTCCAAAGTGCAATTTTGCAATGTATCAGCTTCACAATCAAATAAGTAATGTAGTAAAGCTCATTTGTCATATAATTGTTTCTGCACAAAAGGCAACATAACTGAAACTATGTAGATAGTAAATCTTACTTGTTTGATTGACAAGAAGTACATCCAATACTATATCAAACTGATTGACATTAATGTACGCTTCCGCATAGACAGGATCAGAGAAGCCTGTAAGCTGAGTAACTTTGCTTAACTTGGATGATGAGAACTAAAGATATAATTTGAAATTGGTAGGCGTCCTACAAACATTTATACAAACATTAAAAGATTCATTTAGAGAGACATCTTACGTCAGTATCGTCCTTCTTGGGGTTAAGTCCCACGGCTTGGCTTAAACTGGTTTCAAACACATCTTCTCCGTTGATCATGTCATTCTTAGAAACTAACTGCTCAAACATAATCGGGTCGTCAGGTTGTACTACGCATTCCTTTTTCTTTTTGGTCTTTGAATGTGCGGCTTCAAATTCAGCTTGCTCAGCCAACATTAAAGCTAATGCCTTTCTACAATCTTCAGTAAAGATACTGTTGACCCTTTGATTGTTTTCACCCAGCACTCGGATGCACAGTTGAATTCTGTCAATATCATCGCCTGTGATTGCTTTAGTAGGGATGCCTGATGTTCCAAATCTCAACACGGATGCCATGATATACATTGCTTCAGCAGTTATTTTGTGCTTGACGGCTGGAGCAACAGATCCATTGAGCACCACCAATCGTCGAACCATTTTAGTTAGAGATGAGGATAGGGCTGCACCAATAAAGAAATCTCCTTCAATAAGAAATCTTCTTAAAGATGGGATATCGTCCTCCTAACGGTGTCAAGTTAAAGAGTGTAACATTAAGCTTTGAGTACATAATCACTGATTACTTTGTAAATATTAGTACGCCTATAACTTAGACTTCTTTACCTTTTTCTTGGTTTGTGCCATTGAGAATGCTGATTGTGTAGCATATGTGCCATCTGATGTCACTAGCCTGGCTGAAGCTCCACTCTTCTCCTGTGGTTTATCTGCCTTATCTTTGCTTTCCTCGCTTTCATTTCCTGCTGCTTTCCTCAGTTCTGAATCAGTTAACGGTAGCTAAAAATATATTTACGTAATGAAACTACAATGATTAATACGTTCATTGTCACACAACGAAAAAGTATGAGTAATACGATGAAAATGAAGACAATTATTACAAAAATTGAATTGAAATCCTACCTCAGCTAAGCAAGCTTTAATTTGGGTCAAAACACTTTCAATGTCTTCTTTAGACGATGCAAATTCACACAAAATCCAAATTGCTGAGCGTAGCACCTTTGAAGACTTCATTTGTGGAAACACTTCAAGTAATCTTTCAATTATAATGGTGGTAAGGTTAGGAAACCTCTGAATTGCCTCTCGCATAAATAAAAGAACATCTGAAGCAGCTAGCTCGTTTGTATCTGATAAGAATTCCGTTAGAACAGGAATAATACTTGGAGCAACATCGGGAAACTGAAAAAAAAAAACAGTAAAATAAATATCATTTTTGTAATAATTTCATGCATAATAGATTTCATGACTGGATTAAATGAATGTTATTGAAAATAATACGTGTTATATTATGTACCTTCACACAACATTGATGGAGTGTGCGAACTAAAAGTTGACGATATTTGCCAGTATCATCATGTTCTACTGAATTGTGAGTCCGTCCTACTTCTTTCCGCAAATAGATAACAGCTTCGGTTACAGTTCTTGACGTTAAAAGTTCCAAAACTAAATTTAAGGTCTTGCGTCGTACTTCCAAATCTGGGGCAGCCAGAATTCTCAAAATGTCCATTACTAAATCTTCCAACACTCTATCGTTGGTTGAGGCTTCTCTAAGACCAGCCAATCGCTCCAAAACAATTAGCTTGACATTATTGTCACTTTCTTTCACAATTATTTCGATGTAGCACGTTGCTGCAGCCTATAAGAACATTGATTGATTGTTTAGTTAAGATATAGACAAGCATGTTGACAATAATTATTATTCTTACATAAAGTTATTTATAATACAAACCTTGATCGCAGAAGGTGCAGTTGAAAGGGTAACGAGAGTGCCTGCCGCTTCATAACGAACTGCAGAGCTATTGGAGTTCAAAAGATTGTAGATGCAGCGGATAAACCGCGTCCTTTCACTTGGACTGTTATGGCACACCTACAAACAGAGAAAAAAAATCATTAACTTTCCAAATCACACAACCAAAAAAACTTATGGATGATGGCCAACAAAGATATGATATACCTTGTAGATAAGCTCTACAATGACCAATTGTAGAATATCACCAAAATTTCCAATCTGATCAAGGCAAGAGGATAGATAATCCAATGCCCGTTTCTGGTCAACTTGTAAAAGCATCAGAAATGAGTTTCTGCGGGTGGCCATATCCTGCTCAACTTCCAAAACTGTTGCAACAACTTCTGGAGCATCGGGAATAAGAAAATCGAAATTCCTATGATTTCAAACAAAAAGATTAAAAACTGCTAGCAGCATAAGAATTGATTATAAATAAAATAGTGCTAGTTTTCATAAATTTTTATGTCCATACTTGTAAATAGTGAAAATAGCCAAAATTGCGTTTCTTCGGACATAAGCATGACGATGTTCCAAGCAAGCCCGAATGGCTGGCATCAACGGCTCCAGTAATTCAGGTTCACGGAGCTTGCACAAAAATCTCAATGTTGAGCCTCTAATGAACTCATTAGGATGTTGGAGATCTTTGCGGTAGGCATCACACACCAGAATCATTTCATGCAAAAGTTTTCCATCAGGAGAGGTCTTGGGAACGATTTCCCAAAATATCAACAATAATTTCTTGATTGTATGGTCCTGCGTTTAGATAAAAATTAAATTTTTTAGATTACACACAGAAATACAACTCTTTAAAATTCATTAAGAAATCTATTTTTAAATACTTGGAGTGGTAGGAGGAATCTGATAATCGTCATCAGTAATCCAGGCAATTTCTCGCCATTCAAAATGAGAAAGATAACTTTTTTCAAAGCCTCAGTTTTAACTTTTATGTCTCCCTTTTCTAAAAAAAAATACGAAATGAAACAGTTAAATATGAAGACCGTGAATACTTTCAACTTTATAAATGAATCATCATACCTAAATCATTCCTCAACTGCATTTCACTAGGCTGCTCCGCATCTGAAGGGAAATTAATCAGTGTGTAACATGGTGGCTCCCCACTACTTGGACCTGCACGTTCCTTCATTCTTCTTGTAGTTTGGCAAAGATCTCTTTCTTCAACTTTAAAATGGACAACAACCGGCGGTCAGCGGTGGAGCCAGCTCTACTAATTGCCCTACTGTCGACGATATATATAATATTAATTAATGACTAATACAATACAATTATTTTATTCAGACGGGTTCCGGAGATGGTAATTATTTTCAGGGGAAACGATCTATACAAATATTGCTTCATACTTGTAAAAGCGTTCTAGTAAATGCAATATGGAGAGCAGCGAAAATATGTAAATTAAAATGTTTTCCTTGCCTTTGATTAATTCACGGAAACGAAACGTAATGTTTTGATTTAGATAAACTACAAATAATTTGGAGATGGTGAAATGTCACCTGTCACTTAAAAACAGACCTGCATCCACTCCATTCACCATACCGTCCTATTGACTGTCAGAGAATTTAGGAATTCACACGTCAGCCGGAGCTTTGCCCAATATATTTAGCTCTGTATCTGTATTGCATAAACATGGTATACCACTTTCAATAATGTTTTAATGCCTAAGTGAATTTTATATCTGCCTCTTCATGATATTCTTTATATACCTTAGCTTTTAGCAAGCGTTTTAGGTACATTTTTGTTCCTAAAGTTTTTTCCCTTACGGTATTCGGGTAGATAAACATTCGTGGGGTGTATTTACAAATTACCCGATTCATTTGTTTTTGAGTAGGTTCTCTTTGATGTGATTGCAGCTACTTCCACGTGTAAACAACATCGGTTTGACTCTGTCAGATGATTTCCCTTTGAGTTTGGCATTGAAAAAGTCAAGTTCCAGAATACTGTTGAGCAATCTTTGCTACAGGAAGTCATCAATAATTATTATTATCATCGGCTTCACTAAAAGTGTTATACTTTCCTTCATTTAATAAGTAAGACCTTACTCCATTTAATTTAGGTCCAGATGTTCCGGCAATGACAAATGAGCCGGGTGCATTTAAGAAAATTCATTTGGTTTACTTTTCATTTTGAATCTATAAAGATTGTGCCATATTTAATTTTTGTTCCAGGGACATTTTTGAAGGTACGGTGTAAGGAAAGAGATAGGACTGTGTCACGGGTGTATGTTTAGTTGATTTTGCAGCTTGACATTATAATATAACCAGCCTAATCATGGCGGTAATGGTAAGTTAGCTACTGATAATATTATCAATTCAAACAACAACTGGTTCTGCAAGTAACTGACGATGACTCGATTCTTTTTCTAGACGCAAAAGAAAGGGAAGGAGGGTACAAAGGGGGCGAAGCAGATTGTTGAAGAGAATTCTACGACTTTAGCTTTTTATAGAAATATGATTGGTGGATCACTGATTGCATATTTAGTTTTAAAGCTCATATTTAGTGGATTCGGAGGATGGGACATAGTAAGTTCACCGTTTAAGTAATTTCAGACTATTAAATTTATTATTAGACGAATTATACTAAAGTATTTCTTATTTTTTGTTCCATGAATCAGTTTTTCCTCGTTTTCGGTTCTCTGACGAATGGAGCTTGTCTATATTTCATGATGTTTATGGCAAGAGCGACGTATTCGGAAGCTGGAGGACTTTTAGACAGTGGAGTTGATCTTAATATGGAAGCCGGAATAGCTGAGTGAGTTTAAACTCTACAGTACCGTAGTAGTTACTTAACTCCAATATTATAACATTATAACGTGACATCCCCAATCACCAGCTTCGTTATCCATTCAGCTCTAATGCAGTACCCTTTGGAACTTGCAGAACTTGCATAAAAGGAATAAGAACCGAATTATATTCGATTTAGCACCATACTATCAGGTGCAGTTGTCCACTAAAGAATGGTACTCATTTCGTACTTTTTGGTACTTTTCGTGAACCAGATTAGTACCAAATCCGTACCGAATGAGTACTGGCGCGCTTATGCTATAGCATGGATTGTGGAATGACGGTTGAGGTATGATGGTAGCATAAAGAAGCATATACTTCATTTAAACCCGAAGCAACATTTTTGTTGCTTCCATCATATGAAATTAACTAAATATGAAGCAACATTTTTGTTGCTTCCATAATCAAATACTATCTGACGTCTTCAGCATACCACAACAACACAAAAAAATTTTCCTGCAAACACTACACGCATCACTTCGCTATCTTCAGAATAAAAGTTTACCCACCTGATTTGGAGTTAGCTGATTGCAGAACTGGCATAAATGGCGAAGTTAATGTAAGAACTATTAAACAACGATCACGACCATTTAAAACCTGAATTACAAATAGCTAACACCAGCTTAACAGATGACTACTTACTTAATTACACTTATTCTGCAACACAAGGTCTGAGCTGACTGTCAACTGTGTTGTTGTCTAATACATGTAATAAGAGAAGCGATAGGAGAAAAAAAGTAGTTTATAAGTGGCGCGCGTTTTGAGAACTGGAAGGTCCGAATCATTCAGTACGCGTTTGGTACTAGCAGAACTCTCATGATTTTTCCCGTTGGAGAGATTTTTCAAGAATGCCAAATACGGTCAGTACTCTACAAGGTGGTTCTAATTTAGTACTACAAGTACCCGGTACTGCAAGGCCCAAAATAGTATTTTCTGGTACCGTTTAAGATGGGTTTAATCGAGTGGCTGGTGATTAGGGATTTTATTTTCTACAGGCACGTGAAAGATGTAATCATTTTAACATCTGGATGTCAAGCCCTGTCATTCTTCTCCGGCTATTTTTGGCTGCTTTGGTTTCTTGTAAGGACACAGTACTATATTCCTACACAAAAAACTTAATTATCTTGTTTTTAAACGTTGAGAGGCTCAAAATACATTGTCGTTTCATTTATACATACAGGTCCCACTTAAAGCTGCGTATTACGCTTGGTCCAAAGTAATAGCTCCTTGGGTATTTGCTCCCGCACCTGAACAAACACCTGCCGATGAGAAGAAGCAAAGAAAAATGGAGAGGAGGATGAGGAGATGATTGTAGGCTCATCAGTAATTTATGTCCCATAAGCATGAAGAATACAATAATTTTATTGATTTATTCCATACCATCAGGCTGACCAAGTTGAAAAACATTTTTAACTACTATGTTATAATTATTATTAGTACGAATCAAATCAATTGAAACATGCTTATGTGTCTCTGAACTACATAAATCACAAAATATTGTTCTATCCGACTTGACACTAGACTCTCCTAAATGGTTAAAATGTCTTAAAAAAAATCCTTTTGTTTTTGCATTTACTACTTATGCTCTGTCCTTTTTATGTACATACCTCCTGAAGCGAAATGCTGTCTAAATTCTATCTACAA
Source organism: Orchesella flavescens (assembly GCA_964034955.1). Classification (NCBI taxonomy): domain Eukaryota; kingdom Metazoa; phylum Arthropoda; class Collembola; order Entomobryomorpha; family Orchesellidae; genus Orchesella; species Orchesella flavescens. The sequence goes on along the minus strand of OZ035956.1, from coordinate 28,993,965 downwards.
TCAAAGTCTGATTGTATTTTCTATGTAAGCAATTATTCTTGTAATAATGTATATTTGTATCTGAAAGATGTATCTTAATACTCCTTTTATCAACTCAAATAAAAGTGTATTTAATCAGATAGAAGAGATTGAATATAGCACATGCCCTTTGTCTAAATATCGCTGCAATTAAAGATAGCATACATCAGTAGTAGTAATCACTAGAAGTATGACTCATCCAACATAAATAAAGTAGCATCCCAGCTTTACTTAGGGTAAAGTGGGCCACCGACGCACCTCATACCTAAAGGTCAGACACTATAACACAGACTGGAAATGTCAAGACCAACTTGGAAAAATGGATTGAATATTAAATTCAATATTACGTGGATGATACCATTCACATTGACATGCTATTATAATAAGGTACAAGGACTTTGACTCTGACGAATGCGATTCGCGTGTTAAACTATTACTTCCATTTTTATTTTCCTACAAACTAGAAAAATTATTAGTCATAGACGTACCATATCCCTTTCTGGCCATTACTTAACAAACAAAGGATGACAATCAAAACGAGCAAAACTGCTCATTACTGAAGGCTGCACTACTCTCATCCACATAGTCATAGTGTAATGTTATCTGTAGCAGGTGCCCTGTAAGCTCCGCTTGTAAAAGCACAAGTATGTATGCATGCATGCTTATAGATAGATAGTGGAATTCCTAGGCTAGAAGTAAACGCCTAATTTTAACCACGTCACCAACAAAACCGTACCATGGATTGGTAGAGTGGGGTGAGGAAGACAACTGAAAAGTAGTAAAGCTCATACTACTCTAAATGTAGTAATGGGATAAGTAAGATGCGTTAAATTCCCTTTCCTTTTTGTACTTCAAGTCTACCATTTACAGAAATTGGTAACACTTTTACGCACAACCACACAACAAAGATCCAGTACCAAGAATGGCTTGTGCTTATGATTGTGGCTTTCATATAACTAAGTACACATATGCATGATGCACAAAGTCGTTTGTCAACATTGTTACCACCTACCCCTCTACGACCAACTTCAATCGCCATAAGCAGATTCACGTTTGAGGAATACTAAAAGATATATATCTTTGCATGCAAACCTCTCGTCTTGCGCATCTTGGTGAATCTTTGCCTATGATCTCTTATAAACTGAAGCAGTACCTCGTCATCATCAACAACAATTAGGTAAAAACTATCATTTTTTATCCTTGTTCTCATGACCGACTCTATATTTTGCACCAAAGGGAGATTATCGAATCCCATCCCCACACACTACTTTGTACAGTCCCATGTCATGTCTACGATAATGATGATCGGTTATGCTCATACAGCTTCACGAATCTTTTGCGGTCACATCTCTATATCCAAACCAAATATGGCGATTTAGCATAGGTATTTGGTAGCAATTTATTGAATTAGCATAATATTGGACAACATTGAACTATTAAAGATGTGCTGGTTCTGGTTCCTATACACTTTCCTGTTTGAGGAGCCCTTTCCGTTTTAGTCTTTTTGGTTTCGTGCCTATTAAAATCATGAATCATACTGCATCATGCAACTTGATTTCATACCTTCTCACATTATATCATTACTTGTTTTACCATCATCATCACTGATACTGACAATCTACGCCATGTACCCTCAGCATTTACTTTTTATACAGAGATTACGGAGATGAAAGTGAAAATAAAACTCGAGAACGGACAAAAGCGTCAGGCATTGTTGGGTGCTAGGATTGAAGCCTCTCTTATGCAAGTGCTGATCATTTAAACCAACTCAGTCTTTATTTAGGCTTGCTCAAGTGGTGGCAGTGTGGAAAAAGTGTCTTGATTTCATCAGTTTTTTACAAGTTCGTAATTTATATATAATATATATAAATATATATTTCTTCAGTTTCTTCAAAACTCCTAACCAGCAATAATGGGCAAAGGATCTCCAACTCCAGAGGACCAATATTGGTTCAACGAAGCCGATATCGGGAGACTCTACGTTTGTGACAAGTATAAATGCAATTTGAGTCCGGAACTCAAGAAAATAGCAAAGGCAGAATTAAGAGAAGATGAATACACGCGGGAGCAAGCCTTAGAACAAGTTCGCCATTGGATTAAGAAGACTGATTATATCAGGGATTGCCGTTTGGATTCCAACTTCCTTCTCCGTTTCCTCCGACAACAAAAATTTAGTGTGCCTCTGGCCCAGGAAACCCTTCTCAAGTATATTGTGATGAGACAACAAAATCCACATTGGTTTCATGGAACTGGAATGCAAGACCCAATGGTTCTGGATCTAATTAACCGTGGGTAAGTAAACGGAAGTGCATTTTATGTACATACATTTATTCTACAAGTGAAAAATCTATGCGTGTTCGTGCCATTTTTTTTAACTGCAGCTTATAACATTTCATTTACATTGTTACAGCGTTGCCTTTGCCTTACCACAGCGAGATAAATTCGGTCGCAGAGTTCTCTTCACAGTAGGAGGTAAGCAATCATCATCATTCATTCATTCATCTATTACTTATATAACATAGTATTTTTATTATTATTAAGTAGACCCTATCCACGAAACATTAAACCGAGGTATAGGCAGGCGAGCATCAAAGATATTGACTTGACATCATTTGTTATGTCATACTCAACTCAAAACTTGTCGATGATGATCGCTATCATTGATTTGTATTGAAATTGAATGACAGGTCAATGTGGAGAAATACATGTAACGTGTAAACTATCAACTGGTTGCATTTTATTATATGTAAGTAGTACAAAGTGAATTCAAATTCATGTCAAGCACTATGTTATATGTACAGGCAAAGCTAAATTTAGGATACGAGATTCATTGGAGATATGAAAAGAATTCAAAGTTGCATGCATGACATGTATTAAGCCTCAAGCCTTGTATTGTTTTAAAACAGGAAAAGTATTTTAAGTAATGACTATTCAATTTAAAAACTACGAGTTGTGATCAGTGGCTAAAACTATGAAGGAAATGCAATGCATCAGCATCATACTTTATATGTCGTTGTGGTTGTTGGTGTTTGTAGTTAATAGTAGGCCGTTTACAATTACGTAATCTATTTACATTCAACCTACGCTGTTAGTTTCAAAACGCAATGAAATAGATATGTAGACTTTAAATTCAAATCTTTCAAAGGACAGTATTTTATATAAACAAATTTACATTGCATTACGTCTTTTGTGCAGCGTGATTGCGCTATATATGCATACATAATAATGTGTAGAGTGTACATATTCGATGTTTTTGCATTCCCGATGTAGTTATAAATACGGTTCTTTTGAGCAACGAATCTGATTTTAGCAATTGTGAAACAAAGCCTTTATATAGAGATCCTCTTGAAATGTCCTAATATAATGTCTGCCTCATAAATCGTTTCACCCGAGTACTCGTGTATTCAGTTTATACTTGGTCTTGCGTAAAAAAAAGGCTATGGGAATATTTTTTTGAGGGATGAATAGCTAGTTTTTTTAAGACAAGTTTTACTAATATCTATGAAATGATTGTGTAGGCGTTACTTACATAAGTTCTGTCTGTAGGTAGTGCCATTAACAGTGCAGTAGTGCTCAGGTACATCTAATTAGAATATTCTGGAAATATACTTGACATAAAACGTAATAGTATTCAGATTGATTTTTTCTTATATCTTACTTATGACATATATGTTAAGTCTCTTATTTTATGTAGCAGAATACCACGTAATAGACAGGGATGAACACAATTACATGTATTTCAATTACATGTAATTCAATTACGTAATTAATTACATTTTTTGTAATTTGTAATTGATAATTGAGCAAAAAAACCCAAAAGTAATTAAATACAGTATTTATTTGAAGGAAATTCTTGGAAATGTATTTAAATACATTAAAGTAATTCAATTACATTTTTGACATTTCTGGGCAACATTATACTCAAATAGGACTAAAAATGAAAAATCTACATTGAACACTGGACATAGGAATTGGAAATTTTAAACTTGTTACAGTGGTTGTAGTGAGCGACCTATACCCTCTTTTATAAGCATCTTTTTCACTGTTATAACAATCGATTTTCAATTTTTGGTTATGCGGTACCTGGGATTTTAATAAGCAACTGTATTTTGTATTTACAAATGTAATTAAATACTGTATTTTGTAATTGGTAATTGTAGCATTACCCAGAAACATGTAATTGAATTTAAATGTAATTGCAGCATTTGAAGTATTTGGATAATTGTAATTTGTAATTGAAAGTCAAGTAATTGTTCATCCCTGGTAATAGATAATATAAAGGTCACAATGAGCATTTCCTGTAATTACTTACAAATATCAAATTGCCCCAAAAGTCAAGTAATTTCATCCTTGCTACCTTCATAATTTAGCCTGCCTGTAGTCAGTTTCTAGAAGCTAATTTGGCACACACAATCAGTGTTACATGTCAACAAGGCTTTCGTTGATTTTCATACGCTGAAATTCTTTGTCAAGACATTTGCATGCAATGCATTAAGTATAGCTTCCGAATGCTGAAATCACAACACAGCAATGATGAAGAAAGTAATGTTGCATTGCATTGTCAGAAAAGGACCTTGGAGAAAAGACAACTTAAAGTGTTCACCTGTTCACGCTAGTTCTAAAAAAAATAGTTGAACCACAAACAAACTCTTTTTTTTTATAATGGTCAAAGGAAATGATTAAAGGAAGGTATAAGTTCATAGGTATGTATATAGAATCTCAAATTAAGATTTTCAATGCTACTATTTCAGGAAAAAAATCATACACTTTTGTGATGTATATAGTGAGCGCGGTATGTAATCATAATAACCGGCCTATTAGGAACATGAACTTATGAACAAAGTTCATTTTTCTCGTGACTATGCTAATGCTATATACCTGGCTTTAATTTAATTTTCAAACTAACTTATGAAGCTAAAAAAGTAGGAATAAATCTTATTCCAAACGTATAATTTTGGTGGAAACTTATATAGAGCCATAGATGCAGTATGGAGTGACCACAAATTGTTGAAACGAGTTTATTGACAAAAATTCATATAGGGGAGACAGGAAAGAGCTACAAATATAACCCTGGTACACTTGGCCTTCTGTTCATAGATTGAGGGCTGCTGGCTGTGAGAAAATTGAGCACACTCAAAATTACTCTTACATTATATATTTCATCTTTTACATTCACAAAAAAACTGGAAGTCTTTGAAAATCCAATCTTTGTTCCTTCCTCTCCCACTTGTGTTTGCATGCATGATGTTAAGTCATAGTAAGTCACTAACAAACTTATGTCAGGAGAAGCAGTTAGCGTAATGTTCAGCATCTTGAACAGGTTGAGCAAGTTTTATTTTAAAGCACACTACTATTCTAGGCTTCATTCCCTTTGCATTAATGAACTCGTTACCCTTGCCATGTCGCAAACATACATAAGGTATCCATTACGTATCTATACAATCAAAAAAAATTCACGACACGCTCTATACGATGTTGTTTAGGAAGATTAGAAGCAATCGATACATTTACTACACGCACGTTTTACACGATAATAATAATATACACAGTTCTTAGGAACTCACATTCTTATAACCGTTCCATATCCGCTATTGACTTTATACAATTTTGCAACGATCAAATCTGTTATCAAATCAAGCCAACATTCATGATTTGTTGCAAACATTATTTTCATACTCATATTCACCATTCTTCCTAAGGAAGGAGTATAAGAGCGTATTAATGCATTGATATTCACAAGGCCAGTGGCGATCGTTGATCATCATGAGAACATTTGCTATTTCCCTGGACAAACTGCACCTCATAAATTTGGAGAGGGTCGCAGAAACTTTTATTTCCTGTTGAATTATCATAATGATAATGATAATCGGAAATGGAATAATCTATTAATTGTCCGCAATGGTTATTGCCGTTGTATTTTCATGCAAATAATTTTTATTACTAATCAAGAGCTCATGATTTTTCATGACTTTGGTTTTGGTATATAATGAAAAAGGAATGCAAAAGGGATGTCCCATAGACACCTTGTCATACATTGTTGTGGTGGTAAGAGGTTAGTTTAGTTGTCAATATAATATAGCCAAGTCAAAAATCACCTCATCTCTGGTTTCATGTGTGCATCTTTGATTATAGCCACAAATGCAAACAACATTTTTTTATACGTACGTGGTCAAATTACTTGCACTTTCTATATACATACGTTCCTAGTTGACGTGGTTGATGCGACCCAAAAAAAGTTACCTATATATTATTATCTGTAACTGTAAAGCATATTTTTTTTGAATGTGTTATAATTATGACTAGGTACATGCATTTATGTGGTTGATGTGGAATTTATATGAGTTGATATGTGTGTTTGTGTTTAACAAAGTTGAAAATGAAATCTGAAGCTAAGCATTATTATCCCAAATTACCTGGTTGCTCATCTTAATGCACTAAACAAAAGGAAATATGGCAGTGACATCCTTACAAAACTGTTTAGTCACAAGTGCAACAACAAGCTGGCACTATATAGACGCGGTCCTTGAGCCGTTTGCATCGGTAATCTGAAAAGGGCTAGGGCTAGTTCGCCGTAATGAGATTAATGTGATATGTGGTCTTTGGCTAGGGAAAAATGAGATGCAAACCACATCATAATAAAGTCACAAGTATCATGCATTACCACTGAGATTGCAATACATAATATATTTATCATGTAAGTCTCAATATCTTGTGAAGCAGGATAAACACGTAAATTTCATGATAAATATTTTGTGTCATGATCATATCATAACCATCTTTATTTTATTTAGGTTACCAGAAATTGATTTATGTTTGTGCACTTGTTTACAGGCTTGCATTTATATGATATTATGGCGTGTTAATGAAAGTAGCTAAGATGTCAATGATTTTACTAAAAAATTTCTGAAACCACATAGCCCGCAAATCTAGGGTGAATGCAATGCAAGCATGAAGCTATCAATTTAACGCTAACATAACATGTTTGTCTTTTATTTTGAAGGGGGGATTGACCCAAACCGTCACACAGCAGAAGGTGTGATGAAGGCCATTATGGTTGCCTTTGAATCATGTCTTGAGGATGAAGAAAATCAAGTCCGTGGCTTTTCTTACATACTTGATGAAGGTGGCATTACTCTTAACCATCTCAGCTTATGGAATCCAACTGAAATGAACAAAATTTGGGGTGTATGTGAGAGAGCAATGCCAATGCGACACAAACGCCTGGATTTTGTAAACCTTCCCACAGTTGCAACATATGTATTTGAATTCGCAAAAGGATTAATGACACAAAAGCTCAGAAGTCGAATTACTCTTCATAAAGATGTGAACGCTTTGACACAAATTGTCAACCAAAAGGTATTACCAAAGGAATATGGGGGCGAAACTTCAATGCTGGAAATGATAGGTAATATTGTAAAACCTATGTCACGCTAAAAACAGGACATAATCAAAAGCATTTGATTGGTTTGTTAAAATGAATATGTTATATTGGACGTTTCAGAAACGTACAAGGAAGAAATCCGTCACCGACAACCACGCCTGTTGGCATTAGATCGGATGCGAGTCGATTTGGAATTATGGAAGAAAACTACGAATGCAACTTCTTACACCCCATCCTTAAGCAAAGACATTTTGGGCATGACGGGTAGTTTTAAGAGGCTCGAAATTGATTAATTGACTACGTGATTTCCCTTATATATTACCGTTTGCACATAAATATTGTTTGAATAGGATACATACATGATATATATATATTTTACACATTATATTAATAGAGTATAAGAAGGGTGTTTCTTAGCATGTTATTTTGCTGTTGGAGTTAAAATCTATATAACTTTGTGTTAACATTTACTTCCTTTGTCCTACGTATGGTGTTCTATGAAAATCTTGTATATTGTGTACAAAAGTAAATACATATTAAGTTTTCATATAATATGTGTGTGTAGAGGTTCTATAGTTTATTTCGTATTTTTATATACAATCTGCTGACATTATTACAAGCTTCCATGAACAAACCTATGAACAGTTAAAGTTTTGATTCACAAACTACGAGTAGTGAACTTTAAAAGGATATTTCACCACATTTTTTCTCCGTGCATTAATTGCATATTTACGCTTACATCCTGCGTCCGCATGTTTAATTGCTACGTTTTATAAATCACTTCTTACACCAAATCCTGGGCCAGTTGGTTCCCCAGTCAGTGAAGTTAAGCCACCGTTAGGTTCGCAAGAAAATCTTCCACTTCTGTTTGCATTAAAAGAACAACACACTGAACTCCCAAACTTCATAATCTATTTTACTATAAATGTACATAAAAAACACTGTACCTTGGCCCAGGTCTCGGCTGTTTGCCAGCTTTCAAATCGTCAATAATTTCTTCAACATCCTTCACTGATAAATCTTCCTGTAATATTGAGATATAGATAAGACTTGGACGTTTTCATAAAAACCTGTAATGTGTTATGTGTTTGGTATGGAACGTTGAAAAGTTTCCAGCTTACAAAATAGTCATCGTTGACTTGCATCATGGGGGCATTTACACAAGCTCCCAGACATTCTACTTCTCCTAAAGTAAACAAACCGTCCTTGGTTGTTTCTCCAACGTTAATGTTAAGCTTCTTCTTAAGACAACTCATAACACTATCCGAGTCACGAAGCCAACAGGGTGTTGTTGTACATACTTGAACATGGTACTTTCCAACAGGATTCCTAAAAATTATTATTATTTTTCACTCATTATTTGTCTGCTCATTTATAGGGGAAATCAAGCTTCCTCTATCTGATTAGTTACCTCTGAAACATTGTGTAGAAAGTTGCGACTTCATAAACTCTCATTCGTGGCACATCCAACAATTCAGCCACCTTGTGCATAGCGGAAATAGGAAGCCAACCATGCTGACGCTGCGCAAGGTCTAATAATGGGAGGAGTGCTCCACGTTCATGGCCTGTAGGATAATTGGCGATGATTGCCTGCGCTCTCTGAATATCAACAAGAATATATACAACTTTTATTAAACTCCAGACACCAGAAGCATTAATTTTTCATTTCATGGATATTCTTTATTATTTTTGCTCTTTTTTAACCTTTTTGTTTTCCTCCGTAAACTCAAATGGAGTGTCTGCATTATTCTCAGGTGTGTCTCTATGCTGCAAATAAAAGGATGGACAATAATGGAGTTTAGTTTAACCAACAATCAAACATTACACTTAAAGTTAGCAGTATGCCTTACATTGAATAAACTTTCAGAATTTCTTGCTACTGTTGTGTGGACATATCGCTGTAGTCCAAGCTTCTGTAAGAAACATTACACGATTCAATGTAAATCCCATTTAAATTACTAAGCTCATTAATCAAAGTTTTTATTTTCTCGTCCATTTAACAACTAACCGGGGCATTTGACTTTGAAACCACAGCTGCGGGAGAGGACGACGCGATGGCTTTAAGGATGATCTGAGTTCCGTGTCTTAACATTTTGAATTCTATTTAATAGGGAACGATAAGTACCCTGTTGACGAATAAAATCATTAATTAAAATCACTTCTACATTCTTCCACCTTCAGAAAAACTTATGCATGTTATAAAAATGAGCACACAAGTTCCAGTAATAAACTACAAGCACATACCTTAGTTATTTTAACTCTGTTGACGCCAGAAATATTTGCAGTGATGAGGACCACACTTAGATTCCTTCCAAAGGCTGAAAAGCTTGAATCGAATAATATTTAACTAACGATTCTTCAGTCAATTGAATGCACATAAGTTTTCCTAGGCCATAACAAAACCCTAAACCATATGATTTATTTGAACCTCAAAGTTGTTTATTTTACAGGTTTCTCATAAACCGCTGATATGCATAGTATTTGAGTGCATGTACATCACATGAGCGCTTGTAGAACGAAAATATACTCGCAGGGAGGTCTTATATCTGTAAACATGTGTATGCTGCTTAGCTCTTAGGTACACTTTTATCCAGATAAACTGTGGCTGTACCCTAACTAAATGTCCTTTTGTGTCCTACTGAGGAGTACTTAATATACTATAAGGTTCCCTGCGAAAAACTAAACCTAAAAGAAGGGGACATATTACGAAAGGACTAGCTTTTGAGTCTCTTAACTTCTATGCCTTTAATTGAGTTCGTGATTAAGTGGATTGGATGAACCGTTTATTCTACCCTTCTTGAAGCAGTTAAAGTTTTTATAGACCAGTTAGCAAAAACAGAAGTATTATAAACTGTTCTTAGAATACCCCGTACCTACAATTCTCCTGAGCAGATTGTAGATTGGTTTCGGTAATAATAATGTAATTCTCATATTCTCATATTCTCATATTCTCATATGCAGTATTCTCATTGTAATATTACGTTTAATAAATTGCACGAAATTATTTCTAGTGTCATTCACAGTTTAATTTATGTTTCTAGCAAAACATCTCTTTCCGGACCTGTACTGTGTAACCTTTCACTTATACTAAATGAGCACCAGTCCAGGAATTGGTTTCTTCAACGGTTCTTCCTCAGATGCTAGTTGCGACTCCGACTCCAACAACACACATTACTACGAAAACAATGATGAGAATAGATTTCAAGCTGCATGGACAGACTTTTGGTCAAAGAATGGGGAAAAATTGACGTGGGAGGCTTGGTGTAAAAAATACGGAGACTATATAAATCCGGAGTTTAACATTTTGAGCAGCTACACAGTATCATCTGCAGTAAATTCAGGGGAAACTCCAGCGTTAGAAGAAGAGGAACGTTTGCCGTCTTCTGATCAAACCGTTTGGCAGAAGAGGTGGGAAGAGCACGTGGATGAGTTATACAACACCATTTACTACACTTTCTTTAACGACGAGTGGTTGCCTTCTCTGGAGAATATGAAGATCAGTAAAGTTGAAACCAGCAGTCGGTCCAAGAAAACGGGAAAGAATAAAAAGAGAAAGAATAGGAGACAAAGTGGAAGTGGAGTCAATGTTGAAGAACTTCCTATTGAACTTCAATCCCGTACGGATTTGCATAAGTATTGGGCTCAGCGTTTTGAATTGTTTTCCAGATTCAATGCAGGCATACAGTTGGATGCAGGTAGGATGACTAAATAATGGGGAAAGATAATAAAGTACCTTTGCCACTGAAATCTAATTAAATTGTACTTGTACCTTTTGTTTTGTTTAGAATCTTGGTTTTCAGTTACACCAGAAGTTATTGCGGCACATATAGCTAAACGTTGCAAGACTGATGGAACAATTTTAGACGCTTTTTGTGGGTGTGGAGGCAACACTATTCAGTTTGCAAAACGTTGTGGGAAAGGTATGAAAAATTGTACTTCTTCTAGTTAAATGCTAGCTATATTATACATTATTAATTTGGGATGTGTTCACAATTTTAATACAAATTCGTATTATACTTTTAGTTATTGCAGTGGATATCGATCCCCAAAAAATTGAAAACTGTAGACACAATGCTAGAATCTATGGAGTAGAGGATAAAATTGAGTTCATTGTCGGAGATTTCACTCAGCTAGCGAGCTCATTGAAAGCAGACATCGTTTTCCTTTCTCCACCGTGGGGTGGTCCTTTGTACTCAAACTTAGAAAAGTTTGACATTCAAACTATGATTCCTGGTAACGGAGAAAAGTTGTTCCAACTGGCTCAAAGTATTTCACCAAACATAGCCTACTTTCTTCCTCGAAATGTCGACTTTGATCAGGTATATTGTACTTACACGCATTATTTTATCAATGCAATCTTAATGGATTCATGTGTAGAAAGTAGGCCATAAGTATTCATTTTTATTTAATCCTTTTCAGACAACCAAATTAGCCGGCGAGGGGAACTACGTGGACATTGAAAGTAATCTTCATAGAGGAAAACGCAAGGCTATAACAGCATATTACGGAGATCTCGTTAAAGTGTAGTCCTTTAGCTATTATTAACGCCACAGTGGCAAGTTAACATGGTATCTCAGTTTTTAATTCTTTAAGTATAATAGTATATTTACGTTTTTTATGGCTCGAGGTAGAGGTGAACATACCTGTTGACCATGTAGCAAATTTTAAAAAGTAGGAAAGAAGGTATTTACAGTTAGCTTAAATTAGATTATGTCTTTCTTAAACATTACCAATTTTATAAGCTTATACTGAACTGCTCCATTTTTGACTGAAACCAATAAATCATATTTATCAATATTGGCGTAATTTAAAGTAGCGATGTTTAGTAAAAGTATATTATTAATTGTTCAACACGGAAATAAAATTGTTAAAACACAAAGGACGTTGTTAGTAAGTCGGTAGTTGATTCTGGATGGATGACGACAAGTAACGCGTCAATTGGCTTATTGTGTCCGTTTAGAATATTTTCCTGAAATCTTTTGAGCCCCCAACTAGACAGAATTATTAGTTCTATGAATATCTGTCAATGGGGGTCATAGTGAAGATAACTACCCTCTTGCTAAGAATCGACACCTAACTTTATTACAACCATATCTTGTCAGGTCTTGTAGGACGAAGAAAATATTGATGGTTGGTTTGGCATGGCCGTAGAGTGTGTGTGTGTTTGTGTGTTATACTGAAGCTGTGATGTTACTACACAGAATAGAAAATGTCATGTCATGAATCATGATTAGAAAAGCTATGATTCGCATTGCTAACTGCATTGAAATAGAATATGATGACTTTAAAAGGACTGAAATGTTTGTAATGTCATAGATGATTGATTAACAGACTTCACAGATGCCATTTTGATTAATAAACGAATTTAGCTTTTGGATTCAATTCTGAAACCTACTTCAGGAGATAATATTCCGAAATTTGTAATGTCATCCGAAACGAATTTCTCAAGATTATATTTAGCACGCAACTCTATATATTGATTAGTAATAATGACTAGTAGCAAACCTAAGCACATTTTGGTTTGTGTTATTTCACTAAACAATATTGTATAAGGACTTTCATAAAATACTCACGAGGTCAATAAAATAATTGTTTCACCTTCAACCCCGTATTGGCTATATTCATATTCAAGGGCGAAGTGGCCAAAGAAAATCTACTTTTTGTACACATTCAGCATTACATGAAATACGGTGTTATTTGCATCATGACATTAATGATCAATGATTAAAGCTCTCTTTCATTTATAATGTAAGACACGGATTGGGTAAGCTAAGCCCTCTTTATCAATACAGAGTAAATTCAACAAATACATTAGTACTTATCGGACCTATAAAACAAAGAAGTCATACAACATGTTTTCGAATAGCTGTCAGCATTAACAATTATTACGTGATTTTTTTTATTTTGCTTCATTGTCTTAATACAATGAAGCAAACTACTATCTACTCCCTACGACTTTGTAAGAACTTGACAATTACATGCGTAAGGGCTAGCCAAATGAATAAAAATTCAAAGTTTAATGTCAAATCAATACTTCAGCTTTGACTCAAAAACCAGTTTAATTGAAAATCTGCAACTCAAACTCACTGCAAGAAATGTTTTGTTTGCATAATACGAAAGCTTGTTAGTTCAGATATTACTTGAAAAATTACAGGTTCTTTGAATACTCACAGCTTACAGCCTATGAACAGAGCAGCCTCTTTACTCTTTACTGACTGAACGAGGTTATGAGTTGTGCTGTGATTTGTGATGATTGAGATTCCACCACTTACTTTGAAGCATGATTGCATTCTAAATTTTGTAATATTGAATATAATATGATATAAGGAAGCCTTTTCACAGCCTTATCAAAGAACATGAAGTTGAAATGAAGAAAAACGTTAGTTTGATCAACGGTTTTCGCTTTGGGCTAGCGGTCAGTAGCACGCAAGTGTTATGTGATTGTTGAAAATCTTCAAAATTTTAGGGTAAAAGAGTGCCAAGTTAGGACGCACCAGGCAGTCTAAACTGAGCGTCAAACGGGTAACAGGCCAAAACTGCTTGCATGCATAGTGCTTTTATAAGGTTTCATATCAAATTAGAGATTTTTCGAAGATTTTAAGGTAAAAATGCATCGAATTAAAGGACTGTTGGTTTCTTCGTTTATCATTGTGATTGTGCCTTTTGCTGTTTCGGAAATGACTGACGGAAATTACAGAATTGAGAATCTTGCAGATGGGTTGGTAAGTAGTAAAAGAAGTCTTTGAAAGAATTCTTAATACTTGTGGCTTGTGAAATCCCTGCTCACATCATCACTCATTCATTTTATGGCGTTTCAGCATATAACAACTGAAGGTGGCAATAGTCCATTTGCTCGTATTGTTGGAGAAAACTGGCAGAATTTTGGAGAGCAAAAGTGGACTGTGGAAAAGTCAGGTACCAATTTTACTGGAGATCAAGTTTTTTTGTGTCAAATACTATTTAGCACTTCATTATTGTATATATTTAGGTCCCAAAGCATACTTTCTGAGCCCTGAAAAATATAGAACTAACAACGCATTATCTTACTTCCGGGATCCGGCCCAAAAGTACCCTGTTCCTCAAAGATGGGCGCTAATTCCCGTAAGAGATGGATACCAAATCCAAAACCTGAGGACTGAATTATGTCTAATTTCCAGCGGGTATGAGCTTTTACTGTACTAAATATGAAAGCGCAACATAATATACATTTCTATGTATGTATGCAATATGTATTTCTATATCACTATTGCATTCCATGTTTTTTTAAATTTAATAGCCGTCGTCGTGAAATTCTGGAGGGCAAATGTGATCTGTACTTGCGTGATAGACACTGGAGATTTTCCTCAGTCTAAATCTGTCCTGATTTTATCTGTATGGTATGGAGATGACCAGCTTCGTTTATAGTGAACAAGCCAATCCAAAAAAAAGGCAGAACAACGTGACACATTGTTAAAAGTGTTTTAATTAAAGTGTATGTTGTTGTAACATTTTAAAAGTATTTATTGCTGATTTATGTCAATAAAAAGTTTTGCTTTGTATACAAACAAATTGCTTTATTTTTTTCGGTTATCGCATCTAGCTTCCTTATCTGCTTGTAAATGTTTATTCTCATTCGCCCCAAAATATGTATCTGAAATCTTTGGGAATAGTAACGTGATTGTGATTATATATTATACTGCGCTGAATTATTATAAGTGATAACGAGTAAAGAAGGTGCAAACAATAGAGTTAGATTTTTATTACCAATCTGAAAGTTTATTCCAGACAGCATAATTGAATTCTTCAACAAAAAGTTACCTCCCAAACCCCTTTTCACAGCTCATCCGTATGCGTATATTCCTGCGTACAAAAAAGTGATCATGTAATTAAAGGATGTATGTACGTGTAATATTCCTTTTTTAAGAACTTCCGAACATTTGAGAAATTAGTTCTCGTTATTTGGTTCGGAAATGCGTATTGGCGTTGGATTGAAAACTAGCTTCACAACAGCAGCAAGAATTTTCTTGAGCACAAACATAATGTGTCGAACACATAAGATTGCATCTTCTTGCATCCGCATCCATACAATCTAGTTCCGCATTTTCAATCTGTCTTTGCAAATAGCAATCATGTTTAACGTTGCCGAAGAAAAGCTGTACACATACACATGCAAACATAAATATTGTAATCTATTTATAGAGTTTTTGGAGCATGGTACGGTTGGTATGAATTGAAGATTATGTGAGGCTTGACGCAGTCAAGCCGATACACATAATCATAATTGTATGAGTCTTTCGAAATCGAAAGACATCGATAGATATATACATTGTAGTCATTGGGCGCAATGACCAGAGAGATGCCTTTTTTCAACAAGCGGGTTGAATTAAAACAAAAAACTTGCTCCCTTGGATGTGCTTATGTCCTTGCTCGTCACGCCAATATCTCTTCATTGTTTTCAAAGCTCTCCGAGTCGGTGAAGCTGCAAAAAGAACTTAAGTAATATGGGATGTGGAGGGGTGGGTATCGATGTCTTTCGATTTCGAAAGACTCATACAATTATGATTATGTGTATCGGCTTGACTGCGTCAAGCCTCACATAATCTTCAATTGCATATTCGTCTTTACTCCATCTATCGACATCGATAGATATATACATTGTAGTAATTCAAAGTGCAGCCATAATCGACGAGGAGAATATTTAGTAATCATTTATTCAGTATATTAACCAGCAGGTTTAAAATCAAATACATAAGAAGTTTTACAATCTATTTTAGTACAAGATCACATTGTCTCATTTTTTAGCACTGCTAACGCAAACTGATCTGAGGTAAAGATAGGTCTTTGGTAAAATTTTGCAAACATACTAGCAGTTGACCATCCAATTCTATTAATAATTGTGTCTGTACTTATACCCCTGGCGGCTGCTTTAGATGTGGAAGCATGTCGAAAGCTATGACCTTTAAATTTTGTTGTATCTATTCCACTTAAACTTAACATCTTTACCAGCCAATTACTAACAGTCTGGCTACAAACCGGTTTATGAGGTGAACATATACCCAATAACAACTTATCTGTACCCTGCTTATCTCGAAATTCTTGCGTACGCTGTACATAAACTTTTAATGCGGTAACAATACATATCCTAAGATCTTGGCTAAATCGAGGTAATATAAGGACTGGATTACCCTTTTCTGGGCGTGTTGTTTTAAGGATATCAGGAATAGTGATTTGTACTACATCGCCCCACTGAATATTTTTTATAGAAATTGAAGAAATGGTTTGTACACGCTGTCCAGACGCTAATGCTAACAAACTAACAACCTTAAGAGTTAAATTTTTCAGTGAAAGTTGATCATTAATTGGCCATGATCTGATAACTGATAATACCAGCTCAGCGTCCCACGTACATTCATATCTAGGCTTTGCCGGCCGTAATTTAAATACACCTTTCATAAAACGCTTAACAACATCATGCTCTCCAATTTTCACACCATTAGTACTGCCAACTATAGTTGAAATTGCTGACTTACTAGTATTTATACTCGAATAACTAAGCCCTGATTCAAAAAGATTTGTTAAATATACTAGAACATTATCAATATCTGGTTTGCACATATCTACATTATTTGATTTACAAAAAAGTTCCCATTTTTTGAGTACGCTGCTATAATTCGACCATGTCGATGATGAACATGATGCTTCCATAATCTTCATAACGTTCTCTGGCAATTGAAGGTCTCTCAGACATAAGGATGTAATTCTGCTACCATTAGATCTGTTCTGGAGCTCAGGTAATGTTTCCTGCCAGAATAAGGACAAAGTAAAAGTTCAGAACTGCGTTTGAACACAGTGTAATTGTTGTCACACATTTTTACAAACTTTGGGTACCAAGATTGAGTGGGCCAATACGGTACCACCACTATGCCACGTACGTCATCGTGAGAAATTTTTGAGAGCACTTTTGATACCAAATTAAATGGCGGAAACGCATAAAACTTATTTATCCAACGGTTTGTGAATGCATCTACGTATTCTGAACCTGGATCAGGAAGCCATGACACATAACGTGTACACTTGGCGGTGCGAAATGTCGCAAACAAATCTATTTTTGGAGTATAGTACAGCCTACATATCTTAAAGAAATACTTTTCTCCTAAACTGAAGTCAGAATTTCTAATTGGAGCTAATCGAGACAGTCTATCTGCTATAACATTATCTCTAGTGCTAATGTAAGATGAGCGTAGCATTATATTGCCTACTTCGCAAAATTCCCATATTTGTCTCGCAATGACGTGGCAGTTATTTCCTTTACAACCACCAAATCTATTAATATAAGCTAAAGCAGTAGTGCTGTCAACACGAACAAGCACAAATACATTATTTTGCTTCACATAAGTTTTTATGCCATAATAAACTGCCAACAATTCGAGCTCATTTATGTGCCTAGCTGACTCAGACACTGTCCAATTTCCATGTGCTTCCTTCCCCATACATTCAGCACCCCATCCGGAAAGCGAAGCATCCGTGGTAATGGTTAAATCAAAATCTCTATAACCAAAAGATTGAGTCGGACTTTCCATTGCTTTAATCCACCACTTAATATCTGCTTGACCCTGACTAGTTAGTTTTAATGTTTTCATGTAATCATTATCTGCTGTTTTTAAGGCGTTCACTTTTTCATACTCTAACTGTTTGATATATAATGGCCCATACCTGATTGCGGGGCATGCTGCAACTAAATTTCCTAACACAACTGATAATTCATGTATCGTAATCTCGTTTTTACTTAGCAAACTATTGCATTTACCTGTAATCTTACTACATTTTTCTGAAGGTAGTCTTAAAGTTAATGTTTCTGAATTTATATAAAACCCCAAGTAACGAACTTCGTTGGAAGGTTTAAGTTGCGATTTTTCACAGTTAATCTCCAGTCCTAACTTGGAGAACAGCTTAGCCGTGGCATTTACATTGTTATTACATTCCTCATATCTCAATCCCAAGAGTAGGCAATCATCTAAATATGACACAGACGAATGACCTTGTTTACGAAGTGTGGCCACTACCGGCTTCATGATTTTTGTAAAAAGCCAAGGCGCAATGTTAAGACCAAAAGGCACACATGTGAACTGATATAACTGATCCTTCCATCTAAATCTTAAGTACTTTTTACAACAAGAACTTATAGGTATGCGATGATAAGCATCTTTTTGGTCTATAACCGCTAGATAACAAGATCGAGTAACTAATTGCATAGCCATTCTAATGTCCTCCATCTTGAAATGAGGTGCTTCGATAAACTCATTTAGCTTACTCAAATTAATTATAAACCTACTTGAACCATTTGGTTTTGGAACAATAAACACTGTTGAGATGAATTGACCTACTTCATCTTTACACTTTTCTACAGCACCTGAACTAATAACTGCCAAAATGGCTTCTTCCACTCCTTTCACCTCTGTTAAAGACATACATTTATAACTAGGCTCACTTGATTGTACTGGCAAAGTGGTAAACGGTATTTTGAAACCACGTATAGCCTCTAATATAAATTTATCAGTCGTTATTTCACGCCACGCCGATACATAATTTCTTAGCATTCCTGCGGAACGTACCCCATAACTTATGGACGCCTTGGAGGATATGTTCTTTGCTGCTGGTTCCAATTCGGACTGTTCCAATTCTGACTCCCACTCTGGTTCCGATTGAATCCACGATTGCGATTCTTGAACGGGGTTCCGTTCCAACGACCCCGGTTTTGCTGCTGGAACGGACGCGTCATGTTTAAAGGATTCTGGACATTTTGAGCTGGAGCATAAGGTCGATATCTTGGACTGTTCCGGTTGCTAAATGAGCTGCGGATGACCGAGCTTGCGGCTTTGGTGGCTTTAAGTTTTTCGTGGAGATTCTCTCCAAACAGATTTTCGGATACTGAAAATGTTCCGGAGCAAATGCTTGTCACCTCCTGACTGAGGAATGGTCGCACATCAAAACGGCGTTTTTGATTCAGGTCCTGTATCTGGTTCCCTAAAATGTTTGCCGCATCTACTGATAACTTTAGTACGGAAGCTACAGTTTCCTTCGGAAGCATTCCCGAGAGCTTTGCTACTTCGTTACTGATTTTTGCGAGTGTGACAACTCCATGTGAAATGGCAGTTTGAGTTTGCTGGACACGCAAGTCTGATAAGCGAGCACGGCTCGGAAGAAACGACCAAATTCTTGGTGGCAATAGCTGCTTGCAATTAGCTGGTACTACTAGCGATTTCTTTAGTTTCTCAGCAGTTTCTTTAGAAAGTGGTCGTGATAACGTCTTAATAAAAGCGGCTGCAATAGGCTCTTGTAACTCAGGTCCAAGTTCGACTGTATGCTCAACATCAGCCAGGGCGTTCGAAATTGCGTCCTCCAACGGAGAGACTAAATAATTTTTTCCCTCGTGTTTTATCATCAATTTTTATACAATTCTTTTAATATGAAACATTGTTTTTTCGTTTAAATTAACTCACGTTGAGTTTGTGGCCCTTGAATCTTGTTTAATAACTGCTCAAAATCATCAGTCGATTCAACATCATCCTGAGACTTAATGGACCCCTCTGGGAATGTATTTTCAACATTTATTTCCAAATGACCCTGCTGCTGACGTAATAGGGCTTCATATTCGGCCTTCCAGTCTCTAACACCTACCCCTGAAGCGGACGCGACAGCGGCTGTCTCCTCCATTTCTGTTAACTAACAATGATCCACCTGATCAAAATTTTGTTTTACTGTACACAAAAAATATTACGGACTACCCTTATTGGGCTATATTTTACGTCAACCACCTCGTGGGACAATCAATGCCAGTCCTTATCAAGGTTATCTGGACAACACGTCTGTCCTTATCAAGGAAGCAGTTACGTGACATAATTTACAGACCGTACCTTATCAAGGTTGCTCCGGTCAAAATTTTTCTTTGATATTGATATCTTATATAGCCTATATAGTGTACATATTTTTCTTTCTCTATTTGATCTACTTTTTATTCAAATTGACACCCTCCATATATTTAAATTTACACTTACCAATTTTCTTTTGCTTCCAGTGACTCAGCTTTGGTCTTCAGTCCAAATTGTTAACAATAAACACTAATTAATCATTAAATTCCAACGGTGAACGAGCAAGTTGCATCTCTCTTAGCCTTTGCACTCAACAATGAAGAGATATTGGCGTGACGAGCAAGGACATAAGCACATCCAAGGGAGCAAGTTTTTTGTTTTAATTCAACCCGCTTGTTGAAAAAAGGCATCTCTCTGGTCATTGCGCCCAATGACTACAATGTATATATCTATCGATGTCGATAGATGGAGTAAAGACGAATATGCAATTTTCATTATACGCATCTCGTGGATCACACACAAGTAAAACCAAAAGAAAGGGCATCACTAATATTGTGATATTTCACGATTGTGTTAGCGTCTTGGTTTCAACAACAGCAGCAGAAGCTCAAGCCTGTTTTTGTGAGCAGCCAGCAGCAGCAGAGGAGCAAGCGTTCAGTTCAGTAATAAAACATACCTCTGGCTTCACTGCTTCCATATGCAACGGCAACAACGATCTAGTACTTTTAAGATTGTTATTGGGCACAAGGTTTTGATATAAATGTACATATTGTGCATACTAGTATTACATGTATGCATAACTAATGCAAATGTGCCTTATATCAAATTATACTTATGCATCTATGTATGTTAGCAGTTTTTAATGCAGTTCTTTCCACACATCCTATTCCAAGCAAGTCTATTCTTTCACCTCATTTCTCCGTGTCATGTTCCGGAGTAGAATACATTTCAATTTTACCATGCAAGCTTATGAATGAATTTGTGTGAAAAGTTGGAACCAACAGATACATTTTATTCTTGGTACAATATAGTCGCAAACGTGTGCTACCGTTTGCATTTCTGGTTTCAAGATTGAAACACGGCATCCTCATACCGAAAACGGCGACAACACAAGAAATAGTCTTTCAAAAAAGGGAAATTTATGCCGCATCAAAGAATCTGCTTGGGCGTATTATTTTATTTTAACCCTTTTGTATGATTCATTAGCTCAAGAAACCTCGTGCACAATTACTTTCTATTATATTTATGCTTGATCTTTCGGCTTTTTAAGACACGTTCAAATTGATTTTTCCAAGCCGATTTTTAAAAAAATGGGGGATCCGCAACTAATCAAGCGTATGGTGAATGGTGAATTTCCGGATGAGAGTAAACTCACGCACAGGGACATGATTAGTGAAAAGTTTTTTGAGAGAGTGGATGAGAGTGGAGTTGATTTTGAAAAGTTACTGAAAACATCAAAAGACGATATGGGAAGAGTGTTTCTTTTTAAAAAGTATTTTGAATGGATTCCCTATTCTCAAGATGAGCTCAATCGTAAGAAGAAAATTTTTCCTTTTACCATTTATGCATATTTATACATACGAATAAATAATGGCTGGAATGCATGAAAAGTGAACACAGTCTGGAAACTTTTTATTTTTTTTGCATGTACGCACACAGTATACAAGAAGAATTCCATAACTGCCTCCAGACTTTTGGACAAAGGACGGAAATGCAGATCAGAAAAGAACAACAAGGAAGCTTTGGTATACTACAACCTTGCCATTACATATTCACCACACGGTGGAAAAGCAAAGACTAGCGATGAAGATATTGGAGAATTGTTTGCTGGTCTGTCGGAAAGATCTGATCTTCTTCTTACGGTACGAGGAGGTGAGGAAGCTTTACGAGATATTATGGTAGCATTAGATCTGCTCAAAGACAAGACGGGAGATATTGCCGATTCCATAAGGCAAGAGCTTGAAGAGAGGAAAGTCAAGTGTCAGAAATTTCTTGATGAAAAACAAAGTTTCATGATGGAACTTGCAAAGGATAGTTTGGAAGAGCAAGAAAAAAGGTCCAAATACAGAAACTTACTTCTTTTTAAAATCAAACAACCAAGCCCCATCATGCCGTCCGCAGAAAATTTTGTGGAAATAAGACAGGATGAAGTAAAAGGAAGGCAGCTTGTGGTTACAAGGGACATTCCACCTGGTATACAAACGCTGAATATTTTATGCCCAAACCACATTATGCCCTATAAAGTTAAATGCTAAAATCGGAATACTTTTATTTACTGTATATATAGGAACCACAATGGTTGTTGAAGAGCCGTTTGTAAAAGTTTTGAAAAGTTCACTAAAGTGGGATATGAACCACTGTCACTACTGCTTCAGACGAATAAGGGGTGGTGGTGGCATACCATGTTCAGGATGCGTTTTTGTTAGTCATCAGATATAAGCTATTTTATATTCATCTTAAAAAGCGACTTTCAATTTTTCATTGAGAGCGAACTTTCTTCAAACCGTTTCATTACAAATTTCAGGAAATATATTGTTCTCCAGAATGTTTACAAGAGGCTTCCAAACGCTATCATAAGTATGAATGTCCTTGCTACCCATATCTTCATAATACCCGAACCCAACGCCATATTCATATGGCAATTCGAATAATCTGCACTGTTGGCCCTCAAGAGCTTTATCGCATGTTTAAAGTAAAAGACCCCAAATATTTCGCCCCTACCCAATATCCTTTAGGTACGGATCCCACTAGTCACACTTATGATTCCTCATCCTATTTACCCATATATCACTTGATTGCTCACAAACATGATCCAACAGACTTGAATGATATTGAGTACTTTACCAACGTTCTTCAAGGACTTGTATTTGCCAACGTGTTGGAAAAATTCTCACCCTTTTATGATGAAATCAACTACCTCAATACGCATCCCAAAGAGTTCTTCAAAACCTTTATTTCAAGCTTAATACTTCACCATATAGAAAATGTGTCATACAATTCTATAAGCCTTGATGAGCTTACAGGTTTGGAAATTTTAAATATTTATCAAATTATATTTAGTTTGATAAAATAAATCTAAAAGTATTTATAATTTTTGACGATTTCCATTTGCAAGGTCTGGAAGGCATCACACTCCTTGTCAAAGAGCCTACAATTTTAAACGAAAGGATTCGAGGAATTCAATTCCCACAATATGGAGGTAATTATTGCTATTTCTACATAGTATATAGTCTGTTATCAGACATTGACCACCTTACATGATTAAATTGAATTATATTCATTTACCCAGCTGCTACATACGCCGTTGCCAGTTTGATAAACCATTCATGTGAACCCAACACAACAAGAGTCCATGATCTTCGAAATGGTCGTATGGCCTTTGTGGCCTTGAAAGGTATAATTAAGATTTAACATGTCAAAAAAACTTATTTCAAGCCAAATAGCTCACAAGATTACCAAAGCTAAGGAGCTGTATGTCGCCCAAAAGCACAAACTTGTGACCTTAAAATGTTTGATTTTACTGAATTTCAGTAATCAAGGGTTAGATTAGGTTTAATCCTTATTAATTGTTTAAAAACTATAAAGATTTTTTGTTTCGTTATCTTCCTAAAAGGGATTAAAGCTGGAGAAGAGTTGGTGACATCATACAGCAGAGTATTCCTAGCCGACACGAGGGAAGAGCGAAGAGAATATTTGAAAAAAACTTACAACTTCTTATGCAACTGGTAAAACACTTTACTGGTCCCAATCACCATTTTTAAAAAAAAAATACCTTAGTACCTGGTGTAACTTTGGACAATCCAAAACTGAGTTGGATAAGTATTGCAAAATAAAATTGGAGAAGCCAACTAAATTTGGTACTTTTGATTGAGCTTTTACCCACTAGTAGACTCACTAGTTGTAAATTCCAATATTAATAGATAAAGTTACACCATGTCCTGAGGAAGCAGAGAAAAATTAAAAATAAATTACATATCTTGGTCGACGTAATAAAGATGTCATTTGAATTGCTTCTCAGTATTGCCTGCACTGAAAATTGGCCGCCCTTGCTCCAAATCCCGGAAGGAATCCAACTTTCATGTCAAACTTCCAAATGTCCTGGTGTATTAGACAAGAAGGGAAAGTGCAGACTTTGTAAGAAAGCGATTAACATTCATGAAGCTCAGGAACAGTTGGAGGGAAAAATTGAAAGCTTTTTTAAAGCCTACGATTTGATCTTAAAAAATAAACCGCTAGAGGTGAAAATTCATATAATTTTTTTCTCAGTATTTTTGTTTATCTGTTAAGTCTTGTATAACTACTTTGTTTTATAAAAACAGGCTATACGATTGATTTGTCCGTGCATAACTCATTTTCAAGACCGGGTGACCCCACCGTATCGTAAGCAGTACATGTGTATGGATTTGCTAAAGTCGGCCAAAGATCTCATTGTTTTTTACGCAGATTGTAAATAAAC
This sequence comes from Orchesella flavescens, assembly GCA_964034955.1. Lineage (NCBI taxonomy): Eukaryota > Metazoa > Arthropoda > Collembola > Entomobryomorpha > Orchesellidae > Orchesella > Orchesella flavescens. The sequence continues at coordinate 28,969,262 of OZ035956.1, read as the reverse complement.
TGTCTCAATTAAATTATTTGTTAATCATGAAAAGTCAAATAGTGATTGGGAAAATAAAGCATTCAAGAAAGACAAAATGAGATGATTTGTTTAACGTATTTCATTTTACAATTTTAATTTTTTTTAACATAGGTAATGTACACAGTCATAGACATAATTGTTGATAGTACAATTCTGTCGTACAGGTAGAATTTTTGTGTGAACATTCAACAGTGAGAATAAACATCTGTGTCTGTACTTCCGTTACTTTGTAATATCAACATGTTATAATATGGTAATAGTCGATATATATATATAATACACCATAATTCATAAGGGATATATTGGCTACTACATCGGTTATAAATTTCATGAAAACAATAAATATACCATAAAAACAAATGAATATATTATTTCATCTGCTTTTAAGCTACTAATTTGTTCCTATTTCTAAAAATGCATACATTAATGTCATATTATATTATATAAAGTATTATCTAAAATAAAATGGTACGTAGTAAATCTGGAATAAAAAGTAAGTAAAGAGATTATAAAAATACGTGTAATTAAGATCAATTTATTTCTTCTTCGGAGCAGCTTTCTTAGCTTTGGGAGCAGCCGCAGCCTTAGGTTTTGCAGTTTTTGGCTTTGGACTTTTTGGAGCCTTTGGGGTCTTCGCAGTCTTGGCAGCTTTAGCTGGAGCTGGAGCAGGAGCTTTCTTAGGTTTTGGTGCAGCAGCTGCTTTCTTCTTTGGAGATGCAGGCTTCTTTGCAGGTTTTGCAGGTGCTACGGGTGGAGGAGGAGGAAGGGCGGCGACGAGAGCAGCTATAGCTGGCTTTTTGGCTTTAGCAGGCTTCGCTGCGGCCTTCTTTGGTGCTGCAGCAGCTTTAGGTTTCTTTGCCTTTGCAGCTTTCGACTTGGCAGCTCCTCCAGCTGCTTCGGCCTTGGCCTTCTTGGGGGACGCAGGCTTAGCTTTCTTTGGAGAACTGGCAGCCTTGGGTTTCTTTGCAGCGCCTCCAGCGGCCTTGCCTTTAGTTCCAGCAGGAAGTTTGAATGATCCATTGGCCCCTTTGCCTTTAACTTGAACAAGACCTCCATTGGTGACAGCAGTTTTAACATACCGACGGATGAAGGGAGCAAGTTTATCAACATCCACCTTGTAGTTGTCAGCAATGTACTTCTTGATTGCCTATAAAAAGAAATATTCAATGTAATAATGAATGAACAGTTGCATTATATTTAGCGAAAATAAAGTATTCATTAAACTTATGATGATTTCAAAAACAACCAACCTTTAAGGAAGATCCCTGCCTTTCAGCAAGTCCCTTGATTGCTGCTGCCACCATTTCCGAAGTGGGGGGATGGTCTGCTGGCTTCGCCTTAGCCTTGGCAGCTTTAGGTTTGGCTTCCTTGGGTGCTGCAGCTTTCTTAGGTGCCTTAGCTTTACCTCCTTTTGGCTTTGCTGGCTCAGCTGCAGCTGGTACTGGAGGTTGCGCTGCTGGAGCAGCAGCAGTTTCAGTGTTCTCAGCGTCAGACATGATGATTACTTTTCACACTGCAATAAAATTTAAAATAATATTAATTAATGACAAGGAAATGCCCATTTTATGTAAAGTTTTACTGTACAAAACCAATAAATTAAACCATTGTGCAAAATTCATGTTGCGATAATTCATCTACAAATTAATTACTTGATTACGCAATAAAAATTCAACGTGACCTTCCTATTGCAATTATGCACCATTTCTGATTACGTAGTAAATTGGATATTAATTTACAGCAATTACAACTTTGCACAATTGATAATAAAAGAACCTATAGATGTCATAATTAAGTGAAGGTGGCAAGTGGTAACCGCCACCTATTAATCCTGAACAACCAAATAAAAGTGTAAGTCATATGCAACGAAGAACGAACCAATACTATTACAAACCCGAATGGAAAGAATTTTATCCTTAAGGTCACTAACAACTAACTAAAGATCAACTAAACAATGAAAAATGTACACCTCAAATTAATTAAATTTGACCTTGTACAGGCTTCCCAAGAATATACGCCATATTCCCAAATGCACTCATTACATTACTACAAAATAAAATAAAAATATCAAGAAAAACTTACCAAATAGTTGCAAAACTTGCACAAAGGAAATGCAAAATATTTGCAAATTAATAATTAAATTGCACAAAGTTAAACGAGTTAATATCCAAAGGAAGGAAACTGTGTTAACAGACTTGACGCACGGTGCACTACTACAGATGAACTGATGTGGTCGTAAAGGTGGTGAGGTGGTATAATAAACCCCGTTGATGAGATTGAAGAAGAGACAGAAAGTTGTTGACTTGTCAGCCAAAGAGTTTCCCAATGTTTTGATGTCGGCTCAATCTGCCCCTCAGAGTTTTGTTTGATGATCGGACGTAGTAGGAGCAGGCTCACTTTTCTCTCTCGTTCATGCAGCTTTGTCCTTGCTCCTGATCGTTCTCATGTGTTTCTTTTATCTTTTCAGCAATTAATTACGCGGGCTGCTAAACCCTTCCCCCAATTCTTTTACCTGGGTCAGCTCCCCCCGTTATTTTCCTTTTGATTGACACCCTCCCCACCTCAAAATTCTGGGTGGTTCTGGAGTTAGCACTGATTATTTCCAGGATCAACATAAGATTTCGAGGTGGGTTCTGAGGTTTTTGAGCAATTTCTTGGAAACTGGGGTAAACCATGAGGTTCTTGGGGTGGCAAACGTCAGACAAATGTCTGGGGTGGGGGCTAGTAAAAAAACATTGGTGGTTTGGAGATAGCAACCCCTCCAAATAAAACATTTAGTTTAATTAAGTCACACAGATTTTCCCACGTGGAAATGCCCATTCTAAACTTTGACATTTAATTGTGGGGGAACGGCTGGGGGGATTTTGATGAAATTTTGGAAACCCACTCAGAAAACATTGGGGAGTCCAGTGGTAGTTTTTATTTCACCAAAATTAGTAAATTTTTTAAGAAATTGGAGATAGTCTATATCCCTATGTAAAGGATGGTGAGGTGAATTTCATATCTTTCCAATGCTTTTCTCATGCTCATGCATATCATGTTGGTTGAACGCTTGCTCTTCTTTGCTGCGTCGTTCCATCCGATATCATGATGCTTGGCTTGGGGAGCTCTAGCTTTGCTTTGCTTTGTACAGAAATTCTTGTTTTTCTCTCCTTCTTCTCGCATCGCTCGTCCTCTCTCTCTCTTAGCTTTTTTAGTGTTTTCTGTGCTGTTACCTTGTTTTTTGAGCTTTATGATAATGCAGCAGTGGTGGTGGTGGTAAGCATTGCATTACCGAACGAATGATATGGAGGAGCTGTTGCGTTGTTATCGTCATGATTTTTCTCTTTATTTTTTTTTGTTTTTAACTTTTAATGCTCTTTTCTCGCTCGCTCTCTGTGAAAGGCAGCCATATTGGATTGGAGGTTATTTGGTAAAGTAAAAATGTGGGGGTTTTAGCCAGTCAGTCAACCACGGTGAATTTTAGGGATTTTTATTGTGTGCATAAAATGAGATGAGATGAGAGGAATTAGCTTGATGAAATTCATGATGAATTTGCTTGTGATATGTAATATACTCTGTGGATATTTTTATGATCGTGTCATCATCATCAACTCATTTTAATTAGAAATGGAGGAGAACGAAATTGAATAATTAAAGAGGAATTTTATCATATATTATGAAGAATTGGTTTGCTTAGTATGAAGGAAACGGAATGGAATGAAACCAAAAAAGGAAGGGTGGTTGGTTGAAGAGTAGAAAAAGGGTATCAGACAAAAAAAGAAGAGAGAAAAATATTTTAGTTGGATTCTAGTTTTCAACAACTTTAAGCAAATTAAGCACTACATTTTCTTTCCTCTCTTGCTGGTTCATCAGCGTCAAAATGGTTAGGTAACGTTATGTTGTCAGCTAATTTGCTTTGCTAAATCAGATCAGATCGTATTGAAGTATCAAATTCAGGCCAAATGAAATGATCCATAGCCCATAGTGTACGTTGAAGAAAATAATGTAATCTCTCTCCATCATCCCGTTTTTGCAATGGTTTCATATAATGTGGGTTGCTTTACTGCTGCTGCTATGATGCTACAAAAGAGCTCTTTTCTTTTCTTACTTTCATTTCATCTCTCACTCAAACTTCTCGTCGTTTGTCGTCCTATTTCGGGGGATTGGATGGAGTGATTTAATAATGAAAAGTGAATTTCATACATGATGGCCAATTTTACTTTCCTCTAGCTAATGCGATGATAGCTGAGGCTACCAGGGACTCACTGACTGAAAGTGTGATTTACATTTGTTGATCATACCCAGGTAATCATTTTTATGGCTCTATTCTTTTTCTGAACTACTATTGACTCCAGAAAGGAAGGGATCTGTTTGAGTAGCTGGGCTGGGGTAAAAGCGCAGCTGCCTATATAGTCATCTCGTCGAGTTGAAGGAATTTTATACTTTTCTTATTCATCAGCTTACATGACATATATGATAGACAGGGTCAAAGATTTATTATTGCGTCTTAACAAGTCATTACTAATTTACATGTAAATATTTGCTTCAATAACATGAAGAGTGGAAAACGTATGTATTTTCCTGCTCTTGTAATTTTCTTGAATAATTGGTTCCTTGTGAATGTTTACAATGATCTATTTCATAATAGGAAGGTTTTATTTTAACTAAAAACTGCCATGTCCCGACATGACTTTGGCTTGGTGTTTACAATGAAATATGACAAAGAGAGAAATGCTAATGTAATGTGGATGTAACTACTACTGCTCCGGCTCGTAAAAATTTTCTCAGCCACCATCACCGCTAAATAGAATGAAGCAGTAAACAGTCAACAGTAAACCCCACCGTGTAGTATTTAATTTTTTTGGCATCGACACTTTCATCATCTATATACCTCCATGCTCTATAGATAGACACATTTCATTTTTTTGCACATCATGGGCATCATGAAGACGGAGACACATTTGATGTGCATTTGTACTCGAATCGAACGTATCCTTTTTTGCTCGTTTTATTACCTTCTGGCATTGAAGGGATCCGTATGAGATGTACATGGGTACATGGGTCTGGCTGGATGTACGTTTTGAATATGCGAAATAACAAACATCTTGAGTAATTTTGATAGGATTGTGAATGTCTCTCACGTAGCTTGCGCTTGGTACAAGTGGCAATAAAAAGGAGATTTTTTTTTCCACATGTACACTAAATTATATATGCATAAATGAATAATAATAGAATATTATTTATGGCTAAAACGTAAGTACATACGAAAAAGGTTGGGGTTGAACAAAGAACGGATTCAGTAACTAAATAATCCACAAGAGATTTAAAATTTCACTACACCTCTAGAACCGTGAAGTCCGGAGCGATATGTAGGAAAGCATTATTGTTTTTAAAGCCAAGTAAAACTATCTACCCTATCACTTATGCACCTCTGACCTATGCCTTCAATGTGATTTGGAGAAATCTAAGGAATTTATATGCTAAATATACTAACTATTTGATTTCTTTTTTGCTTTAAATTGGTCGTTGTACACATGTAAATATTTTTCTAAACAAATCATCATACAAACTCATGCTACAATGGTGAAGTCAAAGACTTTTTTATTTAACCCACTTGGCTTATTTTGTCTCTATATTCCTGAAGATTACGAATGCTTGATGTACCAATCATAAATTTCTCCGTGGGAGAAAACTGTTGTTCCTCCTTTTCTACGTGAATATGACGTTCTTCTCGCAACTCTTCTTCTGGAAAATCCGCTGGTGTTTCGTTTTTCACTAAAGTGAACTTGGTATTCCTGTTAAAACAATGAGCACTGGGATGAAGCATTCATTTTTTTTATCATTTTCTATTTGTGTGCCATTAGAACATAGTTGGAGACCGTAAGCAAGCTTGTATTGGAAGCCACATCATGCAGAAGATTGTCAAAATAAATCCGATGCTTAATGCGCCCACCGGAAAATCCGTTTCAATTTCTCCATCTATGGAATTCTTGGTATTGTTTGGGTCAAACACTTTGTATTTGAAGGTACCATTGTTTGCAATTTGTAATTCAACTATCGAGCCGACCATTAGGAAAAGTATTAGAATAGGTGTAACATATTTCCAACAAAGGAGAGTGATTATGCTTGGCTTGAAACCAACCATGAGCTTGACATCGTAAGAGATTCTGTAGAAAAAGTATCCATTAGTTAGTTTTGTTCTATGCATATGTATATATCATATGTACATGCGTTTGTGAGACCTTACTTTGCAAGCCCATAGCACCATGCGACTGCAATACATTCTGCCAATGCGATTAATAGAAGAGCCCAATTAGCCGGCCCTACAATAATTGAATGATTCAGATGATAAAAGATATTAGAAATGTATTAGGCCATAAGTATTAACTACACGTTCTGGCTTACACTGATCGAGTAAATCCAAAACATACAACCCCCATCCAAACGGGAACAAAAGAAGGGCTACTATTATCGAAACACCACACACGAGGGCTAAACATTAAAAATATTGACATAGAATCTAGAAAAATGAACAAAAATATCCATGCTTCAATCGTGCAATAAAATTATTTAAATTACTTGTAGATTTGAAACGATTCATGTGAAAAGACTCCTGCATTAAAGCCACTGCACCTAATTATTAGAAAAACCAAAAGATTCTCTTAAGATTGCTGAACGGTTTATTTTACAATTTTATTGAACATAACAAACCTTCTACAGTTCCGAATCCACTATCAATTCCCAAAGTTATGAGCATTGTAAAAAACAAAATTGACCTGGATCGGATACGAAAATCATTGTTAGCAACTTTTAATTGTTTTAAACACATTACATTTAATTGGTGAATATTGAATTTATTTCAATACCAAAAGTTGGGCCATGGCATATGCAAAACTGCTTCTGTGAAGCCAATAAAAACGAAACCTGTTCCACCTCCACTCTATAAAATAGCAGAAAATTATAAAATCATTATTAATAATAATTCAAATTAAAAATTCAACAACAAAACTCGCGTCGCTTCTCACAGCGGTAGCTTCCTTTCCTATGGAACAATCTCGTAAAGCAAAATGTAAGCTCTTGTTGGGCACAAACACATCAGAGAGAGATTCTATTTGTTCCATGAGCTCGTTATCGCGTCCATTATTAAAGTTATTTTTATCCTCTTCTAGCAGTTCTCCATAACCATATCTTACAACGATGGGATGACTTGATGACACATCTGTCCAATTGTTCGCTGTAGTTGTGAAGTAAATGTCATACTTATCTTTATCCGATAAATATTTAAGTTGGGGAAATATGGTCTTCATATCCATTACACATTCTTCATACTTCCGGTGACCGAGGGCACCTGTGAAATTGCAAAGGTTTGTTAGTAGAACCCTAAAACTCGGTTGTAAAAGTAGTATTTAGGAATTAAATTCGCTTGATACTTGTACCTATTATCGGAAATACAACCAACGATGCGAAAACAGACGTAATGCCGCTAATTATTGTAATGTAAACTGCATCTTTATGAACGTCATTTGTGGGTTGATTATACGAGCCGAAAACCACAAGACACCCACATGCTAGGCCTAAGGAGTAAAACACTTGACTTCCAGCTTTCAGCCAAACAAGAGGACTTGCTAGTGATGTCCACTATATATTAATAATTTTTGTTGTTGTAATAAATCGTAATTTTCATTCATCTATTTCACCTATGGCAAGCGAAATATTATATTTTGGTTGAAATGCCTTCTTACGTCCGGTTGCAAAAGACGATACGCTCCTAACCATGCTTTCCTCGGTTCAATTGCAAAATTTGCAATAAAAAATGCTGTTAGAACTACATAGGGAAACAGGGCAGTGAAATAGACAACTTTTCCTGCAAACTTGGTTCCTTTCCACAGTATTACGTAGATTGCCGCCCACGTTATTACATGATAAAGAAACAAGAGTCCATTGTAATTACCAGGATGGTCGATTCCTTGCGAGATTGAAAGTGTAACTCGATTCCAATAATACTTTGAAGTTTTCCCATTCATCCCATTCTATTAAATTTTTATTTTAGAAACTTGTTTATTTTGCATCATACCATTCTACTACTGATTATTTTCTAGTGGTTTTGGTGATTTTTATGACTTTTACGTAGCATTCTTCTTCGTTGACAGCATTCTTAGTAGCAGTCGAGCAGTTAGTCCAGGGAAGTGGATTCCGAAAAGACTACGGGGCAATGAGCAATTAATCTCGCAATTTTAGATACTTTTATCGTTTGTTAGTGTATTGATTTATGATTTCAGCTCACATCAACCAAGTAAGATATGCAGTAGGCAATTAGTGTGTTGTAATACAGACCAATCAAGAAACAAGTCCTGAAACGTTACAAGAGCCAATTTAATAATAATTATTAATTTGCAAGGTTCGCACTTGCCACTTATACCTCTTTTAGCATACCATCCACAGCATAATCCAAGTCCACCAAAAATGGGACTGATTTCAACCCACGAATGTGTCATGCCTTTTCTTCTTCTTTGCCCGACGGCTAGTTCTAAGTAAAAGATAGGGATTCCCAATACGAGTAGCATAATCCAATAAGGGATCATGAAAACAACTGAAGTTGGAATTCAACATAAAAGTGTCATAAAATGGTATTCCATAACTGCTTAGATTTCTGATTCTCAGATAAAGTTTATAATGAAATTTTAATTCAAGCCCTTACGTACGTCCTCCATTTTCACGCATTTGGTAAGGAAATCTCTGGAATATTTAACGAACCAGGATAATGATCCGATCTTGCATGTACACGTTTTAGTGACTTACAAATGTATATACATATATCTGGTTTACTAACCCAAATGTTGCCAAATCCTACAGCATAGCCTACCAACATTAACAAATAAGCTAGGTTGGATCCCCAAACTCCTTTATCGGCTAAAGAGGTCAAGTTTTCTTTTTCAGTGTTGTAGTTTCCGTCTCCGATTGTTGTGCTATTATCATAATCGATGGCTGTTTCAGTTGAAAACTTGAATAAAAGTATAATAAATTACGATTTGCTTCTAATGTCTGTTTTTTGTGTACTATTTTAACATTTTAAAATAAATCCGCTATAAAATAAAATAAACACCTCGCTATCCTGCACCGTATCGACATTACTAATTGCTTCATTTTCCTTCTGCCCTTCTTTAGACTCAGCCTATTCCAAAACAATTTTCAAATATTTACCATCCGTATTGCAGTGAAGCAGAAGTTTATAGTTTAATCGTTAGTGTTTGAAGTGAGATATTTGTGCATACCATTTGAACGACCCTTGTTTTCAGTTCCTTAGTTCATGCTATGCTAAAAAGCTGAAGGTCATGGATGAAAGTTAAATGCTCCAACTGCTTCAGAATTTATTATGTAAAAAAACAAAGTAATGAATGGTGGACCATCCAGCCAACAAAACCGTGATATGGAAAAATTAATTTCTCCATATCATGACTAGACTTCAACAACATCAATATGGATTGCGCCATGTCGACAGTTTCCATGAACTTTATATTATGGAACATGTTTGATAAAGAATGGTAATCTGAAACAATGAAGTAGCCTACAATCCAATAATGCACTATGACATCAGTGACATACTAGATGCGAATGATATGATCAAAATTTATTATTATTAAAAGGGGCAATATGAAACACAAGTGATATTATATATACTAATTTAAAATTTAACCACTGGATTAGCTAGAAACTCAAATTGGCTACGAAATTCAATAACTACTGAGCAGTTGCAAGCTTGTTTGTTTGTAAGCAGTACGATTTTTAATTATTTTTGTATTGACGAAACAGAGGTTCGTATAACATAGGTGGAATCCATTTTACTATTATAAGATTATAGATTATAGTTTTTTATACTTGTATAATTTAGACTTGTATGACAATAAGCTTCATTATTTAAAATTGACTCTTGATGAGCTAGGGTTGTGAAAATCCGCTTCCCCTCTTCACTAGTGATGTTTGGGATTTAGTTTTTTCCCGATGTTCTTGAAGATCATGAATACTTGCTCTTCCCATTAGTGCTTTCTCGGCATTAGAAAACTGATCCGCTTCCTTATCCACATTGATATTGCGTTCGCCTCTTAGTTCTTCTTCTGGAAACTCGGCGGGTTCATCATCATCTCTAACTATCTTGTACCTAGTATTTCTGCAAAAAGAAAATAGTAAAAACATAATGGTAACCCATCTGTCAACATTACAGTTTAATTGTGTACCTTAGGACGAGATGAATGACTATCCAAATCATGCAGAATATCATTAGCAAAAATCCCAACGCTATAGCATATCCTGGCATCGGAACTTTCGTGTCCATACCATTCCGTTGCGGGGAATATGTTACACCGTCTCGGAAAGTGACAACAATAAAATCTACGACTGAAGAACCCAGGAGGGCGAGTATTATCAAGGGGGAAATGTACTTCCAGCAAATCAATATAAAAAGATTTGGTTTCTTCCCTGTCATCAATCGCACGTCGTATGCTATCCTAAAATCATGTAAAATAAGAACTTTGTATTACAATAGTTACTAATTTTTAATCATCAGATTTAAAAAAAACTCCTTCGTGGTTCAATTAAGAGTACATGCTAATGTATTTCACTCACTTTGCAAGCCCGTAAAACCATCCAACAGCGAGACATTCCGCAAATGCAATGCCTAAAAACGTCCAATTTGCAGTCCCTTGAAAGCAAAGCATAATTCATTTTCATTGTTCACAGAGTTAAAACTCTTGAGGTTGTCACAAAACTATACTTAACCTTACATTGATCCAACAAATCCAAAACATACACTCCCCAACCAAATGGAAACAGAACGAAAGCCAATGAAGACAGTACGACACACACCAGAGCTGGTAAAATAAAACAAAATAGAGTACTTTACTTATAAAAATTATTAGGCTAGTTTTTACCGAGGCCGTTATAGGTTTATATGTGGGCCTCGGTTTTTACCAGGAATAATTGATAAGCTTACTTGTTGCCTGGAATCGGCTTAAAGGAGTGAGATCTTGCAGAGCAGCAACAGTCCCTATCAAGTATACAACAAATAACTTTATTTCACCTGGTAGTGAAACATATCCTTAAGGTAAGAAGCTTTCAAAATCTCTACCTTCCACAGTTCCAAAACCACTATCAATCCCCAGCATAATTAGCATCAAGAAAAATAGGAATGACCATAGTTGTGGACAAGGCATATGTATAACTGCTTCTGTGAACCCCACAAACACAAAACCTGTTCCACTCCCACTCTGTCAAGTCAAGTAAGAAGTTACGCATCAAGAAATTAGAAACTAGGGAATAAAAAACGTAAAACGTGATAGTATCCAATAGCTAATAATACTCACAGCCGTTGCTTCTTTTCCAATGGAACAATCTCGAAGAAAGCCTGGAAACTGTGCCGTAGAAGTATCCCTTATCTCGACCGCATCTGTGATTTCTATTATCTGCTCGTCCCCCCGTTTATTATGCATAGACCCTTTGTAGTACCAGTTAGTTGGGTCATCACTTAACTCTCCAAAGCCGTACCGAATATAGAGAGGGGTAGTAGAACTAATCTCCTTCACCGAAGTTGCCTTTGTTGTAAAGTATATATCGTGCTTGTTATCAGGAGTCAAAAGAGGTTGATTAACGAAGTGAGTTTTCATGTCAGCAACACATTTTTCATAGTTTTTAAAGCCAAGTACGCCTGAAATAGTCAAATTTAGTTTAACAATCGTAATCTCGCTCTAAAATCTAACTTTTTCCAAAAGAAAGAGAAAGTAATCCCTGATATTAATACAGGCAAGGATTTTTTTACCTATGATGGGGAATACAACTAGAGCTGCAAAAACTGAAGTTCCACAGTTTATCAAGCTAATCAGAACCGCATCTTTGTGGCAGTCATTTCTTGCTTCATTGTATGAGGCAAAAATCACCAGGACGCCATAAGCAAGGCCAAGGGAGAAAAATATCTGGCTTCCGGCTTTGAGCCAAGTGTTAGGGGAATACAAATACTCCCACTACATGAAGTGAAAAAATTGATTCAAAGTGAAAGGATTAGAAGACATCGCTAAATCTATTTATTCTATACATACTAACAACGAACTAGTTATTAAAAATAATAGTTTACCTTTGGTATTAAAAGACGATAAGCTCCAAGCCATCCCTTTGCCGGTGAATTGTAAAAGTTGAAGAAGAAGAAAATAACCAAGACCACATATGGGAAAACAGCGGTCAAATATACCACCTTCCCCACAGATTTAGTTCCTTTCCACAGGATAAACCAAATAGAGGTCCACGACAAAACAAGGTACAGACACAGGTACCAGTTGTAATTACCAGGACTGTCAATCCCATCTGAAATATCGAGTGTCTTCTTAAACCAATAGTACTTGGATGCTCTTCCAGGGTATTTTTCCTGTAAATATTAAGTATTAATTTCATAATTATGTATGTAACTGACAAACTTTCAGTTTGACAGAGCTCAAGAAAGTCATGAAAAATATTGGTACTAATAAGTAATCATACATTGCAAAAGGCTAACTCTTCTGGGGTGGAGGTGGCAGTGGTACAGTCTGTCCATGGAATAGGATTTCGGAATGACTAAAGGGAATTTTTTTTTAACTTAGCGCTACGTTTGTTTCATTAGATTATCAGATTCCTTATAATTTGACTTACATCAAAGAAGTAAGATAAGCAGTAAGCAATCAGTGTGTTGTAATACAGTCCCACGACAAAGCACAGCCTGTTGGCAATCAATAACAATAACAATTAACATATCGAGTCAAACAGTGTCGGAAAAGTAGTTAAATTATTTATTTGTTTTTTTACCATCCGCAACACATTCCTATTCCAGCAAGGCCTGGACTAATTTCATTCCATGCGAAAATGAGTCCTTTTCTGCGGCGTTGTCCAACTGCTAGTTCCAAAAAGAAGACAGGTATTCCAACAAACGCCAACATTATGCAGTAGGGAATCATGAAAACAACTAGGAAAATTATAAACCCGAAAGATTAGCTTTTTAACATGTAACATTTAATTTTAATTGTTGTATGAAATTATTTGTCATGTATTACGCCCTCCATTTTCTCGTAATTGATATGGGAATCGCTGAAAACAGAGTGAATAATATGTATTTTATTGTTTCAGTTATTTGTGTTAAAGTAAGTTTTAAGTGTTAGAAAATGTGTATGTCTCACCCAAATATTTCCGAATCCCACTGCATAACCTACTAGGGTCAGAAGATATGACATTTTGGACCCCCATTTGTCTCGTTCTTTTTTCCTCGTTGTAGTCGATGATACAGCCCTTACTGGAAGAATGGCTTCATCTTCCTCGATTACCTGAACTTGGACGTTTGACTACAATAGAAAAATGTTTTTTGGTACATTTTGTATCTCTACCCAATTAATGTTAACAGATTAGGGTTTTAGAATAAGAAATGATTTCTTTTAGAACTAAAGTAGTACCTGCTGCTCTGGAGTGGTTAGTCCTACTTCTGAGTCTGCCTATTGCAAGTCCGCAAGTGTATGCAATTACCATCAATGAACAAGACATCATTCACACACACATTCAATCAATCAATCAATTCAATTTACTAAGTAGAGGAATGAATAATAAAATAAATGCCTGCTTACCATTCGAAGGGAGTTTTAAAGATTCTTAAAATGTCTGTTGTCTTATTCTAGCTAGCATGAGTGTGTGTGTGTGAGTGAAATAAATGAGTCTGAGTATTACAAAACTGTTGGCGTGAACGTTAAGTTCAGTATTGTTTTTTCTGTTTGAGAAAACATTTTATGTGACTTTAGAAAATTCCTTGTACATGAACGCAGAATTTTGGGAGGGTCAGAAACCGAATTCGTGGTTATCTGTGTAAATTTGTTCCCTTAACTACACTAAAACTAAAAGTACTTGAAATTTACAGAATGTGCCCTTTGTGTTCATGCACTCAAAGAAAGCACAAACTACCAGTGACCCTGCCCCTGCCACCTGCCATTACATTAAAAGATTGGAGCATTATAGGAAACTTGACATAAAATATTCCTATACTAAATTGCCTACGCAAGAAATAAGCTTACGATTAATATATAGGTGCCAATTTCATTATATGTATGTGTATATTTGAATTATGTTATAACATCACATTTTTGTTTTAACCCAGTCTATAGTTCTGACTGTAATTTAATACTATAAATAATTTCGAAATTACAAATTACAGCATAGAAAATTTTTATAACATAATTAACAGAACATTATAAACTTTGGCCCAAAATACTAGAGACTTCCACTGTCTGCTCTGGGTAAAGCTTTAGATAATCATTTGCAAGGTCTTTAATATCTTTCTCCAGTTTTGCTTTCAAATCTTCAAATTTACTTTGCGCAACGGACGCATCAGCATCACAATTTTCCAAATTACCCAAATGCGACCCTATTCTGGACATCAATAGCTTGATGTCGTCTTTCTGACTTTTACTATTGGTTTTTGCCAATTTCCACCTGTGAGACATCAATCATGTTCGATCCGTTAAACAAATATCACATATGGTATTATTATAGTAATTCTAATTTTCACATTATCATACTCAAGCAGTCCATGAAGCTGACCCAGTTGCAGGGAATGTTTCAAGGCTAATGTTACGGCTTTACCAAATGATTCCTGGATTCCCTTTTCCCGACCTTCATTCTTGCCATCACGATATCCTTGCTACAATTTAACAAAAGGTTGTTGAAAAGCTTATCAATATATAGTTTTGCTTAAGGATGATACAGTTTGGTTCAATAAAAAAAAGAATCAAGCACACTATACACAAAATCAATGTCCCAAACCTTAGAGAGGTCACGATTCATTTTTTGCCATTCTCGTTCTCCCATAGTAAAAGCGTCATCTTCATCGCCAGACTCCATTTTACACCTGTAATTCATATTAAAATTTATCTTAATTACAAATTAAGTGTTTTACAGTTGACTTCAGTCTTAAAGACATTTGTGGCCATGATTTACATTTTCGTGGTAATGCATAATGCGTTTTCTTTGTCTCTCATGTCTTATAACTTCTCATTCAAAAACAAAACAAACTTTGCTTTTCATGATTGTCCTACATATTTTGACGTGTTTGTGTGTTTTATTTCATTGAAAAATATTTGGACTACAGTTAGTAGATTATTCAAATAGTACGGGGACAAAAGTAGATATTTAGTTATGTAAGTATTAATTTAGCAGATAAAGGTATGTCTAAGAAACGCAAGTCATTGCCTAACATTTGGTGACATTTGTTGCACCTAAGTTATTAACGGTTTGGGGTGTTAGGCAAATGAATCAAGATAGTGACTGCATGCAGTGTTAAAACATCCATAAATACTGTCAATTTATTGGACCGCAATCCAGATCGAAGCTTGACCTTGTTTTTTATTTATGGTAGATAAACACATATGGGCTCATTTTTAAGATTAATTTGCATAAAAAATAACGCTGTACTGGAAAATCATTTCTAACAACCGATTGATTGTTCACAAATTAATGATGAATTCCATTTATATTACTGAACTTTATTCATGACGTGAATTAAATTAGGGAGAGTTTGGTTCTACCAATACCAATGGTTGGCTCCCAATGCAAGCTAATAAAATCATTCTTACACATTACACTCCATGATCTATCAATTAAGTTTACTCGGACTTTTAACTATATTGGGCTCTAGACTAAATACTAAATATATGATTTCTGGTATATACAGTGCATCAATCAACAAAGATAAAATTTGCATAAATGGGTAGAATGGCATGCTTTGCCCAAATAAATGACATTTCTGCTGCGTATATATATATGAATGAATACGTAAATACATGAATGAGGTTGAGTTATCAGAAACTGACTGAAAAAGAAGCTTTCCCAGGATATACAAGTCATCACATACACTAACACGGTACGATATGGGGTACCGTATTTAATGAGACAATTGGCAGAGTTTATTCATGAAATGCACACACTAATATATACATAGTATTAATAGAGAAAGACACTGGAGTGTAATTGGATGCTCTGGAGACTAGGCATGTGTTTGTGCATAGAGAATGAGAATGGAATGGTTAGTCTTATCACGTTCTCAAAATACTTCAGTCACAAGTCAGAGCACAAATTGGATTGCATGCTTGGGCATTAAACTTTAGAGATAGCATTGACCATTTCGTTAGAGACGAACATTGAACATTGCAAAGACGAAAACATTAATAGAAAGGGAAAGTAAAAAATAAACATAATTTGCATTAAAACATAATATAAAGCTACTAGCTAGGACAGAAAATTAAGCAATTGTCATTCTACTTAAAGCAAATGCCAAAGTGTCTCTTCTCCGTTTAACTGCTAGTTTATTAAATCTGCGTAAAGTTCAATTCAACAATATTTCGATATTTAAAATGAGTAGATCGTCAAAGCTCCTTTTGTTGCTTCTAACTGTTTATAATGTTGGAACTACTCCGGTCATAGAAGTTGCGTTATACGCTAGTAATGAACTAGAGGAAGAAACAGGCTACCAGACAAACGTGTTATTGGAAGAGCGACTACAATACTTTCAACCAAGACATGTTCACATTTCTTACGGAAGTAAGTTCCTTGATGTATTCTTTGATACATCGTTAAGTTTTGAGCAATCACTATAATTTTGCTGACAAATAGATTCTCCTACGGAAATGTTCATCACATGGAGCACACTGAGTGACCCAGGATCATCAGTTGTGGAGTTTGGAAAAGCTAGACTGTCAGAATATAGGGTCACCGGGTCCAGCACAATCTTTACGGATGCTGGACCTTACAAGCTAACCCAGTTTATACATCGTGCGACACTTGAGAATCTAGAGCCTGGCAAACAGTATAGTAAGTTTGAAAATACTATAAATCATGTATTTGCAAATTTACAAACAGTCGTGTTTGGAACCGCTATATATGATATGTATAAAATATTTTTAACAAACAGTGTATCATGTTGGAAGTGACCTTGGATGGTCAGAAATATTTTTCTTCCGTGCTATGCCCAATGACACAAACTGGCTTCCGCAAGTGGCAGTGTTTGGAGATATGGGTAGTGAAAATGCTCAATCTTTAACGAGACTCCAAGAGGAAGTTCAAATGGGGCTTTACGATGCTATTATTCATGTTGGTGACTTTGCTTATGACATGAATACAGTAAGCTCTTAACACGTTCTTCCACGTAGTCACACATGAAGCTAAAATCAGCATGCATGCAAAACAAATAATATTGATTATGGTTAAAGGATAATGGACTAATGGGTGATGCTTTTATGAGCCAAATTCAGCCAATTGCAGGCTATGTTCCATATATGACATGTCCTGGAAATCATGAGAGTGCCAAGTAAATTTTTAATTCTAGTTTAGTAAAAATTAAATGATTTAGATTGTTAGGATTTCAATAATGTCTTATGCCAATCTGATTTTCTATTTCGCAGCAATTTTGCTCATTACAAGAATCGCTTCACGATGCCAGGGGACACAGAGTCCATGTACTTTAGTTTTAACATGGGACCAATCCACTTCATCAGCTTCTCAACAGAATTCTACTACTTTTTGAATTATGGCATGAATCCTTTAATAAACCAGTACTATTGGTTAGAAAACGACCTAAAGGTAAGCGCGTGAGTTACTGTGGCTTCTTCAGCTACATTTTCTAATGACTTCCCATAGGGCTGGATTTACTCTTACAAAATTTCACGTGATAATTACTTCTGTTACTTCCTCTCTTCTTTAATAGGAAGCAACGAAACCGGAAAACAGAGCGGTTCGCCCGTGGATAGTTACATTTGGGCATAGGCCCATGTATTGTTCAAATAATAATACGGACGATTGTACAAAACATGAAACAAGAGTTCGAGTTGGAGTTCCATTTCTACACTGGTTCGTTGCCATTCAAGTTGTCTTTATGGCATTATGAATGTATGCCTTTTAAGCGCAAAACTATCTATACATGAATTTTTAGGTTTGGTCTGGAAGATATGTTTATGAAATACGGTGTCGATTTGACAATTTGGGCTCATGAGCATTCTTATGAAAGAATGTTTCCACTGTACAACAGAACAGTTTATAACGGCTCATTGGAAGAACCTTACCGCAACCCTAAAGCACTTGTTCACGTCACAACCGGTTCTGCAGTATGTAAAAAACACTAATTTTTTAACATTTGTTGCAATAAGCTTATCAAAGAATGTTGAATGTTACAAATGAAAATTAACTCTAAAGTATTATGTATTATCTTATGACTTTATGACTATATGTTATTCCAAATCTCAGGGTTGTAAAGAAAGGCATGATGAGTTTCTAGAATATATTCCACGTTGGACAGCCTTTAGAAGCACTGACTACGGCTACAGTCGTTTAAGGGCGATAAATAGTACACATTTATACATGGAGCAAGTCTCTGATGATAAGGTAAAAGCAGAAAATGACAAAATATTCTTACAAATTAGACAAACGCATGATTCAAATAATACTTTGCAGGATGGAAAAGTTATCGATTCATTCACACTCATACGAGACCACCATGAGCCATACGAAATACCAGAGACTCCTGAACCAGAGTTAGATTTACGGTACTGAAGTACTGAAGAGTCTGGATCTGATAGATGAGGTTCTAATACAAATCAAAAATGGCAACGAACCTAAAAGTGCAGCCAGCACATCTCCGTTTTATATACTTGACTTAAACCTTTGCTTTGTAAAGTTGAAAGTGAACATTTTTAAGACAATCAAACGATGTTAACAGCTAGAATAAAGCATTATAAAGCTAAACCAATATTTACACAGTATAACTCATTATTTTAGGGTCATGTATTTGCATACATAATAGACGTGAAAAGGTCTTTGTGTGATAACCAACAATAATATGCCATCCTATGACATTTTAATGCCAGCTATATAAAGAGGAAATATTAAACCATCTATCAAGTAGTAAAGAAATAGATCGTATGTCTTTAATTAAACATCTTGTCCCGCAGCATGACGTGTAAATTAATAATAATAACTAGTTTCATCAACAGCAAGGCCATGCCCTGAAGCAATTGTTTGTTTTTACTACAGGTAAGATGTATGTATAAATTGGAAAATGGTAAAATTGGTACATGATCATATAATAATATCATTAAAAGACTCTATGATTAAATGTCTTTTTCCGTTATTCCTCCCATGCAAGCATAAAGTGACAAATTTAAAAGAGTTATTTTTATTCGTTGAATCTTGGTTTATAGTTTATGATTAGTTAAGGAGTTGCGTACGCACAGGTAACCTTCACGGAGAATAATACAATAACAATACAATATCATAACACGACATTTCAAATGTGGGGTAAACTAGTTTGTGTTCGCTGCGTACCACCGTGTGTCAATCTTTACTTTACTTGAACAAAAGTATACACTTACATTCAACAACATTTACATGAATTCTGACTTTAGAAGTAAGCTTAGGTTCTCGAGGCATATATGCCAAACATCAGACATCTCATCTTTCCTTTCGTCCTGTCACCATCATCATGATCACAACAATCCTACGCTTTGCCTTTAGTTGCGTTGCGTTCTCGTTATTTCTCAAAATGTAGTTCACTGTTCACTCATCGCGTGAACAAGTCAGCAGAACCCCACACCGGCTAGCGTATATTTCATTTCATTACATTAGATAATATGTAATAGTACCAGAAATGCAACATAATACTTTTTACCTTTTTTGTTTGCAAACGTAATTTGCAATATGTGCAACTTTTACCTCTGAAACATGTCGCAACAAACAAACTCTAAGCATATATGATTTTCCTTTCAGAATTTCCTTTTTTGGCATGCGAAAAATAAGCAGAGGTGTAACCAAAGTATTCATGCATGTCATTCCTCATTCTTCGAAAGCTATCTTAACACGCTAATTTACCCTTTTCGCTGCAGGGTCTTTTTCAAGTAGTCGTCTAATTCCTAAATCTTCAAATCTGAGCAAAATCTTTATACGCGTGGGTTGCCAGTGCATTACCCTTTTGCCTTTGGATTTAGTCCTCAATATCGCAAGCAACAGAACAGGGTAAACCAAATCACTCTTCAGAGCAGAGATCACTCCACTTATTCATACGCCCTTCTTCTCATCAAATGGGTGACTACAAACACTTTATAAATTTATTGAATTTATATGGCTGCCATTCAGTACCAGTTGCATCGGAAATATTTAAAATGCATTTTGATAATAAGTGCACTGATATCAGTGTTTCTAGTATTTTTTCAAATCAATTTGCCCCCGGCGAGTTCCCAAATCACCGAAATAAACCTGCATAAACATGACTATGACGTCTTTACACTGACCAACAGTGTGAGTTCCGAAGTGCCAAGATATCTCATGGGTTTAGAAGTCCGTTATGTGATTAACAACCCAATTTGTGACTCACCTGGAAAGGATTCTTCTGAAGTATTCATGCTTATACTCGTTACTTCCTACGTTGGAGACGTAAAGATAAGAAGGAAGATTAGAGGAATCCTACCACAAAGTCAACTTGATGAAATAAACACTAAGCGTTTGTTCCTCCTTGCAAGACCACCTCCAAGTTTCCAAACCAGAGATTACAAGTATGCAGATGTGACCATGAAAGAAATACACGAAGAAAATCTAGAGTTCCACGATATTCTCATGGGAGATTTTATTGAATCATACAAGAACCTCACATACAAGCATCTGATGGGATTGGAGTGGGCGGCGACATTTTGTGAAAATGCCAGATTCATTTTAAAGCAAGATGATGACATTGCAGTGGACTACTTTCAAATAGAAAGCATGCTTAATGGCACAGAGCTAGGACGTGAACTGTCATCCCCGTTCAGTCCAAAGATATATGGCAAAGTCTTGGAGAATCAAGAAGTAGTTCGGGACCCCGAACAAAAATGGTTTGTAACAAGAGAACAGTACCGGGAGAATACTTACCCTCCATTCGTATCAGGATGGGCTTACGTGACATCAATCCCAGCTATTCAAGAGCTTATCATGGTATCTCAATCCGCAAAATACTTTTTCATAGATGATGCCTTTATCACCGGTATTCTTAGAGAAAAGACTGCTGTCTCGCTAATTGACATGCGAGACCACTTTACAACCTACAAAGGACAGCTTATATGCTGTGTATCAGTGCCAACCTTTGCCAAATCCAAGAACAATGAGCCCTACTGGTGTGATTACATTGTGGGACCATCAAATGATGATCTGGAACTGATGGAAATTTACCAACGACATTCACAATATTGCTTCACAAGCAAGCTATGCAGAAGACGTGTCGACAATGAGCTACTTGCAAAGAAATGTGTCATAGCTGGCAACATGAAAGTGCAAGACTTTTCTCAGTCTTGGGCGAAAGGATCACACGGTATTGGGAAGCCCATGGCCGTTATTCGCAAACAATAATATTAAAAGTAGTCTATATATCTGTAAATTATCTTTGTCATCCATATTATATTGTTGTGAAATCTCTTCTGCTGTTTATTCTTAACATAAAAATAAAACCTTTCGTTACAAGTCATTGGTCATTATTTCATTTAGATCATTTGCATTTGTCGAAGCCCTTTACAAAACTACTTTAAACTTTTTCCTGATTCAACTATAATCAATGATTGGAGCTCAAGCATATCCCTTTCCATTTCTTTTGTTTCGTCCCGTAATCGTTTTACCTGTCAATTTTAATTATTAACATTACTTTTCATTTTCATGGATAATGATTGTACTTATCATGAATACAAGCATGTTTTACGTACCTCCAAGCCCATGGAATGCAATCGCTCGGACATTGCTACGCTAGCATATTCTGCATGAGCCATAAACGAAACTTCGGCAGATGCAAATCCAAGTTTTTCCAAACTACCCATAAACATGTCTAACTCCTATATGATTGAAATGAGATTGAAATGTGCTTAATGAAGCTAAAGAGGTTACAGATAGTGTTGTCTGAGGATAATATCAAGTATGTATTCAAACCTGGATTTTGTTTTTCATTTCATCCAGTTTAGACCTAATCAATATGAGTTTACAGTCAACAACCTCCAAGTCAGCACCACAGACTTTCCGACTGTCTTCAAGAGAATCCATCATAACTTTTATTAAACGTCTGCAATGGATAAGAAAGATGAAGAGTTAAAATCTCATTAGATATCACAATGATTGAATTTTGTGTAATTTCTCTTTCATCCCAACTGAATTTGATAGCATTTTTACCGGTATTCCATGTGATAATCCTCATACGCCGAAGCTGTTTCAGTGAGAATGCGTGTCACAGAGTCAACATTGAACTGGCTTGCTTGTCTTAACAAATGACAGTGAGAAAGATCTGACTCGATAACCCAATCAATCTAATTTAAAACATAAAGGCATGTTTCAAATCGTGTTTCAGCTTTAAAGGAACAAAAACTATGATGATATATTAGAAATATACCTGTTTCAGCCCCCCTAGTTCTGAAGTCATAGCTTCAATATCTATTCCGCCTCCTGATGAGGAGCAACCAGAAGATGAGATGGTGTTACATGATTTATTTGAGGGTTTCTTAACCTGACTAGCAGTGCCTGAGCCCTTTGAGACCAGTTCTTCACATTTTGCCGACATATCATTAGCTTCAGACTTTGTTTTGTCTTCTGAGCAACATGAAGATGCAGATGTTGGTTTTGTTTGTGGCTTTGAATTGTAATCCTCACAAATGGCGTCTCCTGAACATGACACTGGCGTTATGAGACCCAACAGTTTCATGTAATTTAACAGGGAGATATGATGATGGTTGCTTATGCCGTTCTGTTAACAGAACATAAAACACAGTGATTATAAACTTTTTTTTGCTCAGACTTTAGTTAGTAATTCGTCATGAATGTCAGTCAAAAGCTATCAGAACACTCCGAATTAACACAGAGTAGTGCTCAATTGCACAAAGAAAATTAAAGCAGAAGCGTTATGTAATATAGCAAAGTAAGTCAGTTTCTAACCTTTAGAAGTTTGGATGATGTGTTTTCACTACAGTCTACTTGCTTATCCTCCTCCTCCTTTGTTGCCGCATGCACTTTCACTGTGTTATTTTGCTCCAATATTCCTGTGTTGAAATGCAAATGGTTGGATTTTTCCTGGCTATCGGTTCGGAAATACTGTGCTCCAAAACCAATGACAGCTATCGATGCGGAAAAGCCAAGAAGCTTTGGAGAGTGTCGTACCTTCGAATTGCTTCCCCAACAATTCAAAACGCTGCTTTTGAAAAATGAGCTGTAAGGGTACTTAACTTTAGTAAACCCACCAAGTCTACTTGCCATCACTGGAGGTTTTGTTGATATTGTGTCGTCGTCGTCGTTCCAGTTCTTGATCTAAGAACAAAAACGTTTAATTATAAACATACTGTATGAGAATTACTACCACAACGCACGCAATGCAAATTCACTATATATCTAATTAAAAATGCACACCTAATATTATCGTGTATTTACCTTTCACTTGACACCCTCAACCACATCAACTCTGGCTCATGAACATGTGTTTCGTGGGGGTCTGCAAGGGTGAAGTGAAGCTTTGCCACTTATGTATAAGTCAATGCGCTTTGTTTGTACACAGCAGCAGCAGCGTGGGATTGTTTTATGACAAAACTATAAAATTTTACGTTCCTTATCAAACTTATGAATAATTTTTATCACTATTAATGCCAAATTCGCTTATCTAAAGCATGACGAGATTCCATAAACATTTTTTAAAAAAAGTATCCAAGAGCCATGGGAATTATGCTAGGCTATAAAATAATTTCCTGTTCCTTATAGTTGACCCGGTTGGTGAACTTTTACAGAATTTTGGAGTCTGGTAGTAGGAGAGACTGTAATACAATAATTATTGTTGTAGCATCAGAATTAAGAGCTTCACTTCCACTGGTTTTTTACTTCGTGACTTAAACTGTAACTAACTAAACTAACTTTTTATAAATGCACCTTATGCAATAACGTCAACAAATAAAATCCATACTCAGACATAATAATTATTAATTGTAACTTGCGAATAGTTTATTTATTATATTCTTAAAAAAATAACTAGAATCCTGCTTTTGTCATAAGTACTGCATGGTCAACTCCTAAGCAAACTTTATGAGCCGGTCCACCAAGAGGGACCTGTATAGAAATAGAAATTAAGACAAATGCTTAGTTAGCATAAAGTTTTAACACATATTATGCAATTTATAATTTTCTAAACATTTACCTTAAAGGGAAAGAACTGATGATCACATTTTATACGTCCTATGCCTAAACAACCATCGTTATTCTTTCCCCATGTGTATAAGTCACCGATGGAGTTTACAGCGGCTGCATATTCAAAACTAGCTTCAACTTTAACAACCTGAACTTCTGGACTAAACTCGTTGCGACCAAATAATGGGGGTGGCATTAATGTTGGACTTTTGACCAAAATATTTTTAGGTCCCAATCCTAGTGAGCAGCCTTGACCCCAAACATAAACGTTGCCAAACTCTGCAAAAAGGAACACGTAATTACAGACAATCTTACATAACCGTTAAATACAGGTGTAAATGAGGTTGACTTGACAGGTACCATTCACAACGAATGTAAACATATTTCCCATTGCTACATCTACTAGTTTTCCAATTCGTCGAGGCATCTTTACGTGAACTGGTTCATAATGTACATTAGATATTTGGCTTGGGTCAACTTGTCCGGAATCACTGTAGCCCCAACCGAAAAGTTGTCCCGTATCTATAAACCAAAGTTATTTCTTTAACGTACAACTTTGTCGAAGAAAGAACGAGAGAGAGAGAACCGAGGATGATTACCTGATATAGCTAGACAACTACTTCCCGATGTGGTAACCTTTTTAATTCGCACTCCTTTCAAATCCCCTTCTAGCTGAGCGGGTATCCACGGTTTAGAAACGTCTTTACCACGTCCCAATTGTCCATGATCATTGCATCCAAATGTAAAAACAGTTCCCATTCGTGTTAAGCAAACACTACAATCAGATAATTCAGTACAATGTACACAAACCCGGTTCATGTCTCAATATTTCAAATTTTACACAAAAGTCCATTACCTAACGTCAAATCTGGATGCAATCTGTACAACATCGTATTCCGAACTGGGCCCAAAAGCGGGTATCCTACAAATGTACTTAGACCCCATGTATTTTTCATCTTCTATGGTTTGTCTTCCACACTGGCCGAATGTGTTCTCGCCCAGCGATATAAGCCCCTTTCCCTCCACAGAAATCAAAGAATGTCCACGACCAGCACCTAAAGCTAACACCTTTGTAGTCTTGTTTAGTGGAAGTGGAATAGGCACAATGGAAATTAGCGCTCCTAAAGGATAATTCCTGTCCCCTGGTTGAGAACCTTAAATATTAAACAATAATAAAAATTAAAATCAATCCCTTCTTCTTGTAATTTAATCTGGTTTTCATTACTACCTACCTAACTGCGACATCTTATTGTATCCACATCCAAATACCACAGGGTCATTCTCCTTTTTGGGTTTAACTGCTATCAAAGTAAATCCATGACCTGCTGCGATATCAGTAACCGAATGTTTGTCTCCAAAAGTATGTCGCACTGGTCTCTGCATATACAGCATTTTTTTCTGATGGTCTAACTCTGGTTTTAATAAAGTTTGAAGCCCCAGAGCTCCATGAGCTGCTCCTCCAAACACGTACAGTCTTTTCTTCTCAGAGTGGATCTTTCCAAAGTCAAATACTTAAACGTTAAAGAAATAACTATTTAGAACAGATAAATCAGTTCCCATGCTCATATGTTAACCTAGTAATTAAGGCATTAATCATCATCAACAAAGCTTTATTAGGGCTACTTACTGGGAAGCTTTTCTTCTGCGTAAAAATCCTTTTTGCTTGACCCCTTCGAGGGGACTGTGGTGAAAACACTGCGACATGATGGGATTGCTGGAGAAGAAGATAATTTACCACGTGCACGGACTACTTTATTCGTGCAATGAATGCAGATTGTTGATGAATTAATTACGTCTCGAAGCACCTTTAAATGTGTCATTGCATTTTTTCAGCACAATAATCAACAATAAAAGTTAACGCTTAAGATGAAAGAAAGAAATTGAGCACGTGCATTTGATCCACAAATGTCCAAAGTCCAGCAAAGATACATTTGACGTTCAACGTAAGGAATGCAACTGCCAAGATGGTTTTGAAAATTATAATGCACAATTATTCCAGATAGGCGATTACAATTAAGTGTTCAATGTTGTCGTTGTGATGAAATCATTTTTCCTCGAGGTTTGCTCTGGACTCTGTACATGTTTTTGTTTTTCACTTGTGATTTTGTGACTTGAAAGCATCTACAAGATCTCCCGGTGGTCTCGTTTTTCACAGCAGGACTTGGGCTATAGGCTCGTGCAGCAGCCACATATTTGGAGAAAGTTTTTGACTTGGTCGATGGAGTTGTTTGAATTATGATATTCTCATCCGCATGATTTGTGATGTATTTTTATGCAACAAAGATTGGACAACACAGCATTACTTCTTTTTTATAGTGCTTTTACTTTTATTAACCAATCTTGCGAAGATTACTTTCATTTTCGTCCGTAGCAATGCAATGTATTGCTGCAGTACAGATTACAACTCAATATACAATTTGACGCTCAACGCTTTTCTGGATGTTGCTAAAAGTACACCTTTCACGCTCTTACCTTTCTCTAATTTAGCTTTAAATGGAATCATATAATGATGATATCTATCCATGTACTATATCTATGTACTATACTTTTCTTAATACTTTTGTTAGTTTTTGTCTATATATCAACATTTGTATATTTCATATTTTGTTTATTTATAATATGTATTACTACAACCTACAACATTACAGTATGCTGTTGCACTAGTAAGAATACATCTAAAATGCATACACGAATACATAGTTTCTATACTTAATGCAAGAATAATTTGTGTTTCTTTATCTACGTGTTCTAGTAATTGTTTCACACATAACGTTTCTAAACGTTCTGCAATAATTATGTACTTGTCAGTTTTGCACTTAATTATCTGTCGATAGTAGGTCCTGCACTAGCAGCTAAACAATATTTCCAATTGATGAGTATATAGAATTAAGGTGTCTATCGTGAGATTACATACATTCTTAACTTTGTTTTCTCATGCAACAAACAAGTGACAATACAAAAACTGCGGTACATCGGCAGTCCTTCAATTTCTAGATTTTGGACGTGTCTTTCGATTGTTTCATTTCATGCATTGCATACATTCGTGGCACTTTTCCTTAAATAATAATGACTTTTCTATCTAGGTATATATACTACTTTTTGAGGAGAAAGCGAAACAAATCCATCTTCTTTTAAGATTTGTAGACTGGAATAAGAAGTTAAAAAATGTTGTTGCCTTAAAAATCAAATTCGTGTTAAATGTTTTTGGATTTGAATTTTTAGCGATTATATAAAAGATATTTTGGCGTTTGTATAGGTTAAATAGACATTGGTACAAAATGTTATCATTTTCGTCAACATTAGCGTGGACTATGTAAATGTTTTCTTTTGAAAGTGGCTTTTGAGCCAGCGTGCTGAAATCATCATTCTTAATTGATTTCATTGCAAAATAAAAAAAAAAACGGTTAGTAAAATATAAAATGAGACGACACAGAAAGATATAATCCTTAAGAAAGATGGATTATGTTTGGTGTAACAACGGAACACAAAATTTATTAAGTAAACGCAAAACAAAGAATAAGTATAAGTTTACCTAATCATGATAACAGGGGTAGCAGGTTTGAAGTAGTTAAGTTGAGGGCATTACGGACACACTTTTTGTAGGTGTATGGATTTTGTTTAACATCCGAATTTTTCTGAATCGCAAACTTTTTCATCTTTCAAGTTTACACTGCTCATACTATGTTTTATATACATAATAATATGATACAGATGACATATATTAAGCATCTATAGGTAAACTCCATACTCTCCATTTTGTACTCCCGTACAAAACAATAATAGGATAATAATAATTACGAGTAAGAGAAATAAACTTACATGATAGTAACTTTAGTAAGCTTAAGCGCTTATTTTTCTGTAAGATTTTTTTTTAATTTTGAAACTGGAGATACAGAATGCTTCCGAAATATTTGCTACGGAATTAAACATAATTTGAAACTCAAAAGCTCAAAACCCCCTTAACTTTATCCACCACTCAAATCCTTCGACATCATCATGCAAAACGATATATTCTTAACTATAATGTATTATCTCTATATAGCTTATTCATTAACTCTTTTTCATTTTTAAGTCCCAATCTAGATCAATTTCCAATGCGCTTGTAAAACTTATCATTATCTACACAGAACAAAGTCTGTGCAAATTCAAAAATTTGATTATACAAATTATAATCATTCAAACAAAATTCACTACTTCTTAGTGACCATTACTGGTCCCATTTGTTTTTGTGGTTCCATTGGTTGGCGTACCATTTGTTTTACTAGCAGAACCGTTTGCAACCTTTGCTGGTGGTTTTGGTGACACGCCATTGCCATTAGAGTGGCCGTCTTCGTTATATCCTTTGAACTTTCCAGTTCCATGAAATCTGCTGGTGCCAGTGCCATTCACACTTTCATTAATTCCATTATAGCCATTGGCAATGTGATGCTGCATTGATTTATCATCCCAGCAAGCGAGAAAATTTTCATTTCTGTCATTGCAGCTTTTGGTCCTGGAATCAGCATCAGCAACGTCAGAGCTTGGATTGTTAGAGATGCTGCTAAAATGTTGATTATTCTCCCAGCGTTCCTTCAAACTCAGATTAAACATGGAGTATTTTGGATCTCCGGTCACTTCTTTGACGATTGTCAAAAAGCTGGGAAGTCGCTTATCCAATTCTTCGTTCGACAATGTGCTGTAAGTTTCCAGCAAAATCAGTCCCTGACAGCGCTTGTGACACTTTTCATAAATGTCCATCTGGAAGTATTGATCATTAAGTAGAAAACAGCGACGTGTTTTGGTGATTTCCTGATGATGGTTATCACGTTGGGACAACATAAGCGTATAGTCCCTTCCAGTTAACGTTGTTCGCTTTTCTACAGATTGCCCATGGACTGTTTGCCGAATAGTATGTGTGTAACTCCAGTGATCCTTGTACCCACGTTTCCTCAACCGCACCTGCACACTTTTGTCGTGCGAACGCAAATAGTTGTGGATAACCTGGAAGTCTCGGAAATCCACTGGAAACTCCGAGTCCGCTGGTAAGGGTCCCTGGACAAGGAACTTGACTTTCCTTGCGTTGGTCTGAAGTCGGTCATGTACCTCAATACCAAGTTTGATGCAAACGCTTTGAATCATACGATTCAACTTTGTCTCAAAGTCCGTAGAGTTGTCAATCATGTCAAAGTACGGGTGCCCAACCCAGGCGTGAGCTGCTCGATTGTCCAATTGCATAGCCATCTCAATGGGTTCACTTCTGCAAGAGTGATCCTCAAGCGAGTAAAATTTCTCGGCCCCGTTGGCAGCAGAAACCATATGAATAACTTGGTTATAACGGGTGTCTCTCAGTTCCACATCGTTCCAATTGTTCCTTTGAAGGATGTCATCCCACTGCTCGGTAGAAATGAAGGCGGATGCGTCCATTGCTCCGCGGTCGCAAACGATGAGAACATCTCTGTTCAAAGCTTCTGCAACGCTGAAGAAAGTGTTCTCGATTTGGATCATGGTGCGAAGCAACTCCTCCTGAAACTTCACCCCTTGTTCTTCATTCAGCTCTGGAAATTTGATGCCACCTCCCAGGAGAACAGTGGCTGTCTCAGGAACTCGAAGGACCTTCCATCCCAATTTCTCGAAAAAGCTGCAGAGCCGAGCTTGGCCTGTTGTTTTGCCTCCACAGGGTCCTTAAAAACGTCAAATTATAATTTTTAAAAAAAATGTTTGCTGCATTCAACTTCTTAAAATGCATTCATTCTATATTGTATACATATATGTAAAGTATAGCATACCTCCAGTGAGGACAACCTTGTAGATCTTCTTTTGTCGCGGTGTAAATTCACTTCCCATCGTGCAATAATTACTGCAACGGTAGTCCCCTGATAAAATGGATGGCTGTTGTTGTTTTGTGTTTACTGGTAACCTGATTTTGTTTAGGAATACTGTTGTGGCACTTGATGTGACTCGCTTTGTAACCTGTTAACCAGTAAAATTACATTTATTATTAATTAATCTTTTGACACCACTCAAGTTAAGAAAGGGAAGCGCACACTGCACACAAGTTTTTGTTTTAGAAAAGAAATGCTGTGCTAAGGTAGGTACTCCAAAATTAGTGCCCATCCTTCGGAAGCAATTCATCACCAATTGCTGTGATACAAATGTGTAGCACATCTCTTTGTTGGAGTTCGTGCAAAAATTCAGGTTTCATCAAGAAAGTGATATCTGTGGAGTTTTGAGTAAACTTTTTTTTACATACCCTGTGTAGTTGCCTGCAGTGATTTGTTAATTTAACAGCGAAGATTTTGGAAGAAGTCAGTTTAAAAAACGTACAGTATCTGATAGTGTCCACGCTTCTTTAGTTAGTTAATGACTTGCCGCATTTATGTATGTACCTATTATAAGTATACTAGTATGAATGACTGGATTCCTTGACTGAATGTGTGCTTGCAAAGCCACAGACAATAACAGGTTTTTTGAGTAGTTATATAGAAAATTGTGTTTTCCTTGCCACAACACCTCACACCTGCGTCGATTAGTTTGAATGACTAATAATTAAAAGACAATTAGTTGTTATTGAGCCGTTTCGTGAGGGGTTTGCTGCGTATGCAGCAGACATTTTACTTTAAGAATCCTTAAAATTGGATGCTTGACAAACTAGTTGTTTTTAGCTTCCGAAAGCAATTGTCGCAATCCTGTTGCAGTATCATTTTTACGTTGGCTATGACTATGACTTCATAGACACTTTTCATAAACTTTTTGACCATGATTCCTAGAATGCCAAACAATTGATTTGGCAGATAAACCTTTAGTTCTCAGAACTGAATTTCCAAGTATGTTCATGATGCTGATTGCAGTTTGCAACACTACAATATTTTTTGTCTACTTGTCCAATGCCACTTTTAGAAATGAAAAGAATATGTGAAAAACAAGGTGAAAATTGTAAACCTATATATGTAACTACGAAGTTGAGTCAGAATCTCATTTTCCTTCCTGTTGTGGTTTACATGCTATTGTATGTATTTTACTTGCTACATATAGTAGCAACAGCAAGTATCAGGTATTCTTTTGTAAGTTCACGCACTTCTATGGTGTAGCAAAGTATGTAGGGAGCCTATGAAAGAAATCAAGTACCAAGCATGCCTTGTGCACATGCACGCCTAACGTAAAAGTGAAATTCAGTATATACCCGGACGGAGAAGAGTCCCCGTGAGTTAAGGACAACAGCCTTTTGTGTACCTAACCATATGTCTATGCGTGGGAAGTGGAATATATATTTATATAAGCTAATTTGCATTGCTCATATAAGTACATGATATATATAAGAATGAGCACAGTAGCAGCAGCTGCAAGCAGCATGCTTTCTTCTCTGCATAGTGTACTTATCTCATAGAATGAACGACCACGATGTTATGTGCAAAATTACACAAAAATTAGATATTGAAAGATTTCTCATAATACCCCCAAAATATGAGTAACAAGTATAGGCATGCAGTCTACTTAGGTCTTGTTCAGTTCACAGGATATAAAGATGGAACTCCACAAAATACATGTGCTTGTGAATTTATAATCATGCACACAATAATTATAATGCATACATATTGCTTACGCAAATGCAATAAATTGATCTTAAAAATGTCCTTCAAACATCATCAACGCTTAATATAGCTTCCATCCACCCATGGATGAGGCTGTGAATGTGATGCTGAATCACATGGCAAATCAAACCCTCCAAGTCATCCAAGTGTATTTGTAATAGTAAAAAAGATTCTTCGCACATGGTGGCAGGCAGGCATACATATTTCGCACGTAATACAATATTCGCTTAGTATGCATATTATTTTCTGTACATAATTTAGGACTCCGTATAATGTTGAGTTTGCAAAAACTCTGGCTCAAATTACAATTCTCAGCTTCACCTCGTTTCACGCTCACTGCTGGAATTCAACTTGTGAATGCATGAATTACAATGAGAACGAGCGGTGACGATGATGTTCGGTAGCTGAGGTGAAGATATGCTTCGCTTCATTTCATATGATGCTTCAAATATAACACACTTGAGTTTTGCATGCATTGTACGCAGAAAAAACACCTTCACAGAACTGAGAAGGTTGTGTTGTGTGTATTGTAGTTGTAGTAGACTCTAGAAGCAGGTGGGGTGATATAAAACACACCTCAACTTCATGCTGGTATATCACAAAACAATTACATTTCAATTGAAATTACACTGATATCGTGTCCAAAACTAAGTAATCTGGTCCGAACCAGAATGGCACATGCAAAAGTATATAATATTGTATGTGTTAAATAATTTGCCATAAATGATACTGAAAATGGTCATCATAACCTTCAGTCATACGAAATCATAGATAAAACTATAATAGACGAAACTCCAGGCAGGTTGACACCTTCAACATTTTCGCAGAATCTATTTTTTAGCATACTCATCAAAGATTCAATTCAATCATTGATATGGATGATATGATAAATAAAAATTATTACCCCCAAATCAAAATGTATACATTGAGCTCACTTTGAGAATGCAGATAGGATATAGATGTTCAAACTTTTGGCTAAAGGTTAAGGTTAATATAGGCTGGGACTAGGTTTAATATGTTCCGTTCCACACGGGTGTACCCTCATTCACCAAAAAAAAATTTCAAGGCAAATCGTATGCTGGATTAAGTTGAAAACTTAATACTATCAAATGGAATGGAAACACGTAAAATCAATAGAATTCAATTTATTCTCACGGCTATGTAGGCGAATAAAGAACCTCAATGATCATGAATCATGATCACATTCATCTACAGTCTGCAGACATAGACAATAAAAAGGTGCCATTTGGATCGTTATATCCATGTAGTTTGGTCAGTTAGTCAGTATTATGTTGTATGTACCTAATTTACACATTACAAATACTTTGGTCTTGAGTTATATGAAAACATTATATATATGTATATATATTTTATATTTCATGTTAACCTACGCTTTACTTAGGGCTTATTTGAAAAGCCACCACATATTCGTTACGCACATCAAACAAAAGCAGAATTTAACAAGTTTTCACAGAAGTCGAGAGACTGCTAGTATCAGTCAAGTACAGGAAGTAGGCTTTCAAAAGTCATAAAAATATCTGCAGACGGTTTTATGAGCATTTATGCATGTAATCTTTTGCAAATGTCATTAAAATATTATATTCGTGCTTGCTAATATCCGTATTATATTTCATTCCTGCAAAGCAAACTCAAACTGATGACTCAAAGACGGATGTCATTTCGCTAGTAAATCTGTTTGTACATCGGGTAAGTATTTAATACTGAATGCTGACGCATTGTCCTTCTTTTGTCTTTAGTCGGCGGCTGTCAACTTTTCAGTTCTCGGGTATCAAAAGCGATGGAAAATTTTTTAGTGCTTCATTTTTTTGTCTGTTTTATACATGCTTAATACTTCTCCTGGTGAATGCTGTAGTGTTCAAAATTGCTGTCTTTCCTAGCTTCAAGACCAAGGTAAAACACCATCATATCAGAATGGAAAATATGTGTTGTTATGCATAGTAAAAGCAGCGTGGCTTCTATGAAATGCATTAGGTGCAGTAGTTAAGCTTAATGTGCATTGTTTAATGAACTGATCCTCTGTACCATATCGTGTTTGGCATGATTTGGTTCTGGTTTTCAGCTTTAATACTTAGACTTTTCAACCTTTACAAAGTAAAATCCACAAATACAGTACTTGAGTAAGATGCATCAAAGCTATCTTACGTCACGTATGAACTAAGAACGGATGATTGCATGCAATGTTCTTCCTTCTTCCATTTCATGGTATCAAATACTAATTCCAATTTCTGGACTTTGATCTTTTTATCAATATCTTTAGCTATTAATA
Source organism: Orchesella flavescens (assembly GCA_964034955.1). NCBI lineage: Eukaryota > Metazoa > Arthropoda > Collembola > Entomobryomorpha > Orchesellidae > Orchesella > Orchesella flavescens. The sequence goes on along the minus strand of OZ035956.1, from coordinate 28,935,200 downwards.
TAGCCAGAAACCGTACTTAGAGATATGAATAGCTTTTGTTTAAGAACGCAACACACATAATATCGTGTGTACCAGTCATATCTCCTGGAAAAATCCAGGAGATATGTATGCATACCAAACTGTTTGTCGAAATAGTATGTTTTTTAATTCTTTGGTTCGTATAAAGTAACTTACTTTTGTATAATCGTATAAGTTAGCTGGTCTGTTTGGTGAAACAAAGGATAACAAGCGCTATGTTTCAGTATCAAGAAATATGATATGTCAAACTAAAGCCATAAAACTTTTCCATAATATGGCTTCAGATTAGAAATTACACGACATTGCATGTTTTGTGGAAACTTATATGCATTAGTCACCACTATATAAGCATATAGGCATTTGTAATAAAGACGTACGTAAGGACACATATTCGTATGAAATATAGTTTAATTTTTCAGAATCCAAGTCAAAAGCCTAGTTTATACTTCTGCTAGTCAACTATAAACGAGTGTGAAAACAAAGTCAAAAGTAGCATTGTATTAGAGATAAAACTTTGGACAGCTATGATTTCAAAATAAGTTTTATAAATTTTTCAGTGAACCAGAACCAAGAGTTGGTAAAAGTTGTGAATGAAGTATTACTAGACTTTGTGGATACATGCAGATATGTGCACGAAAATATTATGAAGATTTAATGCAATGCGACGTAGAGCATCAGAAGCCATGAGCATGATGACTCGCTCTACTCCAATCAGACAAAACAAGTTTTTATAGTTAAACTATGAAGTAAGGTCAACCAGGTTTATCTTTGACTGGATGCCTGAATGACAACCAACGTACTATGTACATGCCAGTTCACTCCATTGATAACCTATGGGCTAGACAATAGCAACCATGAGCCATCGTACATTGTACCCACTATAAAAAAATATAGTCATTTAGTCGACCTTGCTTTGTAGCAACCAGTACCGTACCATAACATTCATGGATTTACGATTTATGCTCGCAATATAACATGGAGTATTCGCTATTTGTGTAGTACTTATTTTCAACTATCATTAATTGCCTCTAAACTACCTTCACTTTCTCTGTAATATAATGCAAAACTAAATTTTCTTTGGTATTATTAGGCAGCACACGCAATGCCATGTTGAGCTGTTCAATTAACCTAAACCTTTTTTACTCACAGTTTGCAATCTTGAATCAAACTAAAGTATTTTGAAAGAAGGAATACTCATACCATATTATATCAGTTTAAGGAATTCAATAGGCAATGTCGAAAATTCCACATTATCTCACGTCTCAGAAACTCAAAAAAGTAGTATCTTGATAAGATAAGGCACGCTTTGCTTCTTGTTTTTATGTACCTCATGCAAGTTGAAAGGGATTGTATCAATATCAATTTACCCCAACCTTGAAAAGAAAGAAACACTATGACTTGTAAAATTGAGTAATTAATAATTATAACTTACGTGATGCGGCAGAAAAAGTTTACTGTCCAAAATGTCAACAATTCATAGTACACAAATTATTTCTGCACTAGTTTTAGTTTGTAGAGAGTATTGTATCAAAGTATTACGTGTATTTCTATATGGAATGTTAAACTCGTAGGTGAACGAATGTTGAAGAAGATCAAGATTTGTGAAGGTCCTGTGGACCGGTCGACAAACAACCGGCAACTGTCAGGCAGGTGCAGTAGTTAATGTGGTTTTGAGCATTTCTTTAGAACTTCACCAACAGTGAGTTCAGTAGTGGTGCAGTGCAACCAGCAATAATAACATTTTCACTCTGCGTCGCCTTGTGGCTTGGCTTGTGGCTGTGTATCCGATTCTTTACATCGCAACAGTAACAGTACATCATGTCTCATGCATGTGTGTGCACATCACATATAGTACCCAAGCTAAACTGGATGTAATGTTGATGCTATGAATGTACAAAGATATTCATTTCCAAAATCCAAACCCAAGAACCCAAGTCTCAGATTCATTCTACACGTTTCAAGCTTCCATGAGTTTATGTTGTATATAATAATTTAGCGCTGATATATTTGATACAGCTAACTAAACCCCATTTTTAAAAATTTTCATGTTATTATTGGGACTGGTCAATCCTCCAGTTCAAAAGTCAGAAAATAGAAGGTGTTAATAACCTCAATAACTTAGAAATATTAGTCTTCATACATATTATTTTAGGTAGTACACTCCTTCCCAAAATACCTAGTAAGCATGCCGCGATGGCGATAACTTTCTGTTCAGCTCTTTCCTCGGCAATACGACATTGTCTTTCCTGTTTTTGATTTAGATGTAATGTAATGTAATCATCAAATACGTAAACTGTTTGGGGGGTGCGATGGATAGGAAGACTACTTTTAGAACTACTTGTTTGCACATAATATAGAAATAAATGAATTACATCAACTTTACGAAGTAGAATGACGTAGTTAGTTTGACTTAAGTTGCTACTACATAAACTCAGAGGAAATGAATTTTTGTTTTAGGTTTTGAGAGAACATGATATCATGATTTTCTAATATGTGATTGACAGCCACCAGACTATATAATATTTCCAGAGAGAATAGCAAGTTGTGAGTTTCATAAGTAAGGTTACTCTTACGACTTTTGTTACCCTTTTGATCTCGACAAATCATTTTTAAATGTAATTTAAGGCACAAGCCGACTTCCCATTAATGACATTGATGAAGTGTTGAGTTTTAATAAAACTGCAAACATATCTCGTACCCATACTTTAAACAATATATCATTTGATTGATGTCAAAATGACATATAAAATTAACGGATGAAAAAGCTGGATATCATAGTTCTATATTTATCTATGTGTAGTCACGTTATTGTACTTGTATTGAACACCCTTTTTGTAATACAAGTTCTTTGAGACTTTAATCACGGCGACTGAAATAAGTCAAGAATAATATAGGTTCAAGGCAGTAGGGATCAACGAGCAACGAAATGTTAGTTTTTCTTCAGCTAGGGGTAAAATGCGTCGCTATTTGGTTAACAGGTACATAATAAGTAAGAAGCAAGTAGCCAAGGACAAAAAATATTCAGGGACAAAGGTCATCCGAAGTTACATTCTACAGAAGACATTTTACATGACATTTCATGATGTTCTTATGTAACAATTTTACGCATAATCATGATCCAATGAGCCAGACTATGGACTATGGACGTATAACGTATGTATGTATTTCAAGGCTTGAAATTCAAGCACATGGAGCACAAAATTGAGCCAAGTCTGACGAGGAATTAGATGGAGTTTAAGGTAAAGGTAAAGCTTGGCAAGTGTAATTTGATTATTACTAGCTTATTCCATTTTGTCAATCATTCATTCATATCCTAATCTGTTGTCTGTTTGTGCAACAATGCAAACGTCTCTGACACTTGAAACAGAAAAAGCTTCTAAGTGTGTATTCTTAAGGACAAGCGATGTAGATTTAAAAATGTTTGTGTGTAAGGCATAAGGGTATTGGCAAAGGTAAAACTTTCAAACACATATTTACATACGTAGTGAAGTTAGTTTAGGGCAGAACCACAAAGGTTACAAAAAACCAATACGCATGTTAGTTGATGTTGCTAGTCTAGTTCAGGCAGTTGGTGTGGCTCATTATGTATATCCGTCAAGCAAGTCATCCTTGAGTAAATCAATGTCGGATTCAAGCCCAAATGATAAGTTTACTATTATAATGGTTAGGTAATAACCGGTTTATTATATCATTTTGTAAGAATTAATCCGATTTATTAATTTGAGACTTCATAAAAAGACCAACCAGACAAACCGGACAGAGATGAGACCGTTCGGAGTATTCAGTCTTAAAAATTAACTTAATTCTTTTTGCTCTACACACACAAAAGTGAAGAGGAAGACGATTTACTGGTTCATTAACTAGATTGAGAGAAATTTTGATCATGCATGGATCGCATGCTGGTTTCTGACTCTTTTGCAAAGAGACCAGAGAGTACCTCATGCATTATTATGTACTTTTTTAAACTTCAATTTGCAATGTGCATAACAATATCTACAAAACTGCAATGCAAAAATTGAGTATAGTGTAGAGAGAGCATATTGTATCTGTTGATCTCACAATTTCACTGACGCTTTGTACAACAAATACCAGCGGTGAGCATAAATCCAGCAAGCTGCAACTATAGTATGTGCATTTTTTGCAATAGCGCTATCATCATAACCAGAATTCATTCGCCGGAATCTCGACTGCCTAATTTTTAATGACAGACGCAAAGTACAATGTAAATTGCAAATACCACAATACGAAAAATTTGTCAGCCATGAATGAATGCAATATGAAGTTTCAGTGATGACTGCTTGATGACAAATTCGTATTACTTTGTCAGCTTATCCTAAATACTAAATACTAGCTTCAAAAAAGGCAATAATGCTAGGAGTTCATTACCCTTTGCTTATTACCAGCACTTAATTAATTTCGTGGATTTTTTTAATTACACGCTATGACTCCATTACTTTGTTGAAGAACTTATAGTTAGCATTAGTGAGTCATATTTATGCTGACGTAATAGTTTCTGTTTGCTTACTGGACAATGGACATACATGTAAGCGTGTTTGATGATAGTACACTTCGCATTTATATATTTGCAGACTTGCTGTTTTTTAGCTGGCAACTAAAATTACGACAATGTATGTGGGTGGAATGTTTAATACGAAGAATAAAAATTTGATGCTTGAATGTCGGCCATTTTCATAATGCTAACGGATATACTATACATTTAGTAGTACTTACTATTTTATCAAATAATTGAAAACAATTTTTATGTATATAATGTTTCATGGATTTTTATCCGACGATGCCAGAAATTTGCTATTATACTTGGTATGCAACTCATGGACCTCTGCACATTTGAAGTTGTATTTACAGGGGTCTTTGAATTGCTAACCACGTAGAATAGTTTAAATTACACGAGTACTATATGTAGAAAATTGAATTTTAAGCTCGCCAAATCTTAACTTGATGAAGACATTGTGTCATGGTCTACTTAGAAGGCTCAAAGTTCACTCTCACAATCAGAATTAGTCACGAGAACAGTAAAATATGTATCAACAACGAATTGAATTCTGCAATCATGCGACGTGCGGAATTGTATTAGAAATTTTCATACTTTGAAAGGTTTGTTTTACATACTCAAAACAGTTTATTTGACAAAATCTTAGATTCGTAGTTTAAGTTTTACTTCACTTAAGTGAAAGTTCGTCATGAACAAAACAAAACAAATTATTATTAATAAAAACAAAGTTTTCAAAAATTAAAATTATAACTCTATTTATATAACGCAAAGGCACTTGATAATAATTTATATTTCAAAAGAAATCTATTGCAGAAGCACGTTTGATAATTGAAGAAGTTTTTGGAGTTGCAGGTGATTTCAGTAAGCCAGTGATGGGAGCTTTATTTTTATCGAATGGGATCGCAGGACTACGAGCGATGGATACCGGATAATCCGCGTGTTCTGTCATTTAAGGTTAAAAGAAAATTAGTAAAATCCAGTTATAAATTACTAAATAATAAAATGCAAGTTATCTTACCATGTTCTAAATTTTTAGCAAGAACGAAGCTGACTCTTTTATTGGCTGATCTTGTTAGACTGGTATTTGGAGAGTTGCATTTGTTTACTGGAGTCTTTAAAAGTTCTGATACACGACGATTTTTTCCTTTAACTTTTAATGGTGTTGTATTGCCTGCTTGCTCAGTTCCAGTAACCGAATTACGCTTACTTAACTTTTGACGCTTGATTACTATTACTTGCTCCGCTTCCGGATTATTTTCGGATATTTTACTCTTGCTAGGATTTGTTGTATTCACTGAACCTTCATTGGCAACTTCATCAGCTTCTACTTCAACAACAGTGTCCCATTTCCTTTTTTTGTCGTTTTTTTTCTTTGATTTGTTTTTCTTTGTCGCACTGTCCATAATGCTAGTATCAGTAGTATCATTATCTGAAGCCTGAACTTTCTGTACATCACTATCCATTTTATTGTCTTCTGATTTTCCTTCCACTTCGGATTCAAGATAGCTCATGTAGTTATCTGTCGCATGGTCCATTAACGTTGAATCCTTAAGGTAAACGGAATCGTCTTCGCTTCCAACTCCATCCAGGGAAAGACGTTTCTTGGCTTCACGTTTCCTTTCCTTTTTGGTTTTTCTTCGCTTTCCTGCACCAGCATCCGTTTCCGCATTTAATAAACGCTTAGCAGCTTTATTAACCTCTTTACGCGGAATAGCTGGCTTTCTGCTATCTTCCTCAGGAACTTCAAATGGATATTTGCCATCGGATATTTCTTTAAACCTGCAGTACACAAAATGTTTAGGTCATGTTTCTCAAAGAGCAGAAAGATAAAACAATGATTCACGAATTATGATTCTTACTGTGAAGCTAGACTGTAAAGAATCCTGCGATTTTTCAACTTGACGTCCTTCTGTCCACCATATTCTATTAGTTTCTGATGTAGTTTTTCATAATCCACGTCCAGTTGCGGTAAAATAACATCAACACCAGCCCTAGGATCAAGTGCACCATTTTGTTCACTCATGTCAATGTCGTTTTCCTCCTCGTTCATTAAAAAGTCATCTTCTCCGTTGGAGTCTCCTTCTTCCAGATTTTCTTCATCGAGTTCCTAAAACCAATGTTAGAAATAACAAATAGATAGTAGTAATGCCACAATATAATGGAAAGGGAATTATTTAACTTCATTCCATAATACAACAATGGGTTGTACAAACCTCTATTTCTTCGAATCCTCCATAAGCCAACTGCTCTTGATAATCGATTCCCACATCACTTTGACGCATTAGGTGATTAAATATTCTTTCTCGTATTTCACCAAGTAGCCTTTCATCATTATTATAGCCTAGTTCATGGATAAATGGAACAAGGATTTTTGAAATCTTTTGAAATTTTAATTGCTGTCCGCCGACTTTTGCTAATTCTTCCATGAATACGTCTGTGAAATGGATTTGAAGCCCTAATGGAGCCATTGCTACATTTGTTGTTTGCTCCTGCTTCTTTGATTTTGCAGCTGGGAAGCGATTGAATATGTAGATCGATATAATCTTGAGGTATCCTTCGAGAATATCATTATGCCAGTTCTTATCAGCCACCACTAATAGGCTTTTCCTGAGAAACCTTCGAAACAACTGTAACATAACAAAACAAAACAACATGTTATAGGATTTTTCACCTTTAAAGCATTTAAAAAGTTGACATAATTTCTAAAAATGTGTGTTTTTACATTACCATCATAAACTTATCCATTCTGAATCTGTCGATCCAATTCCATTCTCTCGACATTGTTCTGAGAAACCATTCTACAAAGAGAAGGAACGGTGCAGTTTTAGAACTAAAGAGGTTCTGCAAATCCGATATTGATTCCGCCAATTGTTCCTAGTAAAACAATAATTCATCATTAGAATGGACTGTGCCAACTTTTACATACTAATAAATGATTAGTAATAATCATTTCAAACGACGAGACAGGAAGCTCATAGAAAAGGAATTTGAAATATTTTAGTGTTAGCATACCTGAGGCAAAGGCTTATCTGCCATCCACATACAATAAAACAGTGCCTTCCAAACTCTTACGAAATTGGGCTCCACCATAGCTCTGCATTCTGTAAACAAACATACAAAAAACAATTCACGTAAGTTCCATTCAACTCTACTCCTCTGCAAAACATTGAAAAATAGAAGAAAAAAATAGCTGCATTTAACCTGAATCGTCAGGGACCGATTGAGCAAGAACATTCAACCACTTCTTCAACTTTCTAAATGTCTTCTTTCGAACAGCAGGGTCATTCCCAGCCAAACGCCTAACCATAGTCAACTCCGATGCCGTCATTCCCTCCATGCAGGATGTATCCTGAGACACCATCGGGGTTGAAGGCTGGACATTGTCATCTTTCTTCAATTTTTTCTTTATACTCATTTCTTTCTTTACAACACCATCACTTTTATCCATACGTTTATGTTTTGAAGCACTTTCACCAGCAGCGCTTGCCATTTTGGAGTAAAAACACAGATACGGTCAGGTCAAGGTCAACAGTACATAAATTGTATTGTATTGGGTGTCAATGTAGGAACACGGCTCTGTAAAAAAGTAGAATATATATATATATAAACGCACGCTCTCTTAACTTCCGAATTGCAATAAACTATTTCTAATTAGTATTCTTTGAATACACCGTGTTTATCAATGAGCGCTTTTGGGTTTCATTCCCATGCGTGCAGCAGAGTTAGTAATGCAATGAAATGCATCCAAAATATTTCCATCCCTCAGCTCACGCTCATGCTGCTTTATCTGTTTTGCGCGTATACATAAGGAATTACGATGGTCTCTAGAATTACGTACAGTAGTATGAGTATGAGATAGGATGCATGTTGCCCCAAACACACGTTCAGTTAGACGCAGACGAGAAGTAAGTGTACAAAGTATGCGTGCAAATGCACTTTAAGGGTTTTATTGGTTTGGGGTTTTGAAAGGAGTTTTTATCCTTATAGATCCTTTTATAAGATTGTATCTCGGTTTGGCAACACACGTATTTTATACGTTTTGGCAACACAAAAAAAGGGCTTGAATTAAGCCTTTTTGATAATGGCGAACACTCAAAACCCAAAGTATGAATTTTGGCGAAAATAAAAACTCTCAATATGAGCTTCATTTATATTATAATACAAGTCATTTTTTTATATTTTATATTAAATTCTGATAAACATTAAATCGTATACAGGTACTGTAACAAAAGTCAGGATATTTTTTCGATTTTCTATAAGACTAAAAATAACATTTCACCAAATTTTGAATGATTTACACATTATAAAACGTATAGATAAGTTGAAAGAAGTCAACGCAAAGTTGGAACTATTAAAATAAAGTTAGAAATCCACTCGTAGAAACTGCCATTTTCCACGTCAACATATATACCACATAAATTATAAAGTTTAGCGTCTCGATTTCTGTATTTTTTTCTCTGTAGTGGAAGCTCATAAGCTAATAGCTCCTTAGTACCGAGGTATCTAATTCGCCTCAACCTATTTTCAGCTTTACTTTGCTCGCTCCTAATAATGATGGGAACGTCGGGAACGAGAAGCAAGCCAAAATAGTTGCTTTGTATTTGCCTTCCAAAAGTTTTCGCCAAAATGCATATTTGTGAATTGGGGCTCATTTTCAAGTTCGCCAGTATTCAAATTTTTGGAATTTGTTTGATTTTGGCGAATTTGAATTTTTTGTGGAAATCGTGTTCGCCAAACCGAAAGACCACCTTTTATAACACATTTTACAAGCAAAGGGTGCACAAAAGTTGTAAGGACTTGAGGGCATTTCGTTTCCCAATATATTTCCATGCACTTTCTGATGAGAGCAACTCAAATGTATTCTTTGACTAATGATCAAACAAATGCATAGAGAACATTTGCTCAAATAAATAGACATTTATTCGAGCTTAAAATAGACGATTTGTAGTTGACGCACTTGCACTTACATCAAATATGTATGAAAACATTAATTTAATTACATAGAATATGCTGATATCTCGGTCATGGGATTACAAACTTCGAATGCTACCCTCTGTCTACAGTCTATCTTGAATAGTATCAATCAAACCTCAAATTATAGCATTTGACAAATAATACTCTTGATGGACTTCCAGTCCTGACCTAGAGCAAGGTTCCTATTTCTTGATAAGAGATGATATCATCCTATCCTAACGCTGAATAATAAGCAATCACACTTGTGTCTTTAATCGGAAAAGGGGGGATTTATTTAATCACTCAAACTTTCCATGATAGAGGTCAACGGTAACAAAAGGAGGTTGAAATGTTCTATACGGTTCTTGCGATACCAAACACCGATGGGAATGAATAGGCATCGATAATTTTTTCATTTTTGAACACGGCCTGAGAAATTTTTGACATAGGGCTTCCTGTATGCTGCAGCCAATGTTTCCTGTAAAGGCACCAACCCAAAAAATGTAGGATTTATGAAAGATCAGAGGATGAGTCAAAAGTAGAAGAAGTAAAATACAAGGCACGTTACGGTACAACTACTAATGACACTTACATTTGATCGATAGCTGGTCTTGGTCCTTCCATGCTTCCAGATACCGTTCCAGCACTTGTATTCCGACAAAATCCTCTAAGGCTAAGTTTATTTCCTTGGTCCTGAGTGTACTGTAAAGTGAAGTAACCACATGAGTAAGTAAATGGACTTGAAACGGTGTAAAATAATATGAAATTGAACAATGGTAAATTGTGTACACCTCCACCTAAGATTCTTCATCAGATAAAGACTTTCATCTTACCTTACGAAAAAATACACCTGTAAAGCAGCAACAAAGCAGTTAAACTAAAAGCGATCAAGTCGTATGATACAAAATTAAATGATACTTCTTATTGGCCATCGGCTTACCTTGAACACGTCCAGAAACTTCGAAATCAACATGTACTAGCTCCTGTGACATGGTTGTTGTTGGGAACTTCCACTCCTTAGATTCTTCAGATTCCGATTCTTCCGAGTCTTCTGCAGTAGCACGCAGGTATGTAAAAGCTATTATAGATAGGGTGATGATGACGCAAACAAAGCGCTTCTGGTGGTTCATTATAAAGAACGGTTATTTAAAATATTTTTTCGCTTATTTAACATAGCCTATATAAGCGTGCACTGTGCACTTCTACAACTTTAATCGTTCATTTCATAAGGTAAAAAATGTTGATAGCGGCGAATACCTTTTAACTACGTGCAGATTCATTTAAGCTTACATTCTTATGTTGTGTAACAATCAACGGAATAATTATTTTCAAGAATCTCGAGTAGTCAGTATAGTGGTGTTTCACAAGTTATGATGCTCTATTATCAATCAAACAATTACGAATGGCAATGTTTTAAACGCATTTATACACAAAGTCAAAAATGCATACACTTAAAAGAGTGCTTTCATGGACTTTTTATGGAACAAAACCATATGATTCTGGATAGAAATATCTTTTCTTTTAGATACAAAACCGGTCGTATCTGCTGAGTTGTGCAATGTAAACTTTGGGATGTGAACTAATGTAGATACATTAGTATCCGGCCGGCATCTGCATCTATTTTATATAGCAAAGAGCCAAGTGAGAGTAAACGGTTGATATGAGTTGAAGAGAGGTGCATTTACAGAAATTCCAATGGTAAGATAGGAATAGTTTTAAATTATCATTCATTTGTTATTCATTATCTAATTGAGGTTTGAGTGGACAGGAAGATAAAGATATTTGTGGAGTTCCCCTTGTTATATATTAGGGACAAAGTATGAAGTAAGACCTCACTACGTACTTAAAAACTGAACAGAAATTGACAGGTGTGTCATTTTTAGCAGTGGAACCTTAGGACTTAGAACTGCAGCTATTTTACAACTAATGTTTTTGGAGTCAAAGTCGAAAAGGGTCTACTTAATTACTAGGTGGTTTGGAAGGACTGTATTGTTTGCAGAGTCTCTTGTTCTTGAGATGAACATATCATGTCATATTCAATATTATCTCTCATTATTTAAAATCACAGAAGAACTCAAATGTCGAAAGAATTATGACTTATTTTTGGAATTCAATTTAAGTATTGGAGATTGAACTTTGTCAACTGGGGCAAATTAGCCCATCACTATTACTTACGGTTGAACAATGATGAATGAAAGATACATATTTACATAATAAGTCGGCGGTCGTACTCAATGGTCAACAGTTTATTTTCTTTCTTGTATTTTGTTTTATAGTTAACTCTTTGAATTTATCTTATCCGGAGGACTCCCCCAGCGTTTTTCTTATTACCTGAGTTTTACGGTTAGCAGAAGGGTGGAATTGGAAAACTTCGTAAACTCATTCATTCGTCAGTCAGTGTAGGCAGGTATTTATGTTGTATGTGATGAAATTCGTTATCTTATAAAAGTTATGTCAAAGAAATCTGCTTTTGGGGTAGTTAGGGTTCTTAATCTCGCACGTAGACATTACCAAACCAACAGTGGCTCAGTTCTATTTAATTTCCCTGTTCAAGCTTCACGGACCTGTGGTGGCAGTTCCAATTTCATTCATCATCAAATCAAGAGTAGACGTAGCTGGAACAACTTAACATCCTGCAATCCAAGGACACAATTTCTTAATAAATCTAGGTTGATAGAGGTAAGGGTAAGTAATTGTTTTAAAATAATTTTGTAGTAGATATCAATTACTCATACATACTCACTAACTACCAAAACTATGACACATACGATTGTGGAATTTTATTTTCATAGCATCAATTTACCAAGATGTCGTCGGTTGCAAACGGGAAAACAACTATATTCAAACGGCTGCCTCAAAAAGTAGTTCCAGTAAACTATGACCTTACGTTTGAGCCGGACTGGACTAATCATACATTTGAAGCAACTGCTGCAATTGAAGTGCAAGTAAGTCATGCTATATTAAGTATATTATATGCTATGCCTTTCTATACTATGTGACAGCGATATGTATGAAGAAACTCGGCTAATTAATCCTTTTGAATATCGACATCCTTATAGGTGAAGGAACTAACGGATGTTGTGGTCGTCCATGCAGTGGATTTTACCATTGGGAGCATTACATATAGAGGAAAGGATGACGATGAAAAGTTGGAAGCCGAAATTTTCATGTTGGATGTTGAGCAAGAAATTCTCAAGATTAACTTTACTCGGCCTTTGCTTCAAGGATTTGGAACGTTGACCATTGCTTACAGTGGTAAAGTTAAAGACAACTTGAGAAGTTTCTTTCGATCAAAATACAAGGGTCCAAATGGTGAGGAACGCTTCCACTATGCAACAAAATTTGAACCAACATATGCACGGTAAGTTTAATATGAGGCAAAGTTCATATCCGTTGCGCCTTACTGATTCTAATGAAAATAACACTACTACTGTATACTATCAATATCAAAGTATGGTTTCTTATTTTTTAGGGGCTGCTATCCTTGCTGGGACGAGTAAGCTGTCAATATTTTATTCACTTATCTTAAGGTATCTGTTTTTCAATTGAATATTTTTCATTACATTCATAATTCATGTGATTATTTTCTGAAAACAGGCCAAGTGTTAAAGCTACGTATGATATCACGCTGGTCGTCCCAAAGAATTTGGTTGCGCTTTCAAATATGGTATGGTAGTATGTTGTAATAAGATTTAGTATTATTGAGTTTCGTAAATTGAAATACAAATCATGATTACTTGATTATAAAAACTTGCTTTTCCCTTGTAGCCTGTTAAAACTGATACACCACACCTTACAAACATTGATAAGAAAATCGTCAAGTTTGAGGGCAGCGTCAAAATGTCAACTTATATTATGGCATTTGCAATTGGGGAATTTGATTTCGTGGAGGATAGAACCCCAGACGGGATTTTGTGTCGTGTATACACCCCAGTGGGGAAAAAAGAACGGGGAACTTTTGCCCTCGAAGTAGTAATGAAATCTTTAGCCTATTACAAAAAATATTTTGGAATACCATATCCTTTGCCGAAAATGGACTTGTTAGCTGTAGCAGAGTTTGGAAGTGGTGAGGAAACATTTAATTTTTCTGATTTATCTTATGACAGGCATTAGGTAGCAAAATAAATAAACAAAATTATGGTTTCAAATGGTCTAGGTGCGATGGAAAATTGGGGTCTTGTCATTTTTCGTGAAAATAGACTTCTTGTAGATGATCAGCTCAGCTCCGCAGCTTCGAAACAGGCAGCAGCGATTACAGTAAAATATGAACATCATTACTGCATTTGAAAAAACAATTATCATTAATGTAGATTAAAATTGAAAGTACTTGTATTTTTTTCTTAAAGGTGGCACATGAAACAGCGCACATGTGGTTTGGTAATCAGCTAAAGCTAAAATTAATTTATATATCGTTTATCCTCTGGTTTATCCTGCATTAATCCTAATCGCAATCTAATTTTGGCATTTCATTTTTATAGGAAACTTGGTCACAATGGAATGGTAAATATGGTTTTGAACCTTACAGCTTAAAGTATTCTCAGTTTTTAATATTTATTGGTCATTTAAATATGCATGCAATATTTCATTCATATTTATCAAGGTGGTCAGACTTATGGTTAAATGAGGGATATGCATCGTTCATGGAGTACCTCTGCGTTGACAAACTTTACCCAGAGTATGAAATTTGGAACTGGTTTATGGCTGATTACATTAGCGTTCTGGAGATGGACGCTTCCGCTACTAGTCATCCTATCCAAGTAGATGTGGAAAATCCTGCTGAAATAGGATCAATTTTTGATTTCATATCCTATGTGAAAGGGGCAGCAATCATTCGAATGCTCCACGATTATTTAGGCGACGACAAATTTAAGAAAGGGATGACTCATTACCTTTCCAAAAACTCATTTGGCAATGCTGAAACGAAGGATTTATGGGCAGCACTAACTGAGAAGAGTGGGGAAAAAGTAGATGTAATTATGTCAACTTTCACTCAACAAATGGGATTTCCTGTTTTCACTGTAAAAAATATCGAGCAATCAGGAGAAAAGAAGCTCATCACCTTGTCATACGAAAAGTTCTGGTTAGATTCTAATGCAAAGGATGCAAACCAAAAAAAGTATAGGTGGATCACTCCAATTACTGTTAGGAAGAAAAGTGATTCTACTGGAGTTGCGTTAAAAACTTTGGTCAACGAAGATGCTAATGTTGAGTTCAATATAACTGTGGACTCTAAAGAAGGGGAATGGGTGAAAGTAAGCATAATAATAATAATGCACTCAAGTTCAAGTCAAATCATTCCTTTACATTTTTATCAATCTTCATTGAATTTGTAGTTGAATGCCGCACACATCGGATACTACCGTGTTATCTATCCTTCAGATATTCTTGAAAACTTTATACCATCAATAAAAAGCAAAGAATTGCAATCGTCGGATCGGTTGGGCATATTGGATGATTTATTTGCTACAGTGAAGGCGGGTCGAGCGAGCTCCGATGATGTAAGGAATATGCTATGCTTGCTATTTCTATTAATAATAATAATAATAATAATAATTGTCTTTATTTACGTGTTTTCTTGTATCAACCAAAAGGCTGTTCTCCCTACAATAACACAATTTAAGTCATTCCAATAATATTAGACAAGTTCAATAAATTCAGGCCGGATCATTAACATGTTAACAATAACGATTAATATTAATATACATATATAGAGTTTCTACATTCCAACAGATAGTTTTTTACTCTATCAATTGATTGAGCATTGTGAAAATGTTAATGTTAAAATTTACCTTGTTGGTTTTCTCAGGTGCTAAAGTTCATGCTTGCATTTAAAAATGAGGAAAGCGACGCCGTTTGGTCTGCTATATTTAAGGTTGTGAGTTCTTACAACACACTCCTTGTTGGTACTTCCCTACATGAAAAATTTAAAACCTACGCATTATCGCTGTTATCACCTACCGCAAAACGGTTAGGGTGGAATAAAATCGAGAACGAAAGTAAGGCTTGAATTTAACCTAAATTTTACAATCTACGTACTAAACTGATTTTGTTACTATTATCATGATTTTTTTATCTCTATTAAAAGATTCTCAAGATTCTGTGCTTCGTACTAGCATCCTTACCAAGATGGTAAGCTTGGGATGCATTGACACCATCGAAGAAGCAAAGAGTTTGTTTGCTCAGCACATTAAAGGCGACATTACTATTTCACCCGACGTTAAGTCTGCAGTGTATCGTGCTGTTGCTACTGAAGGAGAATCTGGCTTTGAAGCTTTGTTAAAAGCAAGTTGTTTTACACATTAAGCAAAATTACTTACAAAAATCATCAAATTTAGTTCACAATAATAACTTTTTGATCTTATTTGTGTAGGTTTACCGAAGTACTGACTTTTTGGAAGAGAAGGTTAGAATCATTGCTTCAATGGGGTCAGTCAAGGACAACCAAGTCATTCACAAAGTATTGGAATTCGGAAGGAGCAACGAGGTGAATATGCAAGACATTGTTACTATATTGATGTCTTTGAGCAGTCAAGGCAAGAATGATATTTGCTGGGAATACTTCAAAACAAATTGGGAATTTTTCAGAGACAACTTTCCCACAGTAAGTTTGGTGTTACTACTTTAAAATCACATTTGAACAGAGCATAAACACGTCGAATGAATGAATTTGCATGAGTTTTATTATATTTTTGCCACCAGGGTCACTTCCTTATCAACAGCGTAGTTAAAAATGTAACATCCGGTTTCAAAACTGATGAGAAGGCTGCTGAAATTGAAAACTTCTTTAAACAAAATAAAATCAAAGGAGTTGACAGAAGCCTTTCTCAGTCTTTAGAAAAAATACGCATAAGGAAAGTTTGGCTTGAACGGGATGAATCGTGCTTGCAGACTTTCCTCAGTTCTTACTAATTAATACTTTTACAAGTTTGGTTTTGTTACTTGTAAAAACTGTTAACCTTCATGTCAATACAAACAGTGTCTTTCACATAGTAAAGTTTCAAGATTGTAAGAATTTGTGTTTTTACTTGCATGTAAGTTCCAACAAACAAAGCAACGATAACATAATAGGTTTTAGATTTGATATAATGAAGCACACTTTAACATATCTATGTCATTAAAACTCAATAGATGGGTCGAAAAACAGTTAAATTAAATATATACTCTAATGCTCTAATCTATGATTGCGTGTTATATTGTAATCTTAAAGAATACTTATTTAAAGAAATTCAACTGGTGCTGGAAGGAAATGCTGGGAAACAGCAGTATTGCAGCAATGAATTATTGAATTTGTCACAAATGTATGCTGAAAGTAAGTAGGAAGCAGGGAACTTTTAAAGGTCTACGCGTTCGAGCCGGGATTTAAATCTATTCCTGCATCTAAATGAGTAGTGCTAGGCGTAGTTTTCCCACCCGTCGCCTTTTGTGCGATATCTCGTACAATTTCTTGAAAAGAATCATCAGTTTGAGACGTCTCTCCAGTTCTCATTTCTTCATCCATTTGAGCCAACTTAAGTAAGGTCACTATATCAGCATGTTCTGATGCGATCGCGACATCCAAAGGTGATTTTTTATCAACGTCAGCTAAATGATAATCCGCACGATTCCTTACAAATAAGCATACTTGTCCAGTATGACCTAATAGAATATTACATATTATTAGTAAGACATAGGACGACATAACACGAAACGAAATGAAATTTTTGAAGAGCTATTATTTACTTACCCTTTTCAGTCGCAACCCACAAAGGTGTCCTTTTCATAGAATCCGTAGCATTCACTTTGGCACCATTTAATATCAAAAACTCACAGGCCGTCACAGAACCCTAAGTTTCAAGATGCAACGAGTTAAAGAGCGTCAACAGCCGTTTGAGACATAAATCACGAGCCACCATTTATTTATTCAATTCTCACCCCTAAAACTGCTTGATGCAAACATGTAGCACCCCCATCATTGTAATTAATCCAGTTTTTATCTGCACCCAAAGCCAATGCTTCGCACATTACTCCTAGATTTGCTACTCTTGAGGCTTTATAGAGTAGCATGTTAGCATCTAATATTTCCGTTGATTCTTCTGCAAAACAGGAAATAAAACTACTATAAAAGAAGAACAAAAAATCTAATACTACTTCAAGAATGCTAATAACTAACTATTATGCCAGTACCTATTTCTCTTAAATCCGGTTCATCTGCAGATTCATCCTCGTAACTCATTTGGCTAGGAACAATATCCGTCTGACTTGGAGGCAGATCTGCACCGAAAACTAGTACTCCTTCTTGATCACTGGCACTGCTAGTTTCCTTTGTTGACTGCAAAGATTGGAAAGACTCTGTCTCCGAATTGGTATCATCATTTACTTTAAGCTCTGCCGAATTATCAGTTTCTTGTGTTTCCGATACTGTTGATTCTTCATGAACTTTGCCATTGGTACTAGTACTATCTTGACTTTTACGTTGTCTTCTGTGAGGTTTGCGGACACTCCACTTTCTAAAATGTTTCCTACCTCCTGTAGAGTCAACGGAAAGCTTAGGACGAGCAACAAATGCTCGATCTATATATTTCGCTCGTATCCAGGTTTCTCGGATATCCCTTCAAAAATATAGTACAAATGCCATTGTTAGACAATAACGTATGTTAGATGCGTGAAAATATCTTTTGGAATTATACTAATTTCTTGTATTACCTGGGACAATTTGGTGTTGCCTTTTCAATGCCAAGGCTGTCCATGACATCAACTTTAGCGAGGTATATGCTGTTTAATACATTATTTCCAAGCTCTCCCATCACTTTCAACAAACTGGTTTCCCATGCATCAAGTTTCAGAGACTTTACTTTGCTGTGATGTACCCCAAGACTTCTATGAATTCCCGAACATTCTTTACAAACATAAAAATCATTTTAGTGTCTATATTAAAAAGTACCAGCTCCAGATTGATGCAGAAGCAATAAAATGCAAGTAACAAAGTGATTGATTATACGTCTTATAGTAAAGTAAATACTTACCAATGCAGAGTGTTATTCCTAAATTAACGCTGGCCCACTCGGGATTTGGTGCTCCGCAATCACAGCATAGGTTATTTCCTCTCACCTTCAAAATACTTTCGAGGACCCTTTTGAAATACATCAATATAAGCATTATCATTATTTAATCTTGAAATAGGTAACATTGTCATTGTCTATGAAATGCAGATAATTCACACTAACTTGGCTTTTTCTGAGGTCACTTTGAGTAAATCTGCTGTGCTTGAATCTTTATGAGTAGGGGGAGAATTGCTTTCATCTCTTTTATGTGCAGATAAAGTTGAATTGTGAATGGCACAACTGATTGCAGATTGCAGAGCTGAAACCCAAGCTTGGAAAATTTCATCGCAGTCTGCTTGTAAGATATGTGTTCTACAAAACAATTTTTTATGTTACATACACAAGTGCAAATAAACTTACACAAAATTAAAAAATTAAACAAAAAATAGTCTTAAAATAATCTTCTTGCAACTTACTTATTTGGAGAAATAAGTTCAAAACAAAATCGTCTGTCACATTCTGCCATTGGTCGAACCATACAAATTCTTAAATCCTCTTCCATAACTGTCGGCGTTTCTTCTAACCTTTTCCTATAGCATAACTGACCTCGATCTAAAAGTTCAAACCTGTCAAGCCGACAAAACGACAATAAATAGGACTTAATTATACATTCAAGTTGTATAAGCTAATGGTAGGATCATCAGAGTGGTGCATGCTCATTCTCATACCATCTTCTTTTCCATGATTTAAATGTCTTGGCAGAACCTCTCTTGAACAAATATCCTTGCATGACAACTCCAGATGTAGCATTTGATCCCTGACTTGTGATAAAATTAGGTGTATTATGGATCCACACCTGCTTATTATCTAACATGGAATCACCGTCTCTGCCAACAACTGAGCGCATTTCACTCAGCTAAAATATTCAATAATTATAAAGTAATCAATGCCAGGTCTTGTTATTATTATATAATGTTTGAAAAATCAAGTTATATCACTGTGAAATTATACTAACCTCTGAGCTTAGTCCTTTGAGAAACGGATCTGTATCCTTAAAAAAGTCATATCCTTGATGAAAATAAGTTTTGTGTGCTTGTAGCACGGATAAAATCTGTGAACATCGAATAAGAATATTTTATTACTTGTAATAAGGCACGAACTGGTGAGAAATGGGTGCGCAAGTGAAGAATGAGTTGACATACATTATCTAATATCTCAAATCGTTTCCTTTGTTGCAGGAGAGTAATGCTATAAACCATATCCACTGCTGCAGATCGATAATTGATCCGTGCAACTGACAATGCATTTAGTGCTTCGTCGGCCTCCACATTTTTTCCCTTTGGTATAGCAGAATTTCTCTGCAACGCAGTCTCGTATTCTTGTTGCAACTTTTCTAAATAAGACTTCATTTCTTTACAAGTACGGACTTCCCTGCAAGGATAACAAGAAATTGGCTTATTAGGGCAAAAACACGACCACAAGTTTAATCCACATCCCACGACAAAACAGACATTCACATTTGCATATAGCTACTAGCAGCACTTCATTCATATTCACATAGTCATGCACAATGCCTGCATGCTAGCAAATAAAATCATGCAGAGTTCCAAACTAAAAAAGCACACGTAATGTAGTTGTTGGTTTTATATAACAAAGCTAAGAACAAAAAATAATGCATTTACATGTATACACACTAAAACATTTGAGGTACACCCACATGTGTAAAGTACGTAAGCAATAATGTTAATACAGATCTAAGACAGCTCTATGGAATAAATGTGACCACTAATGTCTCCACAGACAGTGTATTAATTAATAAAATAACATTTTCTTTCCTATTACTGACAGCATCATAAAAAAAAATTATAAGTGAGTTCAACAGTCTGATGAAGTTATGTTTAAGAATGTCTTATGAATGGCGTTTTCTATGTTAATTGCTACATTAAATTAAAAATACCTTACTTTCGTAAAATATTGCATAAACGATAAAGTAAAATTTTAACGGATATTATTTAAACAAAAATATGAGCACCTTTAGCTCAATATCTGTAAATGTGATTATATTTAATGATAATAAAAGTAATGTAGTAGCTTAGGTATTATACACATGCGGGGTCCTGATTGTAGAAAACATAGTTATCTCTAACTTTTTCAAAAATTCGGAGAGGTTCCGGCAAATGGCACGATTTATCTGGTCCAAAAGTGTTGACTGAAACTTTGAAAGCTCAGTCAATGCACTAGAGCATTTATTGAAGGCAGAGTAGACTGGAGGGTCATGACGAAAGTGGACACTTGTCTCAAACAATGAGTTGAAAAATGAGCTATTACAAACAAACAAAAGTAGAATATTATTAGCCTTGATATCTGCAGAATATTTCACGACACAAGCATCATGCATGTGTAAATTTGGTAAGAGCTGGAAGTATAATATAAGACTTACTGCTGAGAATTCAAAAACGCTTTCCCAGCTTCTATCATGTGGTTGCTGGATTTTAAAAGCTTCTCCAACTTCCCATCTAAATTGTCCACTCTTTGTATTTCTTCCTCCAGTCTTGAGCGAAATTTGGGAGTGTCACGCACACACTCACCAAAATCAATCACTGGCTTCATTTTGCTCATGATGATGATTTAATCGGGTGCTAGGTAGAAGGGAAGACTTATTGAGATACTGCTGTACTTAATTGGACATGTTTCCCAACTTCTCAAGCCTCACTCGGGATTGTTCACCAGGCACGATGATAACAGCAATCCTAACTAATAATACGATTAATTCAGCCTTTCCCAAGATCCCACAACCTAGAAAAAGAGTATCAAAATGGATTAGAAACAAAATGGGTTGATTTTCAGCCACATTACTTACATATACACCAATGTAAACCAAACTGACAGCTTATCAGCTATTTAAACTTAACTAAATCATTATCTAACAAGCGCCATAGTCATAGGTTGTTGTTTGTTAGAGGTATGCTAGTCAGTAAATGATATTGAAGAAATACTGACTGAAGCTTTCTAATTTTTGGAGCTTTTACGACTCATTATCCTTATCAGTTACATAAGATGCATGCAAAATGGACATTACTTGTGAAATGAGTTTGCGATAACATAGCTTTTCTGTATTTTCAATATCTTCACTCTCTAAAAATGAGAAAAATTATTCAAATTGAAAACATAAGTTCAATAATGAAGCGTGTGACGACGAAGTAAACGAGTTAAAGGTTTGCTAAATAAGTCGCATTTCCTTTGTGACTGACTAGGGATCTGGATCTATTGTACCCGTTCTGCTGTCAACCATAAAACAAGAACTCGATCTATTTTTCTTTATAAATTTGCGTCAAAAGACTTAGATTTAAATGCACTTACCATTAGCTATATCAAGTCATAAAGTGCAAGCTAATTAAGTAGACATTAAAATCAATGATTCACTTGTTGCATTCTATAATCCCTGGAGCGCTGCTGCTACAACACCCAAAATTCACCATGAACTTTTACAAACACGAGGCACTTTCCTTTAAATCATTGGTCTCCTTTCTTAATAACCCGAGGCAAACGTTTCGATTCAGTTGATTTGGTTCAAAAGCCCTTAATTCCAAAACGGTTGCGTATGCACATTAATTGGTATATCAGTCCGTGTTTTACTAATTTGTGATGAAGAGTCCCAGTTAACCTAAACCTTCCTGTAGATGTACATGATTGTTTGCTTTAATTTTTTAGTGGTTTGGTAAATATTTGACTCACTCAATTTTAAACAACAATGTAATGTTTTGCGATAAAGGCTGAAATAGGGAGGTTGATAAACAACGTACGAAAGGATTAGCAATAATATTCGTATGTGTTGTGTTGATGATTAATCATATGAGGCAACAGGACAGAGTTTACTAACAGAAACAGATAGGATTTCTCCTGAATTTCTCTCTTCATAAAACCAAGTAGGTATGTTTTTGTAAGCACCAAACCAATGCATTGCAATGATTCATCTTCCTTTCATACACAGTTCATTTTTAGGTACAATTTGTAGTACGGTAATATCTGTAGCTTTATATTAGGAGCAGTATAGGATTGAAACCAGCCGCTCGTCCTTATGTACTTTGTACTAGTATGAGCCACTTTTTTATGATACTCTGCAGAACTTCATTGGAACAAAGGATAAATTTTTGTTAAAGAAATGATTTTTATCATAAAAGTTATTACGTAATCCATGTGCAATTATTGATGCTTTAATTAAATGTTTAAAGGCAATTGGTATATACAATGTATGAAGGTATTGATTTTAATGAGCAACTCATAAAATGATGAAACTTTCATAGGTATACATACTACATACTACATATATTTAAAAAGTTAGTTATCTACATAATTTATTTATAACCAAAGTGAAAACCATTTATCGGCTAGTTCGCAAAGCCAATCGTCGATACATCCGAAATACGCTTTAGAGTAACTTTTCCCTGGTGCACATGTTTTGGCTTCATATTGTGTAAAATGATCACAGTTTACATAGTCTGACCCACAGTTTAGTTCAGGGTTAGCTGGTAAAGAGAGTGGACGGTCCCATTCCCTTTGACCTAGTCGTTGGCAGGTTACTTCTCCATCACCACCACTCAAAGCATCATTCCAGGTTGGGCAGTCCGAATTTTCGGCGTAACTGCAGAGGCTGTCGAATGGTAGATAATAGGTATTGGGAGTAGCAGCACATGTCCCCAAAAATGAAGTACCGTTTCCACACATTATGAACTGGCTACAGTTGCACGGGTTGGGAAAAGTTCCGTAAACGTCATCACAGAGGCTGGTCAGGGCCAAATCTGTACAAAAAATTATACAATTCATAATTTAGTACGTGGTCAATCGTCAATGTAAAACTGAAAGTACATGTTGGCAAAATTTGAGAATTCGTGCAGTTATAAAAAAGATGGAGACATATTAAAGACAAGATAACGATAAAACTTACTATCAAGAATTAGTACTGGATTCCATGTGATATCCTCCGGAGGAACGTCTCCAATTTCTGAACAGTAACCTTCGACTTTGGTTAATGTAGGAGCAGAAAGTTCAAGTTCCTTCAACGTAGGGTTTCTTTTACTTCGAACGCCCTGGACATCTGCATTTGCCCCTAACAGGGAAAATGACAAGACGCAGGTGAAAGTCAGCAAAGTGACGACCATTTTAAATATGAAGACTATATATGAGGTGACTTTTTGAAATAATAGTTAGCCTTCTCAAGTGCAGAACTTGACTGATGGGACAGGAATGAAGTGGAAAACGGGAGAAACCATACAATTTATACAAATTTTGAAGCATACATGGGTACTTCATAAATGAAGTTCAATAATGATGAAAGTTTCTTTACTTTACTTTACTTAGCTCGGGTTCACTTCACTCAAACAAAATTGCCTTACAGCTTAGTAGCACCTTATGTTCATAGGTTTGAGAAGATGTTGATGAGAGTTTGTGTTGGTTGAGTTGAGATACACTTGTATGTATATTATTTATTCTTTCATTTTTTGTGCTCCCCTTCTGGGAGCTTTGACCTGTTCTAATTTGTATTATTCATATCGTCTGGGAAATCCCCATGATCCTAGTTTGTTTGTTTGACTGTCGAATGAGGACTGATTCATGTTAATAATGATAAGCTACGATTTCTTATGAATACTTTAAAGGTTAATGCCGTGTCATTGCTCTGTTCTAATTCACTTCCTCGGTGCCTATAAAAGGCAACCGAACCATAATGTTAATGTCCATTATTCTTCTTACACTGGTCCAGTATTCTTCTTACACTTGTCCATTATTCTTCTATTGGTCCGTTACTATCGTCACACTTATCTAGAAAGACTCAGTAAAACCACAAGACTATGTCTTGGTAACCTTTGACTATTAATCTCACATTTCCCCACTTCATTTCTCATATCATTTTATCACTCTCGTTTATAGCAAGGTATGCATTTCATTTCCATGCACAAGCCATTGGTAGGAAACATACAGCTAAGCTATTTCATCTCCAGCTCCAAGCATAGGCAAGGAGCGAGCCACACACAATTCAAATCATTTTACATGAGCCCAATGCTCATCACATCTCCCAGTTTTTTACCATCTTTTACTATTTTACTTTTCTTAACTATCGAAGATATCTTTTAACTTACACACTAACATTTTTGGTCCTTCTTTTCGAACCGTGATGTTTTAAACATCGGATTGAGCTAGTGACTATTGCTCACATGTTTTTATTTATCTACGCGCAAACTCTAATATATTAAAAAGGTTGCAAGTGAATGTTTAGTTTTGATTCCATCGTCAACATGACCACCCCACTTCAAAAAGCAGTTATCGACAGGACGACACTGGAGATGAAGATTGACATCATCGAGCGAAAGGTAGCAAGCCATGCCGCCATCCCTCTATCCAGTGGTTCCGTCGACCTCTTCATCAAGAAGACAGAAGCAGCTGTCACTGCCCTCAACGAAATTCACCTTAGGATTGCCCACCTCGCTCCACCTGACATTGATGATCACCTAATTGTTTTTGTGGCATGGAATGAGAGGTTGGATGATGCAGCAACAGCCCTTCATGACATCAAGTTAGAAGCAGCAGCAGCAGCAGTGATAGCAGCACCACCGGTACCACTACCTCCACCTCGTCATCATCATCTCAAATTACCAGAAATCAAACTACCTGCATTTGATGGAAAGTATGAAGACTGGCCATCATTTGAGGACCTCTTCACAGCAACAATCGACAAAAACACCTCCCTTTCGGATGCTCAGAAACTACAATATTTGAAAACGTGCACCACTGGTGAGGCAAGTAATTTAATCAAATCCTTTACCGTCACCGACTGCAACTATGCAGAAGCATGGACGCTATTGTCCACTCGTTTTAACAATAAACGTGAGATTATTTATTCATTATGTAAGAAGATTTTATTTCAACAACATTTGAAGAATGAATCAGTTTTATCCCTTCAACAACTTCTCAACACAACCATGGAATGCGTACGATCCCTGCGAGTCTTGGGCCGACCCGTGGACACTTGGGATGACCTCCTGGTGGTAACTATTGTTGAGAAAATGGACCCTGACACCAAGTCAGAATGGGCTAAGTCATTATCAGGGACTGCAGCCACCAAACTCAAGGAACTGGAAGAATTCCTTGAGCGCCATATCAGATCACTCATCGCCAAAGGATCCATGACCAACAAGGTCAATCTATCATCCTCATCAGCAGGAAACTCATCAAGCAGAAACAATCATCAGCAGCCTCGCAGTTACGCTCGAAGCCACTTTGCAGGAGCACCACAGTGCAGTCTTTGCAAGGCCCCTCATTATCTGTTCCAGTGCACCAAGCTACTGGAAATGCAGCCCTCCATGCGGATGACAGCAGTTCGGAAGACAGCAGCATGCACCAACTGCCTCCGGGAAGGTCACAACTTTAAAAATTGCAGCAGCAAACACACTTGTAGAGTGTGCAACAGAAAGCATCACTCGCTTCTTCACGCCCCAGCTAGCCAAGCTACCACAAATGGGAATGGAAATCCTTCTAACGGTCAAGCCATTCCTCCTCAGCAACATGTGAATACGAACACAGCAAGTTCTGTTCAATCATCATCTTCCCAGGTTTTACTGAAAACAGCCATTGTTTCAGTCAAGAACAAGTTCGGAAGAAATCAGCCGTGCAGAGTGTTGTTGGATGATGGCTCGGAAGCATCATTCATAACAGAGACCTGTGCAAACAGTCTTGGCTTGCAACGTCAAGGTACTAATATTTCTATTACAGGCATCTCAGCCAATGAAGCAGCTCATGTGAAGTGGAAGGCAACCGCTTCCCTACATTCATGCGTTGAAAATGCAGCAGTCGATGTGGAACTCCTCCTCCTACCAAAGGTCACAGGAACACTTCCCCGGGTGGAAGTCGATTCTACTCACTGGTCACATTTGTCAACCCTACAGCTTGCAGATCCGATGTACTATCGCCCTGGAGACGTGGACATTCTCCTTGGTGCAGATGTGGTCGCTTCAATTATGCGAGAAGGCAGAATTGAGGGTCCAGTCAACGCTCCCATTGCTCAGAATACAATATTCGGATGGGTTCTCTCTGGTCGGGTTAGTACACTGCAACAACAAACAATTCGTTCTAATTATGCAACATGTCGATTAGAAGAGTTAGTGGATAAATTTTGGAAGATTGAAGATTTACCAAACAGGAAACCATTAACAAAAGAAGAATCAGCTTGTGAAGCCCACTTTGGACGCACGTTCACACGCAAACCTGATGGAAGATACGTTGTTCGTCTCCCATTTCGAAATCCTCACTCCAACATCAGTATTGGAGAAACCCGTGTGCTAGCAGAGCACAGACTGTTCCAGTTGGAGAAACGTCTTGCTCGGAACCCTGATCACCACCTGGAGTACAAAAAGTTTATGAGGCAGTACATCCAGATGGGCCATATGGAGTTAGCACCACCACTAACCTCTACAGCAAACGTTTACTACATCCCACACCATTTCGTGTTGAAGGAAGATAGCAGCACTACAAAGTTAAGAGTTGTATTCGATGCCTCCATGAAGTCCAAGCAAGGAATTTCCCTCAATGACGTTCTCATGGTGGGTCCAACTGTTCAAGATGACCTGTTCACCCTTCTAGTTCGGTGGAGATGTTTCCTCATCGCTCTCAAAGGAGACATTGAGAAAATGTTCCGTCAGTTTGAGGTGCACCCCGATGACCGTGACTTCCAGCGCATATTGTGGAGAGACGAGATAACACAACAAATCGTAGAATACATCTTAAATACTGTTACGTATGGAACCGGACCGGCCCCCTACTTGTCCACCCGTTGTCTCGAGCAGCTTGCGAAGGATGAAGCGGAGAGATTTCCTAAAGCAGCCAAGGTCATCAATTCAGATTTGTATGTAGATGATTTACTCAGTGGTGAGTCATCAACTTCAACAGCAATTTCCCTCACCAAGGAGATTATCGAGTTAGTCAAAGCTGGAGCCATGAGCATCAGAAAATGGTGTAGCAACGATCCAGAAGTGATGGAGTCCATTCCTGAGGAGCTGAGAGAGACTGGAGCATCCCTTACTTTCGATGAAGACGCTGCCATCAAGGCACTAGGAATCAGTTGGCAGCCAGCCACTGATAATTTCACATTTTATACGAAAACAAAGCCGTTTATCTCCACCAAGAGAGAGCTGTTATCCGAAATCAGCAAAACATTCGATCCATTAGGATGGTTATCCCCCTTCACCATATCAGCCAAAATCTTATTTCAAGACTTGTGGCAAGTTTCTAAAGACTGGGATGAACCAATCAATCAACATTTCCAATCGAGATGGTCAGAATACCAACAGCAACTAACCGAGTTATCATCCCTCCAGATTCCAAGATGCATCACTTACGCAGGAGTAATTGAACAACAATTGTTTGGTTTTTCTGACGCATCAGAGAAGGCATATGCAGCCGCCGTGTACCTTCGTTCCGTTCTCCCCAATGGAGATATCAGATGTCAGTTGATTGCAGCCCGAACCCGTGTTTCCCCCTTGTCATTTACTTCAATCCCACGACTTGAGCTCTGTGGAACAGTTCTACTTTCCGAGCTCATCGATTCAGTGACTACAGCATTACCATTTAAATGTTCTATTTACTGCTATACAGATTCTATGATTGTCCTCAAGTGGCTATCATCATCATCACGGCGCTGGAAAACGTACGTGGCAAACAGAGTAGCAGCCGTCCAAGAGGTCGTCCCCAGCGAGCTGTGGCGTCACGTAAGGAGTCAGGACAACCCAGCTGATCTCCCCAGTAGAGGAATACCATCCTCAGAACTAATCTCATCATCCTTGTGGTGGCATGGGCCAGCGTGGCTATGCACCGATTCCTTCCCAGTTAGCTCTGATCAACTCAACACGGAGGCTGTAGTTGAGGAAGAGAAAAATACACTACTTGTCCATGTAGCTACAGCATCCAAGGAACCAAGTTGGAGCTCATCCTACATTTCAGGATTTTCATCATTACGTAAGCTTGTCAATTCTACAGCAATACTTCAACTATTCATTAAATATTTACAAGAAAAACGGAAGCCATTCCATGTCAAGTTTATCAGTCCAATACTGAAAGCTCAAGCAACCGCCAGCCTCATCCTCCTCGTCCAGAAGGAAGCATTTCCCCAAGAAATACAGCAGCTGAGAAGTAAGCAAGAAGTAAAACCCAACAGCAAGTTGATATCACTCACCCCATTCCTTGACGCACAAGGAATAATTCGTTCAGCAGGAAGATTACAAAACGCACCCGTTCCAGATGATGTGAAGCACCCAGTTATCCTTCCGAAACACCACTGTTTTTCTGGTTTAATCATTAATGATGTTCATATTCGTCATTTTCACAGTGGAGTCTCACTTACCCATGCAGCAATTCGTCAAGGATACTGGATATTAGGAGCCAAAGACATCATTCGTCACCATGTTCGGAAATGCATCAAGTGCAGAAGAGTAAAAGCAACAACAATGTCGCAACTCATGGGTCAACTTCCTGTAAATCGCGTTACAGCTCATCGCCCGTTCCTGCATTCTGGAGTCGACTTTGCTAGCCCCTTCAACATCAAAATGAGGAGAGGAAGAGGAGCAGCATCCGACAAATGCTATTTCGCCATTTTTGTTTGCCTATCAACCAAGGCTATACATCTGGAAGCAGTCACTTCCCTCACCACAGACGGATTTATTGCTTGCTTCCGCCGTTTCACATCCAGGAGAGGAATCTGCAGTCACATGTATTGTGACTGTGGAACGAACTTTGTCGGAGCCAACAAGGAGCTCCGTGAAGATTTGAAGAAAATTGAGTTATCTTCGCAACAGCAATTATCCCACCTTGGGACCACCTTCCACTTTAACCCACCAGCAGCGCCCCATCAAGGAGGACTCTGGGAAGCTGGTGTGAAGAGTGTTAAATTTCACATGAAGCGAGTAGTAGGAAGCAGCAATCTTACATTCGAGCAGTTCCAAACTCTACTCTGCAATATTGAAGCCTGTCTCAATAGCCGTCCCTTGTGTCCATTATCTGATGACCCTCAGGATTTCGGAGCCCTCACCCCTGGTCACTTTCTGATTGGAGAGCCACTAACCGCAGTTCCAGCCCTAGATTTGACTGACGTCAACCCCAATCGTTTGAGCTACTGGCAGGAGGTTCAGCAGCGGAGCCAACACTTTTGGACCAGATGGCAGTCGGAGTACATCACCACCTTGCAGCAGAGGCACAAATGGACCAGAAAAGGAGCCAACCCCACCGTAGGAGATTTGGTTGTCGTTCGAGAAGATAATCAACCCCCCACTCAGTGGAAGTTAGGTCGTATCATAGCCGTTTCGCCAGGAGCAGATGGTCTAGTTCGGAAAGCAGTCGTACGAGTCGTTATCAACCATAGGTCGAATCCAGTAAAGTATGGAGAGCTCACCCGCCCTATCACGAAGCTAAGTCCTTTGATTAACAGTGATGAAATGCAATAAGATTTCTTTGTTTTTTCTTTTATACAAAATTCTGGTTAAAGTTATATTGTTTGTTTCCAGGCGGAGGTCATCCTTTTGAAGCCATGCTCATCATCACATTCAGACGCGGCCCCCAAAGGCTAGACAGTTCTGTCCCGTACCCGTCAAATCCCCTCGTGAGGATGCTGCATGGTGGATCAAGGACCCTCCACATGCCTGTTTCATTTATTTTTCAAGTCCAGTAGTTTGTATTATGTTGTATGAATCTTATGCAGAGTAGTTGCTGCAATATCTTGCAGGGCCGGGAGTGTTCATAGGTTTGAGAAGATGTTGATGAGAGTTTGTGTTGGTTGAGTTGAGATACACTTGTATGTATATTATTTATTCTTTCATTTTTTGTGCTCCCCTTCTGGGAGCTTTGACCTGTTCTAATTTGTATTATTCATATCGTCTGGGAAATCCCCATGATCCTAGTTTGTTTGTTTGACTGTCGAATGAGGACTGATTCATGTTAATAATGATAAGCTACGATTTCTTATGAATACTTTAAAGGTTAATGCCGTGTCATTGCTCTGTTCTAATTCACTTCCTCGGTGCCTATAAAAGGCAACCGAACCATAATGTTAATGTCCATTATTCTTCTTACACTGGTCCAGTATTCTTCTTACACTTGTCCATTATTCTTCTATTGGTCCGTTACTATCGTCACACTTATCTAGAAAGACTCAGTAAAACCACAAGACTATGTCTTGGTAACCTTTGACTATTAATCTCACATTTCCCCACTTCATTTCTCATATCATTTTATCACTCTCGTTTATAGCAAGGTATGCATTTCATTTCCATGCACAAGCCATTGGTAGGAAACATACAGCTAAGCTATTTCATCTCCAGCTCCAAGCATAGGCAAGGAGCGAGCCACACACAATTCAAATCATTTTACATGAGCCCAATGCTCATCACATCTCCCAGTTTTTTACCATCTTTTACTATTTTACTTTTCTTAACTATCGAAGATATCTTTTAACTTACACACTAACACCTTACACCATTGAAATTTTTTTTACTCCGATTTCAGGTACCCTTTCTTTTGCTTTTTAATCATTACCCTTTAGTTTATTTAAAGAATGAATGCGGATTATTCATTTCAACAATAGAATTAACAGAAAGATTATATGTATATGCGGACAGTTTTTGACATTTAAAAAATCTAATAGTACATGAATCTATTTCAGTTCTACACACTACATATTATGTAGTCCGTTCGGTTTCTTTTGTTTGACTGTCACTCAGATTGGATTAGGAGTAAAAGCTTATACATAATATGATCTTACGACCCAATACGTTTAGTCTAAAATTCTTAGGTACTTTCATCGCTTCATTTCTTTGTGCGTTCCATTTGTAACTTTTTGTGTTTTTAAAATACCAAAATAGTTTAGACAGAGAGTGCATAATGTCAAAAAACTTGGCACCATGAATGAAACTTTAAATGTGTTCGATGTAGGTATTTAGTATATCCTTTTTAAAATCAATTGTTGATGTGATTTTAAAAAAATGGGTGCATACTCAAGTCAAAATGCTTTGCTGGGGGATAATACCTTCGAATTCCGAGAATCGGTTGTATAAGAAAGCCCAACCCAGACACCAGAGAATTAAGCTTTACAGCATTACATTTATATGTATGGCTGGAACTGGTAAAAAAGACAAGGCAGGATGAGGTGACTTACAAGATTCAAAGTTTTAAATGAGAAAACTTTTTAATTACAGTAATAGTGATACATAAATGTAAATGATACGTAAGTGTTAAAGGAGTCGAATGGAAATGACTGTCATTTTTATTAAACAACTTGTATCATAATGGGGCATAATGTGATATGATAAGCTAATAATATTAAATTTTAATAATAATATTTTTATGCGTCGTACTCAAAGCATTTGGAGTTTGACAATTCATTTATTTACTAATTTATATTTTTCGTTAAAATCATGGTTTAAAATTCATTTAAAACTTATACAATTTTCACGTTAGACTGTGTTGTGGGTTGACTGCAGCTATTTTAGTTACATTACTCAAAAAATTAAAATCACAAAAAATACAATATGCTGATACCTTAATACTCGGGAATCGACTAATCGGTAATGCTAAAATTGAATATTAAACAATTTTAACAGGCTTGCTCTGGATATTAGAGTTAAAATATATTACCCAAACATTATTAAAGTTTAGTGTTTGCAATTAAGTTACATTAATTATAACTTTCAAAAGTCCTATCTTATATGAAGCCACACAAATGGCTAATCTGAGTAGGTTATTGAAAAAAGATTTTACAATTGAGTATTCGAAACAGTTCGTAAACAGTACAGTCATGAATTTAAAGCACATTTTTTCATATAGTGTTGCAGCTTTGATTAATGACTTCACATCCATTTCTAAGGTGTGCTCCAGAATATACAACAAAGATGCATGGGTGGATAAACATGGTACAAAACTGCTCATAGCGGATACTAAAGCATTCCAAAGCATCACAGTATCGTTTCCAGCCGTTGACAAGTCCTTTAATAAAATGTCTTTCAAAATGCTCTCCTTCAGTTTTGCTTTTTCACCTACGCACAGGTTGAAACGATCCTCAATTCCCAGAAGACGGCCAACAACAGCCCATATATGTACAAAACCTTGCAACCCCTCCAAATCTTCTTCAGATGTTATTCCAAACTTTTCTGGAAATGAGGTTAAGAGACCCATAAAACAGTACTGGGTTACAATCATGTCCAACTGACTAATTACATGATGGCAGGGGCCCGCATCCACATCAGTTTCTACTTTCAAATGAACCACTCTGTTTTTGTCGTTTTCAAATGATGGAGTCTGTTCCGTATCACATTGGTTCTTGCATTTCAGTAAATTAATATCTCCTGACAAACGCTTACATACCCCAGAATGAATTTGGCAGACCTTTCGTACATCTCGAACTGCATTCCCATTTGAAGAAGTGAGATCTCCTTCATACCAAAACTTGACGTGGCGAAGAGTCGATAAATATCGTTTTAAAGCTAAATCTTTTGTGTGAGATCTATTTGTTTTAAGGAGAACCAGTCGCACTGGTACATAGCTCAAAAGTAGTATTAGAGAAATAAAATGCACAAAAAATATGATAAAGAAATTTCTACGAACAAAATTCTGTCCTTGTGAGATAGCTTTTGGGTTGAGCCATATTGGCAGGTCATTCTTGAAAGATTGTGAATTAACTTCAGCACTTGTATTCCGAGCACTTTCCATGGTCTGTTGAATACATATTGAGTCTCGGTGATTATTAGATAAATTCGTGGACATTTTGGAAGTAAAGCTGTAAGCACATTAATACAACAATGGTATGGCATTAGATTACGAGTTCAAATGATCACATCCCCAAGCAGTACTACCTTGTGAACTGTGAATCTAGAATTCAAAACTGAATGCATGTATTATCAACTTCACGATTAAACGGGTAAAATGAAATTCTGTTACTTACTTCTCAATTATCAAATATCCAGCTTGTCTTATGCAAAGGTATGATAAAAGTAGCACTTTAAATTAATTGAAAGATGTCACTATTTTACTGACAATTATAGGCAGAAACTTGCAAAATATGCTTGAGTTGACATTAAATCCTAATTACTTTTAAACTTTGTCAATTGATTTAAAATTTCTTAAAAACATTAAACTGCTCAAAATATTCTAAACATTGTTCGTTTCTCTAAAAAAAAGTAAAGTGCTTTCGTGCTCGACTTCCCTGTTTGGTCTCCCTTGCATGCAAATTGGCAAGATGCATGATTTGCAAAGGAAGCATAAAATCTTAACCGTTGCTGTCGAAGGTTTGTGTTGAATAGGGATTACAAATTTGAATTATTCGTCCACACATTCCCTTATCCTGTTGAAAGCCAGTTAAACTGAGTTTTAGTGCAAAGAAGCAAAGCTGACATAGGTAGGTAGCTACATACTAAATTTAATTTTACATATTTCTGCAACAGCATCAATTGTTGGGCTAGCAGCTAGCTCTAGCTGTCATACACCACAACAGACAGAAGACAAGACAGATCCGCGTACACACATTTGTATTTCACGAAGTACATTATCTCATCTCACGTCTCGGCCGGTGAGCAATAATTTTCAAGGAACTTAATGGAAGATGACGTAACTAGAGACTTAAACATTTGTCGTCAATTTTTTCTGGTCATCAAGTTATGTAGTTGAAATAACGCCTTAGGAGGACAGCCTCATATTAAGTATGAATCCGTTGTCATTTGTTTCACTTTTAGAATGACAGGTGCTTCAAAGCTTTTTGTGCATGCATAGGTACATTATGTACTATATGTACAAGTGTGTGTATATAAAAGAGTCCTGCAGCTTCGTTTTATGTCTGCAAAGTAATTTCATTCAATTATAGAGAAGAAATGTGCAGAATTTGTGCTTTACGATATTATTAAAGATGAAGTGTGTAGTAAACATGAAAAGCATAGTGGCAACAAATTGGTTTGTCATCTTCAGCTATTATCCTGATACCGCTGCCACTAGTGCTATAACTAACAGATGTATGTATGTACATAATACATTCATTTCATATAAGCTGTTGTAATAAAGAACGAGTGCGCGTGGTACGTTTCATCATGAAGACATGCATAAATATGCAGGCATCTTCTACATCCTAGATCCTGTTGACATATTTTGTTGCATAGATAAATGGGATTCTCTTGTTACTCTTTATTGGGGAGTTTTACTTTCGATAGAGTACCCTAGAAAGTGGAGCATTAAGATATCCAATTACTACATCTTTACTGCAAAACAGTTAACATTCGAGAATTTTAAATTTGTTTACTCAAAACTCTAGCTTTTAAAGCGATTAAGCTCCAATTTATATTAATTATCGGTTTTATTTCCAGTAATGATTTTCCTTAAAGCGTTGCACTTAAGATTTGGAACACACGTGTCCCCGAGCTATACAGTGATGAATAATTTATTATTTGACTATCATTATTAGACATGCTATAAGTAGAGGTTAGACACACTACTGTTATGTTAAATAGATTTGCTACCAAAATCGTAGCTTTAATGAAAGATTAATTTTTGATGAGTGCGATTGGGAGAGTCATTTGTAATTTTTTTTCGTACTGACAATTTACGATGAGTATGCTAACCGTAATTGCGAGTTGCCGTTTGATAATATGAAGCATCATCATCAATGGTCAACAATTGCTTCGTAAAAAGATAATATTATGCATCTTCAGCGCTTCATTTTACGTAAACTTTTACACAACAGTTTTGAGATTCTTTTTCGAAAGAAATTGAATAGAGTTCTTACTTTTGAGTCTCATTCGAACCGAACTGTTCGGGTGACATAATATCCATCCAATGCTTCGACTATTGCTTTTGTCTTATATTGTCCCCATATTTAATTGCATTTCATTATCTGCACAACTCCCTTTCATCATATCATAAACAATTCAAAATATGTTAACAAGACTAGCAATAACGTATGGTTGAATAGGTGGCAGGTAACCTTTTAATGCATGAAAAGAAGCCCCCTGAAGCCTGGCTGAAGTAAAGTGATCAATCAAACACATAGAAATGGCTATGTTACTACATTAACATCGCATCGTATAAACCAATATGTGAAAAAGCATGAAAATCACATCAACGCATAACACCTTTATGTAACGATTAGTGTAAACGTTTATTACTGCTATACATATAATGAAGTATCGATTGATCCCCCTTTAAATCATAATAATGTTCATAATACATACATTTAGTCTTGGTAGAGAAAAATGAACCCAATATTGAAAACTGCTGTACTTGTTGAAGGCATGATAGATTCAGAGTTCCTCAATCAAAGGCTTCTTCTTTGTATTAACTACTGCAGGTGCCCGAACATCAGTTGGAATTTTCAGCTCGTCAATAGCAATTTCTGGCTCTTCCTCATCAACTTCAGGTTTACTGATAACCTATCACAATGCGCAATATTCGAAATTACTATTGAAATTATCGATATTTTATGCAACATAAAATGTACAACACGCATATTCTTACAGATTACGCATATTTCAAGAGTTACATACCATTTGTGCAAGCAAAGAGCTTGCTCCAAAAATTGCGTCATCCGTTAAGCTGTTTGCGTGGGATGCTAGCTCCTTGCTTTTCGTCAGTTTTTCAACCGGAACTCTTTTTCCAGCACCTGCTGAGCTTGCTCTGGCTCCACTAGTTGCAGTCGTCGTGTTGCTGCTTTTTAGATCTTTACACTGTGACGCTGACGACTTATCTGCACACCTTGCAAATGGGTTATCTCGATTGAAAGCCGATTTTCCTTCACACATTTGTTCAGTTATGAACTTTTTGTAACTTTCTGGATCCTTTTCTAGCATTGTATCAAGAGCATTCCAAATTGCTTTAGCTTGATCCTGAAAATTCGCCATATTTGCCAAAAAATATTATGAAGCAGCAAGTATCTTATGTTGTTTTAAAATTATTCCACAAAATGCTGCAATCTTGACTCTGTACTAGTCGTGGTTTACGTGGAGCATTATAGCATGAAAGCATGCAATTAGGTGGTGCATTGTTACATTCTATAAATTCAGTTCATCGATCTAACGAAAAGAAAAAAGTCCCCATTTCCATAGAAGTACTTATAGGATGTGGATGCAATATTGAAAGCAAGAGAATAAAACAGGAATAAACCTGACAACTGGCAGAATATTTAGGAACCTGCGATCTAGCATATACGCTGAATGAAGTAAACATAAGCTGTGTCTGAGAAGTTCATTGGTTTAAAAAAGATTTGAAATTTTTTATCATTGCGGCTGCTATTGAGAAAATTTTTAAAAAATTGACCTTTAAACGCTTATAGGTCACGCTGGGGTCATTGCTGAATCTTGATAATAGCATGGTTGAGTTTTTCTCGAGAAATAGCATCATTTTGATGTATCATAACCCATGTTTTGCTATTAAAAATATTTGACGTTGACCTTTGACCCAGTTGCCATTGACCGATTTTGCTCATCTTCGAACTCAGTCAAGGTCTTGACCTAAGGTGTCGTTTAGCAAAAAGAATTTTTGAAAATCTTCAACGGTGTAAAAGTTATCGTGCGAACAGACGGACAGACGGACAGACAGACTATGATCCATTCTAAAAAACCTGCTTTTGATCTGCGATCGCAGGTTAATAATCAGTGGTGGCATTGGGGCATTTTGTACATCCAAATATTCGATCAGTGTGATAGAAATGGAAAACAATAATTGTTTTATAATTTATAATTATAATATGATTATTATATTGAAAGCATGTACCATACTTAACTCAAATGATGATTGAAACAATGATATTCATGGTGCTTCGTGCACCTGCATCACTTACAAAAATTTGGAACACAAGCATAGAATTCTACTTTCTATCATAATCATCAAATTTTCTGCTCAATCTTCTAAATTTATTACGGCAATAACTCATCTAAAATCACATCTTTCATATATTTATTAACCTGCGATCGAAGATCAATCAAAAGCAGGTTTTTTAGAATGGATCATAGTCTGTCTGTCCGTCCGTCCGTCTGTCCGTCTGTTCGCACGATAACTTTTACACCGTTGAAGATTTTCAAAAATTCTTTTTGCTAAACGATACCTTAGGTCAAGCTCTTGGCTAAGTTCTAAGATGAGCAAAATCGGTCAACGGTAACTGGGTCAAAGGTCAAGGTCAAAAAATTTTAATAGCAAAACATGGCTTATGATACATCAAAATGATGCTATTTTTCAAGAAAAACTCAACTATGCTAATATCAAAGTTCAGAAATGACCCCAGCGTGACCTATAAGTGATTAAAGGTCAATTTTTGAAAAAAATCTCAATAGCAGCCACAATTATGAAAATTTTCAAATCTTTTTTAAACCAATGAACTACTCAGACACAGCTTATGCTAACTTTATTCAGCATAAATGCTAGATCGCAGGTTACTATATATCTGCCTATTGTCAGGTTTATTGACTATCCATCATCTCATATTTTTACCTATCTGTAAAATGTCAAAAAAAATCCTGTAGCTTTTTTAATGCACCTTCCAAGAATTAGAGCAAAACTCTTCCGCATAATATGCTACTGCAAACTTTTTATGTACAAAACTTTAGTTTATGCATAAAACTTATATGCACAACAATAAAAGCACTTAGCCCCAGTCTCCAAACTTGTTCAAACTTTGGAAGATTAGCGCCGTCAGGTGAGCCGACTACTGAGTATAAGCCGAGATATATCTGGGCCAGTCAACGTGTCGGCAAATGTATTGTTAAACTCTGGATAATAAAAATTATGAAGTTTATCCATGTAAATTAGTTTTAATCCTCCACTCAACAAGAAGAGCAGAGTGTGCATTTGAGTTGCCAGCGTCAGCATTTTTCCATAGAATAAAATTAGTAGATGTAAGCTTCCCATGCACCTTTTTAGCTTCTAAAAAACTGTTTCTTACTTCAATCAATTTTACGAGATTCTCTCTCCCTTTTCTCGAAAAAAAGTGTCTAAAGGATCTATATATATATTTCCCATACATACCAAATACCATTGTGTGCTTTATTAGATCACATCAAATCACATCTCAGCTGCTGGCTTATTCCGTTCCTATTGCTATTTATAAATTATACATACGTCCACCAGCTGAGAATAATATCTGTTACTAAAAAATTGTCGGTAATATCAAAATATTTTGAATTTGTTGTGAATATTGTAAAGTGTAAACAACATCCGGTTTATACCTTCAACCTTTCATCACCTGACAGATGTAGATTGTAGAGGAAGTGACAGCTGAATGCATTTTCATGTGGGAAACGAAGAAGTGAACAAAATTTAATCAGTGTAAAAACACATTTGTGGTTGTTATTGATGACTGTATATTTATTTATAAAAAGTGAAAATTCAAGTGCTAACTTACCATTACTCCATTACGACTAGTTTCCCGAAGTTGAAGTTTGGAGGTCAATCCAAAGAGGTCAATTGAATATCTTTAGTAGTCAGAATAAGTAGAGGAGAGGAAGATAAGTGATTGAACGTTGGGTTTAGTTTATATTCAATATTGGCTAGTTGAATTTTTTAAGTGATAGAAATTATGCCACCAGAAAGTATTTCTTTTCCAAACAAATGCAAAGTTAAACGTAAATATGGAACATCATCGCTGGCGAAGTTTACGTTTGGATTCGCATATCTTGTAAATTGTCATACTGAATTTTTTTCTTATATTATAAAAAAATGTATAAATGAGGAGAGTGAGATAATATTTGGATTTCTTATTGTATTTCAGTTTCTGATCTCTTTTCATAACCCCACTGACAGCGGTGCTGTTGAATTGGAGTCATCTAGCTTTGATGATCTTATAGGTAATTTAGATAATTATTTGGTGTTATGTCGTGTCGTAACAATTAAGAAATATTGCAGCTTCTAGTCATTTAAGCTCTATATGAAAAACTAATTTGTTTTTATGGAATTTCTTATCGTGTAGCTCATACGGAGCTAGTCTTCATCAATTTTTATGCCGACTGGTAAGTATTTATTCCAACAATTAATACAGAATCACCTACATAAAAATTGCCATTAAGTGTTTTGACATGATCATGCGCAGGTGTCGATTCAGCAATTTGCTAGCACCTATATTCGATGAGGCTGCTGATAAAGTAGCTGCGGAGTTTCCGGACAAATCAAGGGTGGTCCTGGGTCGAGTGGACTGTGACCGTCAAAGTAACTTTAACTTGTTATGATAGCAAAAAATATTTTCTACTACAAGTTTTAGTGACTTTTTGTTATAATTGTTCCTTTAATTTTTGTTTTACAGGCCCAATATCATCACGCTACAAAATAACAAAATACCCAACGTTAAAACTCATTCGTAATGGACTCCCGTTGAAGAAGGAGTATAGAGGACAGAGGTCAGCAGAAGCATTCTTCGAATTCATTAAGAAACAGTTAGAAAACCCTATTCACGAATTTAAGCATCTTCGTGAAGTGCTCAACATTGATGTAAGTTTTAAAAAAAATAGATTTGAGAAAAATGAAAGATTTCACTTTAGCCACAAAACTTTGTATTTTTAATGGATTATTTTTTCAATAGGAAACCAAGAGAGTGTTTATCGGTTACATGAGTAATAATGAGAGCAAGACTTATGATACGTTTCGCCGTGTGGCCACAAATCTGAAAGATGAATGTGCTTTCTATGTTGGGTTTGGGTAAGACTTACAGATTTTGTATGCATTTACTTGGCATAATAATATGCAGAGTTGCAAACAGCTGTATCACTGACTATATAATTCAAATAAATATTCCATTGCTCATTTAGAGAGGCTTCTAGAACAATGCATCCCCCAGATACTGATATAATTGCATTCCGGCCAGATCGATCCCGATCAGTTGAGCTTGATGAAACGTTCCAAGGACACGCCGAAAGTTTTGATGAATTGTTTGCATGGATTCAAGCTAAATGTGTTCCAATTGTCCGTGAAATCACATTTGAAAATGCAGAGGAACTTACAGAAGAAGGTCTACCATTCCTGATTCTTTTCCATAAACCCGATGATATTGAAAACGTCCGTAAATTCAATCAATTGGTTACAGAGCAGTTAATGGACGAAAAACGTAAGTTACAGTTGGATTTATTCTATTCTGATTCTAATATCTACGTCTTCGGAGAATAAGGGAAAG
The DNA here is from genome assembly GCA_964034955.1 of Orchesella flavescens. Classification (NCBI taxonomy): domain Eukaryota; kingdom Metazoa; phylum Arthropoda; class Collembola; order Entomobryomorpha; family Orchesellidae; genus Orchesella; species Orchesella flavescens. The sequence continues at coordinate 28,894,534 of OZ035956.1, read as the reverse complement.
ATGCAGTTAATATGTAAAATCACTCCTGGGTACTCTGGTTTTTGTTGTTGTAGAAAATGTAAACTTTCTCACTGCGGACGGTAAAAAGTTTGCTCATCCACTGCATCATCTTGGAAAAAGTGATAAGGACTTGCCCATAATCGCTATTGACAGTTTCCGTCATATGTACTTGTTCCCTGATGCTAGTCAAATGACTGAACCTGGGAAAATTAAGCAATTCATTGCCGCCCTTCACTCCGGCAAGCTTCATCGAGAATTTCATTATGGCCCTGACCCTACTGACTCCACTGCTTCACCAAATGCAAAACCTAAAGGAACTAGTCCACCAGAGTCTACATTCAAGAAGCTGGCACCTTCAAACACTAGATATACCTTACTACGCGATGAGTTGTGAGCCTTATATTCCGTTTAAAGATATTTAATTTTCAAAACATCACTCATTTGCAGTCATTTGCCACCACAATCAATCAAGCCTTGTATAATTGCGTTTGGAATTTTCCCGGAAACTTATAAATTTACATTCATCCCCGTGTAGAAAATGTAATTCAATGCGAGTTTTTGTATATTTCAGTTGAAATGAACTATCCATTATCTGTGGAAAAGTATCACGATATCGATCAATGTACTAATATTTTAGTTACGTAAGTAATGCTTCGAACTTTTGTTTCATTCCAATTATTTATCAAAGTATTTATTATAAAATATGGTGCACTACTATTGCGACACTACGCTGCACACACTCCGTATTGCGTTGCTTGGAATGATATTTATTTGTTTTTCAATTCTCTGTACACGGAGAACTAAAGAACACATTTATTCAATAGATACTAGATAAGTAGTTAGTGTGAATTAGTACACTGTAAGTTCTGTAAATATACTTGTTTCACGAAGCTCACTTGAGTAAAAGGGACACTTAACTTTCTTCACCTTAAAACTAATTGCCTTTGATTCAACAAAAATAAGACAAGGGACTAATATTACATAATAATAATAGTATACTTCTTACATGACGATATTGACGATACCTAGGCTAAGTAAAAGAAGCTTAGAAGCTCTATTTCGTGCTTCCGTAATTTTTTTCTATTAAGTAAGTTTTGTAGTCTTTATCTATGCTGCACTTGCTGTAATCATGAATAGCTTTACGTATGTATCATGGTCATCATGAGTTTAGACCTTTTGCTCTGCTTAATTTATTACTAATGCTAATAAATGATAGATAATGAATATCTAAGCATTTTTGTAAAAGCCTGATTCACTAACAGATAAATACTTCTTAAAATGGTGGGGGAAAGGTTTAATTATGGTTAGTGTTGTATGGTGCGTTGGACGACGATGGTGAAGATGCTTAACGGTGTGTCAAGGTTGTAAACTAAAGGACGATAGTTAATGCTTCTGCGTACCCAATTATGTAGTTTTATCACATTGACTTCTTTTCCATATAGATGACAGCCAGATCTGAGTGAGTCCCGATTGGCGATTTCATTGATTAGTTATGCTGCATGCACCATCTGCCAAGATCATAATGTTTAAAAGATAAAGATAATAATAATAATAATAGTCTTTAACTTTCATATCCGAAAACTACATTTCAGTGATGATTTAATTGCACTTACTACCTACCATCGCGAAGATGACATTTAAGAAAAAATATAGTTTATTGTATGTCCGTGCACGTGTATTGAAAAAGTTCAGATTTATATATATTGCTAGTAAAAATGATGTAAATGATTATGCAATAATTATTGTTTAATCAGTTCTATCCAAATATTAAGTTAAGCTCACTTATTTTCGAGATTCAGGTACAAGTAGCAATAATGATTGAAGTATTACACGCGTAATTGAAAAAGTACTTGTACCATATTATGATTTAGCGTCTGTTCGTCAAAGTTTGGTTCAGTAATGAAAAATGAAAACGTATTATAACTCAGTTCTTGTCTCTTATCTGTTTTATAATGCCTTATTTATTGATTTTTGTGATATCCCAAGATTGTGTGTAATGTAAGAATTATTCAGTTAGTGAAACGGTGGTTCATATATAGTTTAAAATTATTATTAATGGAAGAATGTACTAGTTAAAATATTTGGATGCATGTGTCTACATATATTATGTAATTGGTAATGGTCAAAGGAAATGTGTCAAGATTCGGAATAAGATAAAAGCGAAAAGTAGTACACAGAAAATTAATCTTGCAGGTGTGAAATGTTTGTTTTATTTTTAGCACTTGCCAGCTTGGATTGCATATTGCATTACTGCTACTTTTCCATGAAAATTCTACTGTTTTCTGCTAGCCTTATTGTTTGCAGAAACTTCCTGTTGAGCAAACTGAAGTAACACTATTATGTATGTGGCACATTGGGAAGTTATCTGAGAAACAACAAAAAAGTTAATATATATAAAAGGACTATTATTATCGTTATATGAATTCATAAAGAAAGTAAAAAAATTGCAATATTTCTTTCGGATGGTATTCTTACGGCAGTTATCAAATATTTGTTTATTTGAAAGTAATTCGAAGCACTGAGGGAAATAGAGGTGGAGGCCAAGTCTTGCTTCAGCATTTGAATCTACAATAACCCCATGCATGAATCATAATATGCCTTCACATGTAGTCCTTTGAACTTCTTAATATATAGAAATAGAAGTAGTTGTGTTTGTGTAAACTTTACCTTTTCCTGCAATTTTGGAGGTACATTTTGATAAGGAGTGTGCTTCAACAGATTCAATGAAGCTTTGGACTATAAGTAATAGATTTTAAATGGAAAAAATCATTTGGATTATTAATTTGTGCATTTTTCGCAATAAATGACGTATTTAATACCATGTTGATGCCACATTTACCTCTAAAACCATTTCATTTACTTTGGAAGCCAGCTTAAAGAGAAAGTAAAAGTGAATAGACACTGTGATTAGCAAAGAAATCCACAAATCGCTCGCTGGAGCAGTCACAGAAACAACTTCTGGATCTCTGCTATGATGTCGATCCTCATCCCAGTTTTGAATTGCAGAAAGAAAGTTAAACGTATTAATAGTACCGGCTGCAATCAAGATTAAAGCTTCAACAATCAACGATATGCCCCACACCGTGCTGATTGTTGTGGTCAAATCTTCAGTAATTAGCAATATGGTTTTAATAGTGTCCATCTTCTTTATGACTTTCTCTTGCCCTAACTCATCTAATGTACAAATTTTTGAGGATCCGTGAGAAAATTCAACCGTGTCCACGGTGTCGAATTTAATGTCAGAAGTTCTCAGCCCATTAATATACCCATTGTTAATCTTTTCCATGAATTCTTGGATTTGTTCGTTAATGGACTTAAGACATATTGTAATGATGATTACGAAAAAGCAGAGTAGCATACAAACCAATACGTGGCTAAAGCTGCACAATTGCCAAATGAAATATCCAACCCGAAATGTCCAAGCTTGAAAAAGTTCAAAGTTTCCTGGATATTGGCCTAATACGTAATCTAATTTGTAATGTTTACGACTATCTTCAAAAACATTGCTATAATCAATGGAAAATGCTGCAATAGAAAACATTGTGGTAACCGTTATTCCAATATATTCACAAACTGCCCATCTTGTAAATTTTGTTGCTTCTTTAAGAAGGTAACAGTTTTTCCCGTAAACGTCAATGACAGAAAGCTGAAGAAGCTTGCAAAGTTGTAACCAAATCTTTGGAATTCTGTATGCCACATAATGCCCACGTATAATTAGCACAATGTATCCCGCAACATGAGCCACCCCCAGCATTACTAAAATCACAAAATTTGTGACGGTAGTCTCGTCAGTACGAGGAAAGAAAGCTACGGGAACAAAGATCACGCTGAGGATGGCAAAACAAAGGAGAAATACCGATGTGTATAGCTGGGAAATGGAACATTTGAAATATTTCATTCGTGTTCCCCAAACTGTTACAGGTAACAAACCAAGGGTCATGTTTAAAAGAATGATTCCAAAACCGTGACCCATGAGAATATTGGCTGCACTGGGATATCGTTCCTCAGTCTTGGTGACGGTTACTCGACCATCAGACCTCACCGTTTTAAATTTCTGCATGGTTTTTAAAGTGTAGTATCGCCTATTTCTGCCGTGACTGTACAAAAACATGGAAATTAGCTCGTTCATTAATTCGGTGCTGAAATTTAAACTTAAAATAATTTGATGGTTCTTCTTACTTTGAGGTTGTGCTGGTTAGCGACTGTATGTAGTATGTACAAAAAACCTTTAATGATAACCAAAATGGTATTGATGAAAACGCCGGAAGGTGTAAGAGAATATTGAAGAGATCGGCAGAAAGAACTCTCGTATTTCTAAATGTTTGATACGCAAAACCAAATGGTTCATATGTTAACATCTTCAATAGATAACAAATCACCGAATGACTTTTGTACAATAATTATTATTGTCGTGTATAAAAAACGTTCGGTCCCTTTACAAAGAATCGATAACTTGCTTCCGATAAGCATTCTATTATTATTGTGTATAATATATTTTATTTTATTTCTAACAGGGAAAGTCACTTAGCAGATTTTGTTCATGAAAAACTTAAATACGCTATTGCTTTCACTGACGGTAGGTTGAACGGACAAAAGTACGTAGTAAATATATACTATGAGTAAACATTGCTATTATGTAATTTTCTGTGTACGGCAATTACTACACGTCCTAGCCATCTAATCATAAAATCATGCTGCATGGTATCTATTATTCTAGTTATTGATTGTATTTTTTTTGTATGTAATGCATTTTGCAGAAATGATAAGTGCAACGAAGCAGGATGTCCCTAAATTAGAAAAAGTAAAGAAACCAAATCAACCAACCAACATTTTTAAAAAGTTCTAGGGTTTTAATTTCGTGTTAACTCTGGTTTGAGCTTTCTTACATGATTTTTTTAAATGTTGCCAACTCTAACGCTTTGAACTCTTAAATTTAAACTATTGCAAAACCTTTGATAAAGTATGCAATTTATGTACGATGGTGAAGCAAAGTTGTCGGGCTAGACTTTTTGTCACATTACATAGTTTCTGTGTACATTTCTTCGAATCCTCTTTTCCCCGTTAAACACATTTTTGCTTTTATTGTTGCCAAATAAGAGTTTCCGTGCATTCTCCAAATTCTTTTCATTTCAGGTGGAGATGGCAGACACAAGATTTAACTCCTTTCTCCTTCATATTCATGCATGAAAACTCTACGATATGTCTTTTATAAAATTTGTGAACTTTTTGATGCATTATATACGAGTATATTACTCGGTATTGAAAATGTAATATGTGTGTAAAGAACACGAACGTGGTTATGAATCGGGAAGTTTAGATACACGATGATAAAGTTTATAGTATGCATATAGGTATCATCAGTTGCGGTCAAGGCATCAAATAAGCATTCGTCAACGGATTTGCTTAACCATAGTCTTTTGTATGTACTTATTCTGCATATGATTTTCATACATAATATCTATTGGATACATCATATACTAGTAGGTCCGTCCAAAAATTGGCAAAGTTAGTTAGGATATGCGGCGAGGCGAAAAAGCAACTGCAGAGAACATAAAAAGCGTTTATATTCATTCAGTTCAGCTTTGTCCACCCAAACGACCACAGTTTACCGAACTATGCAAAAGTTTTTGGCATTAAAGAATATTTCGCGAATTTCGGAGTGATAATGTTCATGCTTACTTGCCTTAAAAATGCTGTAGTTGTAACAAGATTCGGCTTATGCTTAAGTAAGTACACACATTAATTTAGAGGATGCATTTGATACAGAAATTGTAGACACAATATCTGAGTCATGTTCATATGTTCAGCGACAATTTGTTTTCTCAAACTAGAACGAAATGCAATCACTGTAGAATAATTTGCGCAGCCAAAAATGACATGTTTTGTATTGTTTTATGTTGAGTCAGCATTAATCTATGAAAATTATGAAATTGATAAGAGACTCAAAGTGTGTAGGATCACTCGAACTGTAAATTTTTACCATTAATTTGAGAAAGCGGATACAATGCCTATGACTATGATATCATTTTTCTAATGTTTCTGTATGCATATAGTATATAGCACTTGCATATGAATGCAAAATTCATGAAAAATATATTTTTCTCGTTGATGTAATGTTGAGTATGAATACAAATTAGAATGAAAAAGTTCTAGCTCATTACAGCAGCCAATTTTCTGGTACACAATGTTATTTATTATGTACCATGTACCTTTAGGCACATATTGTAAAGACTTCGGATATCGTCCGTCTGCGATTACTATTCAATGGTTCGACCTGCATGAGTTGATTTGATTCGCATTTGCTACTTATTTGCTAATTTTTGTGCGCACTCCATGAAAAGTTTCAAAAAAATAAAACAAATGGAAAGTTGTAAGTGAGCGGAAATTATATGTTAGGGAATATAATTTAACATCTACCTAAAGGTGCATTTCATTATATCCCGAATTTGTCAGGTTTATTTATTTGCACAAAACCTAAAAATATCCATATACAATCAACATCAACGAAACCGCTGAGCTGAACCAATTTACGAGATTCAAAAGCCCATTGGAGCATAATATGAAGGTGGCATTGCTTTTGTTAACAGTTCTCAACAAAAAGCCATGAAAAATTTCCAGTCGCGTTTATGATTTCATATTATTTGTATTCAAAAAATCAGCATGCTGCAAAAAAAATGTTTCTGCTCCTTCACTCACACACTTAAAATCACAATAATAATGGAGTTTTCTCGCTATCCTAATAGTAATTTCAAACCCGGCATGACACGGTACTTTACTCAGGAGAAAACTATTTCAAACTATATTTCTTAAATGCCATATAAGTTCACCCCTATTATAGTGAAAAGATGGTGGTATAAATATTACATATTACATCCAAAAGTTCAATTTTTACTGGGGGAAATGTACATATCATGGAGACATTCAAGATGTACTTGCATATCATTATGAGAATGATGATCGTTTCTTGAGTCTGTGGAACAGGAAGTAAGTCACCTTTTATTTTTTCTTTCACTGTGATTCGCCATCTTCTTGGTCTGTGAATGGTGAATGGGAATATGGTTGCCTGAGCCTCAGTAAAAGAAGAAGAAAAAATCTAACATCGAAGGAAAAGCTCATAAATATACCAAGCGATGAACTGGTGGAAACCATTTGGAAAAGAAAAAGTGGAAGAAATGTTAAACGTTTTCATTGTGGGATAAAATATATTGAGCATTGAAAGCCTTTATCATCATGTTGTATTTTTGCACATCTACTACTACAATCTACAAATTTGTACTACGTTATTACTTGGCGTGTGGGAATGTCCTTTTCCCCATTGAAGTCTACATGATCATGGTCTATGTGTGTAATACATACGCAGTAGCAATATATATACGTGTATTATTTTATTATTACTGCTATTACCACGACCATTATTATTACAAGTTGCGTTTAGCCGCTGGATTAGTTCCAATTTTCTAATACAACATTTCATTGCTCTTTTGAATTATCTAGTGATGCTAAAAATATAGTTTATGGGCAGGCTCTCCCTAAAAGTCAAATCACGTACGGAGATCTATCTATGCAGCCAAATGTAGTAGTTCTTCTACATCTCTTTATACTAAGGACGCGACAACATTCAACATTATATCAAAGAGTGCAATTTTATCTGGCTATTAACCAGCATTACTTTCCTAAGGACCATGTGATAATATGGCGAACGAACAATATATGAATATGGGGGACGAGGACTGCTCGCAATTTTGTAACTTTGGGCTGAAGAAATTAATTTTCAACAAACTTATAATACTCACCCAACTGTTATAATGATCAAAATTTAATCAAGTGTAAATCCAGCTAAAAATCCCTGTCGTAAGTAGACCAAGAACGATGCCAGTAATTATGGCTCATCACATCGTCATAATAATCTACTCTTGTTCAAGTTCCTCTTTGACTTTTAAGCATAAGCTTTCCAAAGCTTAGTTAGTTCTTTTCTGTATTACCTAAAATAATTTCATCTTTCTCCAGTCCATATTATAAGTATACGTAGTATGCTTTACATATTTTCAACACATCATCACATATATAGGAACGTATAAAACACAATAGGCTGGCTGGGTGGCTTAACTTTCACTGGAACTTCTTTTTCAAACAGCATCACTTGCTCATCCCATCACCACCATCCCTTTACACTGTAACTTATGTACATATTCGACAGTTCGACATTCTAAATGGTTGGTTCTCTCAAAAACTGAGGACTACTACTACTACTACAGCCAAGCCAGTATTTTTATATGACAAGGAGAGGGCTACTACACGAGCTACTAATCGTAAAAGTAGAGGATGCATATAGTGTATATGTATATCAGTATATTAATACATACATATGAGGTTTGGTTTGCCCTTTTTTGAGGGAGTTAGTGGTTTGGGTAAGCATAATGTAGGTGGCTGACTGGAATCAGCTTAATATACATGCAACAAAGATGAGAAAAGAGGGATGAATGGTATTCTTAAAGCGTTTAATATATGAAGATGTGCCATAATAATGGGATGAAGATGTTGTACAGCAGCCAAGAAAAAACGACAAGGAAAAGTAGTCTCTCAGTAGGGGAAAAGGAGATCAACGACCAACTGGGTTAATAGTCCATGGGATATTTAAAGGAGAAGACGAGCGGAGAAAAGGAGGAAAGAGTAATTTAAGATTATTTGCCATGGAAGAGAAAGCACGTTAGTGCACCGCTCAGCTTCTCCTCTCTTCACCAACTTACAAAAGTACGAGCTGAAGCTATATTATAGAATGTTTTCCTTATGCGTATAGTAGTAGCCATCCCATGCGATGCCACACACTTGGAGATTGTACGTATATGTCCGTATTATGCGTATTTTTTGACAAGTTAACCCTTAAATAGTATGGCAGTAATATTAACGGAGAGAAAGAGACGTAGGGAGAGAAAGGACTCTTTCGCATGAAAACATACGTATACGTACATGTATCCATTCATCCCATCATGCATTCCTCATATAAGAAGCGACAACATAACCGTTGGTGGTAGTGGTGGTGTGGCAGTGGTAGGAATTGCTTTGTGGCATATAACAGCAAAATTTATATTACACAATTGTCCCATTATAATCTGCATATATTGAAGTAATAATACTTAACATAGTATACTAAACGCTCATAACAATACGCTTTTCTCCCAGACTTCTTTTCTCTTCTTCCTCCATTTTCCCTTGCGTAAGTAGGTAGTGGAGGTAGTAATAATATATATGCATGGAAATAGACTTTTTTTCTTCTTCTTTTTTCGTTTCTTTTGACTGTGTAATTGACTTTCTTCTTATTTTGTCATTGAATGTCTGCAAGCACTTTCTCCATCCCTGCTTTCTCTTCCTTTTCCTTTGATAATGCCTCTAGAGAGAGAGGCTGTCGCTGCTCTCCCTCCTTTTTTCATTTTATTAAGAGGTCTACAAATTTCTCCGTTTGCTTTTCTCCAATTTTTTTTGTTGAATATGGAGTAGTCTTTCTCTGTGAATTAAATAAAGGGATGGAATTACCAAGTAAATCATGTGCAGATGTGTGTGTATATATTGCCATTACAGTCGTATTCAGATTTAACAACATATGCCCCAATTCATATTTCTAATAGCTTTCCCATCCCTCCACTTATGCACATACTTCACACTTGTTTCTCACATGACCGACGGAATTTGAGAACATCAATCAGTCTAGTCTAAAGTCTACACACACACATGTCTCTATAAACACACACTTTGCATATGCGCTTAAGTAGATTATTGCATTATTACGAAATTTGAAACAAAAGAGCTTTATCTTATGTTCACCCAAGCTCGGGTTACTTTGGCTCAGGTTCATTGTCTGAAATGAGGAGTGAAAAGGGTCTCAAGATAAATTCCCAATAATGCCAGACGCCATGCATAAAATCAAATAAAAGTGACCGCTTTCTATTAAACCAAAGCATATCGGATGAGAATAAAAAAGACTATCAATGCAAGTGGAAGTGTGTGTGTAAAAGTGTGTTCACAATGATTTGACGAACCTTTTTTGAACTACAGAACACTATATATACGTATTATGTCTATAAACAATAGTATATAGATGCTGTAACTCAACCGTTTCACAAGCAGATAAATCATTTCTTTGAGAAGGGGAAAGTAATCCAATGCCAAAGCCACTTAAGCTGAAAATTCAACTTTATATAGCTGAATTTTGGTAATAAGATACGTATTAGGGCAAGAAATTTTAGTATGTTATTAGTATAACATACCCGTATATATAAATGAAAGGAGGAGAGTTTTTGTATTCGTATTAAGTACACAGGCACGAAAAGCTAACTATTGTAATCATAATGTTTGTCGGGAAAGAAGTCGGCATGTGGCAGATGCAAAAAGTGGAGCAACATAACACAAAAGTATGTATGGTTTAAGTTTCGAATCTGGTAACATGCAAGTATGTTTATACAAGAAGATGGGGTTGAGGGAAAGTAAAGTTCTAACTGCGAAAAGAGAGAATATGCAGACAACTATCAGACGACGTAATCTCCAAACCTAGCCACAAATCAGGATTAAGCCATACTACGAATCTTTTCCACTCAATCTGAAAGTAAAAGTCAACCCGGAGAGCTGGTTGTATTACACATTACACATAAAATACACATTCACACACGCAAATGGACGCAAACCAACGTAGGAGAACGGACCATATGCATTGAAATGGATGTAGTGGTCTGCTTGTTCTATGAATGCTTAACTCAAGCTAGATTCTTGCCCAACAGGCCGGCCGTTAGTATGTGTATAAATATATAAGCTAGTTTAGATGACTTGCATGGGCAGAAAATGCAATGTCCTGTAACATCTCAACCATTATTGTGATAGTAAAGTATTTCAAAAGAGTTGCTCCAACTGCGTGTTTGCTATTTCCTTTCGTTTGCCGCTTTACTTTCTTTAATGCTGTGATGTGACGTGAAAGACTATAAGATCCTAAGTATAAGTAGCATCCATCTGCTTGGTAGGTATTGTAACTTTGGTAGGTACTGTTGCAAATTCTTATAGACCGTTCTCCCTTTTTTTTTACAAGTCGTGGTCATGTTGTAAGAGCATTATTTCACAAGGAATCGGCATATGACACCCATCGAGCATGCCACAGTTACAAGTTTTTTTTATCACGAAGTGGATGGAATCCTCAAAAATAAACTACGTTAAAAACATGCTGCAATTACTATCATAGTCCAATCAAATGTAACGATTTAATACATGAAACAACTTTTTAAAACTTACTTTGCATAAGCTTTTAGAATTATATACGCTTGTTCTTGAAATAACAGGACAATAATATCCCATTTCAAAGTTAAATTCGTGCTACACAGCATCAGCATTAGGTAAAGAAATACATTTATGTATATAGTTGTATCAACCACAAACTGGAAGGCACGAACAATGAATATTGTTGGCAATCCGGAGAAATGTGGAGGAATGACCGATTTCGCAAAAAAAAAAATTCTGGGATCTGTAGCTGATGCTGGTACAGATCCCCCATTTTATTTTGTAAAACTTAAAGAAAGATTGACCTTTTTCCCGTTGTTTCTAGATTGGATCTCAGAGGATGTTTATTATGTACGTAGGATCTTATCGCAAGATAGATTTTTCTGCATAGATATTCAAGCACGTGTAGATGGGCAGAAGTTTAAGGAATTTTGTTTACTACTACTACACCACTTGCTTTCATGCCTTAGTTTTGTTGGTGGTAGTATCTATCTAGAAATAGTATGAGTACGAGGCATGACCAGGTTCTCACGAAGCAGGCCCAAGAAAATCCTTGCTTATTTCTCCAGAGCTGAGATGTTACCCTTTGGTTCATTTGATCAAGCTGCAGTAAAACGGGAGTAGTTCAGGCTCAGACTAGGCGAAAAGAAAGAAAGTCCGTGTTTGAAGAACTAACGTGAGAGCAAACCAACAACTATATAGCTAAGTTTCCCCTGAGCTACTTCCCCAGCTACTGGATGTTTTAAAGCTGATGGAGAATTGAAGGAAAGCATCACTGACTGTGTGTGCGTGTATATCTGCGGTATTTCCCTTGTGGATGAGGAAAGCGAAAAAATCCATGAAAGGTTTTAAGCTATTCTTCCCTTCTCAGCTACTCTCACTGTATTCTCAGCCACTGTTCGAGACTGAGTGAGAGACTCTGCAAGTGAGAAGAAAGAGAGAGAGAGTGTGTGATAGCTGGAGCTGGAAGGAAACCGTTCTTTATTGGTAGTGAAAAGGTTTGTGAAATCTCTTGCCTTGCTTCAGTCTATCGGCATCTGCCGTGCCGAAAGCGAGAGAAGATTCAGCCTCCAACACTCTACCATAGAAAATCTCGTTTATCTGCACTTCTCATACCACAACAGAAAATTGTCAGAGAGAAAAGTTTGCCCGTTCTATCTTCATCCTTATGGAAGACACCGTAATAATTCTTTTCCAAATAAGTTTCAAAATTAAACCACACTAACCACAGCATAAATTTTATGATCTGAACATAATTTTTGCTCCTCTTTTAACAAGTTCCTTTTGGACTCATTCCAATCTGTTACATGTCATATTGACAAGCCTTTTATGGGGTAATGAGAACATTTTCCCCTTATGACTACTAGACTAGCCGATAAACTATATTCCAGCCTGATTCTATAAAAAGTTTAATCCATTTTTTTGTGCATTCATAAATCAAGCTCAAGAACTTTGTTTTGCCATGTTCTCCAAATTATTCTGAAAGTTTATTTAAATTGTTATCACACAAAACACTCTATTTAATAAACTAGTCTATGGGTTTCTCAAAGTCTAGGTCATCATCATTGTTGTTGTGCCACCGTCGCTTTTGGAAGACAAGAGTTGAAATTACAAAGCCAAAATTGTTGTGTTAATGCTGTGCCAGCAGAGTGGGGGAAAGGAGGACAATAATAATATTTCAGATAACTCTTCGTTGGCACTCCAATTGTGGGGAAACATTTGGGAAACTTTTATTGTTTGGAGGAAGTGAGTTGAAAAAAGAAGTTAGTGTGTATTGTTTATAACTCTCTCCACAAGTAGTTTTACAACACTAGTCACTAACTTGGAAATTGGAAATGACCATAAACACACTTTTGTGCAAATGCCGGTGGAACCACACTCCAATTCTGTAACAAATTGTGAGTTTTATCTTCACCATCATCATTCTAAACAGCCATTGAGTGCAGTCGCTCACTCACCGTCCCTGTACGTCAGCCACATAAAAAACACACACAAACACATCTATACTTTCTCGTGATTGTCCTGCCAGAGTTTTCTGAGACAGTTTTTTTGTAAGTTGAAATATTTTTTGTTGGTTTATTTGGTAGGAGAACAAGAGGACAAGTTGACTGAAAAGGGGAAAAAAAGTTTGCGATTGCAAAACAAACTCTATAAACTCTCAAAGTTATTTAATGCACATTCTCATATCTTCCATCGTTTTTTCGCGGATACATGTGAGCCAAAGACACTTCAGAGAATGTATTAACTGCATCTTGGAAATCTATATATCAGCTTACTTACTCTAGTATTTTGTCGGTTAAACATTTATAAGCAATTCCGCCATCATCGCAAATGTATAACTGCAGCCAAAGGAAGTCAACCTAGTTTAGAAGGAAAATATTTCATCTTGGGATTTCCCGTGAACTATTTTGAGAAAAATGTATTACATTTAAAACAACGTCAATATGAGAACAAATGTTCGATATTCTTCAAAATGAAATGTGCTACACGAAAAAAAATCTAGAAAGGTTTCCTGTCTCCAGTAAAACAAAAACTATTATTTATTGATAGGCGAGTCAGCCAAGAAAATAGCTCTGGCTGATGATTACGTAAGATTATCATGTGTTTTCGATACTTTTAAATTGAGTGAAAGCCACATTCATGTTATACTACTCTGAATATCATAAAGACAATTCAAAATTGAATGTGAATGTGCAGTGCCATTTTTACTGGTAAAATACAACTTTTACGAATTGATATCACAAAGACTAGAATATTATACAATTGTATTAAAAGTAGTACTGAACGCACATACCTGTTGCCTACCAAACCATATAGAGCCACCTCTATTACAACGTCGACGTCGACACACACTCACACACAGTCTACAAACTAGTGAGGGAGCAAGAGTATAAAGACAAGTGAAAATCATTTGTGCTTTTCCCTTTGGAGAGAACGCTTGTCGAGTCCAAAAAACGAGTAAAATTGTAGATATCGTAGATTTGTATTAGATGCACAACCTTTACTTTACTCAATAGCCTCCATACATTCAGAGAGATTTTTGAAGAGAGCAAGTAAGCATTCGTATTCTTTTCGTATGTATGTTTGACAATATAAACCCCATTTTCATGTGATCTGAGTGAATAGAGGTTTTTTTTGCACTATCATCATCATACTCATGACATTCCCATCTTCTCCACTACTACGCTACAACTGTTGACTATCGTATGAGAGTTTTAAGTCTTTTAAAAAGGCAGAGAAACTCGACTCGACTCCAAGCAGCGAGCACGCATTGTGAAGCAAGAACAGAACAGAAGGACAAAGTTTTTCTTTCTTTTGACGACGTAGTAAGTACTTGAATGTGTGTGTAGTAAAAGTACTTGGTGGAATGTGTTACTTGTCGTCATCCAACAGTTTTCCCTTTGGAAGAAAAAGTTGAGAGTGTTGGTCGGTGGTAATGGTAGCTTTGACGTGCTTTTTTGCATGCAACTCACTCAGTGGTCGGTAATAGAGGTCAAGACCTCGTTCACTTTTATTAGAAAATATAAGTATAAGTAAAGAGAGCATGATATTATGGTAATATACATGTTTTGTGCGTGAAGTACATGTGCAATTTTTACCAGCACAGTTATTCATATCCTTTTTTGTGCCAGTTATTGTCGCACTCATTTTTCTGAAGAATCTAAAGACACACACACATGTGCGTGAGATACACTTTGGTTTGTTTGTAAAGAGCTGAAAGTCAACAGCATTCTACAAACCGGAGAAACAAGTAGGTTGTGAAAGAAAGACAACAAGCTACAGACAATACAATATACTGACTATATATATATGTACCAAGCTCTACACTTCCAGAAAGTAACTCTGTTTGTTAGTGTTTTTTCGCACTGAATATATATGAGTATTATATGCTGGAATGCGCTGGCTCGGGGAAAGGGATAGCATCTGCTGCAGTTTGGGTCATTCTGTATACACATATCCCACCCAATGCTTTGGCTATTCACAAGACTGTCATATAATTCATACACTATAAATTCAACCATAAAAAACTGACGATTGACGACACTCATCCGGATTCCCTAAGTATTTAGAACAAATAACCAAATGCTAGTCAACAACTTTGAATAATCATACTGAAATCAGCATTATTATAGAGCAGCTATAGGATACTAACATTTCAGAAATACAAACAACAAAGTTTTACGTCAACGAGTCCATCTGTAATCCATTTCAATGAGATCAACGGAGTAAAATGAGCAATCGTAAATATTGGTCATCCACATCACCATTCACATCTTCAACAATGGTAACGATGGGCTGTCGTACCGGAATGATCCTTTTTCCAACTCGAGAGACCAAGTGCACACTGATCCTCTTTCTTCTTAGTTCCTTTCTGATTGGCCGTAGTGACCGTTTTGCTGTGGCTGAAAGGATTCCCGTGGGTAAGTGGCAAGAGTATTTATTATGACTTTTTTTTGTAGTGGGATTACGGGCATTGCCTCCAGTACTTTGAAAGAACTTCAAAATAAGTATATTTATAAACTTTGAGCATCTTACTTACATATTGTATGTATGTATGTATAAACATAGTATGATATGGTTTTAAGTTTCTGAAGAAAGTAAAAGTATAATGGTATTTTGGGTACAAACAAATATAATAATATGAGAGTACATGTATATACTTTTACCAAAAAATAAATCTGAACAGATCCTTTTCCTGTTTGTTTGTGGGAATGCATATACATACATTTTATATGAGTAAAGATGAAAAACTTGCAGATATTCCATCCTACTTCTTTATGTACTTGCCCGTCAATACACCCGCAGTGAATTGTTTTCATAGCTTTGAATTATGTAAATACAAAATATGTCCTATCACTACACATGCCTCGTAAGCACATATTATATATATGTATGTATCAGCACTGCTGATATCAAGTACACGACACAACAACCGAGAACAGCTCGGTCGTTTCTCTTTCCAAAAAAAACAGATTCAAGCAAAGTGTTTGCGTGTCGATTTAAGATTTACTTTCATGAAAGCAAGACGATAGTACATAGAAGAGAAAGAGAGAGAAACTTAAACCTTAAACTTTTCAATGGGTCGTTTTTGACTCTGATGAATAAACCAGTAGCAAAAGCCAAGGCAGAGCTAGATGTTTTTTCAGCATCTGAAGTTGTTTTTACTATTAAATGTATTATTACTGTAGTACTGTGTTGTTGAAAAGCGGGTGGCATGTTTACACAACTATTCTCTCCTCTTGCTCCTTTGGCAATCAGTCACATTCTACCGGCAGCTGTGTTATGTGAAACTCACAAAACTAAACTCAACTCATTCTCTGTATCAAGTTGTATGCATAACAATATACACATTTGGTAGAGATAGGTTTACACAAACACGAAAAAATATGCCTTCAAGCCATTATCAATATTTAATAAGGCATACTAATTCATAATTAAAGGAATTTATTCCCCAGCGGGATGAAGAAAAGATACGTACGATTTTTCTGCTTGGAAATTAGTATACAACTCTTCTTTTACTCCTTTCTCCTATGCTCCATGTGAGCATGCTATTAGCAGATGTGTCCATCTATACATTTTATATGAATGCATGTATCTACTCGAAAATTCTGTTATCAATATAATAACACGTTAGCCATATAAGTGTGTGGCATGAGCTCTCAGTGAGTTAACATGGGAGCGGATGACTATCTGTGTTAACGTAAATACAGTACTGACAAGGGGCACCCAACATTACGTTCATACAAAATGCAGACTTTTTAGTAATGTTTTAATTATCATTTAGTAATTGGTGCTACCATAACTACACAAATCATGCATAAAAAAACATTAAATTTTATGTAAAAAAATTATAACGTTGGATATGGATGACATTTTCCATCATCACAGCGCGAACCATTGAGTGAATCTCACAAAAGATACTGATCTCAACAAAGACATAACGTTGTCGCCTGTTTTCTTCACAACCCAACCACATTTGTTTACTTTTTTTAAAGATTGCGTGCTCAACAAAAGATCCTTCCGCATTAAAATTTAAGGTTGATTTTTTTGGATGGGAGGTGGAGGGGTATTAAATGTTGAATTTCAGGCAAAATGAAGTGTAAGTTGTTGGATGCTGAAAGGATAATTGAATGAATGAATGAATGAATAAACTTAATTGTTTCTGAGTATCAGTCATCATACAATGTTGATCGTTGTTGTGATTATGAAGTGTGGAGAAGGATAGTGAAATGTTAAATTCTATTTTTTAAACTGCCTGAGTTAGTGGTTTCATAAAATGAAATTTTTTAACTGCATTGATCAGTCTGGCGTAGTATAGGTGTTGCAACTCAATCGATTATTGGAGAAGCGATGATTTAACTACGCATTAGATTGAAAGGCGATGAATTAAAATGTTTAAGAGAACATTGATATTCACCAGGTTAGGTAACTGTTAGTTAATGGGTAGGGCGAAGAATTTTACCCACTTTGAAAACGGTGTAGTATGATACGTATCGATTAGTGGAGTTGGAAAGGAGTGCACAGGTGCAATCAATTAATGTTTTTAAGGAAAATAAAGCGTCAATTGTTGGAATAGTGATTATGTCGATTGTTGTGACGTACTTTATGTACTTAAATGTTGGTTGTTTTGAAGATACTCAAATTTTGATTGATTGTTGGAGGAAAGTAATTTAATTTGGGAATTGACATCATAAGAAAATCATACGTTCTCAATAAATGTAAATAAATTCTACATTCTAAGAGGCACACCTGTGCCACCTCAAGTGTGCCTGTTCCCTTCCGGATATTCGTCAGGTTAGGTAACTGTTAGTTAATGACAAAAATTCAACAGCCTTTGAAGTCAGGATAAGAGGAATTTAATCACGTTGAACAATGGTGGTAGGGAGAGGAATTTTACCCACTTTGAAAAGCGATTAGTATGCTAGAGGAAGAGAAACTGTGAACTATATTAGTTAGCGGAGTGGGGAGGGAGTTTTTAACTCCAAGGGAGTTAACAGGCTTTTCTTGTGTAATATAAAACGCCTAGATCCAAATAAATTAGTAGACTATGTAGTGTCTCGCTTTCTTTCAGTTGAGGAATGCATACACATGTGCGCTTGTGTACCATCCTATTCATTTGCAGACGAAAGTAGGTTGTCGACCAATCTTTCTACGGATGATATTGTATGATGGCAGGTTATGGAGTTCGAGAACACAAACGAACAGCATTCCAACAATAAGTTCCACCATAGCACATGTAGTATTCGCTTTAGAATGTACATGACATACAAAAAAAAGTGTAAAGAAATATACCCTCTTTTCACCTCTATTTTTTTCCTACGCCATCGATACCATACTCACGGACGCGCTTGAAGAAGTTGTATTATAGTAGAGTGATGGCAAAGTAACCAAGCAAGCGTGGAGGCGAAAGAAGCAGCATTTTTTCTTCTTTGTTCACTGAGGAAACGAATTAAATTACTGCTTCTGCCCTGTAACATCTACGCCACATAAGAGATACCCAAGTGCCACCGTGGAACTTTCGGAGAGTGACCTACAGCCTTCCATGTTTCTATGCTTTCTTGTCATGAAAAGGAGCGAGGGAATGTTAGTTGACTTCCCCGTTGTTTGCGCTGCATTCACAAATTTAAGGGAAGAGCGAGAAAGAAAAAAAATGGAAAAAGGCCCTCTGGCTAGAAAATGCTTCGTGGTGGCAACATGATATACGTATTACTTGTGAACCTATAAAAAGAACTCAAATACGAACGCATCCTCTAAAAAAGTTCTAGCCAAGAAGGATATACCTACGCACGGCCTGGCTTTCTGTGATATGATGCTACCAGCTCGCTTATTCTTAGAAGAGATGCTATATATACCGTCAAATTTAAGTCGCTTCAGTTCAAAATGCTATACAAAGAAAATTCTCCGTTTTATGTAGCGTCTACAAGTTTATGGTAGTTGAAGAAATGAAGCGGTTGTTCTTTCCTACCTGTACTCAGAATAACTTTTGAACAAGTTCAAGGTGGGTGGCGCTGTCATTGTCATCCTTTTTTTTTTTTTTTTAAAAATGTCAGATGAGTAAAAGGAATTCTTTAAGTCACAAAATGCCTACAGATTTAAAACCGCAAATATTTTATAACAAGGATGGTATCAATCATCAAAAAAATGCTACCGATATAAGGTTACCTAGTTAAATAGATAAATGATTTATCTGAGAAAGTTGCCGATAAAGACGAGTTCACAAGAGAACGTAAGAAAACGAGTCAATGTAATATAACGATTCTCGTACATATATACTTTTTGCTACTTTGTGTCGAATTAGTTTCTAGGGATCGTGCATCATCATATCATCAACGTGTGCATGAAATGGTAGAAAGAAAAGAAGAAAGAAGGAGCAATGAAAATGGTCAAAGGGAAGAAGAAAAGTTATATTCATTCATACGCGTGTACGTGAAACAAGGACTCTTTTGTTGTTTTGCTTCTTCCTTGTCTTGTTTTAGTGGTTGTTGAAAGCTAAAGCGCACACTGTAACAGATGCTGGTGTGTGTTGTATCTCAGAAGAAGAAATGTGTAGACACTTTAAGAATTATATACTTTCATGTATAAAATCATATACAACACAACATACAGGAAACTAAATACGCATGTGTATGTATGTAGTTAGTTACTTCACGAAATATCTTTATCATCCGCATTCACGAACCCTTGCCTCTCCGTGTCTTGCCAATTTGAGCTTTATAAGGACCCTGTAATGGGCACATCCTAAAAACTTCATGTATTATTATGTGAGTTGCTGACAACATAACATACTCTTCCTCTTTCGTTTCTTCACGCACCAAACCGCTTTTGTTGGAATTCCTTCGGAGAGCTTGGCACACCATTTTACTCTCCAGGATTTTAACCTTTCTCGGATCTCCACATTGTAAACAATGATGCGAGGAAATGGGAAAGGGAAGAATGAGTAACTGCATGACTTTTTACTCTGTTGTAATAAATGAATCTTGGCTCGTAATTCCCTTGCTCATGACTAATTTTGTACATGTCTCGCAAAATACAGGTCATATCCTGTGAGGAAACTTTGTGATACTGTGGAATGAGTGACACCAAAAACTTTTCTTGGAATGGCTTACCCCCGATAAAGTGATAGAATTCGCAAGTAAAGGCATGCTGGACAACATTTTGAATTTTATTTTTGATGAAATGAATAGAACACTGAAAAGGAGCTGGAAAATGAAATGTTTGGTTGTAGTTGTAGTTGTAGTTGTGTAGAGCACAAGAGGTATTAGATGTCTCAACATTTATGGAAATAAAACTCATTAGCATCAATATACATACTTTTACCCAGACGAGTGCTTTTGAGAAGGATTAGGCGAATTGATTATATAATATATACATAATATACAACACAACATCATGTACTTTTGTATCAAACTCAAATGTACCAAATGTACGTATAGCACATGCTGTTAACTTTCTTTCTCATTTGTATCAACGAGGACAGAGTGAGAAATGTAGATTTCATGAGTTGTAGTAATGAGTGTTAGTGTAAAACATGGAACGAAATTAATTTAGTATAACGAAGTATGAAGCGACAAGTGCTGCCTTGAGAGAGAACAAGAACACACGCGTGTAAGTCGAACGTATGTATAACGCATGAATGATGTCTACAGGATTTCAGCCAACTCTAACTCCACCAACTCACTCAACTCTTCTCCAAGTGAATGGAAATGGGAAAACAACACAAACAAAATCAAACAAGTTTCCACTTAACGACAATACAATATTAGAGAAACTACTGCTGGGCTCAGATGAGGAGATGAGAGAGAGAAAGAGTCAGAAAAAAAGTTGATGCATATTTTCCGCTAGGTTAGCGTTTGATGGCTTGTTTATAGAGTGGCAATCAACTTGGCAATCTCACAACGATTCCATAATATTATTAGTTGATTCTAATATTTTGATGAAATGCTTGTTTTCTCCTTTCTCCCATCCACTTTTTCTGGTACAAGGAAAATTTGATGTTTTTATGCTGCACCGCTATACCATAACTTTCTCTTATACTTATTATGTCTCTGGAAGTAAGTCTGTTTGCTTGCGTGCAGTTTGGTAGACTCGATTTAGTGTCCTGTAGAAAACTGCTTGAATCGCAATATGATCAAATAGCTAAAGTGGAGAGAAAAGCCATCATAAGCCATCATCAGCACATACCTCCGCTCCTTACATGACTTTTTTTGGCGTTTCATCTTATTTTCGCCTAGCTAGATTTGCATAAGAGATTTTAATTTAACCTGAGGAGGTATATTACTTCTTTATATATATGCTCCAAGTAACTTGTTCACTCTCTTCACTGAGCTTCCACACTTTTCCTCCTCCAACTTGCCAAACCCGTAAGTGAACTATAAAGTGGGTTGGGAATAGAGAAAAATAGTATAAACTTTTTCACATCAAAGAAAATGGAGCGAAATTCACCTTAGCCATAATTATTTTTGGCACTTCACTTAAGCGCACAAATAAGTGAACGCGGTGGAGGCAGGGTTAAAGTCTTGTTGAGTACACACTCACACACATCCATGTGTTGAACCCAAGTTGTAATATCTTTAATCCGTGTGTTTACACTCAAGCAAAACTTCTATAATTGCATTATGCATAGTTAAAGATACAGCGCTAGACAGATCTGGTATTTATAGCCACAAAGAATTTTGTGTAAGTAAATACATTTTTTTTCTCTTCATATATATTTGTGAGTAGTGTACCTCTTTGCTTTCCCACATGTAAGTACACATACATTGCCTTGTCTACTTTCTTCCCTTCATTTCTTTCAAAGTCCCCCAAATCTTGTCCACATACTTTTTCTTGGCTAATCCAATTTTCAGAATGGGAAACTTTCACTCACCTCCACTCTTTTTCCATCTCGTAGAGATATATAGGGTGCGGTAGATAAAGAAAATCAAATATCTACTATAACTGACTACACATGAGTATAGTATATGGGAGATACATACATATGTATGCCGTTTGTATGCGGTTATTTACTGCCACAACAGCTTACTGCTTTGTAGTAGAACTAATAAGAGAGAAAAGTAATCTTTGGTCTTTCTTTTGCTGTTACCCTGTTCTCTGATAGAAAGACATTTTGTAGTGACTATAAGTGTGAATTATGTCTACCTATGTGCTTTCTCCACTCTCATTTCTGAAACACTTTCATGTTGTGTGGAGAAATAGACATACATATGGTTATACTTCCCTAAATATAAATAAAAGTGTGGTGAAGGTAACTGAGCCGTAATGCACTCGTGTCTATTTTCTACACCACTCGCATATGTAGTATAATATGATTATTATATGGCTAAGTACAAGGCAGCACATGGCTTCAAAAAGGTATTTCATTTTATCACTAAACATATATTGCATATGGACAAATGTACATACACAATAATGCTCCACTACTTCAACAATGAAATATTCCTGTCTGTTCCTCTGTTTAATTAGTAGAACTGCACACCAAAAGTTACCAATGCAGGTATTTGGCTCGACTGCAAATAAAATACGAAATGAAATGTAGTCCAATCAAAAAGTAAAAATGGCAACAATTCACTCCAGTCCCATTTTTAAACGGTTAACCTCACTCTGGTTTTCTGCTGGGATATGTATGTGTTTTGCTCTTCTACAAATTGGGGAATTCACATTTTGCATCATCTATATGTATATGTATTTTGCTTCGAGTTACATGTATATTTCTTTGTGCATATAATAAAGTTTCAAAGTATATGTTTACTATTAGTGTATAATTATTGTTGCCGTCATCATCATCATCCGCCACTTCAAAATACAACAACAGATTTTGGTTAAAAACCATCTTACTAGCCTTGCGCATTATATTTATACAATAAGTTCCACAAAAAAACGAATTATTTTATTTTTTCCTTCTCTCACCACCTTGTTGGCTATATTACCGACACCACATTGCATAAGTAGATTTTACAATTCAACTTCCCCAACTACACAGCAGCTCCATTGTATAGTCCAGTCTTGCACATAATACATTACAATGATGATGTCGAATACAGAGATATATTATGCTGCTCGTGTTCACTGTTGAGCTATATTTTATTACTGTCTTTTCTTTTCTTTCATTTCCAGTTCTGCATCCTTCACCGGAATATTAGTTCGAGTACATGACGTGCTCTCATCTCCGGTGGAAGGAAAGAAACTTTTGCTCTCTTCCATCTTTTGACTTCGAAAAAGAATTATTTTATTTGCTGTTTTTTTTTGGAAAAAGCAGAAAACGTTACAAGCCAAATACATTCCGTTCCGCTTATCTGCTATTACATATATATACTGAATTGTATGAGAGTATAGAGTGTGATGAGTATTCCCTAATGTAATAAGCAACTTTTTTCATCTTGAGCTGAGCATTAGAGTAACCACAAGGATTTAACGTACTATCTTGAGCTATTTTAGACCATTGTTGGTTTTATTCAATTAAGGGTCTATATTTATGAACGTTGTTTTTATTTTTCGTACTTTATAAAGTATATACCGTAATAAATTCTTGCTTGTTTTACGCAGGTGCACAAATTATTCTTAGGCTTTCATTGTTAAAACGAGAGAAAAAACTAATTTAACCAAGATAGAACGGGACTAATTTTCATAAAATTAAATCATCAAGTGCACAGTCAGTGCCTCATTTTTTTCTGAAAGCCAAAACGAAGACAAGGGTAAAACTTAACGGCTATACCTGTAGGTTTTCCTTTTTGAATGACATAAAAGAAAATTTGTTGATAAAAAAACATCGAAACGAGACACATGCACTACACTTGACTGCTCCTATCCTGCTTCCATGTGGAGCATGCACAGGCCTGAACTGAAACTGAAAGGAAGAAGGCCTTGGCCGTGGTATTGAAATAAATTAGAAAGAAAAAAAGTAAAAGGCAAGCAATGGTAGTAGTAGTAGTAGAAGCGTAGTGGTTGGTAGTGGCGGCTCAATTTTCTTTTGGAAACGTTGCCTCTATCAGTGGTGTGGAGCAGCTCGTGATCCCATTTTCCCTTCATTACAGCCTCTCCACATGGTAAGAGTGGAGGAGCGGAAAGTGTAGAATTTCATTTTCTCCTCTTTTATGCACCACCTCATAATACTTGCTTACTTTCTCACAGCAGCAACATCATTATTCTTTAAGAAATACGGACATGCATACATTTCGGGTGTGCTATGCAATGCTGAAGATTTTCTCTCCGCATGGCTTCCCTTCGCTGTTGTTGGAAAGTAGAGCTAAAATCTGTATTCATATACACACATGTCGATGGTGTTGCGAGAGTTTCAACTTTTGCTTCGTTTTCGTTTATCTAATGCATAAAAGAGATGCCATCATCACTTTCCTTTTTTTGTGAAAGGCTACAACTTTTTTGTGTTTCAAAATACTTTCTCTATCCTTCTCATCCTGTGCGTATGCCTAGACACACCATATCCTGCTGCCTCTCTTCCGCTTTCATTCTTCTCGCTCGTCTTAATACATGCTACACACTCCATTGTAATTTTTTCTATTATTAAAATGAAAAAGAGTTCACGACCAACGCAGCAAACCATGTTTTTTAAGTAGTGAAAGGGGTAATCTAATTGCAAATTGCTATTATGCTCAATAATTGCGGAGGAAGGAGAAAAAGGTGGCTGTGGATAGGGGAAAAGAGAATGAAATGTTTTAAATTATTCCTTGTCTTATGCATGCTTCCCATGAATGACCTACATAACAAACCTTTCATTTGTACTTTGTAAAGGGTTCGTTTCAAGAAAGAAAGAAATGTTTAAAAAATCATTTATGTGCATATGGCATTGCATGCGCAGGAATATGACGTGTATCTTTTTGCACTGCATTTTAGTAAAAAAAGGGAGTTGATTCGTCTGCATTAAATTGAATAAAAGATACCAAGTTTCTACAAACTACATTCCACTACGTTTGCGTGTTAAAAAGTATATTCCACCTTGTATTTGCACGTTGTAATGTAGTGTTATGTTATGAGCATAGAGCTGTTAGTAAAGGTATATAAAGTTGAAGAAATGAAATATAAAAGTATACGGAGATGAAGACACGAAGATGAAATTAAGCGTGTTTAATGTAACACTGGTTCAACGGATTTATGTATTTGCCATTTTGTCTTGTCTGTCAGGACGTAGGTATTATAGTCAAACAAAGACATTAGCAAAAAGATACTGAGTAACAACGGCAGTTATAGGAATCGGAAAAACATCATGATTTTTTTTCTAACTTTTTATGTGCTATATCGAAAGACCTTGAAAAAATATTAGATGCGTATTTTTTTTCTAGTCGGGGTATGTTGAGATAACCGAACTGGGGCTACCTGAAATTCGGACCACGAATCGCGATTTACTCCAACATACATTGACCAATTGACCTGAAATTTGGTATGGGGCTTATTGACCTGATTCCCCATAGGGTATTTTAAGGATTTTTCAAAATTCGAATTCTAAGTGGGAGATTTCAAATTTCAATAGTTCGAATTTTTTTCTTAATTAAATTTCCTTCCGGGTGTAGGAACCAATTTTTATGTAACTAAGGAATCAATAAATAAAAAATAAAAAATTGACCGTTAAAAATTTTCAAAGTTGGCGCCAACGCCATTTTATATAAAATTCAACATTTGAGTCAACAAACTGATAGATTACACTAAAATAAACACATTACAAAAAAAAGTATCGAAATCGGTTGAGTAATTCCCGAGATATTTGAGTGTAAAGGTTTTTTGTCCGTTAACTATATTTTTCATTCAAACATGTTTAAACATCACTCAAGCATCACAGTTGTGCAACCAGAACCGCGATACGTGGTATACTTCTTGAGATATTCGCAAAAGAAGACTGGCGCCCCAGGTCTAACATGGGGCCTTATGGGAGAATTGGTCCTATTGATGAAATTTGAAAATTTAAAAGAAATACCCTATCAGAAATGACGAGAGAAGTCGATTGGTACTACTCCCGACTCAGTTGACCAAATACTTTTGGAGCATATCGCAAAAGTCCGAATGTCTAACATGGGGCCTTATGGGAGAATTGGTCCCCTTGATGAAATTTCAAAATTTAAAAGAAATACCCTAACAGAAATGACGAGAGAAGTCGATTGGTACCACTCCCAACTCAGTTGACCAAATACTTTTGGCGGAAATCGCAAAAGTCCGAATGTCTAACATGGGGCCTTATGGGAGAATTGGTCCCCTTGATGAAATTTGAAAATTTAAAAGAAATACCCTATCAGAAATGACGAGAGAAGTCGATTGGTACTACTCCCGACTCAGTTGACCAAATACTTTTGGAGCATATCGCAAAAGTCCGAATGTCTAACATGGGGCCTTATGGGAGAATTGGTCCCCTTGATGAAATTTCAAAATTTAAAAGAAATACCCTAACAGAAATGACGAGAGAAGTCGATTGGTACCACTCCCAACTCAGTTGACCAAATACTTTTGGCGGAAATCGCAAAAGTCCGAATGTCTAACATGGGGCCTTATGGGAGGTGGGGTCCCATTGATGAAATTTCTAAATTTAAAGGAAACACCCTATTAGGAAATTCCCGAGGAGTCGAGTAGACCAAATACTTTTGGAGGAAATCGCAAACGTGGACCTTGATTTATGGTCGGGCATTTTTCGATTTATACTTAAATTATTCGTCCCACGTAGTCAGGCGTGGTACCAGCCGACTCATCTCCTGCTTTCTTTCTTTCTGGCATTTCTTTTAGAATTCCAAATTTCATTCATGGGGGCCACTCTAGAAAGGTCGTCTCTATGGAACCAATGTGGACCAGCATCCGCCCTAGCTCTTTTGCGAGTCACACCATTAAGTCTACGGAGTCGGCAGGGGCTTTGTCTTGTTAAGCTACACGCACTATCTCCACCAAAGACCACAACAGTACTGCTTTCCACTCGCAAAGCTGGTGGAGACTCACAATCAGTTTTTTGGACAAGAAGAATCCTCCAGTCGACTCCTCTGGAGATTTTCTTACAATTCCAAATTACATTCATGGGGCGCCGCCAGTGCATTCGTTAGTTGGACCTTCGTCGGTCGAGGTCGACTTTTGCGATTTCCGCCAAAAGTATTTGGTCAACTGAGTTGGGAGTGGTACCAATCGACTTCTCTCGTCATTTCTGATAGGGTATTTCTTTTAAATTTTGAAATTTCATCAATGGGACTCCACCTCCCATAAGGCCCCATGTTAGACATTCGGACTTTTGCGATTTCCGCCAAAATTATTTGGTCAACTGAATTGGGAGTGGTACCAATTTTCAAATTTCATCAATGGGACCAATCCTCCTATAAGGCCCCATGTTAGACATTCGGACATTTGCGATTTGCTCCAAAAGTATTTGGCACATTGAGTTGGGAGTGGTACCAATCGACTTCTCTCGTCATTTCTGATAGGGTATTTCTTTTAAATTTTCAAATTTCATCAATGGGACCCCACCTCCCATATGGCCCCATGTTAGACATTCGGACTTTTGCGATTTCCGCCAAAAGTATTTGGCACATTGAGTTGGGAGTGGTACCAATCGACTTCTCTCGTCATTTCTGATAGGGTATTTCTTTTAAATTTTCAAATTTCATCAATGGGACCCCACCTCCCATAAGGCCCCATGTTAGACATTCGGACATTTGCGATTTGCTCCAAACGTATTTGGCACATTGAGTTGGGAGTGGTACCAATCGACTTCTCTCGTCATTTCTGATAGGGTGTTTCTTTTAAATTTTCAAATTTCATCAATGGGACCCCACCTCCCATAAGGCCCCATGTTAGACATTCGGACTTTTGCGATTTCCGCCAAAAGTATTTGGTCAACTGAGTTGGGAGTGGTACCAATCGACTTCTCTCGTCATTTCTGATAGGGTATTTCTTTTAAATTTTGAAATTTCATCAAGGGGACCAATTCTCCCATAAGGCCCCATGTTAGACATTCGGACATTTGCGATTTGCTCCAAAAGTGTTTGGCACATTGAGTTGGGAGTGATACCAATCGACTTCTCTCGTCATTTCTGATAGGGTATTTCTTTTAAATTTTCAAATTTCATCAAAGGGACCCCACCTCCCATAAGGCCCCATGTTAGACATTTGGACTTTTGCGATTTGCTCCAAAAGTATTTGGTCAATTGAGTCGGGAGTGGTACCAATCGACTTCTCTCGTCATTTCTGATGGGGTATTTCTTTTAAATTTTCAAATTTCATCAAAGGGACCCCACCTCCCATAAGGCCCCATGTTAGACATTTGGACTTTTGCGATTTCCTCCAAAAGTATTTGGTCAACTGAGTCGGGAGTGGTACCAATCGACTTCTCTCGTCATTTCTGATGGGGTATTTCTTTTAAATTTTCAAATTTCATCAAAGGGACCCCACCTCCCATAAGACCCCATGTTAGACATTCGGACTTTTGCGATTTGCTCCAAAAGTATTTGGTCAATTGAGTCGGGAGTGGTACCAATCGACTTCTCTCGTCATTTCTGATAGGGTATGTCTTTTAAATTTTCAAATTTCATCAATGGGACCCCACCTCCCATAAGGCCCCATGTTAGACATTCGGACATTTGCGATTTGCTCCAAACGTATTTGGCACATTGAGTTGGGAGTGGTACCAATCGACTTCTCTCGTCATTTCTGATAGGGTGTTTCTTTTAAATTTTCAAATTTCATCAATGGGACCCCACCTCCCATAAGGCCCCATGTTAGACATTCGGACTTTTGCGATTTCCGCCAAAAGTATTTGGTCAACTGAGTTGGGAGTGGTACCAATCGACTTCTCTCGTCATTTCTGTTAGGGTATTTCTTTTAAATTTTGAAATTTCATCAAGGGGACCAATTCTCCCATAAGGCCCCATGTTAGACATTCGGACTTTTGCGATATGCTCCAAAAGTATTTGGTCAACTGAGTCGGGAGTAGTACCAATCGACTTCTCTCGTCATTTCTGATAGGGTATTTCTTTTAAATTTTCAAATTTCATCAAGGGGACCAATTCTCCCATAAGGCCCCATGTTAGACATTCGGACTTTTGCGATTTCCGCCAAAAGTATTTGGTCAACTGAGTTGGGAGTGGTACCAATCGACTTCTCTCATCATTTCTGATAGGGTATTTCTTTTAAATTTTGAAATTTCATCAATGGGACTCCACCTCCCATAAGGCCCCATGTTAGACATTCGGACATTTGCGATTTGCTCCAAAAGTGTTTGGCACATTGAGTTGGGAGTGATACCAATCGACTTCTCTCGTCATTTCTGATAGGGTATTTCTTTTAAATTTTCAAATTTCATCAATGGGACCCCACCTCCCATAAGGCCCCATGTTAGACATTCGGACTTTTGCGATTTCCGCCAAAAGTATTTGGCACATTGAGTTGGGAGTGGTACCAATCGACTTCTCTCGTCATTTCTGATAGGGTATTTCTTTTAAATTTTCAAATTTCATCAATGGGACCCCACCTCCCATAAGGCCCCATGTTAGACATTCGGACATTTGCGATTTGCTCCAAACGTATTTGGCACATTGAGTTGGGAGTGATACCAATCGACTTCTCTCGTCATTTCTGATAGGGTATTTCTTTTAAATTTTCAAATTTCATCAATGGGACCCCACCTCCCATAAGGCCCCATGTTAGACATTCGGACTTTTGCGATTTCCGCCAAAAGTATTTGGTCAACTGAGTTGGGAGTGGTACCAATCGACTTCTCTCGTCATTTCTGATAGGGTATTTCTTTTAAATTTTCAAATTTCATCAAGGGGACCAATTCTCCCATAAGGCCCCATGTTAGACATTCGGACTTTTGCGATATGCTCCAAAAGTATTTGGTCAACTGAGTGGGGAGTGGTACCAATCGACTTCTCTCGTCATTTCTGATAGGGTATTTCTTTTAAATTTTCAAATTTCATCAATAGGACCAATTCTCCCATAAGGCCCCATGTTAGACCTGGGGCGCCAGTCTTCTTTTGCGAATATCTCAAGAAGTATACCACGTATCGCGGTTCTGGTTGCACAACTGTGATGCTTGAGTGATGTTTAAACATGTTTGAATGAAAAATATAGTTAACGGACAAAAAACCTTTACACTCAAATATCTCGGGAATTACTCAACCGATTTCGATACTTTTTTTTGTAATGTGTTTATTTTAGTGTAATCTATCAGTTTGTTGACTCAAATGTTGAATTTTATATAAAATGGCGTTGGCGCCAACTTTGAAAATTTTTAACGGTCAATTTTTTATTTTTTATTTATTGATTCCTTAGTTACATAAAAATTGGTTCCTACACCCGGAAGGAAATTTAATTAAGAAAAAAATTCGAACTATTG
Source organism: Orchesella flavescens (assembly GCA_964034955.1). NCBI lineage: Eukaryota > Metazoa > Arthropoda > Collembola > Entomobryomorpha > Orchesellidae > Orchesella > Orchesella flavescens. The sequence goes on along the minus strand of OZ035956.1, from coordinate 28,863,966 downwards.
AAATTTGAAATCTCCCACTTAGAATTCGAATTTTGAAAAATCCTTAAAATACCCTATGGGGAATCAGGTCAATAAGCCCCATACCAAATTTCAGGTCAATTGGTCAATGTATGTTGGAGTAAATCGCGATTCGTGGTCCGAATTTCAGGTAGCCCCAGTTCGGTTATCTCAACATACCCCGACTAGAAAAAAATACGCATCTAATATTTTTTCAAGGTCTTTCGATATAGCACATAAAAAGTTAGAAAAAAAATCATGATGTTTTTCCGATTCCTATAACTGCCGTTGTTACTCACTACTTTTATTTGCGTATGCAAAGAAAGATGAGCTGAACTTAAACCAACAGAGAAAGTCACACCATGATTCATTTGTAAAGTTTTTTCTCCTTTTCGTAGTGAAAGCGCAGTTACATTACTTTCCGGATCTGTTGCTGGAAAGAGCGGATGTGTCGTCCTCCGTCAAAAAATTCAATGACCTATAAAGGAAAATTTAATTTACCCGTATATTGTTTGGCATCCCAATCGAAAATGTATAATAGTTAAAACACAAATAACTAGTATATTACATTTTAAATTTTTTTTACCCAATTCAAAATGCCTTTTGGTAAATATTCCGTGCTGTGTGATAGCAAGTAGGATTCTCAATATGTAGCAACAGAGTTTTAGTTACACTTAAGGCCAAGGGAAAGCTTAACTATAGAAAAGCCAGCATTGCGTGAGTTGTCAGTATCGTTTTAAATTGCAGTAAACTTGAAGCGGTATTCAATTTTTATTAACAAATAAAAACCCACAAGGGATGCATGCGTTAAAAAATTCATCCAGTTTTATCCCCATTCATCATATCATGATTATGATGTGACTCATTAGTACTCCCAAAGTACCAATTGCAAGGTGCAAATCCCATAGTTAATCAAAGTCAAACGTTCCTTTCTTGCTATCCACGGTAGCTTCATTCGGCTGAATATACTATATTTTTTACTATACCATTTTACGACACAACGATATTATGCATTCATGCAAATATCTGCATTCCTTTTGATGAAATATTCTTCACGTTTCTAGACAGCTCTCAAGTTCACGGGCATGCAACTGATGCAATTGAGTTAATTCATATTTCACTCAAATGAAGGAAAAAATTTCCCTGCACTTCACAAGTTATTCGCATTTACAACCCAGCATTTCATTTCAGTAAAGAGCATCTGGGAACCAAAGCGAAGCACCCTTTTAAAGCATGCTTTTTCATTTATTTTATGCATGAAAACTTTTTCTCATAATTATTAGATCTCCCCTCCTTTCAGAAACATGATGTGAAAGGGGGAAAATAAATTTTATTTTCTATTCCGGATACATTTTTTCCTCTTGAATGTTCATCTTAATGAACTTGAACGCTATGCAAGTACCATAAAAGAGATTTTTAGTGAAACGATGCTCGATGTTACAAACGTGGTGGTGCTATACAACTTTATCGTGAGTTGGAAACACGTTTTTACATTTCCTTTGGGTTCTTCAACTCCATAATTGCACCAGCTGCAGCATCTCAAGTTGGTTTTGTATGTGGGAAAGTTTTTTTTAAACTTTATTTTATACAAATTGCTACCAATGAATCAACTAAGATATTTCCCAACTTTTAAGTATAATGTTTTAATGAGTGCTTATGCGGCTACATTGCCTGACATTAGTTGTCGATTAGTCTTCGACCAGTTGGTTTGTATTGTTTATACGGGACTCGTGATGTGATCAAGCCATGGCAAGACTTGTTTGGAAGCCCAATTGGTGAACATGTCATTGTAATCGCATGTGATCTGTAAAACTGCTCCACGCAGTAAACCATGATTTTGTGAATGACCCTTGAACAGGATCAAATTTTCTGTCAAATGAAGAATGCATAAGTGTATTCATTCAGATTGAGAATCCTAACTACTAACTGACATGCCCAATAAATGTCAATGCTGGTATTTTATGATGCTGTGATCTCTGATCCCACATTAATCCACTGCATTATATATATGATAAAGGTAGACTAGAAGATATTGAAACGAAACTGCTTGTGTTTATGGTCAAATGAATTCAGCATGCAACTTTTATGAAGACTTTTATTATAGTAATACACTCTCCCTGTCAGCAATATCATTAGAGAGTGACAATGAACCCAGTAAATTCATACAAAAGAAATATATTATACTGCATAAATGTGCAAAGAAAAGGACTGAGAATGGGAGCCGGGGAAAGTGAAATCTACAGCTACTAAAAAAGATACAATGGGAGATATGATTTAGAACCGACCTACATAATATAAGTTTTGGTTATGTGTATTTAATATACTGTGCAACCAAGTATTGTCCAAAGAAAGAGAGAAAGCGAGTTGTTGTGAGGGTGAAGAGGAAACTCTGATCCGCATCCAGACGTAAAATTTCATCAGTCATCATAATCATTGCCATCATCATTGTCATTATGACATTGTAATAAAGTAAAGAATTTCCAGCAGCTGTGTACTACTACTACCAGTCAGCCATTCTTCGGTGAGAGGAACAATGCACTCTTATAATCTGCGTTCACGAATATGACAGCCATTATATATGGGAGAGGCATAGTGGTGTGATGGTGGGAGTGAACTTATTCTCCCACTCCTTTTTCATCTTTCTGTCTTGGAAAGACAAGAAAAGGAAGATCTTAAGACACAAAGATACGATTCGTAAGAAAGAGAGGAAAGTGTTTCACTTGATTGACGGTACATGGGGTGTTCATTTCCTCCAAGCTCTTTGTTCACTGTCTTGAAAACTGAACTGACTGTATATATAGTAGCTGGAAGCTGAAACGGGTTGGTGGCACAAGTACAAAATGTAAAACTGAATTGAAGGAAACATAACAGCTGAGCTGCTATGGGCCTATATAATATCATTGTGAGAATGCATCATATAATGAACATACTGTTAGTAATACCCTGCTAAAAAGAAATGTTTTTACTGACTTTCTCTTTATCTTTCTTTCCAAAAAGTTGTATGTATACGCACGAAGGAGATATCAAGTGGAAAAGCTTGACGGTTTCAAGTATCTTAACAGCAGCAGGTCCATGTGCATTTTCGTATTATATGCCGTCACTTCGAATGTGCAGTAAATTTCGCAGGGAAAAGGAAAAAGCAACAGACAAAATCTATGAAAATTAAAGGAAAATACCAGTCTGCTACACTGATGTATTTATGTATACATAGTATATAGTAATATATTTTTATCCTCCGCCTTTTTCTTATAAAGCTCAAAATAATACAGCCAAGCTAAAACTGCATCTTGATATTAATATCATTGTGTCATTATTTGACGAGAAAAGAAAGCCTGGCTTTTCCTTTTATACTTGACATGATCCCTTCGTAAGCTTCGGATGCTTTTGTGCTTTGCTTTTGCTTACCCGATGGAACGTTAACGTTCAGGTATCAACCACACCACGCAAGATATTATTGAGAAAGATCGGAGCACGATATTACTATACGTAATTGTGTAGAAAGCAGAGGAATGTATGCATCTTTTGACTATATCGCGTGTTGTGTTGTGCACTACTACACACGTGGTTAAGAAAAGCTTATTAACGAAGCAAAATCATCTTCTGTGTCTAACACAGTAACAGTCGGCAGCTTCCTTCTCGCTTGAGTAAATATAAATGTACATATATAGTATCTATGCTTATAGCTCTCAGCATTTAAAACGATACTAAGGATGACAATAACTCAAAAGATTTTCCTGATGCCCGTCACTCATAATCCCTCTTTTTGAATTAGGTATATTGCTGAAAAAAGTAGGAGCGTCTGGTTAAGTTAATGTACAGAAGATTGTCACAAATATTTCGAATTTTCTTAAAACATGAATATATTTTCGGATTTATAGGAATATATCTAAGCAAAAGTCGAAACGAAATTTTGTACTTTAAGATATCAACCGTGGTTGTATTATGAAAACTGTTGATGAGATTTATGCTACGTACCTAATCTGCATAATGGTTGCACATCCACGTAAATCTGTCACCTGATTGAAAGCATGGGTTCTAGCAGATAAAAATAGCATTATTATATTTTTATCCCACCCCCTCTGTTGTTTACCTTTGAATAAAATTATTCAGTTTCCAATCCTATGCATATATTTGGTTGTTGTTAATGCACCCTCAAAACATCAAAAGGAAAATGAGATGAGAACCTATAGTTAGTTTCATTTCCATATAAAACAAACAAATTGAAGAAAGTTAGCGGAAAACAATTGGCATCTTTAACAGGATATGCGTAGTCCTACAAGTTTTACTTACAGGGAAAGCCAAAGAAACATACATATAGTAGTTTATACCGTTTATATGATAAACTGTGAAAATATCAAAATGACGTAATAGCCTCTTATTGTAAGCATACAAATAGTCAAGCAGGTTTACAAATATTACAATATTTTTCACATTTTATAAATATTGTTTCTCAAGATAGACACCTCACCGCCCAGATACGGTGGTTTGAATTGGAATGCGTGTTTGCTCTTGCTCTTGCTCATGTTATATATTATATGATGTTTTATATATTATCCAAGTACAATAAGAGAAATGACGGGTGAATCTTGAAAACGATTTATCATAGGATTGAATCCACCTCACTGAGGAAAATAATAAGCAGGAGAGAGCCTCAGCTCACTCAAGCCATTTCATATGTAAATAATATGGAAATAATCTCTTTATGCACTGCTCAGCCATGGCTCAACTTGAAGTTATGGATATAGCATGGAATCACTGCATACCCCTATGCAAAACCAGTCATAAAAATCTAGCTCAGTACTGAAACAAAGTGGAATGTGAAAGTGAAAGGGAAAAAATACCTAAGAGAAGCTGAACGCGAGGGAAAAAACCAACAAGACAGTCAAAGAGCATGGAAGTGGTAGTAGTATGGAAAAAGATGACAATTCAGATTCACCGCAGAAACACATTTCACAGAAACCAGAGAATCGGCACCGAAGCATTGTATTGCTGAATGAAAAAAAGAAGAGGATCGAGCATCAAAAACTGTTTTCTTTTCCTTCCCCTGTTCACTAAAATTCCCTTTTCTTGCTTCTTCTTTTTCATTTGTGATGATGATGCCTGATGTTGCTTTCTTCTGCTAGAGAAGTTTAATATTATTATTAAGCATATAAAGAAGGAGGCAGGCATATTATAATGTAAAATGTGGAGAAGTTTTACAGAAACCCTTTCTGGAAAAGCTATCTTACTCTAATTTTTCCAGAATGTCAACTATTTTTAGACTTAAAACTAGTTCGTGTAGGTATAATGGGATGCAACTACGCGGTAAGTAGTTTATATCTTATACACATATCATTTGACGAAAGTCAGTTAGGCACACATATATCTTCGAATGCAATCCCTTTTCTCAAGTATAGGCTCAACTAAAGTACTATGAAAATCAGCTAGCAATTGGATTCTAAAAAATTATACATTTCATTTATAATGTGACAAGAGTTGCAATCGGATTTTCCCTTTTTCTATCAACTGCCTTCTAACTTCTTTAACTTTTTTTTTTGCTTCCAATGAATTACTTACTGAAGATAAAATCGAGCAGTTACATATAATATGAACCCTACGAACTTAAATTTCATTCGTAATACTAAAATTTAGGTCATACGTCGTCTGCTACTAATTTCCTTCTGGGAAGCGTTCCTTTGAACTGTTTATAAAAACGTCTATTTTGGCTGTCTTATTTTTTAGCTCCGAAAATAAGTCATAGAAAACTATATTGCTGTACTGGCCATTTATGTATGTTTGCATAGGTAAATTAGAAACTCTACCGCTAATGGAAAGAATGTATATTGCAAAGACGTACAACTAAAGAAAGCTATAGTCAATTGGCTGAAATCCTACTCTCAAATCTGTTATTCAGTTTGTATGTGGTTTCTAGTTTTCTATCAATGAAAGAAGAGTCTGCAACAACACACGTGTGGGGAGGTGGCTGTAGATATAGTCTGTGATGATGAAAAAGAATTTTATATTGAGAACAAAAAAGAAGTTGCTACTGCTGCTACAAGAGCTTGAGTGTATAGTAAGAGAGTGAATTGATCTAAATTCACATCAGCAGAAGACAGATAATGGGGGCCGCTGTAGCTCCATTGAAATTACGTAAGAGTAAACAAGTTGTGCAAATGTGAGTTAAGCTACTGTCCAAATCTTTCATTCCTTTTTTATAGCGGGAGGGAGAAAAAGAAAAAAAAGATTTCTGCAAAAAGAGAAAGTGTTTTGCTTAGTCAGTCAGTCAGTAATACAACACAAATCTCTAGTACCCTGTAAACCAAATGACTCTTATTCGTCTTCTTCTTTCTCTTTCTCTGATTTTTCTTCCTGTCGCTGGGCTCCTCTTTCACTTCACATCCATCGAATTCATGTCGAAGCTGAACAGTAAATGGCTAATTCAAGTTAAGCCTCACTTCCGCTTTCAGTTTTTTCCCTTTTCCAATGCCTGCCTAAAGATATGTATTCTCTTGTGTGTGGTATACAAATGTACTTATATCTTATAAATTTCCAGAAAAAAATCTACTCAGTCAGGTTTAGTCAGCTTGCGTTAGCGCCAGTGTCTTTCTTTCGTTAAGATTCTTGGTCAGGCAGCCGTAGTTTTTTTACTTACTTTTCTCGTTGATACATGCCGAACTTTTTGGAATGCAATGTGCGATCGGCATACTAATAGTGCTTGTGAGTGCGATGTACGTGGTTCGTTTTCCCTTTACATACATATACATGAATACACAGAGAAGTTTTGTACATTCATTACGGCAGCTGAATTAGTAATGGCAGTATAAATATATGGGATGTGGCTGTAGGCCAAGAAACCTCTGCTTTCATTGGCTATACATTATTTCTCCCTGTGTTTATGGCTCTGACGTTGAGGGGATGTCATTTGATAAAACTGAGGAATTAAATCTTAAGCCCTCATAAGAACACAGACCCAAAGTGTATAACCCACTGATCTGTATTTTTGTTGCGAATCGATTTTTTTTTCTCTCTTTTCCTTTTCTAAGATTCCGCTTCTCTTGGAATTTGCAATACTATTAGTTTGCTGACGCCTATGTAAAAATGGTAATATACATACGCATGTAGTATAGTTTGGGTGTATATGCGTATATATAGTTACTTTTTGATGTTGAGGATATTTGCATGAAAATCGAATATCTGACAGTCGCCGAGAGAAGTTGCTGACTGGAGCAGCTTTTATAAGCACGCATTACGTATATATAGAGAATTTTCTTTTTCGAGAGGGAAATTGCTTCGTTCTAATCTAAGCCTTATGTATTCTCTGAGTCGTTGCAAATTTTCTGAGAACCGTCATGGAAAATCGTTACAATGAAGAAAGTGACTAATCGGGTTGATCTAGAAGGAAGTCTAACACGTTTTGGATGAGGGTTTAGAATTCATTTTGTTTTGTTGAATTTTAAACTTGCCGTTAACCATCTTGTATTCATAGTTATGCTTCTTTCTACTAAAATGGGATGGAAAATATGGCCTCTGGCACACTAATAATGTGTAAATACAGTATGTACAACAATGAGAGACTGATGTAATATCAGATTATATTCTAGTCCATTACGTGTGCTTGGAATGGCAGGAGAGACACGACAGGGCTCCTGCCGACAATGTGATTTCAGTCGCTGCCGAATGAAAATGTTCCAAGAGATTCACACTGTGATAAAGGGATTAGCTAATAATGATGCCATTCTTTTGGTCATTAAACATGCATTCTCTCATCTTACTTTCTGCTTTCTACGACATCATATCACATCCCATCACACCATCATCATATCACCAGACCAAACGAGTGCTTGCTGAGAGAAATTCAAAAGGTCTTGCTTTTTGTGGAATGAATACATATGCATTACATTACATTACATGGAGTATGCTCGTAACGTACACTCATGTACAACTCTCACAACAGGAGTTTGTTATGAGAATAATTTAAAGCTAAATAGCACCAAACAAGCATTCTCGTCGTTAGCACAAGGAAAATGAAAAACTTAAAATAAATAGAATAAACCAAACACTAAATGTACTCTTATTCATGTAAATGGTACGTTAGATTGTGGCTAAATTGCTTCTTCCATTGTTATACTCAGCACTTTCTCCTTGTGAAATGTTTGTAGGCTTTTCACTTTTGTGTGTATACCATTTCTTTCCCCTTCAATTCACATCAAAATAACAGGAATTGCTAATGAATCTCGCATTTAAAGTAACATATATAGTTTTGGCAGGTATCACACCACTTTATCGCGCTACGTGTGTATGTATAAATATATGAATAAATATGTACGTTACAATTTTGACGTCAGCGAATCCCATCCGATGCCGATCTGATTGGATCAATTGAACATTCATATGTGAGCATTTATATGCGCATCCTTCTCCATGTACATATTAGATTTAATACTTTTCACTGACTTTCACTTTCACCCAGAGTAGCCACAAAGTAATAAAAATAGATCTAACAAGTCTGATAAGAAGGTGTGACGAAATGAAATGGTCGTCTTTGAATTGGAAGAAATGTATGTATATTGAGGAGCGTAATACCACTATCAATACCAATATCATGTGGCATCCAGTCAGTTGCCAACAAAAGAAAAGTGTTACTCTAGAAAGAACTACAAAGGGTTACAAATGCGGATTCTACAGCTGAGTTCCGAAACTTATTCTGCGTGATGTAACATGCAGCATTCTATTGAAACTATTCGTATTATTTGTAAGTATATGTATACGCATGTGTGCCAATACTGCCAATGATTCTAATAATACATATATGGGGTGTGTGGTTATAACTAAAATGTATGTATGTATGTACATATTCCTTATTATTTGCAACTTTTTGTGGGTTTTCTTCAATCCTCGCATTATTCGCTCGTTTTTTGCCCATTTCCGTTTCAGATTTGTCTCGTCTCATGTTGTCATTTCCTTTTTGTAGCTCGCTGTTGCTTACATCCAACTCAACTACTATACTTTTTTTTATACTTTTTTATACTATTTTATACATCTTAGTTGAGTGTAATTCTGGACTCTGTCGGTGTGGCTTTCATAAAGTTCAGAGAGAATAATGCGTGCGCGTTAGCATACGAATTTGAGGTTGGCTAACGCATGAAAATGAACATTAATTTAATACTTTTTTTTAAAAGTCTCTTTTCTTCGGGATATGTTGAAAACATGTGAATGAATATAGCGGATTCACAAATAAAGAATGACATGGTTGCATACAACTTATACACTTCATGCTTTCCTTGTTTCAAGCAAAAGAAGCAACCATTTCCGTTCTGACAATGGCTCTTTTGCAAGTTTCCCTATATCATTTTCTTCCAATGTATATAAACATAATATGCATACACAAATGTAAAAAATGTAATGTAAGCGTAAACTATATAGTATATAAGTAATGTTATGCTGGCTTAAAAATATATACGTACCTATGTATATTTAGTATTTTCTTTATATGTGCATTACAGTCAGTTCACTACATTTCTTAGGAATGACTGAATATCCACATAGAAGCGCAAAGGCACAAGGCCTGCACGTTTTTTGCTTACATTTCCGATTCTTGTAGGTTCATGTATGTGCGCTCCAGATCTAGGATTCTCTGGAGACATTGCAAATAACAGGCATGTAATATTGGCTTTGTTATCAGCCCAGAGTCTCATTCTCATTTCCACGGTCCCTTTTCCTTACATCTCTTAAACTATCGTCCTTTGAAATAAATACACACACATACACAATCTTATAAAATGGATGACTAAAATTTACAACACCCAAGAGCTCAGATTAAATGATGTAAGGCTGGATAAATACTTAGAATGTTCACAAACTTGTTTCCCATTATTCTAAAGGAAGCTCAAGTTAAGAATGGGAGGAAAAAGATAGATGTAAGAAGCTGGGAAAATAAGAAAAATCTGAAGACGCAAGGGTACTGATGCATGCTCGCCCAGTATTTATTTCTTAGTCAACAGTATTACTCAAGAATTGGAGCACATCGTTTTGTATCCTTTTGTGTGTGAAATGGAGATTGGTGTGTGCGTATATCTCTCTGCAGTAATATTGTAGTCAGTCAATGGTCCATATTTGCTAGAGTAGAAAAAAGAAATGTAGGGTTTGCACATGTAGTTATGGTGTGTGCGTGGCTGTGACAAGGAATGGGATCACAGTTCACATTAGATTAGGTATGTTTCATGAAGCTACTATGAGGGAAGCAGCAGGAGAAAAGAAAAAGAGGACCCACCAAGCTCCTCTCTCTCTTTCTTGCAATTGCAAGTCAACGAACTGGATCTGCATGCTGTACTGTTTCTCAACGAATTAAGGAATGTTGTATGTAAAAATCCTCAAGACACATTGAATCTCAAGCTAAACTCAACTCACTCAATGCAGTTTAAGTACTGTAGTCCAGCGAGCTAGCTCCAGCTATAAGAGTAAAGAAATCAAGTAAAGCAATCGTAATAAACAAGTTACGGATGAATACGAAGAAAAAATCCAAGAGTGGCATGGGCAAGGCAAGAGTAGGAGTAGCAGTAATCCAGCTAGCTATGCTGTTTTGTGATATGTGATACAAAAAAAAGTTGAATTGCTTTTCTCCATATAGATTCCCTTGTGCTATATGGAAGACTTGAGAGAATAGAACTATAAGTGGCATTAAGTAATGCAATGCCCATAAGGTCCAGAGAACAACCGGATGGATTCTATCAGACATGATGCAGGCAAGTGGACTTCATGGTCGCATTTAGAGCTGCTCGCCTTTTGTACTAGCAGCAGCAGCAGTCTCTGGCATTTTCCTTTTAAAAAGCTCCAGCAGTTCTGTACACACATTTTACTACGGTATATTATTATGCTGCTACTGAGATGTTGCTTCAACTTGTATACATTTGTATTTAAAGTTGGAAGGCTTTTAACATGGATATGGGCTCCATGAAGATTGCAATTTTGATAGGAAGCCCTTTCCCAATGGTTTATGTGTCACATGGCATGCATGGTTATGTTAGTTGGATGTTGTACGTTTTTTTTGAAACGGTTACAGAAAATTGTCCTCAAAATGCAACAACACACACGGACTTACTGACTGACTCTTGATACAAAACTGTCTACTTTCTCTACAAACTATATGGTAGCAATATATGGAGGTATGTACTTTCAGCCACTACCTAAAATGTAGTAAACGGGACGAGGAGAACGAAGACAAGAGAATGAAAACCATTTTCTCTCTCTCTCTCTCCAGTTTTTTTCTCCCAGAGACTCAAAATGTATGCATGCCTCTGCTGTTTTGCTTTTCATGACTTGCGACATTCGTATGCATAAGAAGGGTTTTGTATCAAAAGTAACAGCAATATTGGTATATTTATTGTTTGCCATACATGCCTAATACGAAACGTCTGCTAGGTACTCAGACGCTTGGCGTATTTTTGGAATTTCAAAATAGGACCAGAATTTCATGCACACTCACACACACACACACACATTTCTGTATATTGCACAGGAAGCATTACAAGAGTTAGTCGAGCTCATGCATCAACTGTATTGTTGTATATTCCATTTTGAATGACTGGTGTGCTGCTGTCAGTGCTCCGTGTTATGCCTTTTGAAAGCTGGCTCCAAAGTCCCATGGCCTTGCTTCAACTCATACACTTTTTCCAGGATGTGAAAAACAACGAGTCACTGACAGCATGTGAGTGAGTGAAAGTATACTCTGTTTCAAAAGGCATTTTATTTACATGAAACTACTGTTTACTCAGTGAAGTCAGATGATGATCCAGAATCTACATTCTCCATGTCTGTGGAGAATTACTTAAGGTAGTCGTCCTCTCCCTTTCGCGTAAAGGGTATTGGTGATGTGGTAGTGATGGTATTCTTTGGGACGAAATGAAGTGTTTCTTTATACAAAACAAGGCATTTCAGAGAGCTGGAGCATGAACGGTGGGTCTTTTACAATGGAACTTTGCTGGGATCTGAAGTGCTAATGGTGGGAGGAAGGAACTTTTAACAGCAGGAGCATTTGCTAGAGTATAGAAACAAATTTGATTCATTATGCAGCCTACGAGACAAAAAAGTGTCTCCATTTTACATTCCGTCTAGCACTTCCTGTTTCTAATATATACGGGTGGTGATATCCATTCGTAACTGCACCATCTCATACCACCACCGTTCCTTCGCCAAGAAGATGTGAGCTTTTTTGGGCACTGCAAGCCCCTTTATCATTTGACATTCATAGGTTTTGCAGTTGAATCCAGCTGCTTTGTCTTAAGACCATCACCATATCACCAGTTGTCTTTAAAGCTATATATGACCATGGATATTGGCAGAAGAAGCAAGACTATCTGAGTTGCTGTAAGCCTGAATGCCGGCATGAATCGTGGAACCATTCCAAACTGATCTGGTTGCTTTGCTGGGGGTTATACAGCGTAAAATTTAGCATCAGAATACTATCATTCACAGAAGGGCAAGAAAAAAAGGAAAAAAATGGTAGTTTTTAAATAAGGAAGCAGCAAATTTAAAGCAAAGTAAAGCTTCTTTACCCATGTTAAATAAACCCACACAAAAAAGGTTCAGTCTAAATTACAGTTAGAACGTTATATGATGTATTTTTTAGTGTATATTCTTACTCTCAGCAGTCCAGCACAATAGAATGAGCCAAGCCAACTTGTCGATAGGCAAATTTTGTAGGGTGACCTTGGAAAAGGACATTTGCAAACTATCGCAGTAAAGATTAAAGGGTGTAGTGAGCTATTCCCGGTTGTTTGTATGTTAAAAACAATATATGCTTAAAGTCGGCCTTGCAAATCCCATCCCACTGGTCAGCAACAGTTCATGTGCATCCAAAACTACAGAGATAAAGACTTACTGCATTATTGTATGCATTAATGTATGTATATATAGTTTTGCATACCAAGCAAGCATTTCGCAAGAATTCAATTTGATGAAGGACGATTGAGTTTAGTTAACCAACCCAACGAATAATATAAAAATGCATACGCTGTCGTTCCCTAAGGCTTCCCACTTTGATAGATTAGTTTTCTTGATAACGAGAAGCATGTGAATGTAAATATTTATGTACCATGCATGATCGATTTCTTCCATCAAACAATAAACATGCAACGCACTGTTGACTGTATTTCATCACAAAAATTGAACTTCAGATATCATATCTCACTGGTATCAGGCTGCTAAACTAAAACTTGTATGGAATCGTGTCCAACAATCCAACATATTTTTATATTTTAGTAGGTCCACGTTATACATTGTACAAAAGCAAACTTTCATCTTTGTTACTTTCCTCCAGCAACGTCATTCTTCCGAAAGAAAGTGAACGTTTCTTTTTCTACTACTCTACCTACTACACCTGAAAGTTGGACAAAGTTACTGTGTAGGATATTCTTTCGGCTAAAAATTTAAATCCAACCTTTACTTACCATCGTCCGCTGGAGGCTATCAGTACAAGCCATTTTGGTAAAAAGTCAAGCAAGATCATGGGAAGAACGAATAACTCCAAAAAAAGTCGTTGCATCAACATAGCAGCCGAAGAAAAAAATTGGACTTTTCTACTCTCTCCATATATCGTAAATTGTCCTGGGGAAAGCATGGAAGTGCGCCTTGATTATAAATTCATGCACGAGATCCTTTCCTTATGGAGAAGAAGAAAGCTAACAGAAAATGTCTCCGGTCTCCACATATAAATAGGTATTTCAAACAAAGCAACGTTTACACAAGAACTCAAAGTTGGGTTGGTTTGGTTGAGATAACTTTGAATGAAAAGCATATGGTGGTGGTGGTGTGGTGTAACGTAACATGTCAAAAAAAGTTACAAAGCAATGCAACGCTAGATACATAAGTACTTGAGACGACAAAACTGTTAAATTGTTCTTGACTCGTCAATTTTTTTTCTCTCTTTTATTTCTTCTCTAGGTGCAATTTTCGAGCAAGGGAGTACTCAGACCCAGACTGCGTTCAAGTATGCACTCACTGTAAGAAACCGTGCCACGGAGGATAGAAAGTTTGAGCTCCAGGCCTTTGTTGATGTCATTAATACAGCTGATGCGTTCAAGCTCTCCAGAATCAGTAAGTGTCCTCCAGTCTCTTTTGTGTGTTGCTCAAGTAGATAAATTTACCCTCTCTCAGGCGTTGTTGCTTCCTTCTGGTAACTTGACTCTTTAGACATTAGACGGATCCTGGTGACTTTTATCGACACGTTGACTTGACTTTTTTTTTCATGAGAAGTAAAAAGAACTCGTGTAGCATTGCCTACACACTGCCTGCTTTTATAATAACATTATAGTTAGAGTTAAGTATCACTTTAATATGCAAACTGTCACCTTGTTTGTAGCATCTAACTAACAACAATGATTATCTAATATTTAATCTGATGACAAAAGGAAAACATTTGAATCTAAATAGCCAGTCACACTTGGAAATACTTTTCTCACGCAACTTTCAACTGGAACGCGTAACGATCATTTTAAACGATCCTATGTATATAGTTAAGCGGAAGTGAAGTCAACCGACCGAGCATTTCTTCTCTTTACCTTGTCCCCGCAATATATACTATCATTACATAAGCATCTTCAACGTTCAACTCATCAAAGAAAGTCTCACTTCATCCATGTCATTTCGTAATTATGTACTAGTACTCATAGTACATGATGATGATGATGATGAGTTGACTTAGTGAATAAGAAGCGTAGCTTATTATTTTGACCTGATAACGAAGATCAAAGGTCCCAGCAGGAAGTCAGATACCAAAGTACCAACAAACAGCGTGCCTCTCTTGTTACTCATCTCTCATATTAAAAGAGAACTAATAACAGTTTTCTGGTAACCGTATACAGGAAATTAACGGAATTCTATTGAATTCGGAATTGTGATACGCAAGATTCCAAGCGCAATAACCAGAACTGTTGAAAGGTCATAACCAGATATATATTCTTTATCACTTGTAAAGTTTAAGGTTTATATGTACCTCTGCTTAATTACACACGTGGGAAGAAGACGTGTTGGTATATAATGAACTATCATCTATTTTCAATTGGCCATGCTTGGTACGCTATACGCTTTACAGGAAAATAGGATTGGGAAGAGAGATAAACGTGAGTTGCGTTGGAAAGGAAGACTTTTGAATATACATAAGATAGAAGGTTACTCTCTATATATCTTAATCCTTTCTCTTGCCTCAGAGACATTTAGTTTGGAGTTTGGATATACAAGACAAGACAGTGCATTCCACGAAGCGCAAAATATATGGTAGGAACCAAAGTATATAGGAATCGAATGGAAAAGATTACATGCAAACAGTCGGCAGTAAAATGAAAATAATTGCATAAGAAAAGAAAAGCACTTTGGCTCATTTCAAGAGTGCCACTGCCACCCGCTCAGTATGTATGCGTCATTCTCTGTATTGTTCATTTGTTTTCTACGCATTTTGCATGTAAACACGCTGAAAAATGGATTTAATCTTTGTTGTATCCTGAATATTTTGGAGCAGTAGATTAGCTTCAGCACAGTAATGGATTAAGAGCAAAATGATTACACAGAGTTGGATGATGCTGGAGAACTACTGTAGCACGAACTGCTCTAAAGAAAAGGAATAAAGAACCAACGGCATTATGAGCGTAGATATACAGGAAATACACATATTGTACGTATATAGGCTGATGTTTTAAAAGAAAAGCATGTAATGGTAATGTGGATAGCTATAATCTGCAATGAACATAAGGCTCAATGTTATTAAGCCTTCCAGCTAAAAACTGCGTCTCATAAGAATGGGGAAAATAAACGTAAGATCTTTTTTTCTTGCCTTTTTCTTATTTCTCTTCAATACATTTGACGACCCGAACATTCCAAATAAAGGGAACAACAACCACGATTGTTATATTGAATTTTCTTTCGACTTCACATTCAGCGTCTCTCGAATCGCTACTGTTGTAACAGAAATAGTGTACAGGAAAAGAAACGAAACGAGTGAGTTTTATGAGAACGAAAGTGACTTTGCATTTCAATCTCTTTTTTTGTGTTATCCAAAAAAAAGAAAAAGGAAAAAAACGGCGAAGCTCAAGCTCGTTCTGGTTAGATTCTTCTTGTTCCATTCCACGTGTACAGCAATAGAAAACATTACAAGACGTGGGTCAGGCCAGACCTGAGACCTACACAGTCGTGCTGTATTTCAATCCAAAAAAGAAGAAAAACCTGAAACGCGTCTGCTTCTCTTTACGCTACCTACGAATAAGAACATCCCTCTATATATATATATGAGTGTGTGTAGTGTGTACCTAATAAACTTGGATTCCAACTTTTTTTGTACACCAATTTCACAAGTACGTTTGCCAAAGCCTTCTTTTTCTTGAATCGAAAAGACTCTGAGCAACCTGACAGTTTTTGTACAGGATGGCAAACTAGAGAATAGAATGAACTTTAGTTTCTAACAGAGATATACAAGACCAATCCTGGAATGTATTCATACTATCAGCATCAGTAGCTGAAGGAGGTTTTTGGTGGAGCAGCGGTGAAAGTGAAAATCCCAGGAGCCATGTACAAGTAACAATATATATGAACGAATGCTACGTTACGTTCAACTGACACTGACTGCGACTGTACATGTACACAAGTACTTATGTATATATATATATATGTTGGTAGGTTTTATTCCTTTCCTTTTCTTGTCAAATATTGCCTTCCAGGGCCAAGGGCACGTTCTCGACATGTAAGTTGTGTGCGTTAAAAATCTAGAAGATGAAGCATTTTCCTCTCTCATTTCTTCTGGCAACAAACAATGTTTTGGAGGCTGGCAAGGCAAGGGGCTTTGGCTTTGTTGTATCGCGACACTAGTCGTATTCAAACGCACTCAATTGAGTTAGCTTGCTTGGTTGCACTAGTAGTAATAACTTTGAAGCGAAAGAGAGAAAAGTTGTAATGTACATATATTATTATGTACTTAGCGGAAGAACTATAAGCCAAAAAATGTATTTACATTTATATTATGAATTCGTCTGACTTGAACGCTTGAAAACTAGGCTTCAGGACATGCTGCGCTAGCTGTCGCGTCAAAAGTTGAATGTACAGTCGTAAAATTTCCAATCTGGGCTCACGCATACAAATCATGTTTTCTGGCAAGAAAACTCTTACTCCTTCAAGCTTTTGCAATTGGGAAAGTGAAGTGGAAAGCAGGCCGAGAGTTCGACACATTTTATGTGTTTCAGGAGTCAGCATTGCGCAAATAGTAATAGAAAATAAATTAGCCGAGTAAGCTCATTCATAACAAGGATCCAGAAATCCTACAACTTTCACTGTATTTCATGAATTAAGCATTGCCCATTGCCTAACGACTTTCTCAACGAAACTCTCACAGCTTTACTCAAAAAAGTCAACACAGAAGAGTGGTTGGTATTTACTTAGTTTTTATTGATATTTTTACTTTTTCATTTCAAATGCTTTAAATCATATTCACCCCATACAATGTCACTCGTCAGTAGTACCAGCATCAGGAAGAATCATTCGACAAAATTAGAATTTCATAATGATATTTGATGAAGAAAGTCTTTACTAGCTCACCAAGTGACAAAATTTTCACAGTTGCATTGTTTTAAAATTACGATTGTGAAATGTGATGGTTTTACGGGTGAATAATTGTGTGAACCTATTCCTCCAAAGTTTTGGTTACTTTCTCTTTCAAGTGATTTTGGTTCCCCATTTTCTTCGCCAAGTACAACTAATCGTGCACGCACAAGCCACGTTTTTTCCGCTTTACGTTTTCAATTTGAAGCTATTTGCTCCACTTCCTCCTATAAATTTGGCTCTTACAACTTTACCACGATTGAATGAATGCATACACACACACACCAAACACAGTACTCTTATGCCTAAACCTTCTATAAGTTTTATACTCCTTGTCACATTGACTGAGAAAATTGCTATTGTGTGTGAGAACACACTTCCCACAAGAAAAGAACGGGTCTACTTTGTGAGTATAAAGGAACCGCTTTATCAAAGTTTCACTATTTTCATGATTTATACCCAATGAAATCTCAATTTCACCTCCATAAATTCTGCATGATTCTCAATTTTTCTAGGCAATTAGTTGATTTCAATGTGCAATGCAGCTGGTGTGATGACAGAATATAATGCACGAGTTAAGAGGAAATCATTTATCTGAATTACAGTGCTTTTTTTGTAACCTCATGTGAGTGCCTATGTAACTATACGATTCTAAGAATCAGTATGGGAATGGCGTAAGTACATATTTATAGAACACTACTACGACAAATTCTGTGATTATTAGCTGCTTTCTAGAATACTACTACTACTGTGTTTTCTACCCCTATTCTTCACACGTAACCGTAAATGTAAACGGTGAGCGGGTGGCGCTATGCATACAGATAAGGGTTTGGTTTTGGTCCTCTTTGTTACAATTGTAGCTTAAGAATACAACGAGCGTGTGTTCTTAACAGTCTTTCAGCATCAGAAAAAAGGATTTGTTTGAAATGTCATGCATCGTCATCATCAACTTAAGACCTTTCTTCAACTGAAAGTGCTACATATTCACTGGCTTATTGCTTTGATTGTTATTGTTGATCTTAAAGTTAATGGTACACAATTTCATGCCACTTTTTTTTTAAAAAAAAAAGAAAAAGCTTTCTATCGAAATCCCTTTTTGTACAATCTCATTTCCTATACGTATGTCAAAAAAGGAGTTGTCAGAAGTGAGAGGGAAATGGAAAATTCTTTCTTTACGCCGGATTTTTTAAACCATAACTAATGCAGTTTAGGACGAAGGAATTCCTGTTTGCATACAACATGCATCTAGAATTTAGACTTGCAAACATCTAAGTTGCCTTTTGATCACAATAGTGATGCAACAAGGTTTGAGTTGAGTGTGGAGGAGGAAACTTGCATAATGCATGTTTGCATCATCGCCCTATTCACAATCATGTTATCACATCCATCATCCCAGTAAATGCATTGAACCTTGTAAACTATGATGTATGTAAATGTGCGTCATATCTTCTCTTCAATTTAAGTGAATACATTTCACACAAGATTCACATTTACACACACTTTTCGATTTTTTCCCTCTCTCGTCTTCCTTTGGCAAATTGCTGGTTTCCTTTAAAAACTTGCTGAAATATGAGGCTCACAATAGCTTTAGTACGTCATGTCATGGTTGATGTTGGAAAGAAAGAAAATGCTACGTTGAAATTTAGGCGTTTTTCCTATTGTGTCTTGTAAAAAATTTGTTATTTGAGCAGAGCTGAGAATGTATGTATGTATGTATATGATGTAGTCATCAGGTACTTAAATATATTCAACCATTTACCATCTCTCACACACACACAGTAAGATTTACACTCCATCATACGTGTACTAGTGAGCGTTTGGAAACTTATATACAAATTCCATGTATAAACATATATCTTCAAAGTTAGGAATGTGATGATTTCCCCCTCAAAGAAGTAACTAAAGTTTGTCCTACTGTGTACATTCCGGTGTCAGATTACTCAATAGAATCATCGTAACTTTTGACACTACTCTTCATCTTTGTGAGGGAAAAGTGGCTGAAAATGAAATGGGTGTTACAGCACCAGCTATGTGTTTATATTTTATTTTATTCCATAGGGTTGTTGAAACGTTTCCCTCAATTTGAGAGGGGAGAACCAAAAGTTCAACGGATATACGTATATGTATGTTTTGTACTTTGTACTCGCTGACTGATAGTGGGATGGACCATTTGTGTTTTTCATATGGAAATTTTCTTTACAATGTGTGTGTGTGTATGTCTATACTCCATGGAAAAAAGTCTGTTTGATTTAACTGACTTTTGTGAATAAACTAAAATGTGAACGGGGAGTTTCCTCCCTATAATCAATGGAAAGTGCAAGGGATGCGGATGTGCTGCTTTGACATGATACAACGTGGTTTTTATTGCGGGTTCCGGTGTGATGATCAGGAGTGAGTAGACTCGTGGTGTGGTAAGAAATTTGTTCATACATGGAGTTTTTAGTTCACAGCCACCGTGTGCATATGATGCGCACAGGATGTATGAGCGTGGAAGTTGGAAAAAGTGAAAGCAAAAAGTTAAACTACATCCACGTACATATGATGTACGCAAACAAACGAGAATTCATCACTCTTTTTCCATTTCTCTATCTTACTTCCCCCTTCACTTTTTTTCCTAACATTTTCAGATGACAGAATATGGGCAAAAAGTTGAGTGAATAATTCAAAAGGATATAGACAGTCATCCATCCATATTAGTCGAAGAAAAGGAACAGGCATGCATAGTGCCGCTTTTCCCACGTCTATACCATATGATGAGTAGCACTACTTACTTACCAAACAACCATGTAATAATGTGAGCAAGTTGATCCATCAATTTCAACTGTGTTGTTGTATGGCTTTCACCAAAAAGTGCATTTTCAATTTCAACAGCTACGCTTTTTAGTTCCCATCAAAAATTCTGAGTACTACAGTAGCTACGTACAAAAATATCCTTGTCATGCGCCATAATCATATTTCTTTGTATGAATTTATACAAAAATCAGCAATAATCAACGTGACAACGTTCCTCATTATCTCTAATTGTAAGTGGAACGACCACGATTTCAATTATTATTAGCATTGTATTATTTTATATAACGATATAATTGGTAAGATGAGATTCGATTTCGTGAGCAGAGGCTGAAATAATTCCTTGAAAATCTGTGACAAATTCCACACTTTTTGTTATTGAAAATGGGCTGTCATGTCATTTGTCAGGAGTCATTGAGAATTAATTCCGTCTGTATTTCGTATTTTTTTGAGAAAGCGTAATTTTTCTCATTTTCTATTATCAATCTTCTCTCTTTCAAGCTTATTGAATAGTAATCAAGATTTTTTTTAATAGAAAGAAATGGCAGTGATACTGACGTAAGCATTTGTCTTGTCTCCTCGATTCAATTTAAAGGAGTTTTATATAGCTGAAGTGTATATAAGGCATATATGTTTTCTCTGAAGTGGGTTGTCAACCAGACCACTCACCGGCATGGCATGGGATGGCAGCTAATAAGTCTTATTACAACTACTGGGGAGAGTGAAACCAGTGGAACTTGATGGAAGCAAGATATGACAAAAACCAATCCGAACATGGAAACCTTGCTATACACTTTCATCTCATCTTCTTCTTCTTCTCTCTGTTCAATTCCATTTGAGTTTGAAAGTACAATGTTATATATAATACTTCTTATATAGTCACACGATTGGCTCCTACTCACAGTTCCAACAACATATAGGCAGTCTTCAATGTTGCTGTGTAATATGCAGCGAGGGAAATCGTATTCAATAAGAAAACGTCGACATTCTAGAATTACATTTTTTCAATAGAATGTATCTGGGTGACGATAAGAAGAAATCAAGAAGGCTTGAGGCTTCCCAAGCTGCTACCCAATGTGATACAATGTGATTTTCTATGGAAAAATCTTGTTCAAGTCAAAAAGCATCATTTTAAGAGGAGTGAGATGAGCTCGCTTCCTTTAGCTATATTATATTAGGTACCTTATACAGACAGAGAGACCACCACTATGGGACGCGGTGATGCGAACCTTCTAATGCTTGTATATATTAGCTCTCACCAAATAATGCATTGAATAGGAAAGAGGATATCATTTTTGGATCACAAGAGACGAATAGAAAAGATCTAATATAACCAGACCCACTGTCACCGAATCTTCTGTTGCTATTTTTGTCACTTTTTTTTTCATTTGCCTCCCTATCCCTACCACATACATGTAAGCATGTATACCTTATTTTTGGCTTAGCCTTTTCATCATTATATTATATTCGAGAGCATCTCTGGAGGCTGAGAAAATTAACTTTCTCTCAATGAGAGTTTCGACATCACCACCATTACAACACTCAAATACTTGGTCTTGCCTTTTTTGAGAACTCCGCGTGTGTGTGTGTGTGCATACAATGAGGATAACAACGCGTGTAGAAGTAGGCATTATAGGCTGCTGGTTTTTCATAGAATCTACCTAAACCTATAGAAAAAGTGAAGAATAAAAAAAGTCACATAAGCATACATAGTGTGCAGTACATGTATTATAGATGAATAGGCTACTACTGGTGTTCCTATAAAACTCATAGAGAGTTTTCTCTCGTTTTCTATATAATATACGTATTTGTCTGTATGCATTCTATCATTTATAGTACTACTACTACCTTAATGCTGGATAGGGAAGTAACCAACTAATGATAATAACACAATGATGACACACATTATTCCTTCAGGCTTTTCCCTCACTTTTTCAAGCTTGCATTAGGGCGAGACGAGGTCGAGGAGGATGCTTTGGAGATGAGGTTGATATAATATATGTAGTTACTTTTAGCTGTGACTATCGAGTGTTGGCCTTGTTGCTGTGTTGTTGTTATTGCTGATCTCTTGTTACTTTGCTCACCCTCCCTTTTTCACTGTCCTTTGCCAATTCTTCCCTGCATACACAATTGAAACACATGTATGATGGAGGCTCTATGCGTGTAAGTATGCACATATACCGTACATCATATACTAATACATCACAATAATAAGATCATCTATTGTGGCTTGTTGATGAGACTCGACATTTGATATATCTTTCCGTTGTCCTCAATCTTCACCCTCTTCTGCTTTCATGCTTTGCTACCTCGATTAATAATACTCTTATTGTGATGCCATGATGATGATGATGATGATGATGACGACGATGTTCATCGAATCTGTAGAGGGACTATCAGAAAGAGAGATGAAAAGTTTGTATCCTATAGTGTGCGTAATGCGATACGACAACTGAGAAATTCTTGGCGACAATAATGACAGCAAGAATTTGGTCATTTGAGATGAAATGGAAAGTGAACATCTATGAAAATGAAAGATGATATTAGATTGGGAATATGCTGCCGGCTCCGACAATTTTTATGTTGGATGAAAAAGTACAGTTTTTGGATACTCCATCTGGCTTCTATGCTCTCTGCGAGTACAACTCATTGTGGACTGAAATTGGAAGTCGCAAAAAAATCCGAGTCTCAATTTACGATCTTATTAACTTGGAGTCATTACGCAGCAACTTCCATGTATTTATGTTTGTTTGGTGGAACTGATCATATATCTTCAAATGGTTTCCCAGTAATTATAACGTTAGCTTGCATAAGAGAACTTTAGAGATTCATATATAGCACGCATGGATGAATATAAACTGTCCGGAGATGGGAGAATTCTGTAGATTTATGTATTAAGGCAATTGCCCATGAGCCCAAGCAATCAATTGATTTCAGCTGGCGTCATTTTGCAAAATGGATTGAATTTCGTATCACAGTGTATTATTGTGTGTGAGTGAATGCTTTCATAATGTACAAAGTGCATGGTGAGATAAAGACAACTTCAAATTTCAAAGGTTTTCTCGCATAATGGAACTCTGTGTGTCGATTGCATCACTGCCAGTGTTACACTCTTACAACCAAGGGCAAAGCAAATGGAAGTTTTGAAGGTAGAAGGAGAAAAGAAAAGAGATTACGAGAGGCAGACACAAGATGAAAATGTGGATGATGAGAATTGTGAAAACATGTTTTACGATACGGCACTTTTATAGCCCTACAGGGCTAGTTTAAGTGCTCTTGGATGTACACAAAGACCAAGATGAAGAGGAAGCTTGTGGCATAGAATGAATACCATAACCATGTGCAGGGACAATAAAGAAAGCATATATAGTCTCTTTCACACATACAGCTGATATCTACAAGTAGACACTTTCTTTCAGCCTTTCATCTCCCAACCTTCAAGAGAAAGGGAGAAGAAGAAAAAAAATTCATTCGTTGCGTTGAAGTATGCACACTTGTTCAGACGTCTTACACGAGATGAAACACAAAACTCTACTTTTCGTCTTCTTCCTTGTGTTTGCTTATAATAATGCATCTTCCAAGAATATTATGACTTTAGGCGGTATTCTTATCCTCTTTTCTATTCAAACTAAACATACAACACCCTGCCCATAATATTATTGCCTTTTCAAAGTAGTACGAATGACGTACGAACATTGAACAGTAGCAAGTAGAAACACAAAAAGTGAGAGAGAGAGAGATGCGAGGAGCAAATAACTTTTCTTTGCTAACGCATAGCGTTACTTAACATGTTAAGATGATTCTACTTTTGCCGATATGAAGTTTTCACTCCTTTGCTGTTCTGCGTACCATCCATCTCTTCAGTTACAGGTCCCGTAACAACTTAAATTTAACCAGCTAGGCTAAAAGCCATGCTAAGCAAGTAACAACCACAAAACCAAACCAAAGACCATCAACCATACAACAGGGAAACCCTCTTGAAGATCAGCATATGGTTGAGTTTATATCAGCCAAGGGAATATTTCTCTCTGTGAGTTATAACTCAACAAGGAAGAGGAATAAAAGAAAGTAGAAAAAAGAAAGATGAAAGTGAGAAAAAAAATTGTGCGAGAGGGTAATACATATTTTTCATATTATTACTTACGTATGTTGTATGCATGAAAAATATGGCTAAACAACATAACACTCACACATACTTTTTCTACATAGATACATATACATATGTATCTATATATATCTATTTTCTACAGAAAGATTCATACATATATATGTCATAAAATATATAAATATAGAAACGCACCGTAGTACCAGCAAACCAACCCAACTTGTCCATTCGTCTGTCCGTTTGCTCATCCTAAAAACAGAGAAAGGGTTTTATTATATTATATTTTTATATTGCCGAAGTGGGAAGAAGAAGAAGAAAAAGTGCTTCGGTTTTTCTGGGCTGTATGTAAAAAAGTACTGTATCATCTCATCTTTCCTTCTTCATTTTTATTTTCCTTTTTTATTCCACTTTGAATAACTCAACCTTGCAGCAGCCTACATCACCAACATTACTCCGATGAGAAGTCCTGAAAAGTAGTAGGTAAAGGAATGGCATGAAAAATAGAAAACATTTCATTTTTTTCCTTCGAAACATCTCGCTTCCCACAAAATCCAGTCAGCCACATTGTCTAGTCTGATCTATTTGGTCCCCAATACAGTGAATAAAATGAAATAAAATTTGTAAGAGTACAAAGTAATATTGTATTATATGACGTTACTTGTTCCTTTCAAAGAAAAGTTGGTCCTTGTAGAAGCTTCCTTCCTCTCATATCATATGATATCTAGAGGTATTGGATACTATTGCATTGCTTTTCTCCACTCTCCACTACTTAATTTCCATAATATAGGTGCATTCAACCTCCCAAACTGCATAATATGTTCCTTTGATGGTGAGTTAAAATTGTAGATACGCAGCATCATCCTCCCTTATTTTTATGCACACATGCATGAGCGAGCGGACAAAAGAAAATTCATGATGATGATAAGTAAAAAGGACCAGGGAAGGAATCCGCAAAAAGGAATGTATATATAGGTACTATTGAAAAATAAATGGGTGCCTGTTTTCAGCAGAGATGCATTACATATTACATACATCCACACAGTACACAAATGGGAGGCTGTGTGAATGGTGATACATTTAAATATCTAGAAGGGAGACCATCCTGATAGTAGTAGTATTTTAAGCAAAACGCCATATATTTACGGTTTATTTTTACCGTTATAAAGGAAATTGATCTTACATTCTAAATTCTAACTACGTAAAGCCAAGCTGCAATATGCTTATATGCATATATGAAAGTTTGAAAGTGCTTTTTCTCTTTTCACCTTTACAAATGCGTGAATAAGCCGGCTCCGTAATACTTGTTTTTAACATGCAGTGCACAGACACAGTGTAATAATAACGGTCATGATTATCTCAGAAAGTTGCATACCATAAAGGGAAAACAGGAGCCCATAGAGTCTCTGAACTTGTGTGCATCTTTCTTGCTCTTTCGTTTTCGTTTGTTTTGCTAGAGGAACACCCCTTTCAAGAGGTTGCACGGTCTGAGAAAAATGCAAAAAGATTCTTCAAACGTGGTTTTCATCCTGCCCCTTCTCAACTTTTATGTATTTCTCCACTCACTCTCACTCTTTATATTTACGAACGCATGAGAAACCATTCATACATCATAAAAACTCACTTGAAGTATCTTATTTTTGAAGGAGCATAAAATTTAAAAGCTATACAGTACTCTCTATACTTTGTATCTGAACTTGCTGTAGGAGGAGGAGGCGGGTATAGGCCATAAACATAACCCTAAAAAATGCAATTCTTTATATATATATGTATGCATGCATTTCGTGTACGTATGTGTAGTATTATCATTTTAATATATGGATTCTCTCCTGCTCCAACTGCAAAAGTAGAATTGCATTCAATGATCATCTTTATGGGTCTTCTGTAATAAGTTGCATATTCTCTTTTAAACTCATATATTTTTTGGCCCCTTGTTTTTAAACCCCCGTCAAAGGAGCAGACTCTACATCTTTCTTTCAATCCAATAAGGTATATGTAAGCTCTTTTCGCATAAAATTGCATGATGATGAGACGCAAGGGAGTAGAGAATGAGAGAATAAAGAATTGTTGTTGATTCTTGATAAAGTAAAAGGGAAAAGGAGAGGAGGGGTGACCAACTACGAGTAAAAAGAGATGTCATACATTTTCCAGCTAGCTTTTCCTGTCATCTATATCCACCTCTTGCTAATGCGGAGCATCATTTCATTCCTTTGTGTGTCACACAGTATATTTTCTCTTGGGCTTTTGTTTTTGGATGATGATGTTGCATGTTGCTCCGTTGATTAAGCTGAAGATAATAACGTTATAGTGTTTTGTATTCCTGTCTGTTTCGTTTTTTTTTTCAGTTGCATTCTTGATTATCATATTACAGTCGTAGTAGCAGTGAAGATGTGGAAGCGATGTTGATGATACTTTGTTGTGTTAGCAAGTGGGGGAAACGAGACTCAATCAAAAGTTGAAACAAAACCTGAAAGAGATAAATTGAAGTAAAATTGTACAATTTATTCTTGAGAAGGAAAGGTTCATATGCCATCCCATCAATTTAAATACGACTCTCCATCTCAATTTCTTGTCTTACTTGGCTTCATTTTTTCATCTCCACGACCTCGCCGCTCATCGTTCACTAGACTTAAGCTACTTTTCTATTATGCTACAAACACTCGGTTTTATAATGATTTTGTCATTATTTCTTGCCAACATATATATACTTTTCTACTATATGGAAACCCAAGAAAATAAATACAATTTGTATCATTCTACAAAGGTAAAAGATACAACTAAAAGTCACCACTATACAGTCAACTTTTTATTTCACAAATATCGAGTTGTGTTGAAGTGTTAGTGTATGAGCAATATACGACATTCTATTGATATTGATAAAGCATTCGAGATCTTGGAGATACTATATATGCATTTTTGTTATTTGTAAAGTTGAAATCGAAACGACATCAGTTCATGCATTGATTTCTTTTGATTTCTAACATGTTCTTATTTTTTTTTGTTGCACACAGTTTTCCTTTCTATTTTTATCCGGAAGGGCATGAACAAACAATGGGTTTTGCCCAACATACCAGAAACCTCTGAATAGCAGCCGTGTCTACAGAGTGTGTAGTTATCCATTGAATATAAAAGTTTTACTTCATAGACTCTCATATATGAGCCATATTATGTAGAAAAATGATACACATTCTACTATACCACACGATACAAAAACAGCCTATATACACACATAAAAAAAGAGGAGACGGCGACAAGGACAAAAGATGAGAGAAAAGCAAGTCTGCTTCTCGTTTTAGATGTTTCTTGCGTAACTAACTTAAGCTACATGTGCCTACACGTCTTGCGTTGACTATATAATAATATCCCACACTCACACACACACAAAAAGGTACGTTACCCTTAAGGAGTTTTTTCTTCATCTTTTTCCTGTGCACTATTATGCTTACTTTATGCTACGTATCCTATAGTTTGTGCTTTCACGGTTACGAAAGCAGCATCACACAGCAGCACGTACGTATCGCTTAAAATTCCATACGGCTCCTCGGCAAGACTTTCAAAAGAATATCAAGATTGATATTCATTGCTCTTCTCCACTCTATTTTCCCTCCTTCTCCTCTTTTCTCTTTTTGCATCATTATGAAAAAGCGAAGGGCTGGGGAAGTACGGTGAAAGTGTGGAAAAAGGAAAAGTATATTGTGTCGGAAGGGAAAATAGCAACTTTACACCAGTGTCTTCATGTTCACAGGCTCCTCTTTTTTTAGCTCTTACTTTTCCTTTGGATGTCGTCTGAAACCAAAAAAGTGAAAAGAGAAAGTACGTGGCAGCGTGGGGAAAAAATCTCGTTACTTGGTCGTTGGACCACATTTGACACTTTGTATGAGGAAGGTTTTAATATATAGAATTATATATGTACGCACATTTTTTTCTCGCCTTCTAAAAAAGAAAGTTGTGAGTGTTGTGTGGTGGAGAGGTGTGTTTCTGCACAAAAAAGTATAAGTTATATGCTTTACAAAACTTTTTTTTATCAAAAAAGAAAATGTGACCTTGTCTTGTGTGCTTTTGTACCCTGGAACCATTAAAATACTGAGTGAGTGTATATAATGTGTAGCACATTATTACGCTACATGCTATTATACTGTACAAAAGACTAATTTAGTTACGACAATTCATTGAGTCATAAGTATTATAAAGTAACACGGCTAATTTTTATAGCGCATTCAATATATTATTATGGCCTACGCCGGTTGCATGTAGAAGCACTATTTATGACAGTTTGGGAAAAAGGATACTTTTTGTCCAAAATATGAGTGAATAATAAACTGCGAATTTAACCCACGATTATATTGGTGTTGTAAATATTCTCGAAACTCCACAGCTTCCAAGTGAAGAAAGTATCTTTTTGTTCGTGGAAAAGCGAGAAAGGTGTATTCTTTTCATAATATTATAGGGCCGTTAAAAAGGCTTTTGTGGGCTGCTCACATACTACTCTACGAATTTCATATGAGGTCGAGAATATCAAATATATTTTACTTCATGACTCTCGCCCCATGTTTCTCCTAATAGAAACGAATGGAAAGCCCGGATTGTCTGAAATTTTCACACAGAATGTTAATATGAGGAAAAATAACTGCGATGGTGATGGTTGAAGATTACGACCCGGTCGGGAAAAACGAGAAATATGATGAGTTTAGGCCATATTGGGTCAGATTGATTGTAAAAAATGTTTGTGTGGTGGTATATATATACAGATATATATATATGTAGTTACGTAACCATATATAGCAAAAAGCTCAAAGCAGCCTTTCGGGTGTTCATTTTGTTTCGTTTGCCCACCAAGTGTGTAGCACATTCAAACACTTATGCACGAGTAATTTGAGGAATCCGCATTGACTCTTGAATGCTACGTTACTTTACACAACTATTGCAAATAACAAGATACTTCCTAGTCGATTTCAAATGCGGTTATATAGGAGAAATAGCTGTGCACCTGCTGAGATTCATTCTATTTCCCTTCGTATTTTTATAGAAGCAAAATGTATAATGTTATATGCAATATAAATTTGCAGTTTATGTTTCAATTTCAAAAGCATACTGAACTACTGGATATCCGCTTTTCTCTATATTCGGAAAGGCTTCAAATGTACATAATATTATGTATTCTTTCCTTTCAAGTCGATACCTTTTCATGTTTAATTTTTCTATTTTTCATTTGTATTTTTGTTCCTTTTCCTCAAGCCTGCAGAGCAGATTCGAGTCTACACGTACGTGTGATGATGGTATCGTGGGGATAACATAGTCGATAACTTTGTTCCAGTGTTTTGTATTGCCACTGGAAAAGTGTAGATAGGATGGTAATGATACTTCCGACTTTCATTTTACACCATTTTCTTTTCCTCCAATTTTGGAGTCTGTTCAGTTTCTTTGAATATCTTTTGAATGGATACGATACTCTATATGGTGTGATTTCATTTCACTGTATTGGTTCATAATATTGCTCTTGACTGTTGGTGTAGAGAGAGAGAGAAAGCGAGAGGGATTTCACACAACTACATACCTACTTTGAAAATGGAGCAGTGTGTGCGAGAGAAGAAGAGTGAGAGGATGGGATGGAAGGCTTCTTCATGTACAAGTGATGATAATAATATGTGCCACGATGACGAGATATTTAGTGCTTCTGTTATGGCAGTTCTGCCTTCATTTCCCCAAGATAGATATACACATATTATACTGAAAATAATATGATAAGTAATCATAAGATAGTAAATGTAAGTAAAGTGGTACGAGCCAAGTTTTCCTAAGTTGCAAAGCAAAGCAAAAGTTAAGTATAAAGATTTCTCAGATTTACTTTTGCAGTCTCGCTTTTTCTTTTTGCCTCAAGAGGAGGAGACATGGCCCCTTTTTTCCAGAAAGAGATTTTAAGGACCCCAGTAACTGACGATGACGGCTTTTTTCCTCATGTACATTTTTAGCTTCCAGGTTTTTCCCTTCACGCTTTTGCTGTTGCCGCTCCTAGCCCCGTATGTCCAATAAGTGGGAGAATCTTTTCCCTAATGTGATGATGCCAAGATATCACGTCCTCCTTAAATGACTTGATATGAACATGAACGACAATGGCAGTAATCATCGCAGAAAGCTCGACGACTTGGCCAAACTGTTTTTCCCTATGCCTATATCTCGGAGTTCCCATAATCATACATTTATATATAATACATTTAAACGTTTTACGTACAACGTCTTTGTGATATCATATCATACGATATAATATGAAAGAAGAGCACATTGTGCAGAAGTGTACAACACGGTACGAAAGTAAAATGTTATGGTGCATACAATTGTAGATTGTAGTGGTGGTGGCGGTACTTGTAGTACTTACGTACATAAATGTACATTGTGTGAGAAACGAAGCGTGAGATGAGAAGTTTTGACTTTTCACTTTTCTTTAGCGTCTTCAACTAGGCGTTGCGTTCCTTTCTTACGGGTTTTGCTTCTTGTGGCGGGGCTATATGGAGAGAGGACATGTGTGCCATTGTGTGGATGATGCACGTTAGAGAAAAGAACTCCTCTTGTTCTGTGTATATATGATGAACATGCATGCCTCCTCGTCTCTTTCTTTCTTGCTCATCTCTTAGTTTTCTTTTATTCTTGCTCCTTCCTCTTCGCCCTTGTTTTGTTGCGCAACGTGATTTTCACTTGCTTCGATGGAAAAGAAGTACATTTTACTCTTGCTGGCAAGAATCGTTATAAAGAGAATTGTAAAAGGCGTATCCATAGTATATTCATCGCATCATCATTTCATTATGATACATATAAAAAGTTTAAGGCCCATTGTTCAATCTAACTGTTTGCCAATCCCTAGCTGTTCAAAAGTAGCACGATACATTATACATATACTTAGTTAGTATTACATTGACTGATGTGGTTGAGGCAATCCATTGTTATTTTTTTCAAAACTATTCCTTTTTTTATGCCAACTCTTGTTTCAAACTTTTTTTCCTGATATCAGAATCACCACGTATTCCCATTGCATTAGGAATAATGTTTGAGCTCCAGTTGCTACTGCCACTAATAATAGTCATTACGCAAGGGATGGATAAATCAAAGTAGGAAATTACAACGACTTATTCATATTCATGACTTTTCTTTGAGGAGGCATCCATACATCCATGTACGCGTTTGCATTATGAAGTGAATGTACTACAATCATTAAATAGCGCAATTACTTTCTAGCATGGTAGAAAAGTATCATATCTCATCCCTTTTTTTCACCAGGAGAGAACATAAAAAAAGTTGTCAAAAAAGCTTCCCACCGAATCCAAATATAATGAGGCTACGGGGGAGACATGAAAAAGTTTATGGGATGGTATAAAACATTGTACGTATGTAGGACCTATCAAAAAAGTAAAAACTCAAAAGTACTTATCTATTCTGAGTTGAATCGCAGTTGAAATTTCAATGAATTTTTGTGTGTTTACCACAGACTACAAGAATTACAATGAAATGTGATTTCCTCTCTTGGAAGAATGCATGATAGGTGGTGCTGTATTTTGTAATGAATGGTTGCTGACAATATGATCATCTCCATTCCATGTCGCAATCGATGCATTTACTCATAGAACGCGACAAAGGACGAAAGATTTTCATATTAAACCAATAATATCCCGTTTTATAATGAGATACATGAATGATCTAACAAATTTTACTGTATTTTAGAACAAAAAAGAGCCATGCATGACCTAATGTGAATTGCAATTTTATTTGACATCAAGAATAATTTTTTGAACGTCTTTTCGTAGCATGAATAAATTTAACGTAACTGCACAAGGAACAAAGTCCCAGATCCAGATTGTGTGAGTAGTTCCTTTGGATAAATTTAGATCCGTCGCAGATTCAACTTGTACCCAATTTTCTTTTAAATTGTGTTGTTTGTCATTACGGAATGACTCTACGTTGTTGAATTACCCTCAAAATGGATATTTCACAGAGTTTTCTCTAGCCTTTTCTCCAAGGATCAGCCAAATGTTCAGCAATGATTTTACTCTAAGGATGAATCCTAAAGCAGATAATAGACCTTTTCAACCAGGTCCATGCCCTAGTATAGGAAAATTCTTCAATTTGTGTGCAGGGAGTGAATGGAGGCCGTCTCATGATGAAATTAGATAAAATGTTTTTAGTTAACAACAAAAACGATGTCATATACATATGGAACAACGCAATGGGAAAGGAAAACGTAGGAAGCAGGACTGCCTGAAATAATTTCTTGATTTCATTTGAGTCTTTCTTTGAGATTAATGTGAGTTTCTGTTATTCCACTTGTTTTATGGTGAAAGCTGAAGTAAACTATTTCAGATATGGAATTGCTCATGACAAGTAATAGGCAACATTGTAATACTATTTTTTCACGTAGAATATACGTCTTCAAGGGTTGAATTCGGAATGGGATAGAATATGAAACACTACTGGCAGATATATAGTTCACGTTTTTTTACTACAATCATACATAAAAAAACTGCCCGGTATGCATCTACATCTACCCAGTCTGAACTGAATGAATGAATAAAGATTTGCTATTCCGACTCAACAACTTGGTTTTTGTGACTCTCTGGGTGATCATTCGTATAAAAAGAGACAGTCGGAGGAAAAAACAAGAACAAAAATATCTCATTTCATTCTTTGTGTGACTACACACAGCATCAAAGTTTGGTTTTCTGAACGTTTCACTTTCTTTGTGAAGGAATAAATCTTCATTTCATGTGGACATTACATTACATGCTCCTATAAATACGGGAATATATAAGTTTCAAAGATATTTACAGCTTTGTAATTCCTTATATATAGTAGACGGTAAGAAATACAATACATATATATATAGTTGCTTACGATGGCTCTGTTTCTTATATAGCGTGTCCATTAATGAACTTATTAGCTTATCTCTAATCGGACATGTGGATGTATATAATAATAAACTATAAGAAAAACTCATCAGTCAGAAGATTCAGAAGTTTCCTCATTCATTCCACTTTTACTGTATGTATTCGTGCCTGGTCCGGATCCTCATTTATTTTGCCCCACATATGCATACACAAGGAATATAACTGACATCTTATCAGAGTCAATTAGAGAGAATGCATATTTGGAGTTATGATTTTATTCAAACTTTACG
Organism: Orchesella flavescens; assembly: GCA_964034955.1. Lineage (NCBI taxonomy): Eukaryota > Metazoa > Arthropoda > Collembola > Entomobryomorpha > Orchesellidae > Orchesella > Orchesella flavescens. Next base: position 28,830,361 of record OZ035956.1, on the reverse strand, counting down.
ATATTTACAGAAAAAAGCTCAGCACATTATAAAAAAGCTTTTATACGCTGTATAAATAAATGTATAATGCGTATAAGAGTTTCTGATGCAATCACTACAAAACGATGAGGTGTACAAGCTGACAGTTGGATTGACATAAGTGGCCATCAAGTGATATGATAGGATTTCTGGGTAAAACAAATTCTACACTCACTTGATGACACTTAATCGAACACTCCATTTCATTTTACGTTCTTCAATGACATTTTTATTCCGAAACTTCCGTTTGAAAAGCTTACACTTACTTAAGACATTTGGAAAATGGGTCGGAGGTAAGCTGATGAAAATTTGGCAAACTTTTTTCTCTGTACAAACTAAAAAGCTGTACATTTCCGCTTCCGCATTTTACATACGTAATCATGAACGGATGCAAGGTGTATCTAGGGCTATACATATTTTATTCTGCTTTTCTAATCCGATCCTACACAGTCATAATGGAAGTTTGAAGAATCCTCCTTTTCTTTAAAGGCTAAGCATAGGCATTGACTTGCTTAATGCCTCGAAACTTCTGGGAAATGGGAAACTTTCTCTGTAGACAGATCGTAAAGCGGCATATATTATATGTTACATAAATCATGATTGACTTTTTCTACGAATTATATCATCTTTTAATAGAGGATTCAGTTGGCCGTGTCACGTCAGCATTAAAAAAAATTTCTCAACGCTGGTCGTCCTTTGCTGCTAATAATATTATTTCGATAAGACAAAAGAGAAAGCCAATGACTTGCCATCGTGAGCTCCTTCCTCTCTTGTTTCTGTTATTTAATATATATTAAGTAGATGCAAGATTAAAATGGAACCACTCTTCCGTGTAATATTGCTTTTTGGTCTTTGAAAGTGCACCGACGACAAGCAATTTTTCTTTTTCCCTTTTGGATTCAGTCAGATATGGTATGATGTCATGTGGTCCTTTGCCAAAAGTAAGGAGAATAAAAGGAACCTCCCAATCTTTCTGGTTGTTAAACGGGCTCGGGTGAAAGCCGGAAAATACGAGAATATATTCGTAAAAGCGACTGAATACTTCTTTTTGTCAGCATGTGTAAGTACGTTGTATATACAATGGTGTGCTACAGTTACATTACATAACAGTGTAACAAAAAAAATGCATAATGTGTTCATATGTGTGTGTGTGTATGTGTCGTATGTGTGGCGTGGTACTTATATCTCAGCAAATCTCTGGAAGGATAGATGAACTAGAGAGATTCAACTACTATTTACGACTCATCTCGCCAGAAGCTGTTTAGCATTAGTTTCATTTTATGGGATCTTGGACAAATTTCTTGGAATGATATCCAAGAATTTAAGAGCTCACCAGCCAGCCAGAAGTGGTAGTATGAATGCAGAAACACTGCGTGTAAGAAGTTGTCTTATTATATGTAAGGTTGATAGTTAATGTCTTCGCCTTTATGGATAGGTATGTACATGGACTACTATGGTACATATTATATACAAAGTACATACATGGAGCCCTTTTGCATTTGAGGAATATTTTCCACACCATGTCTGTAAAAGATTTTTGTTTCGGTTTTAAGCTGACATAAAGAGAAATACTACATATGGCCATTTTATAAAGCTTTTCCCTGGCTCTAATATTGGTATTTTATAGACAAGACATTATTATGCGTTTATACATTTTCATGCAAAACTTTTTCTTGTCTTGTTTCAAGCATATTATCTCCAAAAGAGAAACTCTCCCAGAGTCTCTTCTTCTCCGTCTTTTATAAGGAATTCCAAAAAGTGGCCTTTTCTTCCTGCATATTATATAATGCGCCCTCCTCCACCCGCCTCCATCTTTCTTCTCATGGGACTGTTGGTGAAAGTAGACAGTAGTTTCAACTAAATTCCCACATAATCTGATAAATTCTAAGATGAATGACTTTTCATTAAGTATATGAAACTTTTTCCCCCCATTAAGATTTTGTTTAACCTTTTTTGATGTATTTTCTTTGCCACACACAAGTGCAAAAGAGAAACGAGGAGGAAATAAGGTGTTGATATTTTTAGCCACAGAAAACTGGCTCAGATCTTGGCCAACAATTTTGTATGCACGGTTATGAATGAGGAACGAGCCCATTGGAGTGTAGTGTGGTGATGCTGTGCTGTTGGTGGTAAAGAGGATGTGGATGATAATGTGGCGTAGGAAAAGGTCTTGAAGATTAAAGGGATTTGATCTTGTTTTCATTCACTGTACTGTATTATATTATATAATGTGCACACACTTGAATAATAATATGATATGATGATATCAGCTAACACCAAATGACTGTAAACTGTTCTTTACGTTGAGGGCTTTCTCCCTCCTATATATTATATTTTACACATAAATATGCATGCATCTATATTGAAATTTAAACACCGTTCACACCATATCACTTCATCGCACCTCATAACGTACATAACATCTACCATCATAGCATGATAATAACCATGATATACACCATACCCTGCCCCTTCTTTCTCTTTTGCCACCATATCACGATGATAGACCATATGGAAGTCATAAATGCATCTTTTCACCACAGGAGAAAAGTTGCATAATATACGAAACGATAATGATGTTTCCTCAAAAAAGTTTCTCTCGTAATAAAACACGCTATGCTGCTGTGCTCAGAGCCGAGAGGAATTGGAGAACGGTGTGTATATGTGTGTGTGAATATCTGTAAACTGTAAGTGGTGACGTGAATATCCCAGGAAAAATGGAGTATATGGCAAGTTTATAACTTGGTTAATACTTTTCCACTTGTTTTATTTCTCTGCTTTTCCCTTTTCTTCCTTCATGTGAATAAAATCCAATTGCTGAATGAAGAAAATGGAATTATTACCTTTTGGCATTTGGTGGAGAGAAATGAATGCAAAAACCTTCAGAGAGCTTCTCATCTTCATTGCCCTCTTTTTTCACCCTTCTCTTGTTTCTAGTTTTCATTTTTTTTTAGCTTTCTGCTCTTCACTCTACTAGTCTCTTTAGTAAAATAACTAGATGGTGATATATAGAGAAATAAATGTACTTTTGTTTTCTTCGAGACTCACGTAAAGTGTGTTGTTACTTGCTACGACTACACTTGAGAATCTATATACAAATGCTGTGCTATATGCTAGGCTTTACCATGGTTTATGATCATCTTGATCATACTCCTTCGTACGTACATTTTTTGGTGGATAATATATGTATATGAGTATGATATATGTATTCATGTGTACAAGCATATCATTGACTTGAGTAGGGATTCAACAACACCACCACATAGCTAGTAGATATAGAAATGAAAGTTCAAACGGGAAGATGGGAAAACGTATGGTACACAATTTGCTCCTTTGAAAAGCCTCTGTTCCTCAAGGGACTCATAAAAACACTTGATTTGCTTGAGCATTCAGAAACCTTGTATAGATATGTGCTTCACACAGTATAAAGGATTACATGTATACATATTATTACATACCATAACAAAGCATATATATATCTCCTATTATTTTGTATCGTTACAGCTCAAATGTATATATACATTTGTGCTGTATATACTCGTATGGTTGATATGTATAGCAATTCATTGTAAGCATTAAAAGAATACTTGAATCTTTCTCAAACGGAGTCACTATTCTTTAGGCATTCTCATACGAAGAAAAAGGGAAAAAAGAAACTGAGCAAGGATCCCTTCCCTATATATACGTATTCATTTCAAAAGAAAGCGCTTTCATCGATGTGATGATTTTACGAAGTGCAGAGAGTATTATTGGAGTGCTCAGTCAGTCTTTGCCATATATATAGCTTTGTAGCGTTTCTTACATTACATTTCGTTTGTAACCCGAGGACATGTTGACTCTTTGGTTTCTACTCCAATTCCGTTCTCCCTCCCTTTCACCGTCGTACAGTACACATTACACACATACTCCCTCAATTCACGGAGGCAAACAATAAAACTAGCGTTCCCTACTCACTACAAATAAGAGTTGCAATTTAACTCCATTTTAACAATAGGAACGTTGCAGAAAAAAAGACTCTTGACCCCGCTCTTCTTAGTTTCCGTCTCTGTTTGTTTGTAATAATGTTTGTCAACGAACAATATTATTTGTGGAGAGGACCGAGGGGATGGATTTCTTGTATGTTTAGAAATAGAAACGTGCACTGAGGAATGTTTGCACTCGTTTCCATAAAATATTCATTTTCGGAAACAGAAATGATGACAATAATCTTCTAAATCGCTTTTGTTCTACCAGAAAACTTGTTTATCAACTTTGGGTGTACTTATGTGTTTTTATGTTTACATTTTGCATACCCCATCGTACGAAATTTTTGGCAAATTTCTCCATGTTGAGTGCCATATTGTTTGTTTGTTTGTTACGCATATCCATATTTGTAAGCAAATATGTAAGTACGTTATCTTTTCGTGCACTCTCATGTTATTTATACATTGGTCTTTTTGTTTTTAAACATATCATCCCTATTTTGCCGGCAACCACGAAGTTTGTGGTAAAATCCATGTAAGCAAATGTAATCCGCCTGCAAATGGTATTTATTTGTGCTCCTACACCAAAAGCATCAAGGTATGGTAGTAGGCATTTATGTATGTAGGTTAGAGAGAAAGTAGGGAGGGTGTAGAAGCTGAATCAAAGAGTAAACGCAAAAGCTAACTACGAATCTTCATGTTAGAAAAGGACATGATTACTATGGTTGATGCTTGAAGCATGAAATAGCGGTGGGAATACTTCACTCCACTCTCTACCCATTTATCCTATCCACTGACATTAGGAAAAGTAGTAGTTGGTATAGTATATAAATGTATTTTGTTGATATGTAAAATGGATCCTTAACTCATTCGCCCATGAAAATGAACATGGAATAATCCACTTGTAAGATGGATAAGGTGATAGATATTATTTCACTCATTATCAAGAGTATGTATGGCACAAGAAACAGAAATATGGCTTAAAAAAGTTTGAAATTGAAATCAAATCAGATTGAAAAGTAGACTGCAAGCAAGAGTATACCCAAACCAATTGAGTTCTATGAATATAAAACGTAGCCGAATACGCTTAACTGTTTCGTTATTGCATGCTCTGTTTTTTAATAATCAATAGAGAGAACAAGCCCTTATCCACTCAAATGTCTAAGATAACCATTTTCTTTCATGTATCATGTATGTAATCAAAGATCAAATGAATAAGTGAAAGTGTCCTCATGTTAATTGATTGCATTAGATTATATATGACAAAAATATACTACACGTGAATTTTAAGGCCATAATAGGCCCATAATGTTAAATACTTGACTTAAAACAGAGTTTAGTAACAGATACTCAGTTACGTAGGGTATTCAATTAATGTACCACCAGCAATGTGATTCAACTTTTAGAACGTTACAGTTTTCGTGATTCAGAAGAAAAACACAATTTGTAGTTACGACCTAAGCTTTACGTAGATAGAGATTAAAGCAGCGCTATTTAAAAGCATAGCGAACGTTTTCCTTCTTAATGGAATCTGATTTCTAACTCATCCAGGTTTTTTGTGCGACATGGATGCTGATAGTGGTCTGCAGTATTGCAAAAGTTTTGATAATAGATGTTAAATGGTGACCGCAGACATAGTGACAGGAGAAAAACAACTTCCGTATTTGTATGTATGAACATGAACCTTCGCATTCTTCCGCATTCCTCCAGTATGTAGCTATATATTCATATTCATTGACAAAAAATATAATGATGTGGTGGAAACGGCTAGTTAAAATTCAATGTATGAGAAATGTGGGTACAAACCAAACAAGTGAAAGTATGTGGAGTGAAAGTAAAAGTTGCGGAGAAACTGTCCAACTAGCTTGGAATGAGGAGTCAAAAATTTTACCACACAAATTCACGCCTCCGTTACGTAAATGCATACATATTCACAGATTTTGGTTTTATTCATTTATAACATTATATACCTCATATATTTACTCAAGTAGGTGACACATGATTTAGTGTTTGGTAAACTTTTTCCCCTTCATCAGCGTGTCACTTTTTGGGAGCTTATATTTTCACCAGCTAGCTGGCTAAAGTGGAAATCTGGTCAGATCTAGTGTAGTTCCAATGAGTTTTTACCTCGACTTTAGAACTGTTAGATTTCAGCAACATTTCTTCATGAATATTCACACAAGTGGGGGTCGGCCTACTAAAAGAAAAAGTAGTAGTAATATGCTTATTAAATGGACGAGGATAGATTCCGCATGGATACGGCCAAACTTAAAAACAAGCAATTAAAATTTTATTCCATTGTGCTTGCAGCAAACTATATTACCATATTTGAAACGAATCATCTCTATAAATAATATGCTTGTGGCCTAATTGTTATTTCATTCACGGTAAAGGAAGCAAATCAAAATTCTTGTGCATGTTAAAAACACTCACTTTTAATAGAATTGGGTAGCCCACTGCTGCATCAACTATTTTGAGAATCTATATACATACATATAAGCTCACATATTTGAAAGATGAGGTGAGCAGACAAACAAAGCACTTGATTCTCTGATGGCATTAATCCCTAAGCTGCCTCTACAACTCACTTTCCCCTCATAAATCATTTTCTCGGTCGTTCGGAAAAGGAATGGAACGAAAAGAAAGATGAACGAAAGGAGTGGATTCTTCACTCTTTATTTCTCCGGTTACTTTGTATTTTCCCTACTTAGTCCTTTCCTCTTTCATTACAACCTGTCTCCTCCGTACAGATATATGCTATCCATATGTAGACTCTGCGTATAATACTTTGGTAACACGTATAACACCTCCATTTGTGCATTACATGATGTTAGTTAGTTATTATCTGTATTTGTTCCACTTTTCTGATTGCTTCCATCCAAGTAGAAGTACATATGTATGTACAAATGGAAAATGAGTCGTTTACACAATATTATATAATATTGTAACCATATTACATAATACATACATTCTCTTCTCTATATACAAAAATGCAGGGGGTACATTATGCATGAAGTTTTCCTATATATGCTTTTTTGCCTTATTTCCATTTCCATCTCATCTCTGGAAAAACCGTTTTTTGGGGTGGTTGAACATTTCTTCACCTTTCTAAGTACTGTTAATGCTGAAAGTGGAACAAGTTTGAGCATAAAAATTGTGACTTATTACTTTTGTCGTTTATTGGCCTGAAAAAAAAAAGTTTGAAAATATCCTGGAAAAAGTTGTAACGAATACAATATTGTCTCACATAATCAAAAGTACTGAGGACAATAAAGGGAAAGAATGCAGCCAAATTGTATTCTCAGACCTTGCTCATATAAAGATTTGGTGAAAGCCTGTAAGAAGAATTGTTTCCAATATGCTCATTCCAGTTTTGGTCTAGCAGTACAAAATTAAGAGTCACTTTGATAATGCTAAGCTTTCTCCGCCTTCTAACTAAAAAAAGGAAGTTGAAGTTTCAAAATCTATAAGATATGAGTAGGTAAATGATTTTGAAAAAAATAATCCAGATTTTTTATGCCAAAAAGTTATTTAACAAGAGAATACACGTTGAAACATATATTATAGTATTACAACACAACCAATTCACTTTTTAAAAGTAGAAAGGAAGCGGAAGGAAGAAAGGAAAGAAAAATTCATTTTCAAAATGAAAGTATATATCCTTTATTATGTGTACTCTGTACAAAATTAACTCAGCTGCTATAAATATACAGTCAACAGTATCGACTTTGCCAACTAAAAACTTTATGTTTACTCATGCGACTCGTTTCACGTTCCTTTTTCTTTAACATACTCGAATATTACAATTTTGCATGCTAAAATACTCCGATATTGCAAACTAGGAATAAGTACCTATACGAGCAAACATGACTATTTGGAAAGTAAAATCCCATTTGTTATTTACAAATGTGATGTGATATACTAGTGATATACAATGCACATAATAATACTATATACAAGAGGAAACCTTTGTAGCAGCAAATTCTTTTGATTCTAATCAACTAAATTTGTTAATTAAAAAGATTCTTTGTTCAGCAGAACGTTTGCAAGTTTCACATGTAGGAATAAATCGTTGTATTTCGTATAGCATACATACTTATGGGAGAACTATACATCAATTAGGGTAATATCATACACACATGATTATACCACATTATATGTAATAATATGTAATATATCTCACTCTAATTTTCAATTAGCAATGGAAGGATTGCAGGATAAATTGAAAGTGGAAAGAGTGTATAAGGTAGAAATTAAAGCAAATTAGTGCAAACTTGTCTCCCATTTAAATCAGTACAGCATAAAGTCAAGCTTAAATATTTACTTTCACTGCTGTGGTTTGATTGCAAACAAAATTTTGTAAAAATAATATTTGAAACATTTTGATAATCATCACTATAAGTAGTACTTCTTACTCACATGCCATCCCAATGTTCCTATTTCGCGTAAGTATATCTACTTTCTTCAACCCAGGATTGGGTGATAAGAAATGGCTTATGGCTTGAAGTTGAGAAAAGTGTGAAAAATGGAGAAAGAGTGTATGAATATACATTGCACTACAGAAAATCTATGTTTTGATACATGCACATCTATAACCGAAGGCACATTTCGTCTTTTTACCCCAAAAAAAATGGGGAATCAGTCTCCTGGAATGATGATGGCTCATGGCTCGTGCAGTGTAGCAGTAAATTGAACTGAGTAAAAGGCATGACTTAGTGAAATTATTCACATTGTCATGAGCTACTGTGTGATGTATGAATGTAGTTTGTCTGTGAGCAGCACTTACATATTATATGACTGGCACTTTTCACTTTATGCCTAACGTAAAGTTCTTCCTCAACAGCAACTAATGGTGAAACGGCATATGGTACAATAACGGAAGGAAAGCTGTAACTTGAAAGTGGGGAAATACATGGAGAAAAACATCTTCAATATGCGTCGCTTTGCCCCCATATATATATATATTAAAAGTATCCGGGTAATTTATATATGCAACAGGAAGATAGAAGATATATGTACACGAATGCATATATAACATCTCTCTCTCTCTCTGTAGACATACATTGGAGTGGTCTGCACAACACAGTTAATTCTAAAATATTTCACAAGGGAATGAGTAGGAAAATGGGATCATTTGCATCATTCATCAAGGAATTAGAGAAATTTTCGTTTCATCTATTTGAAACGTGCGGTTTCATCTCAGAGTTTCTACCGCTGATGCTGCTGCTCCTATTTCTGCCTCTCTTTCTCTCCAATGCCTTTTTATACTATTTCATGGGTTTGGAACATGCATGCATCCTTCCATGGATGGTATGTATGTATGTAACTTGCAAGTACATAAATCACCTACATCATACATTCATTATTATTCATTTCTATGAATTTTATACAGTTTATAGGGTGCACACACACTTATCAGTCATCAACACCAGACCAGACCATGCCCATCACTGCTAAGTATTACAAAATGAAATGAACAAACGTTCAGCGATGCATTTCACCATAAAGTAATCATTGTATCTCGTTGTACGATCATATCATGAAGTATATAAACTCTTGTCCGTAAGATATGATGAAACATCCAAATCATTAACTATTCCTTAGTACACAAAACCAAACTGGAACCAAATGAAAATTACACGATTTGAGCTTCATCGTCTCTCAGAATTGACGGATCTCTCTATGTATACGAATATAATACGAATTTGGCTGAAAATACCAGCTTAGTACATTAAAAATACCTATATATTACGTGTTCACTGAATAATATAAAATTGTAATGAAATCGTGTGCTTGCTCATTACCAATATCATATTGTCATATTGACTTCCGTGTGGCTCCGTCAGGAAAACTCGAACTACATGGTGGTTTTTAATGATGAAATTCTGAAATTCAAACAATTAATTTCTATTTTTATAAGCACGAAATATTTATACTTCTCAAAATGATTAACCAAATGGAAATTTCAGATTATTGTAGCATGAAAGTTTATCTTGGTTTCCAATTCCCATGCAGTTAATAGAATTCATTATTTTTTGTCATCGCATATGAGTGTGAGTAATTTATTAGACTAGGCATTTTAAAATCCGTCAGCTCATTATTTAGATTAAACCGCATTCATCCAACTTCCAACAAAACTGGCTTGTCCCGCATATTTTTCTTAGTACTTTGCGCTCCCATCATCGTTGGATGGTTTTAGCAATAATAATTACTATATTGTAGTGGGAATAAAACCAAAAAATGGTTAAAGTGGATATGAAATTCTTTAGTTCAAAATGAAACTGCCTCATCCCATAAATGCATACTATGTATCTATATTTGGATTTATAAGGAATCTGTGTAGAATATTACAATTTCTAAAATCCTCCATGAAGTGAAAGCGTCCAAGTGTGGAAACCTTCGTTGCACTGATTTCCCTTCATTCTATCCTATCTTACATTCTATGGAAGTTTCTATGAAAAGTTTGCTAACCAAATATTCAAGTGATTTCCTGTTTAGCCATCCTATATCTCGGTCCAGCACATTATCTTGTCCACTCCACTCCACATCTTCATATTATCATTCCATCCTTCGCTCGCAAACTTGAGCGAGATGAAGCTGAGCCCCTCTGTTGCAGCATTACTATGTGGTAATGACGAAAGAAAAGTATTTTACTAGAGGAAACAGCTAAGCAACTCGATCCTCCCGCTTATAGTAATTCGATGAATCGTTGGTCTCTGCCAAGATCTAAATTACATAAGCTTGTATATGCTTCCGGTTTTTCTGAAATTCCAGTTGCAACCATCAAATAACGCTAACGACTCTTCCCAACTAGGATTATCTATGCAGTACATGTAATAATTCTAAATTCTCATAGACAAAACTAAAGTTAGCACGAGGATAGGATCAAAATGATATTTCAATGTAAATGCCCCTTCCCCTCCAAACCAAGGCGCGTTGTTATTTTCCCAAGGCTTGTAACATTAGTAAATCTTCTCTCCCCGCTTACTCCTAGCAGCAGCCATCAGTTGTTTTGCCTCAAATTCCAAAATAGTTGCAATATTATTATGTGGTGTTTTTTGAGATTGTGGTAAGCAGAAGAATATTACGATAGTTAGGAGGTATTAAGCATATTGTTTGTGTTGTTGTGCGTATATACTTTTTATGCTTCCGTTATCACTGGGTGCTAAACGCACAAAAATGTTTCTGTCACAATAGAAAATACAATTGCAACAGTAGTGCCAAAATTGGGTATTGCACGGAAGGAGTATGTACAACAATATACGCATCTACTACTTTGTTGTAGCACTATGTAGAGAAAGGGAGTGAAAGCTCTAAAACAAGCTGCTTAGCGGTTTTGTTAATTTGGAATCACTTACGGATGGGTGGACGGCCTCTGGACTCAAATTATATTCCTCATTATTTCACTTTTGTTGACGGAGCATTTCATGTTGGTGATGCCATGCCACGACGATTCCACATACACTCTGGTAGACTAGACTGGCTGTCTCAGGTTGTCTGATGTCTGTTCAGAGAGAGCAAGGTCTCGACTCGACTCAAGTCTTGGCTGCAACTTGAACACTTTGTGCTAAATACTGAAGAGAGAGCAGCAGATGATATTAAAGTAGGAGAAGGAAACAAAGAATACACGCTGCTTCACATGTGATGCATGTTATTGCACTACCGTAAAAGTAACTCAGTAGTAAAAAGCCACAAATAAAGCAGCCACGCAAGCAAACAGGAAGTCGCAAACCTCTCATATCTTTTTCCCTAGTTTTAGTGGGGTTGCGCACACATTATTATAATATACCTAAAGAGAAGGTTTTTCCTCTTACTCCGATTTCAGGAGGAAACAAGTAAGCAGTTCTTTTAAGTCCACTGCTTAAATCTACAACCTGGCATACTTCCATTTTGCTTAAGTTACTTACTATTGTGGTGGGAAGGAAGCAAGCGTGCAAGAGAGCAAGTTGAGATCATTGTTTCCTCTTCTCACTAATCTCTTCTGCATTACCGGCAATACAAAATTACAGGCAGGGAGAGAGTGAGTGCAGAACGCCTGGCAGACAGACAGCAGTGTCAGATTCTAAAACCGTGCACACTTACACTAAAATTCTTTTGCTTGAGTCCTATAACTGTGAATTCAATTCCAAATCTGGTGTATTATTTTGATGCTTGTGAGTTTCCATTCAATAAAGATTCGACTATAAGAAAAGAGCACTTTTGATGTCAAGTCAGAGTGGAGATGAGACGCTGATTGTCATGTCATGTCGTAGCATTACCTTCTCCTGGGTTGGCATTCATACATATTTAACACGTTCGCTGATAAAAGTTTATTGGTCACACGTCACAATCAAACCAATAACTCTTGATGCCGCTCACTGCTCAGCTCACCTTTTGCCACACATTCATTATGTTTAACAATGCTGTATCGCACATGACCAAGTGCCTATGTGTTTTTATTATCCGTACTTTGCAATTTATTTGTTTTCTCTTTTGAAAAGGAAAAAAACAAGCTTTGGACAAACTCACATCTACTTGTAAGCTTGAATTAAGTGTACAAATGGGTTTATGTATGTCGTATGTCTGTCTGTACTTTTCTACTTCTTTCATCAACAGCAATTCATTACTGCTGTGCCATACAAACTCAGCAAAAAGCTTATACATATAAGACACAAAATCAGTTTTCAAGCACCGGCGGCGGAACGACAGTTGAGAATAAAACTCATAAATAGAAAATAAGCTCAGTCAATTGAAGACGGAGAAATGGTACTGTCATCTACTAATGCATATTTTATGAATGTGTAACGAAGGTATAAAAAGGACATTCACGTCAACCAGGTTGTTTACCAGTGATAAAATGCTAAAGTAAGATGAATATGATGTGATCATTAAGGGCAAAAAGAGACTGCTGTGCTACTGAGAACATGTGAATTTGTGAAGACGCAGTAGTTGGTGGTGTTACCACTCTTTTTCACAACATACAGCTTTCTGGTTTTTTTAGTAGTAGAGACGTAGACACATTTGAAAAAATGATGCTTTTCTTCCCATCTTACGAACACTCTCCGCCGTCTCTGATGCTATGCGGCAAGGCAATGGTTTAAGCTTCCGCCTACGGTGATGATGATATATTGTAAAGAATATAAGAAAAGGCTCTCGCTTTTGAATGCCTTACTGTGATTCTTCTCTTCTCCTTAAAAATGGAAATGGATAGGGTTATTTTTTCCTGGTAGGAAAGCCATGTCATATCATATCATAATACAGAAAAATTCATACATATCAGTAGACCCATTGAATCTATACATCCTGTCCTGCTTTCTTGTGTTTGTGTTGCTCTCTTTTCCCCTAGTCTTTTGAAAGGTAGTAGGATGGAATGGATGTAGTATATATAGTTTCACAAAGCAGCCTGCATCTTAAATCAGGAGGAGCTGCATAATACATAATAATCATAATCATAATAATAATACACCGCATCTTCATCGGGATTCTTATATATGGTGGCTGTAAAGTAGACAGTACACAGTGTTCCAGTCTTCTCGCTCTTACCCTATTATACCTTTGGAATGAAAAGGAAACCAGAGAAACAACATTGTAGAGTGTGAAGCCAAAAAGATGCCAAAAAAGCGAAACAAGTGAGTGAGTGAGGTAGGAAGTGAAAAAACAAAGGATTCACGAGGGTAGACAAGCAACACTCGCACTTTTCGCTCTCGCTTTTACACAATCATCGTATGTTTTCTTGAAGAAAATAGAGTTCATCCCATGAATCTATGATATTACCTACGGAGTAGGCCATGTCATGTCATGATAACTCAAGTGAGTTACTAGAACGAGAAAACTCACTAAAAGGCCGTTGTTGTATGTAAGCATGTACATGCGTAATGTATATGTGAAAGGTGAGATCCATTTTCTTAAAATGAAAGAATCTGTAGGTATTCCGTCTCGGTACACTTTTCTTCCTTGGACTAGTATATATAGGATCATATCATCATGTTTCTCGTTATCATACTTCACAACCTTGGTGAGGTTGGTGAAGCATACAGAGCTAAAAAAATATATATATGCTCCTTTCACTTGCTTTCATCAGGACAGGACGCCCCGCGCAACGTATAAAATGCTAGGGTAAAATGGCTATGGCTTCCCTTTATATATGGTTGTCATAAAGAGGTTAACAACTAAGCCTGTGTACTTTCCCTTTGCTTTGATGTAACGAATTCAGTTGCTCATCAACAGCCTCCTGCTTAGAATGTAAGAGAGGATGAGTAGCCGAAGAAAAATCCATGCATATGTATAGGCACCTGCCTCATTTATTCTTGCACGAAATGACAAAGATTTTTACTGATACTACATCATATAAGAATATAGCCAAACTCAAAAAAAATACTATGTAGTACAGATTCTCATGATCTATTTTACGGAGAGAAAACTGGAAATAAAATCAGACACAAGAATGAAAATCATACGTACAAAGTACAAATGCCTAAACATATGTAGATATGGACGTGAACTACGTGTACGTAGTTAGTATATTGTAAAAAAAGGAGAAAGGAAAAATGAAAGAGAAAAGAAGAAGAAGAAAAGGCGAGGGGAAAAAATATCATCACCATTACAGTTCGTGACATGGCTCATTTTATTTCCCTACATGTTTTTGACATGAAGCCAAGTGCACATTTACTAGATGTTGATGTGAGAGGCAGACTATATAATGTGTGTGCTTGATATGTTGTGCACTTAATATGCAATAGTGTGGTGTAGCATCGTCAAGTTTAAGTCATCTCTTTCTTTCTTCTGTATCTTCCATCCTTTTCTTGTGTAGAATATAATAAGGCTTTAGACAGGCAGTCAGTCAGTCAACAAGACGCGGAGCTTGCAAAATCATATGATAGCTTCTTTCTCTTCTTTTTCCCGTTAGCTTACCAACAACGGTGACTAGAACCAGGAGGAATGTAGATCATGTAGAAAAAGTGAACGCAGGAAAGGATGCAACTTTCCTTAAGTTGAGTTTAATGCTATCTACATGATGTTCATGTCATATATATGGGGCTCACAGAGTGAGTATTTGCAGTAGATAATGCAATAAAGCAGATGCTATTATTTTACTGATAAAGAAGTTGTATTGAAGTCAGTTTCGACTTTACCATCGTCAACCGTTAGTGTGAATAAGAATAGTGAAAATCCAGCTGAATTTTATGCCGATATCCGATAGGAGTCTATTGTTGATAGCCTGTTTATTTGGATGGTGTACTACTTATGTATGTATGCCGTGACTATATAAGGTTATTGCATAACTTGTTCTCCAACTTTCACAAAGGATCCAAAGATATTTGCTTTTATAATTTGTCATCAGACATAAAGTGGAAATTTGTCATTGTAATCTTTTTTGAGCTAGTAAATGTGGGAGTGAGAAGTAGTAGAGTTTGATTGTTGCAAAAAGTACTTACACACATCCAACTATTTTTCAAACTTCTAAAACTGCTGCTCTAAAGTACTCGAATAAAATTTGAAACTCTTGAAAACCTCCAACTCGGCAACTCTATAAAAAAAATTCGTTGGAAAACTAGGATTCTGTATTCAATCTCTTGTGACAGGTCGACAATATGGTCGATCCATTTCTATTTGCAAAACTTGCATATATCTACCCCATATTACGTATGTACTTATCTATCTTCCCCACACATTTTTATTACATATGCATTCGTAAGAGTTTTTCGTATCCTATTTTTGTTGATTTTTAAAATTACTTGTATGCATAATGCATGTAAGAGTATTTGGGGATACTCTATTTCTTTCTGTGAACTGACACATTTTCTAGTACCATTTGAAAAGAAAGAAGTAAAAAAGGAAAGCAGAGGTTTCCATTGGCACACGTTTTATTTTTACGTCACACAGAAACAGATATACTCACACAGCGGAGGAGAAAGAGAGAGAGAGGGATAGAAAGACTCTAGCGATAGAAGTTGTTACAAGTGCTGGAGTGAACCAAGAGTGACAGAATTATTGGTTGCTGTCGTATTCAACTTTATCTGGTCTGAGATATGTTTCTTGCTCTCATCCGTCAATATCACAAGCAATTCCCAGCTCGCTTTCCAAATAAAAAAGATTCTATTGCAAATACCTCACATTGAATGTCTACACACACCGACATGAATGGTAGTTAGAAAGCTCCACACGATTGCAAACAGTCACATAAAGATAGACAGAGGAGGTAATGTAATGTGAGAATACACCAAAAAAATATAGTGAGTGTGAGAGTTGAGAGTAGATGAATGAATACATGCATGTATGAACATGAACCCCTTTGAAAGTTGGATACCAAGTATATTTCTACTAGTTTTTATTTTGAATAGCACTCATGCTTCTTCCTGGTACTGTTATATTATGTATTGTGTATCATTCTAGTATCACTAGTACTTTCACTTCCAGCAGTCCTTTTACCCCCATTTCGTTTCCCCAATGTAAAGTGCAGCAGATTGCTTTCCCTCTTTTTCAAAAATGACACTTCTTTTATGTACATTTTTGGTTACAAAAAGTGATATTTTCACTTTGCCATATGTACACTATCCAATCTCATACATTGCAGTTTTTTTTGTTTTACGCTCTGTCAGAAAAGGCTATATAAATATATAGGAGTGCTATATAAAGTGGTAAGTAGGTAATGTTTACTTTCACTTTTATTGACCTATGGTTATATGTGTACTAGCGAAATATAAACGACATAGGATTGATGAAACTTTTCCATACTTTTTTTTATATAAGTACATTACATTATGTTAGATACCTGTATAAAAACTTTTTCAATGTCTTTGATTTATTCGTTTTTATAAATTTGAATAGGCTAATTTTGTTGAAACAATTCAGCTCTACACATACATAAGTGTATGTTTAGTGTGTAGTACCCTTGTGATGGAAATATATTATTATATCATCTCACACAATCTCTCGTCCCGCGACACACCAGCGACATGTAACTGACAATGTGTGAGTATGCATTTTCGCTTGTGTTATATAATATTTTTACTTCTAGTACCATTCAAGTTTCATTGACCCACTTACTTAGATTTGATGAGACAGATATTAAATATGTTGCCTCGCGCTCCTGCTGCTTTGGTTGGGATTGATATTGGAAAAGATAACAGTTCCCACTTGTGATTTTACTCTCACTACTACTGACTACTGTGTATCATCTCATATTATGACTATGGTGTGGGTATTGGGTTTTGTACACAGACACACAAAAAAGAAACGATAGAATAATATCACATTTTTCATTGTAGAATGTTTATCGCATAATATTTTCGTATTGAAAGACATATTTTTTATCCGGGGATCAACATGCTTCTTGGGGTAGCAGTTACACGAGCACTATGAATATTTAGCCACTTAAATGCTCACTATATACTCAAGTAAAATGTTGGAAAAGTGGCTTTATGCCTGAGAGAGATGAAAATCGGTCGTCGATGGAAAGAAAACGTTTCTCTTCCTGTGGTATATGGCTATCCTATTGTATGTGCATACTATATTATTTTTTTGTATATTGTGTAGCATTCTATTCTACTACTGCTTTTAACCCTCTTCGTGTGTTATGATAGTCTCATGAAATAAGGCCACGACGACGCGACCCAAGGATCAGGATAAGTTAGGCAGATTCCATGTTATTATTCTGGGAGAAAGTCTTGATACTCAAGCATAATAGTTGTATTGGCTGATGCATGGCTTTTCTTATCATATACTTTTCAGTCATGTTGCATTATGTCATGAAATATATAGGAAAATGAGGTTCATTTCTTTTTTACTTTATATCTTTGCTCATCTCCCTCTTATTTTTTTGCTGCTGCTACTACTGCTCCTCTCCACTTTCACTCCAATTCAGGACCGATTTGCCAATATCACATAACAACGTTTGCAATGAATATAGGAAAATATGTAATCTTAACTGTGAGCTATATTAACTATGTTGCTTTTACTAACGTTCATCTCCTCTGCACAAGCCAGCAGTCTTTCACTTCTATATATGGCCATATAACAAGCTAGGCATGTTTTAAATGGGCATTTGAATGCAGAGCATGTAATCAAGTTTGTCGACATCAAAAGGAGAGCAAAAGAAAAAGAGAAGGGATGGGATGCTACTCTCTCTCTCTCTCTTTCTCTTCAGAAAGAAACTTGTACTTTTCCTTTTTGCTTACTACTTTTTTCAAATAGAATAGTGCCACTGTTTTTGATCACACATTTTGTGTTCGATGGAGATCCACTATATATGACGGAAAAAACTGAGAGAATGTTTCATCCAATTGAAAATAGTTGGAGTAGGACTAGTAGTGCTTCTGAGAGGTTTCGTATTTCCTTTCTGCCATCGGCTGACTCGGCTTACCATCACTCCTCAATTTTAGTTTACTCGAAATCAGCTTTAAATTGGACTAGATGCTAGATTTTTTATCCAAGATATTTCCTCTTCTTTCTTACATTCCGTGGTACATCTAGATGTAGGACTTGTTTCTCCATCAGTAAAGTGACCTTTTCATACTTTAACCTCATCCGTCCTTTTATGTTTGTAGATCAAGAAGAAGAAGAAAGCTATACTCATACCTAAAGGTTGACTTACCTTTATGATAAATTTGCAGAATTGACTACCTCCGGAGAAACAGAGTCCTTCTTGGAACATTCGCATTCTTTATTCTTACTTCTGTTTCACTTATAGAGCAGCAAAAAAAGAGACCCAGACAGGGAGAAAGAAATTCGATGACTTTATTGGTTTGAAAAAAAAGGATACGGATATTTCTCGGAAGCCTTTAAAGAGAATAAAAACAATATCTGTCATCAAAGGGACGACAAAATAATATTTCCAAAGAGAAAGTAGAGCGGCAAGATATACCATTTCCATTCCACTAATGTAATTTAAAGAGACTCCTACGCAAGCTGAGTTCAAGATTAAAAAACTTGGCGGAGAAAGGCATATACATGCCAACGGAGGTTTTTGTTACATGTACATAAAATGTTGATTCGTGTGAAGGAATTTTGGTCCTTTCAAAAACCAACGAAAGAATTCTGATTCGGAAAGGGTGATTAGGTATACAGCGGAATGGAATGTATATTATTTTGAATTTACTGCTGGCTATATTGTAGGTGGCCAAGACGTGGTCATTTGTAAGCTGGAGTCTGTCTCTGTGTCTGTCAGTGGCTTTCAATTTATCTGTCATTGTATTTGCTATGTACAACTAGGACTTACTACTTGATTTAGTCTCATATGAAAAAGCTCCTGCGAAGTTTATTTGAATTGCATGCATTTCAAAAGGATAGAGAAAGCAAAAGAGTTGAAGATTTGGTAAGTACTCCCAACACTTTTTATCCCTTTTTTATTCATCCTCACTATTAGACTTTCCAGCTTGTGGTATATAGTGGATGGTGGTGGTGGTAGGAACAAAAAAAAGTGGAAAATTTTAAACATGGTACATTGTGACATTCCCATATTCTCCATCCTGGGCATGTGAATGAACTCATGCTGAGACATTAAAACTCTACTACTAGCTAAGTATGTAGCAATGTACTTATATTAGTGTTGTATCCTTTGCTTTCTATATATCAGTATGCAATTTATGTTACACGTCCATCCAACTCCTCGCATTTTTTGCAACAGTGAATACAGAGTAGGCTCAAATTGGGTTTTGGATTGACAAAGTTCCCCTGGAAAGAACTAAGTTGAGTAAATTAGATAAAGAGCTTCAACTAAAGCGAAAGTGTCGAAGAGGAGGTAGTTTTGGCCCCAGTGCCAGTTCATCGTGCCGTCCCAACTCCCTCTCTGTGTGCATGTAATGTACATGTGTGTATATGGATGGATGACGACTTTGTACAAACGAGAGTTTACTGATCTTGTAATTCTGTAGTGCTATTTACGTCGTCAAAAAGGAAGGAACATTGACCATAGACTGTCATGCATGGCCTGAATACATAAATGATAAGAAGAGAAACTAAGTCGAAGAACTTCATCATCACATGAGCCATTTCTTCTGTCTTTTTATTCTGGTGACTGTCGCTCACAATATTACGTGTGGAGATCCTAATAAAATACATTCATACATGAATGTATTTTATTCCAATATACATATGTAACAAAAAATGTTAAGAAAGACAGTTGTATCTCCCATAAAATACATATGAGCAAGTATAGCTCCTTTCATGTTCATGACAGTATATTGGGGGCAAATTTGTATGCGACAAGTGAAGCAAGACTAACATACTAATAACATTCACACTTCAGCTTAGCTTCAGAATCAAGACAGTTTCCTTAATCTGTGAGTGCTTGCGTACATATATAAAAAGCTCATTTCCCTTTTCCTGCTTTGACATGATTTTTTTTCTTCTTCTTCTTCGCCCACTCGTATCCTCTTGCGATGTCGTGTTGTTTTTTCCTACTTCCTTGCACAAAATCATTCTAATGTGTTGTGAAATGGGAACATAAGGAAATTATAATTAACAGAGGGCAAAAAGGTATTCAACCAAAAATAGGCAAAGCTATCAGCAGCCAGAGCGCATAGTCAGTCAGTGTTGCTGATAAGAGAGGTCAACATTCTCTAGATTTTTTTAAACAAAAATAGAAATACACATTCCATTCCACTCGGAAAAATGCTGACTAGCTTTCCACTTTGATATACAAATACCCATAGATTTCTAGTAGCGTCACCATCACCAGTGTAATAATGCTACCATTACGGGGAAACTACAAAGCTAGTGCGAGCTGTCTTGTTAAGATTCCAGTTGTTGGTCATTCCACGGAAATCTTTTGACAGTCATGCATGTCCACTGTCGGTTGAGTGTCGCTTCTAAGAGAGTAAGTAGATGGGAGAAAGGGGCTATTTTCAACCTGCCATACTTTTGGTTCTGCCTGCAAGCTATTTTGCTTGTTTTCTCTAATCTTCCGCTTTCTTTTTTTGTACTTTTTTTTACTTTGTCTTCATCCAAAATTGGCCATGCCCTTAGGTTCCTGCATTGAATTTCAAATTTTGTCTCTATAAGAATACATATACGCATATATAGTTGGAGCTCCTTGTTTATTGACGTATGTACATTACCCATTATGTTTTCATTTCCAAAAATAATAACATGACTCCCTCCTCCACACTCCTTTTCTATATCAGCAGCATGAGCATGGTTTTACCAGTTGGAGTTTACTTTTGTGTAACAACTTCCTCCCTCCATTTTTCCTCTGAATTTTCTTTCAACTGTAATCCTACAGAAAAGGTATAAAGCTTAGAGTGAAATGCCGACATTTGATGTGGCAGCAGCGGCATAAATATACCTGAAACGGTAAAGACACAGACAGAGAGCTATACACACACACAGTCAACAGTGAGATGATGCTCTTCTTTGCAAAAGGCTCCCCAGTTGAAATTGTGAATTTATTGAATTTTCTTCAAACAAGACTACTGCTCATCGGTGTGGTGTGCTATTGCCTAGATGAGTCCTTCAAAAGATGTGTGTGTTTGCTAAAAGAAATGTTCTACAAGAGGCATATGAGTATTTTGGTTACTTCTTCAGAAACATTTGAAATAATAGGGATGGAACCCTTTTATTATTATTACTTCTCTCTTTACAGAACAAAATCATCTGAGAATTACTGCAGTTTTATTAGCTACCTACTTCTTACATATGTACATATACATCCCAGCTCTTCTTTTATAGTAGAGGAACATTGTCAAGTTGGATGATATATTTTTTGTTTTTGAACATATATACTATGGGTAGTAGTAGTATCTCTGTATCTCTTACTTTTTCTATTTCATACTGAGTAGAGTAGTAACAGCAAAATTCCCTGAGGAGAAGTGACAAAAAAGACAAAAAGAAATTCAACTTTTTTTTTACTTTATTTCTACAGAAAGTATATACATACATGTACACTTTCTCTTTTTTTACGTCAGTACAAAATAATTTCAACTCAAGGAAAAAAATGTGAGCGCAGAGGACGGAGAAGAAATGAAGAAAAATCTTGGTCATCGTTTCAAAGTGGACATGGCAGTTGGCAGTTGGTTGACTCAGACAAAAGCCTTAAAAATGCCACCTCGGGCACTGTGAAATGATGGCAACTTACATTGTATTCTGGCAATACCTTGATTCAATACTTTATCCTCGCCTGCTTTTCCTTTTCATTCCACTTTCCTTTTTTCTCCTTCTTCTTCCAGATACGAGTAAACTTCGTTTAGTGAAATGGAGAATTGAACAAACCAAATCAAAGTAGTCCAGGCTAGCCCTGTCGTACTTTATACTCCGTACCACCACACCACTGACAAAACACTACTGGTCATGTCTAGTCTAGTCATCTCATAGCAAGCCTGTTTATAATAAATCTATGTGGCTTGGCTACTATTATCGTTATGAAGAGCGGGGATATATATACATACATATATAGTATACAACACAACCAGCCAACGAGCCCTCGCCTTTTTTTTGTCGAATGAAAAGTACGAAAAGTGAAATCGAAAGAAAGAAGGGCTAGCTGATGATAGGAAACGCAAAATCAAATTTTCGAGTGTGGCTCGTTGGTGGATGCGGATAGATACTGGTGCGAGCTCTTTCTATTAGATCAGCTTTCTCCATGTCCAGCCTTATTAAATTCATCATTTTAGCCGACGGCTATCACAAATTTCAATCTTACTAACCAAACACTATATGGTGGAGTGTGTGCTACGGTGAACAATATTATCGCGAGTGTTCCTTCCGAGAATTCCTGGTTCGAAAAATAAATGTCTTTTCATTTTAATCCTCACAGTGAAAGTTGGGATGGGAGGATGATAGGCTGTCAGATGAAAGCAAGGATTAGTGTAGATATAACCATGATAATATATGATACACTATCATACCATACATTTCTTTAGACTGATGATGAATGCTATAGAGTTATAAATTCTGTGCGGATTCAAGCAAAAACCAAAGTAAAGTTATTCATTTTTGCAGAACCGATGACTTTATAGTGGGTAGGTACACTTTCCAATTACATAATTGTTCGTCTGATGCAAAGCTTGAAAACATTTTTGCCAAGTTAAATTTTCCACTGACTGATATTCATGAATACGAATCGTATTGATAGAATTTCCTATTCAGACTTTTGTTTACGGAGTGGAGCCCCAAAAACTGATAACGTGCGCGAGATACATACAGTCACCCACAAGACTTGGGATCCAATTTGCTTGTTTCATCATCATCATCATCATATATATAGTCATCATTTAATTACATTTCTTAATTACGTGGTACTTCAGATTTCTTGAGAAAAAGGGAGAGTTTGATCTATTCTTAGATCATTTCATCTCCTTTCCACGCTGCACTCACCCAAATGGAAAGACAGAACTGAGCAGCAGCTCGTTGTTTACTTCGTTAGAAAAGTAATAATAAGGTGGTGGTGATGATGCAAAGCTGGCACTGGAAAGTTCATTATTATCTATATGTTGTTGAACAAGAATTCGCGTTTGGAAAACGAGTGAGCATACATATGGGATGAGTTTTAAAAAGAGAAAGGATAAAGTATTCATTGAAAGTTGCTTTCTGGTTTACTTGTTTTGTGAGAAATTTTGTACAGCTTTTTGTAACATCCTTTTCATTCTTATTTCTTCATTCTTTAGATTCATAGACTCATACACTTGTAACTCGACGGCTATATATGTAACAACAACATTGATTGGCCTTTAAGTTTAAAGGGACATTGACGAATGCTGCGAATTCAATTTAACAAATTAACATCAATACTTGACTAATAGTTGTTTCAATGGAATTTTGTTGATAGTAGAGAGGAAGGGAGCAAGTTTTTGTATTCGTATGCACATTATATATACAATGATGGAGAACGGAGAGAGTAAATGAAGCAGGGAGGAGCACAAGAAAATTTTCTCCTTGTGCTCCTTTTCTTCTCCACAGGAGAATAGAGCTAGGAAAGAGTGTGTAGACAGATCAGAGTGTGTGTATACTAAAGGAAAGAATTTATGCAAAAGTTCCTAACTCATCTTCTCTGAAGCAACTTCATAATCATATAAATTCTCAAGTGCCACCGTTGTGTTCTAAGGGGTCGGTTCTCGGTCTCTTTCTTGGCCTTTCCCTTTATATAGCAACTTTGTTTGACTACATTATATATCTTCTTTCCAAATGCAATGATACATATATAGGGATTCTATAGGCACGGGGTATAAAGTTGAGCTTTCCTCACTTAAAATTTTACTTTACTCCTTTTGTTCATCTTTATTACAGCTATGTGCATACTAAAGAGACTATGCATGCTCGAGTGAGAGGACAGGATACGGACAGAAAAGGCACAAGCTCAGGATTATTAAATCGACTAAACCAATTTAGCACTCACTTCTTTGTGAAAGTATCCTTGCTCCTGTGTCCCCTTTTTCTGCTATCCCATCCTCCCTCTCGCCGCCGCTTTTCCTTCCTTCCTCCTTCTTGCTTACTTTAACATCCTTCACATCTTCTATTCCTTCCTCTTGAGCGGCTCATAATGCTGTATTATTAGCAAGATCCTATACCACTTTGCAACTTTGTGTGTAAGCTAATAAGCCACTTGCTGTCCTTTTTGGCATTGACATGCTATTCGTAACATGCTCTACTACTCCTTTTGCTACTACTCTGTCTCTCCGTGTGTGCTCCTTTTTTGTTCTTCCTTCTCCTCATGGAAATTTTACTTGGAGACAACTAAATTTTAAACTTATTACTTTCCCTACGAAACGGGGAGTAGCATCGTCATCGTGTCTACAGAGGAAGCCCTTGGCATGCTACTATATATATGTGGAATCTCCTTTGTACTACACACATGTGCACGTAATGTGTTGTAATAATAATAGACATGAAAAGATGTGTACATTTTGCCCCTTCGTCGGAACCCTTCTTATCCATCATTTACTCTTTATGCCCTCCTTTGTTTGCGAGGAGCGACACATAAATACACATTGAGAGGTGTCTCACCAAACTTGTGTGTTGGATGGATGACTGCTGAGAATGAGTGTGGTTAACGAAATCATATTCCTGGAACATTCTCTTAGGCAATTGTGTCTTTAGCTAGTCTTTCCTAGAAAGGAAGTAGAACAGGGAGAAGTGAGGAGCCCTGCTTGATGAGAAAATGTATTCGCATGTGTATGTATATGGTATATACAAACTCTACTTTATTAGAGCAGGTTGATTCATTACAGGATTTGAAGAAAGCCTGTTACTTCAAATTCTTCAAAGCAAACATGGCTACTTCCTCAATCTGTGAACCAAACCAATATATGTATGTAGTGTGCCAACTGCCAACGGGTTCCATATTAATTATATACCTATTTGGTTTATGCACGTTTTACTACCTACCAAGTTATTAGTCTCCGTCGGATGGCAGAATGAGTAAGCAAATGTTGAGCCAAATGAGTGAATGTCAACCAACGTATTGTTTACAATGCGTGCTGTTATCACAACTGTGCAACAGTGGAAAATCTGAGCAGCAAAAGAAAGGATCACACAACACATCATACTGAACATGCACAGCGTTCTCCAATTTCCAACCCAAGAAGCGTCGACTGACAGGCCAAATTTCACACTGTCAAGGGAGTTGAGACGAGATGAGGACAGGGAAAATAAAAGCTTGCGTTTATTTGCAGCAAATGATTATTTATCTACCCATGCGGAAGATACAACACAACTAAGAATAATATATTCTACCTTATTACCTTCTGACTAATTCTGAGTTTGTGAGGACGCGTCATCAAAATCACAACATGATGAGCTATGAATGTATATTCCTTCATCTGATCATTTTGAAGGCTTTAGAAAGTTTATCATCCGGAAGTTTGAATAGCTTGCTACACTTGTCACGATGATGCTATACAAAATTGTATTGTATTTTGCCGGTTTAGCTAAATCATAAACTAAAATAGAGCGTACAGATGTAAATAACTGATCAAATTAATTTTTATCAGATTTTCTGTTTACTTCTGATATCTGTGCGTGTAGCATTCCGCAAGTCTAGTCTAGCTTTGCTGCATATTATAATTCCCTTTGGAACAATGGAAGTTGAGTTTCTAAATGGTTGGGTGGAGTTGAATAATGGCTATAACTTTACCTTGAACAATAAAAGTGCTTACGCATATGCATCTCTGCTTCCAAGAATGTCTTTTGGTTTGTCTCCAAACTAATCCGTACCTTGCCAGTCTTGATGGATTAGATTCGCGAGTTCCAATCATTCACTACCCCAACTACCTTCCATGTCATCATTAAGAGAGTGCATCGTCAGGTTGAGTAATTACTCCTGCTTTATTATTATTTATTATTAATCATTTATTCAAATTGCCAATGATGTATCTTGCGCAGTAACGTTACACGTTCACGTTACCGAAGATGATACATGTAATAAAATTTGGTTTACAAAAACAGTAATGCAGCTAAAGAAACATAAAAGGAAGAAGTGCAAGCAGCCTTTTAGGGCGCTGTGCGCGTGAGATGGATACAGGAAATAGTACTACAAAAAAAAAAGTATTATTTGTAATAATACAAAAAAAAAAAGTAATACTAATATCACATTAAGTACATTTAGTATAATCTGTTAATAGTAGTTAATTATTATTTATACCTTAGTATTCTAACTAAGGTAGGAATCGTAGATCGGCGATAGCGCTCATACTTACAGGCTACTAAACGATAGCTTTTATTTTGTTTTTTCAACCTACAGCTAAACTTTCGCTGTATTTGGTGTTTTTCCAACCAATGCTTAAATCTAACATTCTTCAGTAGTTTCTCACCGAACTTTTCAAGTAAAGAACTCCACCTTTCTTCCAAGTCTAATATACCAAGACTAGTGCACGCCGCTTTATAATTATTACTGTTGACATACTTACCCAGAATAATAGACAGGGCTCTTTTTTCAACGCTAACTAACATTTTTATTTGGAGCTTCGTGATGTTGCTAGACCATAAAACACTGCTATATTCAAGGATACTTCGTACATGAAGTACATACATTATTTTGAGTTGCTCCCTACTAAAACCAAAATACTTAAGCTTACGGATTACATATAGTTTCTTAGCTGCTTTTATATAAATATAATTAATGTGGTTACTCCACTCACATTTATCACTGATTTGTACACCCAGAAGTTTACAAACATTAATCTTGGGTATTTCGGTTCCATTAATTACAATTTTTTGATCACTGAAACGTTTATCCTGCTTCAGTAATGGAAATCATCAGGAGATCTGTGAATACCGCATGCTTATCAGTTTAGTAGACGAAGACTACGCACAAATTCACAGAAGAATCTTATAGCTAATCATAGTAATCAAATCATTATGCTAATTTGATTGTGCTAGTGTGTTTGCTTCACAGAATTTTAGTTTAATTGAAGCTGCAGAAAACTCAAATTTGAAGCTCCAAAGAATTATGCCTCGTATGATATAATACTAAAATCAAAAGCATAATATGCAAAATTTTATCCTGACGTTTTATTGTATGAGTAGCCTGAATCTTATGCTGGTAGCAAAATCAAATATTTATTGTAAACTTTTTGTCTCTATTTTACGCAAACCTAGCATACCTCTTCGGTATTACATTTGTAGCATAGCCTACTTTGCATGTAGGTATGTATGTTCTACTCACATTAATGAACCCATCACTTAATGTATCCCTTGTTGGTAAACATCCACCTAGTGACTGTAAAGTTTTGAAATCAGGATCCATTTTAAAGAAACATTTCAATTATCTAAAGTAGAGCAGCAGAGTACATATCCGTGAAATTAATGAAACTTCAGAGGAAACTCATCAAAGTACATACATTACTCTTATGTAACTTAAATTACTATATATGCGCAATATACATATGTTTGTATACCAAACGCTTTGGTACTCAAGTTTAAATACAGTAGTATAGTAGTAAGTACTTAGCTCATCATTTTGGTCTATCATTTCTGCTGTGTCATATGTGAATTGTAACTTTCCTGGAAAAGGGGGGAAATTGTACACGTTGTAAATAATATCATTTCACATCCATAACTTAATTGCAACATTTTGAAGATAAAACTTTGCATGCATGCATACACATCTCTCTACCTTTTACATATATTATTTATGTACATAGTGCTGCCATTAAATGGTAAATGTGAGAAGGTTAGTTTACTTATCAAAAACTGGAAAGGCAGCAAAAAGTTTGTTTTTGGGTATATCAGCGAAAAGTACGAAATTACAGATGGAGAGGGATGTGAAATTAGGTGGAATGTGAAGTCTACACCCTTAATATCCTACATACATACATAAGAACTAACCAACATTTTACTTTAGTATAAAAGTATAAAAACTAGAGAGAGAGAGCTCATGGTAATTTAGCATATGCATACAATGAACAAGTTAGTGTAACGTAAAGTAATGTAACATAACGTGACTATATTTTTGAAAGAGTCGAGTTTCCCCATACTGAGAACCTCTCGATCTTGAAGAGAGTTGTTTTTCCCAAAGGAAAACCTCTGATGAATCCATAATAATGATGGGACATTTATTACTTGTAATGGTAATGAAACTTTCCCATTATCATTATTGATTCCCTCCACAAACTCTGGTCGACATGGAGGAATAAAATTGTTGGTTGTGTATACACATTGTTGGTTATGCAAGGCTACCCAATAAAAAAAACCTACGCTACTGGTAAATATGTTTGCTCTAAAAAAACTCCACTTTGGGAGACTAGCTCTCTTTTGATACTGCCATCAAGATTGCACTATTTGTGTGTTGTGTGGGTAAGCTGCATTGTGTTACTCACTATTCAGTCCACACAGCGTTGGGTTACAAACTGCCTAATGAAAGGTCTATCATCGTCATCAGCATCTCTAAACAAGATGAAGCACAAACTGCTTTACAAAGGAATGGCTCAAACTCTGTAAAAAAAAGTGGCAATCAGAATGAAATAACTTCCACTGTAAGAAACACCCAGTACACCAGTTTTGTAGTTTGCTAGTTGCATAAAAGTGTAGCATATATCCCCTTATGACACTGGGATTCGAGGTGAAATAAGCTAATGTATGTATATATAGTGAATTTCTCACAAAGTAAAAGTTCAAATGACTTTTGTACATTTTCCTCCCAGAAAAAGGGAGAGTGCAGACTAGACTAGCAAAACATCAACCAACCTGCTTAATCACACACGTAAAAGCAAAGAGTGGAGTGGAGCCGCTTTTATTCCTAAATGGAAAATTGTGTAAAGAAGGACACGGATTCCACACAAAGTAAAAGCAACATTGATTGCAGGAAAACTACACTTTGCTCTTTTCCAGACATACACATACTACATACATATATTTGTTCTCTCTAATGTTGTTGATGATGATGATGATGATGACTTCTACTCCGTTTCTGTGACTTTTATACTCATATTTTACTGACTTTATTTTTCTTTCTGCACATTTTGGTTGCATTATAGCTGTGCAGCGTGCATGGAGGTATCTCTGTATGGTTTACTCTTACTCTCCAAGTTATGAAATGAAAGTAGAGACGGGAACAAGAGCAACATGCCAGAAGGGCAATGTGTAATAATAATTATTGTTATTAGACTGAGATTACAGTTTCTAATGACTCTATATATAGACTACACACACACTCTTACTTTTCTCTTGTAATTTGTAATGGAATTTAATGACATGACTCTTCTCTCTTTTGTTTGATGCTCACTTCACAGTTTGTAATCACTTTGCTCGTGGAGTCTTCACCATGGTTGGAGCCGTTAGTCCAGAGTCATTTGATACCTTTCATTCCTATTCAAACACTTTTCAGATGCCCTTTATCACTCCTTGGTTTCCAGAAAAGGTAAGTTTCGGAACACAAAAAAAAGTTTTCTTTTTGTAATAAGAATAGCTTTGTATGTGTCTTATAACATGAATATTTTTCTCGTATTTTACATATAGTAGTACATGTACATATAATAAAAACTCTGTATTTGGTCTTGGTGCACTATACGGCTTAAATGACGGGCTTAGTGATTTTTAATCAATTGTTGGAAAAATTGCAAAACTTTTGTGATTTAATGGGCTTCACGCACGCTATATTAAAGGGTAATAAATTCCACAAAAAATGTTTCACGACCGTCACACAAGTGAAATGAAGTTAGTGCTCCAACATTAGGATAAATTTCATCTAGCAGACATACATGCATACATGAATCATTTACGAGCATATATGATATCATTTGGTTATAAACACGCGTGCATGCATAGTAATTTTCATATCCCTAAAATTCTGCGTAAATGCCTCTAAAGCCTTTTAACGCAACATGATATTATTATATGGGGCTGTTTATATCGTCACACACATATATATGGAAATTTTTTCACCCCATCACAAAGAGCATAAACAACGTTAAACACAGAATTGCAAAAAGTTTTTTTCCCACCAAGGCCCATATTTTATTAAAAGTATAAGACCGGATTTTACGATAATTTCACAAGCTTTTCCCCATCTCCCTTCTTCCTTTCTTTTTTTCACAAAAAAAGTATAAAAAGTGATGCAACCCACATCATTAAAAACCGCGTATACATCATTCCACCCTCGAAAAGTATATGGTAATACTCTTTTTTATACATGTGTACAAATAGTTGTAAAAAATGTGCCAGCAGCATCCCATGCATGTACATAGCTCCAGCTACATTACAATATTACGATCATCAAACGACAATCCCACACAGCAAAGTAATTTTCTCCCTTCCATATCCTGCACATCTAGGATTTTGAGACTCTGATATGTCTCTGCAAAATATGCATGCACTCATGCATTCATTGCACTACCCGTTCCTTCACCAACCCAGGCACACACTACAACTGTCAGTTTCCATGCGGTTCAAATAAAACTGTCGTAAAAATGTTGTAACAACGACTTGTTCATAAGCTTTTTTTGCGCCCCTGCTGATACGACCGCTAAAAATCTCATATCACACAACAAGTTATATACCCTGTCATTTCAACGTTTAAGGGAAAACGGAAACAGAGTGGAGAAAGTAAAAATAACGAAAACAACAAGGGGAAGAAAGAGAGAGAGAGGATAGAGAAGAGAGACAGTAACTAAAAAAATTGGGAGAAAGTCGGGTAGTGGCAGGAGGAGCATAAGTTGAAGTTGTAATAGCGAGAGCAAAAAGAAGAAAGGAAATGAAGAAATGTTGCTGGTGGATTTGGATTGCAATAAATATCCCTTCTTTCGTTGAACCGGAGAGAAACAGAAGAAGAAAAAAATGGGAAAGGGGGTTGTTGCATACACTTTTTCCGCGACTT
This sequence comes from Orchesella flavescens, assembly GCA_964034955.1. Lineage (NCBI taxonomy): Eukaryota > Metazoa > Arthropoda > Collembola > Entomobryomorpha > Orchesellidae > Orchesella > Orchesella flavescens. The sequence continues at coordinate 28,799,158 of OZ035956.1, read as the reverse complement.
CCATCAGCACTACCATTTTTACTAGTGATTCAATATGTGTTTGTGGCAATGCTGACGATCTAAACTCTGGTGGTAAAGTTGGCGGTTGAGTTTAGAAGGAAACAAGAAGAGGAAGAAATGGAAAGTTAGATTCATATAAAAAATACATTCATTCATGCTTTCATAAGCCTGTGTAACCAGCTTACTTGAAATAGTTTTATGAACACTTTACTCGAGAGAGATCTGAAGAAGAATACTCACGTATTCTTGCAATATGTATTTGTCGCCCGTGTTCTACCCTATTCTTCTTTCTTGTTTTTATCACATTAAGGGCAAGGATACAACGAGGTATGTATATTTTTAGTAGAGAAGGACGATTCTTGTCTCATTTATCTCCAACTATATTATATCACAAAGGAATGAGCAAAGACATGATATAAAATATAAAAACTGTTTAGGAAACTTTATAAGCTGCCTATCCGCAATATGCTACCCTGTTATTTTATATGCTCTACAATAAATGCATACATATATATCCATCCGAAATTGTCTAGTATGAGAATAAGAAAGTGGAGGAAACCAAAACAGGGACAGTTATAAGGAGCCATAGATCAGAAATAAAGACCATCTTTCAGAAAAGAACGGGGGATGTAAGACACAAGATACAATGGCAATAAGATGGGGATCCCGTTGCTAAATGCCGTTATTGTTGTTGATGTTCTTTGCTCGTCTCCTATTTTTTTCTCCTCTCAATTCAACCACACTATTGCCTTGCCAGAAGCAAAAAAATGCGTTCTTTCTTTCTCTCTGTGTGTATTATTACATATCATTATTATTATCGTTATTATTACAATCACATCTGATACAATTCTTTCATCTCATCTCATCCCCATCCTCCTGCTGTTATAGCGTACACTCACACACATATCATTTACAATTTAGTGGAAGAAAAATAGGGAAAAGTAAGAAACGAGATGTAATTAAATTTCTGACTTTTTTTTCTATTTCGATTTTTTTGCCTGCCTTCTTCCTCTCTTCTGGATGATGATGATGCTGCTGCTGTTCTCTTTGCTGCTCTGACGTTCTTTTCTGCTGCTGCTGCCTACTACGTTTTCACTCGACCGCCTGCTGCTCTTGGAATTCCGTGGACTTTACTTTGGCGACTCGCTTGCTTGCTGACCGTTGTTGGAACTCACCCGGGATTTCCTTGTTGGATCTTCTGCATCTTTGACTTCTTGTTTTGTACGGATGCCAATTCTCTCTCTTGGAATGGGGAATCAATGGAAAATGATGATGATAATAATAATACAATCTGATGATATTTTGTACGACGCGCAAATGATATTATCTGATTGAACTGGACAAACAATCTCTTATAAATGGGGTGGGATGCATGGTGATGGTGGTGTGGTGTGATGCTTCTATATATTGCTATTTCCCTATTGTTATTTCTGATGATTGCGTCGACGACCCGCTATGATGATCATCATCAACTTACAATGATCTTGGTTGACTTTCCCCATTCTTATCATGGAAACTTTGATGGTGCCATCGGGTGAATGGCCTGCAGATGGTCTCAACAATGATGGATTTTGCCACCAGTATGAGACCGGATTTTCATCGTGCTGTGATTGATACTATTTCATACTATGGATGGAAGAATATCATTTACTTCTATCACTCATATGAAGGTACGTAAAAAACTTTTCTATATACTAACTAAACAACTCATGTATTCGTACTGTACCCTTTCTTGTGAAATCATAATATCGACCTAAGCTACTGCTGAAATGTTTCATATTTATAAACTTCACGCAAAACCAAAATCCATTATGCCAAGCTTAGAAGTAAATACATTAACCTGAGCCAGGCCAGCCTTCTGTATGTCATACTAATGTTTGTGTATACTGAGAAGTAGCAACTCGTTTACAAGTTTTACCCCTTTTTTTTATATATAAACCAAAAGTACAGCACAATTATGAGAATTCTCTGCCACTTTTTGGTGGAATAATTTTCCTCCATGTATTGAAACTTATGATTAGATTCAGTCCCCCCCAAGTCTCAGCATAAACTCTTTGCAACAATGGTAATAATCAACCATTAGTTCCAAAAACGCGATGATCATTTTCATTCCTAGAAAGTTAGCATAGATTTAAATATAAGTTGGGTTGTTGGTTGTGTGTGTATGTGTGTGTTGGCCGGGCGAAGCTCACATAAACTATAAAAAGACTCTGTAGACCGGTATCACGCTGCCTCGTTTGTCGTTTTCTTGTTGACAAACACTCTTCTCGCTCTCTTTCACTCAGCCAAGTCAGTGTTCTGCTTTGCTCATAATAATTTAAGGTTTTTGGCGTGCATTGTAAAGTGTAAGTAGTGTGTGCTATGCACTAAGTAATGGCATGCATGAAAGCTGAGCCAATGCGGCTTACGATTACATTAGGAGCGCAATACTTGCTCGTATAATCTCACTCTTTGACAACATACATATTCAACAATGAAGAAAAATCACAAAAGCAAGCAGGGGAGAGGGAAAGTGAGGAAATACTAAGGGAAAGAGAAAATGGTGTACAACTGGGACTCATTTTGAAATCCGGTGTGTTTTCCGTATAATATAACTTGTAATGAAAATGAAACGACTTCTTCCTTTTTCTCCTGAAAATTTTAACTCAAACTTTTGCCTAATGTTGGCATTAGATATATATATATAACTGTTTCAGGAAACAACTACAATATTCATACACATTGGTTAAACAAAATAAAAAGTATTTCGTCCGTCTCTAAAGTCACAAAACTGTACAAAATAACAAATATCTATAGCGGTGGCATTGCTGCAAACATACATATATACAAAATTTTGTCATGATAGTAGGGAAACGAGTTTTGTGTGAAATGCCGAGAGATCCTGTTTGGCTGACTCTTCTTCTTCTTTTGGGGGGATATAACGGTGTAGTTTATACTTATAACATGTATTAGTTACATGGTTTGTGTGTGTGTAAGAGCTCTTTTTGCTTCTACCCTTGGCAGTTAAAGGACAAAGGCATTAAATACTCATTTAACGATATTGCATTTCACACAGCTAATTTGGCTTTTGAAATCCCAGTAAAAGTTTACAAAACTTTCACTTTGGAATTCCATTCTGATTTCACCTCTCTCTCCTTTAACACAAAATACACTGAGAAAGGGAGAGTATATGTGTTGTGTTTAGTGTTTAGATGTTGCATTTCAAACGCTAACTATCAAGTTTATTTTGGAGCAACAGAAAACTTTGTACTCTCACGGATTCGGTTTGAGATTTTGGGAATTACTTGTTAGCGTTGTAAATAAGTACTCGTGTCAAAAATGGTGAGAGCCCTACAGTCATGTATAGGCGCATTTTCCCTTTTGGTCTTTTAAAGTTTTTCAACTAAATTCATTTGATCTGGTTACCCAGATTTACTCAAACTGACATAAACTTCCTTTAAGCTTCCCTGTGGTTTGGGATGACGGGAGAGGAGGAAGGAAGGAACGACAAGAAAAAGTGTACACATTTGTGCATTTTAGTTAGATTAGGTTGTGCTTTCAAGGCAATGCACTCAACTATCATGAATGAGCTAACTTGCTTAAGATTTTGAAAAGTCCAATGAAAGTAACCAGAGGAAGAAAAAGAGAGTGGGTAAAAGAGTTGCTGGAAAATTACATTAAATGTGAAAAGGGAGCTGAGAAAGAATATCAACGGAGCTGGTGGGAAATGGACAGTAGATTTCTAAGACATTTGTGACAAATTCTAACTGTTCTTCCAGAAAACCTCCAGTGACTATATCCAGAAGCAAGCTAGAGAGTAAAAGTAGTACAAAGATATATGTAGCCAAAGAAAAACTTCCCAGGGGTTATCCAAGCTAAATACTACGAAATGTAGTGTATACATAAGCACAACATGCCGTTATTTTCAAAAAATGAAGATCCCTTTCTCCTTCTGTTTTCATGTTCTTGTAAAAAACAATGTATCTTTTTGCTCCTCTAGCGTAACCGTAACATAAAGAATGTTTTTAGCTTTTCTTTACCACCCCCAAAATCTTTGTATTTATTTTCTTAAGCTCTCCCAGCTCTCCGTCCTCGTCTGATTTCCTGACAGATTCTTACTCTATCCAAATTTACGCTATCCATGATAATATAAACGAGAAAATAAGCTTTTATGCGATGCGTGTACTTATCTTCTACGCATTCCATCGCTTCGGTGTACCGTACCATTGTGAAATTCGAGAAAATTACTGACGATGAGTGAGTTAAGAAACCAATGGCTTTTCATTGCGTGAGTTTCGTGAGTCAGTCTACTGAAAAATACGTCTTTGTCGGATGTCTGTATCATTACATCTTATCTGATGGTGAATGAATGTAATGCTTGTTGGATGTGGATATATATGGGCTCCTTTACAAAGCGTGGGAATATTTGTCAACGTTTGCAACTTGTTTCTGTCCCATTTTGTCCGTTAGTATCAGTATTCATGGGAGGATGGACGCTGAGGGCTAAAAGTCTCAAGGAAAGGGAACAAAGGAATAGAAGAAAGTATACATACCAGTAAAAGCGAGCATTCATAGGTACGTACCGTGGCTACTAAAAGAATGAAAAGTTAGAAAAATAGAAATGGATACGTATCGTCAACTGCCGCGGTTCCTTGATTCCACTTTCTCCTCTCGTGCAACTTTTCACTTCCTTGTTGTGTATACTGTCTCTGCAAACACATTCATTTCAAGCCACCAATCCAATATATATATGCTCTTTGGTATCCCATTCTGATGTTTGTGTACACGTCGACCAATTCACATAGACATTCTGTTGTCATTGCTGCTGAAGCTTCTCTGTTATTGAACCATGAAAGAAAACAAATTTCGGGATGGTCCGATATATGCACTTTGATAGTAGTTTCAAAGATCAGGAAAAAGCAAGAAGGAGGCATGGAATAAAATGAATTGGAACTATGAATTGGAACTGGGAAAACCGGATGGACCGACACGGCACGGTGTCGGTCGGTACACGTTGAGTTGACTTTAATGCATATGGTATGATACTCACGCACAATATTATTTTCATTCTCAGCGAAATTGCAGCTCGTCGTTTTATTATCATTGTCACTGGTAATGAGAAGTCATTTGAACCTGAGTAAACAGACGTGGCCGAAACATGTAATCTAAGCAATTTCTAATACTGATCCATTGATCTTTTTTGTCGAGAGATTCTCATGCATTCTAAGAAATAAATCCCCCGGTTGCCGGTTGTATTCCACGTAATGTCAAACAAAATCATTATGGCACATCGCCATAATATCCGTAATACATGACGGAGTGTGCTTCCTTATAATGTTGTGTTCTTGGAACTACCTCATGTTTACACAATATAAGATTGCCAATACAATATACATGTTTTTATACATACATAATACATTGGAGCAGCATGTTTACCAATAAAGTGCAACCTAGATTTCACAGCCAATTTGATTCTCGCGTCCTGATTACACTTGACACGTCATTCTAAACAAAACAATACTTACGTAAGCGTATGCAGTAAAGTAGAGCCAATACAACTATACTTTACATTATTGGTTGGATAGCAATATTGACTACTCAGAAGGAGGGAAGGGACCGTTGTAAATATGTATGGTCCATTGAGAATTCTCAGTATAATCCATTATAATTTGAACTCAACTTGACGTTTGCCATTTGGCTGAATTGTCAGCAATCAGCGTTTATTTAACAACAGTGCATCCATCGGTTGCACTTAACTTTACTTATTAAAAGGGAACATATAGAAATAAAACAAACAAGAGAATATTTAAGTGGGTCATGTCCAAAATAATACGATATCAAGGGCGGCGACGGAGACTAATACGGAGTAATACCTAATATTCCTAATTAATTTGAAGTTGGAAATATATATGTATGAAACACTAGCTATAGATAATCCAAAGAATCTAGTATAAATAAGCACAACTTGTAAAACAAGGCACAAACTCTTGACAGATTCTTATAATCATGCATGGGCATGACTCAAAAGTTCCCATGAACCCTTCTTGATTAGTCAGTCTAGTCAAGATTAAAGGGCTAGCTTCATGGAATTCGTGTGCATTCTGCAATTTACGTTTAAATTACATAAACTTCAATGTCGCATGTAATAAAGTGCACACAAGACAGGGCAGGATGTAGCCAAGGCTGTGTTAGAAATATGGAGGATGTAAAAGAAATCTTGTTTATACTTTCACATACTGCTGAACTGTAGGAGATCCATACCTAGCTGAATAAGATTAATGGGCTCTGTAGTTGATTTATGGCGACTTTCTCCATTTCCTTTCCCTACCATTTTTGTCAGATTCATTTCTCAAGTAGTACCACGCTCTCAACTATACTAGTATATGAACCCTTCGTGTATCTAGGATGGTAGATGTCGTAGTTGGCTGAAACAAATGAAGCCTTACAAAGCACCTACGCAATAATTCGTGTAGCCATATAGAGTTGGTAAATGGCCGAAGATCCTGCTAAAACAAATTCTCTATCTATGTTACATTGATATGTTTGTTATGAAATCCCTACTACAGGATGAGTAAATATTTTTCTGTAAGAGATTTGTTTTTGTAAACAAATGATGGGTATAAAAAGGATAGAAGATACATAAACACTTTAAGAAAACGTCTACTGCGATGATTTGATATAAAAGCAAATTCAAAACAGTAAACATTCTATTCCTATATATAACCCAAATCCATGCAATTACGTAGAGATATAGAAAGAAGATACAGTCTTATTCCAACGCCCATGTGTGTATCAAAATTGGTCATCCCTATATCAAAATTATAATCATATAGACACTTCATCATTTTAACACGCTTAAGACACTTTGTCAGTTCGGGTTGTATATGACCTCTTTACTCAAAGACTAATAGTACGCTGATAGAATCTGACAGATAGCTTAGAAAAGTAACTTATACCACTCATGGTAAACACACAGGAAGTGAGCAAACACTAAAGGTGGAACCTTTCTCCTACTCCGATTTCACCACATCACCTATCCCTTTCCCATTTCCTCTGCACCATTTTATCCTCTCAGATTTCAATCAATTCTGAGATTATTTACAATAGAAGCCGAAAGGACTTCTTCACATCACCATTAGCGAGAGGTGCGGTAGCTATAGTATAAAGGAATCTACACGCTCACAGTTTTGCTTTCACTTACGTAAGTTGCACACTGTGTATCATTTCATATGTTTGCGGTACTCAACCATCCTACTTCTGGCCTGCGTATTATTGACCTCAGCAAAAGCAGTCGATGTCGGTGCTCCCACGGTTCTCACTGGACATTATTAAAAAGTAAAAGTTTTAGTAGTATAGAAAGTGCTTTCTTGAAGCTATTCGTCCCACTCCCTGTTTAAACATCTCAACTTCATATAAACTTAATCAATAAGGAACAATGGGTGAAATGAAAATTGGTATTTACCCAGTAAAACGCCACAAGTGATTAAGACTTTATTATAAGTTACTAAAACTTTATTGTTTCAAAAGTTTGAAATGGGAATATAGAGATGAAGTTTTTGAAAATGATTCAAATGAATTCTAAGAATCTGTCAGAAAGAAAAATGAGTAGAGAGGAATGGGATGAATGGTGAGCAACAAACTTGAAGTAATATGCTGACATGCTTTACACTCCAGATGACATCACAACAGCACCATCATCATCATCATCATCTTCATCTCTGTACCATAATCATCATCATTATCAACAGTTGCATCAAACTGGAAAGAGGGGAGAGTGGTGATGGTGGTGGTGGTGAGAGAAACTGGAGTGGAGATACACTCTCCAAGTCGTCCATATATTCATTTGTTTAATGCAACTGCCTCGTTTCTCCCTGTCATACCATCACTTCAATACAATACCAACCAACCAAACCCATCTCGCAACAACTCACTTTTACCTGCTCTTCACAGCCTCCAGCTAAAACTCCTTGATAGGATAGGATGAGCTGAGCGGCATCATCATGGCATGGTCGTGTTGCGAGTTAGCAACTGCAACCTTATATACACTGCCGTTGGTGTTCCTGAGGGAGACGAAAATAGCAACAAATTGTCATGATGATGAAAGATCCTTCTCAGAGTTTGTATTGTCTAATTTTTCTCAAGAGAAAGCGTTCCAGTTTATATTGAGCAGTAATAACTATATAGTGCTTTCGTAAAGGAAGCTGATGCTGCGAGCTAAGAGCATCAACATCAACCAGCGCTGTTGTTTAGGCAGATGACTAAAATGGAGGAAAAGGAAAGGGGGAGCGAGAGGTTTTTACAACAGTAGCAGTCATCCCCACCATTACATAATCGTCTCCAACTCGCATATTACTACTAAGTAGCTCTCACTTTTAGTGTGTAATTCTATTTACGTTTGGATAACAAAAAGCCTTTGTTGTGCAACGCGCTGTGATGAAGTTGAAAGAAGTGCACAAATAGCTTTTTTGTTCGAATGCACTTGACAACATATACATAATCGTAAGCAGAGACTGCAGCTTCAAAACATTGGGCCAATTCATAAGTTTATGGAACCCATTTGCATCAAGTAGCTTAAATACATGCGTAAGCCAAAGTTAAGCTATAAGAGCTTAGACGGACGAAAGTAAAGTGAGTATAAAATAACATTTGCATTTGATGGGCTTGAGATGCAGTAAATAACTGAAAATCACAAAATCGTTGGAGGAGCCGCCGAGATAGTTGATTAGGGGGAAACAACATGAAAAGGCCATACATCATGCAATATATATAAGACAAAGTAATTTAGTAGGTGTGCGGACAGCTAAAGATTATACAGATCAAAGAAGTGAGGTGGTGGTGAGAGAAGAGATATAGAGTTGGGTTTGGTGGAGAAAAAGGTTGACAAAAGTGATGGATAGGCGGGCTCACCGTCATATCTTCTTACGATAGAAAGTGAACACACATGCACTTGAGCTAGTGAAAACTGTAGCTCTTTCCTAGATTACGGTTTTTAGTCTTTGTTTCAGTCAAGTTGTTACACGTGGCCCAAACTCTATAAATGGTTATTGCTCTTGTATGGTTTTTGGTGGATAAAACATGCCATTTTGTTGAAAGATATATTGTTATTTAGATCGTTTAGTTGAAATCGCTTCTGGACGGCTATAAAAGCACGGTCTTTTGATATACTTACACATGTGGACTATCAAATAGTAATGTTTCTCTTTTCTCAAGTCTCCGATTTATTTCAAAAGACTCATTTTTTAGTTTCATGTTCACAGGTTTCACTAATTGTAAGAAATGTCAAAAAAAAAGTATCGCAAAAGACAGTCTCGTGGCTAAAGGGAATGCTGTGGCTCACCAACCCAAGAAAAGAAAAAAGAACTATGGTCAGCAAAGGTTTAATCTGAACTTTTTATCCGAATCTAATTCTCAAATCAAACCATCGATCACTTATCTTAAGCTATCGTGGTACTTGCCCAGTCCACCTGGAAGTCTTGTTAAGCTTGTTCAAAAGATTTGGTTCCTTCCTTACGATCTCTATAGACTGTGGACTGCGTGAAGCAAGGATACAATTTGTGAGAAGAAAAAATAGCAAAATCTCTTGGGCAAGTTATTTTAGATTAGCTTGTTTCTACCATGTTCATACGTGCATATATGTAGTTATATACCTACCTATTAGTTAGTTAGTTTCATTTTTGTTTATAACTGTAGCACACACACACACACTCACTTTATTGTACACTTATACATTCATAGAAAGAAACTGTTATAAACAACGTTAACTACTAACGCTCCCGTAGTAAGTAGTGAGAGCAGGTTGGTTTCGTTGGCTAGTTGGTTGGTTGGAATCATCTATCCTGCCAAATCTTAAATCGCAAGAATAGAGGGGAAAGTCCTGAGATTGGCTAGTGATGTGTGTATGTATGTATGGCCTTTATTTCAGACACTTTTATCTTTGGCTATTCCAATGGTTTATGAGATGATATAGTTTACCTTCCTACATACATCTTTGTTATGTATGAGGGTAGCCTACAAAAAGTAACTTTTTCATCCAACATTTTTGTTATTAGGGCATATAAGCTGAAGTGCAATGATTTTTTCCAATGACGTTCTTAAGCATTTTAACATACAGTGGGGAGAAAGCAGCCTCTCTAAGAACTCTCAGCTTTTTTTGGTGGTTTAGGTGAAAAGTAACTACATTTGTAAGAATCCGTAGTTTTGCACCACTTCTACTTGGATTGGTCAGTAACTATTATTTTTTACAGAAAAGTTGCAAGAGGTAAACTCAAAGTTTTCTTCCTTTTCTTTGGGTTAGCTTAGTTCATACCACTACTATACTGATTCGGATGATGTTGTGCTTGTGCTGACTAAAACTTGGTTTTTGGTCCGTATACGTTTTCCATCCTCGTCTTCTTCTTTTTCTTGTTCATTGCCCGTTTTCTACTTTTTCTCCCAAACATACATATAGACATAGAGCTCACCGTGTTGCAGACATTTATTACATTTCCCAAGAAACTGAAAACTAGTTCCCTCAGTTTGTTCCTAAATCCTACTCATTGGTCACTGCACAGCGTAGCACACTGGCCAGCCGGCTGTATAAAGGGATTTCATTTTCATGTGAGAAGAGAGCAGTCAGCAGAGAGAGGGAGAGGAGAAAGCAAGAGGGAAAGGACTCAGCATAATATGGCATTAATAGCATCACCATCTCATCATCAAGGGAACCTGGGCTAGCATGGACTTTTTTCATTGAGATGATTGCTCCGTTCTCATATCCCATGGGACCTTGTTGTTGGTTCTTTTGATTCTTTCATTACATTTTCAGTCAGATTGCTGCTTCTCCTTCCAACAACTCGCCTCACTCTCTCTCACTCTCTCTCTCTCTTTTGGTTCAGCATCACCACCACCAATCTCTGACAACATTATGGTAAAAGAAGAGGTGATGCGGTTCGACTACTTGTACTTGTACTGACTCAACCAATGGTACTAACATAACAGGAGTCAAAGAAAACAAATATATGTACATACTTTCACTCTTTCCATGATAAGCTATCAAACTCGTCTGTAATCGCATGTGGCTTGTTTTGTTACTGTACACAAACTATCGACCAAGTTTACGTGAATGTATGAAATGAAACCTATCAACTTCCCAATGGCTAAGCTATAGATATAATCAAAAAGATGTGTACAAATATACTATTTACTATACAAACATGGTATCAAACCATTCATTATGTACCCTTCATAATGTACCCGAATACCAATGGAATTTGCGCCAGTAAACCGTGAAAAACTGTTCCAACTTTTTTTCCCCCGTTTGATGATGATGGCTAACTAGAAGGTACAATTTTAATTCCACAGACTGCATGCATCCTTCACAATAATTTACAATTTCCTATCTTTGGCCAGACACTAACAATAGGTAACGAATGTCTACATACTATTATACAAAATGAGTTGGGTACACATCGAATATTGCATGCTACAAAAAGATACGGGAAGAGTTGCCATTCTGCTTTTAATTATTTAAAAAGTAATTTTCATTAGATTTCTCTCTCTCTCCCTCTTGACTTACATACTTTCAGAACTTGAAAATCCTTTACAATTTATACTCTCTCTAGAGTGTACATAGGGCTTACGTTTGATCCCGCTTTAATATAATTATATGTACATAAAAACCTTAAGTATCCCTCGTTAAATAAAAGTTGCTACTACTACTATATATAACGTATATCATATAGGTTTCGGTTGCACTCACGATCAGAGTTATGTTAGTAGTCCACGAGTTTAGCCAAGGGTTTTTGGTAACTCTCCATAATATTATCTTTCGCGTGCATCATGTAAATAGAGAAAGACGATGAGGAAGAAAAACCGCAGTAGTTTTTCATTTTGACTTGCAGTGTGTTTCATGGATGATGATTGTTTTACTTGGGAATTCCAATCTAATGTGCATGTCGACCATCCCCCCCACTTGATTCTTGATCCCTCTCAAAAAGTCAAAATGGTTAAATGTATTAAACAACTTTGAGAAATTCATTTTACATTGAAATGCAATGGTGGTACCCCCTTGTTTGGGGCTTTGTTGGCATTAAGTGTAGAACGTCCCTAAATTCCTGACAATATATGCCTATTTAGCTGCTCTTCTTGTATTTTGATAATAACATACAGATACGAAAAGGATGAAGGAGTTGATACTTTTCTTGTAAAACTTGCACACTTGCATGCCTGCTTGTTCCAAACGCTTTGGAGTGAAGAAGATAGTCTCATCCCCTGTAGAAAAGATAAATCTCCGACAACTACAAGAAATTGGTCCAAATCCTTGCTCAAAGTTGTGTGTGTATGTGTGGTCTTTATATTTCCACCTTTCCCTTGTTTTTTAAAACTAGTTTCTCTCACGCAACCGTGTAATACCTGTTTTTATATTCTGTGTTGCAAAAAAAAGCAAGTTCCGCTCGTATGACTATTTTTTATCCTTATATATTCTCGTATTCAGCTGGTGTATTCAGTATGCACCAAGACACGACCTTCTTGTTGCTCACCTAATGGCAAGTCAGAAAAGGCAGGTTTTATTGTAAACCTCTGAAGTCTAAGGAAACTCGCCCAAGGCAGAGAAAACTAAGAGGCGGCATGGGAGAGCTAGAAGAAACTTGGGTTGAGACATAGAGCATCCCATCATCATGTCTTTTTACGTTGGTTTGGTTTACATATATTACTGAAGCTCATATACAGTCATTCAACTGGCATTTATTCATATATTTAATACATCAAAATGTTTAACCACACACTCTCAGATCAGATCCATTCCAAGCACCACACACACCACTCAGAATCATTTGAAGACGGATGAGTGTAATATATAAGGTGTGTTTTATTCCTCCTCTTGCTCTCTCCTCTTCCTCAAAAGGATAGATTTGAGAGAAGGGAAAGCAATCTTGTAGCAAAACTACTAGGTAATAGTCAGTCAAGACATGGCAGGCAAGCAAACTAACCAAACCAAAGACGAAAAGCAAAGATCTTGCACTCACTTTCTTAAGTTTGCATTTGTGAATGCCTACCTTGTGTACTCACTACTCACACTTTCCTGCTGGGTGGCTGGTTGGTTGGATGACTGGCTGCATGAATGAATTCTGTTGGATGCTCTAAGGATTTGCTATGATCCATTAAATATCCATTCTATTTGGGTGTCTCTTTACCCTCCGTTTGCCTCAAGCCATTGAATTCGTTAAAGCCACCTTTGTCAAATGCCATTTGGCTTGACTCCTTCCTTCCCTCCTTTGAACTTTTTACACGTTCTTTTCCTCTCTCTCTCTCTCTTTCTCCTTTTCTCTTACAATGCAGTTGTCCTACCTCCCCCCTTCCCTTACATTTTTACGTCAGCCAGTGCCAGTAGTAGTACAATATTAGGTTGTTATGAGCTAGATGCTCTCTCTCTCTTGTAACGAATGTGCACTTTGGAATCCGCAACAACGGGTTTCCCCACCGTACTCAACTCATACTTTCATCATCTTTCTTATGTGTAATGGTATGTCCTAAGGATCCGTGAGACTCTTGTGTTTGGCCTGATGTGATGTGCGGCTTTCTCCAGGTTATGAAGGCGAAACGAGAGGAACACCGATGGCAGCAACTGCAGGCTACATACATACATCACAATAACATGTAGCAACTGGCTGGCAGCACAGCAAGTTGCAATAATGGCTCCTTTTTGAAAGTATACTGTATATATATATACATAGCTTCTATATCAACCAACGCATAAGATTGTTCTTTCCTGTCCGCTCTTTTGGTTTATTGTGCAATCACACACATAAAAGAAATCCTATATTTAGGACGAACTCAACCATATACGATTGTAATTTACCAATGTGCTCTTTCTATAAATGTCTTTGCCTTCGCCCTCCTTGCCCAAAAAATTCCAGCAAAGAAGGTTGAAGGTATAGAATGGGAAGGGAGGGTGGTGAAAGATAAGATATTTTCATGTTGCCACGTACTTTACGTGATACAAAATCTTTCCAAACGACAGATATCACACGGGTAAAATTGTGGCGACGAAAATACTAGCAGCAAGAAATGTATGTAATGTTTCTTCACACACATACACAAGCAAAAGCGGTGTGTTGATGTATGTTTTTGGGGGTTCCTCTCCCAACTCTGCCCACTTAATGTGAGTTTTGTGTGGTTTGTAATAGTGACCAGTAATTTGGGTAGTGCGGAAAAAGAGGAGAAAAGCGATCGGGAAGTAAGGGGAAGGGAAAAGGAAACAGGAAGGTTTTGAGTAAAAGGTTTGCCTAAAAACTATAGTTTAGTTTATTCCTTCCCTTTTTTTGGTAATCTTACTTTATCATCCGGAGGTGGCTGCACCTCCATTCAACCATTCATTTCAAACTAGTTGACCAGAACTGGCAAATGATTTATCCCAACCATATTTCATAAAGTTGTCACTGCAGGACTAAAGGGCATTATTAACAGTTTATCGATATCAACTTGGGTGGACAATAATGTGACCCCGAAAAATTGCTTACATTGCAAACAACAAGGAGATAAGCTTTTACGCTAACAACGCTGGGAACCATATACATATACTATACCAACACACACACACACCCTCAACCACTTTTAATCGGATGGATCATACTAGTGAAAGTTCTCAGCAATTTTTGCTTTCAGTGATGGTAGTAGTAATAGTTCGATTTCAATTACCTGTGTAAAAAGTACGACTTCCAAGAACATAAAAACACGGTAAAAGATTTTCTCCGACGCAAAAAAAAACTTTCTTTGAAATAGCATACAACTAATTAATTCTAATAAAAATACTTTACTCGTATCTAAAACCAAAAAATCCATTCTTGCTGAGTGGGGGACCATTACGACCCACTCGCACGTTTTTCCTTAGTGATCGAGCTCACACTTTGTTATGCCAGACAAACACAGAGAGAAAGAGAAGCCGGCCAGATTACGGAAAAGTAGAAAAACTATGAGGAGAGGAAATCAAGTTTTGAACTTTTTAAAAGAAAGTTTCTTTTATCCCTCATTTCCTTAGTTCTATGCTTTGCCATACTTCTCAAAGTGCTTTCTCCTACTTTTTTTTTACAAGATACCGTTTGATGCTTATTATGTACATAGCACGCAAAAAGAGAATAAATGAATGGATCCATGATGGTGTTGTAATGGTGGTGTGGTGGTAGTAGATAGACCAAAAAGATCAGTAGAGCGAAGACACAAGTTAAAGCCATTGAAGCTATATATATATGTATATGCTTTGCTATACATGCCACGCACTATTACAATGTCGGCTAGCATGGTATTTTGTCGAAAGTTATGTTGGAGAAGTACTAACTGCAAACATGAATCTGTTCCTGATATCATCATACTACTACTACTACTCTCTTTCTTTCTATTCATGCTACGACTACATACACTTTATTTTCGGAATTTTATACTCGCTCCAGACGTGCTGGGTGAGTAATAGGGACAATAGAAGAAAGGGAATCTTTAGGTTACAGAGTCTACTAAAAAACGGATGAACGCCTGAAAACATGGTTCCTTTTTGTCTTCGGAAAGTGTTTGTTGGGCTCCGTGCGTGTTCTTTTTCCTGTACGTACGCATTGTTGTAGTCCCTGTATTTTAAACTTTGCCATTCTATTTTTAAGATAGTTCTTTGGTTTGAATTTACATAAGTTTGGGTTTTTTGTATGCCAAAATTTGTTCCATGCCATGTGAAGTTTTTTTTCATTTGTTCAAAAGTTGTTCCCATGCTCATTATTACTCTTCTGAATGTCAATTTCATCAATGCAACAATATGTGAGGGTTTAAATTTATTGTTGGAATTTTAAGTAGTACATGATATGGCAAAGGTAGTCGATTCATTGTAGGTTTCCGCATAAATATACAGAAATTAATATCGAAATATGAACTTCTAACTGGCTGTATTACAGCCTTATATTTATTAATGGTTTATAAAGTCTTTAATCCGACTTGAGTTTAGAAAAATTGATGCTCACCACCGAGATAAAACTGTTAAAAATAAATCATCTGTTGTTGTTTATTATGGCAAAAACAGTTAACACAGTTTAAGCATTTTTGAGAACGTGACTTCTTTATGACAGAAAGAGGGATGATGAGTGGAGTGAATGGAAAAAAATTAGTAACAAGCTGTGTTTTTCTTTACTCCTGACTGAAACTTGGTTAATCATTCTAATACATTTTTACGCACGACAACATTGTCGAAAATGGAAAAAAATCCTCTTATGCCAGCACCAAAGACATCTTGTGTGTCAGCCTAGTAAAGCTGAATGGCAAAAGTGTAGTGTATAACTCTGTTATATAAATACAAGCACCACATCCGCTCGTTTAAAGTCATGATGACGGCTTGTGAAAGCATAATGATGGGTTAGGAAAAGGCAAGGATCACAAGGGAAGAAAAAGTGTTCCTCAAAAAAAGAGATAGAAAGCTGAGAAGGAAAGCTGAGGAAACCATTACGATATATAAGGTTTGTTTCAAAATTATAAGACCACCTTGCAAATATACTGGTACGAGAAAACTACACAGGCTAGGAATGGAATTTTTGTGGCATTGCAATGAGTGGTCCTTGATACCCATGAACGCCAAGTTTCAGCTTCTGCGACCCACCGGTTGTTGAGCTGCAGCCTAATATTTAGGAAGTGTCAATTTTGGCTGTTTCACAATTATAAGACCACCTAAATAATTCGCCTCGCAGCGCCACCCAAAACAATAAAGATTTTATTTTTTTTGTTTTATTAGTCAGAATACATATAATGCTTTATAGTTTCTGTAAAATAAATCCATACATGTAGCTGATCTATGGGCTAGGTGGGATTGACGGGCCATTATTTGGGATTCAGCAACATTTTTTACTTTTAGGACAGTTGAGCTTACAAAAGTTGGCTGAATTACAACCAGGATGCTCACAATGTGTCCTAAAATACTCTACACTCACTTATGTTCATAGTGGGTAATTTTTAACCGAATATACAAATTCTTTGCCCTGCAAATTAAACTCTTTCATTTGTGGTAAAATGACAAAAATCGTAATTTTGGTCGAACACGAGGGTTTACACCATCCACCTGCTTATATTTTTCAATTCATCATAGCAGTATACTTCTTAACTATCGGTGTCGTCGTTATGTGTAAAAATCAGTGGCGGGTCTTCATGTCCAGTGTACCTACAAGTTCCTTCATTTTGCTATACTCTACCAAAAAACAGCAAAAGTAGTTGCTTTTTTTCACACGCACGAAAAACTACACATGTCCACTTTAAATGTAAAAAAACATTTTAAAAACATAAGAAACATTATTTTAAAGCAAAATTTTTACCAAAAGTACGCTGATCCCACCCCACGTTTAAAGCTCGTAAGTATGCCATTGACTTCATTGGATTGGGCCAACTTCACAACTTCAGGTAACTTGTACGTACATTGGAGGTGCAGACCTTCGACTGATTTGCACACATTACAACGCCTCTGATGGTTAGGAAGTACACTGCTATGATGAGCTGAAAAAATGTAAGCAGATGGGTGTTGTAAACCCTCGTTTTCGACCAGAATTACGATTTTTGTCATTTTACCACAAATGAAAGAGTTTAATTTGCAGGGCAAAGAATTTGTATATTCGGTTTAAAATTACCCACTATGAACATAAGTGAGTGTAGAGTATTTTAGGACACATTGGGAGCATCCTGGTTGTAATGCAGCCAACTTTTGTAAGCTCAACTATCCTAAAAGTCAAAAATGTTGCTGAATCCCAAATAATGGCCCGTCAATCCCACCTATCCCATAGATCAGCTACATGTATGGATTTATTTTACAGAAACTATAAAGCATTATATGTATTCTGACTAATAAAACAAAAAAAATAAAATATTTATTGTTTTGGGTGGCGCTGCGAGGCGAATTATTTAGGTGGTCTTATAATTGTGAAACAGCCAAAATTGACACTTCCTAAATATTAGGCTGCAGCTCAACAACCGGTGGGTCGCAGAAGCTGAAACTTGGCGTTCATGGGTATCAAGGACCGCTCATTGCAATGCCACAAAAATTCCATTCCTAGCCTGTGTAGTTTTCTCGTACCAGTATATTTGCAAGGTGGTCTTATAATTTTGAAACAAACCTTACCTATATTGTAATAGTCATTCGTGGAAGTGGTATACGCAGCACCAGATGTGAAATATGGTGAACTGTCAAAGAATAAAGTGGAAATGTCGATGATGACGGATGAGGTTGTTCCTGGAAGGAAAAAAGAAGAAAAAATGAGGTGGTTCAAACACATAATGTTGCTGTGTGTTGATACTGTAAGGAAAAGAAATCCACACAATTGTTACAATGACTTCCTTACCTGTAGGGCGGTAGGTGATGAAACGCCCCAAATGATATTTTTCGGTTTTCCCTTTCTCCGTTCAGAAAATGAAATATACAGAAACGTATTTACACACTACACACAAAAGTCTATACAGTGAATATATGTATACATACATTCATGCTCCGTCAAATTTACACAATTAATCCTTTCAAATCCTACGTGTGAAGGGAATTTCACACCATATATGTATATAACCTCATATATACTACTATATTACCAGTTTACTTTTCTCTTCTGCATCCTACAAATGTTTTAATGACAATTCCTTCCTTAGTACTACGTACTTACGTTCAATGTGACGTGTCTACTTCTCTTATTTGAGTGAATGTTTTTCTTCCCCCACAAAGCCTATAGAGAGAATCAGTCAGTCAGTAGATCAAAAATAAATCTCAAACAGGAGTTATTTTTTACTCGTTGTGTGTTCTGTTCTCCCTTTGTAGATTGATACACATTCAAAAAATAAATACAACCAACTATTATTATTGAGGAATCTTGAGTCTTGCTGCAGCCTCTGGACAGAAAGGTTGTCAAGCTTGGTAGCTCCCAAGCTAGAAGAGCCTCTCTATTTAACACACCGACCATGCGCATATACCTCTTAGAGTAGTTGTAGATATGCAAAGTGCTCCAAGAGCTAAACGAGATCGTGCAACACGAGAAAAAAGTGCAACACCAGAAACATTATCACCTGAAACTGACACTAAACGAGCAAAAGCCGAAAAAATGTCTGAATTAAGTGGCAACGAGAGCGTGAGTGATTCGGAAGAAACCACCACTGCAACTGTGCAGGGTGAAACTCAAGAGCAAAGATTTGAAAGAGTTGTGGGGGATTTTATTCTCAAAAGTGAAAGACGGCAAGCAAAGCTATTTAAATCTGAGATTGCAAATTTAAAAGACGCTATTGAGACAAGGTTCGAGACACTAGAAATTAAGCAAGCAGAGCTAGAAAGCCAAATCAAGTTCAAAGATGCGAAAATATGCCAACTAGAAAAATCCTTGAGGCGAAACAACCTAGTAATCTACGGTGTGCCAGAGAGAATTAATGAAACTACAAACGATCGGAACATTTACATCCGTGACCTCTGTGTAAAGTTAAACATTGCAGCAATTGATTATTCAGAAGTCTATCGTTTGGGAAAGCAAAAACCTTTTTCATTAACCGGCAGACCCTTGCTCATTAAGTTTGTCCGTTTTTGTGACAAAATCTCAACTTTGAAAGCAGCAGCGGAAGCCAAACCACCAGGGATCTCTCTATCAGACGATTTGACGCAACAAGAAAGAAAAGTCCGCAAAGTTCTAGTGCTCGAGAAGAAACGCATCAAGGCAACAAATCCAACCCATATCTGCAAAATCCGAGGGGACAAGCTGTCCGTGCAACGTGGCAATGTTACCAATCTATATGGGATGGACCCCAATACAGATGCAGTAATAGAACTCAACTCTCATATCCACCAACTCGCACCATCCACAAGTTGAGGACACGGCCGGCCTTCACAATCAACCCAACCCCATGCAAATCATCTACCAAATCTGAAAATCATCCACTGGAATATAGAAGGCATCTCAAATAAGACAGCAACCTTTTATCAAGACTTGCTGGAGACATCACCAGACATTTTCTTCCTTTGTGAAACGTGGCACTCTACAGAATGGAAGCAGTCATCACTCTCGACAAATTACAAAATTACACAGCAGCTAGCAACAAGATCAAGTAATCGAGGACGTTTCAAAGGAGGGTATATTCTAGGTATAGCGAATGAGTTAGAATGTAAGTTTAGTATAAGTAACCAAACAAATGAATTCATTAGTCTAAATTCTCTAGGATTTCACAGCTTAAATTGTATTACTTTCACGTACCTCTCACCCTCAGCACATGAACCGTATGAAAATTTAATAGAAAGGATACAGGTATTCAATGGGAATCAACTAATCATAGGCGATATCAACGCACGGATAGGCTCATTCCAAAATTATGACGCACATGACTATAGACAGAACCTTATTAGGGAAACGAAAGACACCATCGTAAATAAAAGAGGATCTAACCTCATATCATTCCTTAAATCGAGCAATTTAAAAGTTTTGAATGGGTTTTCTGAGTCAGACACAGCAGGGGAGTACACCTTCGTAAATAAAAATGGAAATAGCGTAGTAGATTTGTGCCTTGCTACTGATACAATCACTAATAATTTAAACTTGAAGGTCCTCAACTCTCATGAATCTTGTCACTTTCCATTACTTGTAGCAACAGAGTTCTCAACCCAAAATGTATGCACCAAAGAAATAATATTGAAGGCTAATTGGGTAGGAGAGAAAAAAGATTTATTCAACGAAAAGTTGACGAGGACTAGCACTGGGCAAGGTATACAGCAATTCATAACGAACATGACAGTTTCAGCAAAAGCTTGTGGGTTAATGAAAAAAAGGGTGCTTGGTGCACCACGATTAAGTTATGGGCCCAGATGGTTTGACAGCACATGTGCACTCCAGAAAAAACTCACCAACAAATCCCTACATTTAATGCGAAATCAAAGAGCAAGTCAGGGAACGGATGCAAATGAAGCTAGAGTTAATTACACACAGACTAGAAGAACCTATGTTAATCTTAGGAAAGCAAAAAAGATCTTGTTTGAAAAAAAGATATGCAACGATTTAGCTATGCCAAAAAATAGTAGTCAATTCTACAAAGCGCTCTCCTATTATAGACCCATAGTACGCCCAGTTTTGAGAATTGAACACGTCAAACCTAATACTTTCGGTAATTTTTACAAAAAGCTTTTTGAAGACCCTAGTAAAATTAAAAATAATGCAGATTCGCCTCCTTATAGCAAAAACGATGAACATTTAGATTGTGACTTTTCCTTCAAAGAGCTTAATATAGCCATCAGTATGTTAGCTAAAAATAAAGCCCCCGGACCTGACACCGTTATAAATGAGATGTGGAAAGCACTGAATTGTAAGCACAGGTTAATGCTATTGGATTGTATGAATGATATGTACCGAACAAACAAAATACACAAGGAGCTCACGCAAATATCAATTGCTCCAATTTATAAAAAGGGTGTAAAAACTGATCCAGGTAACTACAGGCCAATCTCGCTAGTCAACACAGGGCTCAAACTAATTACTATCTTACTCGGTATTAGATTAAACGAATGGTGCGACAAGAATAATGTGATATCTGAATATCAAGCTGCATACAGGAAGGGTTATGGGTGTGAAACACATCTATTCACTCTGAACGCAATATTGAATGCAAATCTAACAAGTAGCAAGAAAAAGGTATTCGCCCTCTTCGTCGATCTCTCAAAAGCTTTTGATAGTATTCCACACGACAAGCTTTGGAGGAGACTTATGCACATTGGAATTAGCTCTAAATTCTTAAACTTCATTAGGGAAATGTACAGTAAGATTACTGCAAAAGTTAGAACCCCTTTCGGTACCAGCGAAATTTTTAATATTGAGAAATCGGTCTTACAAGGAGAAAGTCTCAGCCCCAAATTATTTACGATCTTTATAGATGAACTCGTTGAAATTTTACATAAAACAAGTACTCAACCCCTTCACTTAGGATCCGCAAGGATACACATACTACTCTACGCGGATGACATAATACTTTTATCAACAAACGCAATAGACCTGCAGGAAAAGATCAATGTTATGTCGAATTTCTTCAATAATCAGTCACTGCAAATAAATCTGAGTAAAACAAAGATAGTCATCTTCAAAACACGAAAAAATCGTAAGGCCAAAATTCCTAAAATATTCTGGGATGAGCAACTAATTGAGCATGTAGAAAAATATACTTATCTAGGGGTAACCTTCCACTCAAATCTGTGCTACTACAGCACGTGCAAGGAATTTGTTGATAAGGCAGAAGTTGCAATGAAGTGCTTATTCTCTCTTTTCCACAAATCCCGAATAAAAACCATAGATAGCCGACTGACACTCCAAAATTCCTTATTACATTCTGTACTTCTATATGGCTCAAACATCTGGGGTATATATACAGTTGACAGGTTAAATATCTTTCAAAATAGGTTCCTGAGAAAACTTTTCAACGTACCGAGGTTCACACCTGAATGGTTTTTACGCTTAGAAGCAAACTATCCCAGCCTAGAAATTATACTGGTAAAAAATATTTTAAAGTTTTGGCATAGAATCATGAAAAATAAGCCGGAATCCTTGCTCAGACAAAGCTACGAAGCTTTAAAAAGAACTTCCTCCGTGCAAAAACAAAAATATAACTGGTATAATAATCTCAAAATCTTAGCACGTAAATGGAACTTTCTGGAAATTTTTGATATGGAAGTGTATACTGAAGACCCTGAAACTATTTTGAATAGGACGATGCATATCAGTACTATTATAGGCAAGGTTAAATTAGCTGAGCAGCAGCTAGACATAGTTAATATGAACCAGAGTAATTTAATGCCACACTACAAGAACCTACGTACACACTGCAGGAGAGAAAGCTTTTTAAATCTTCAACGAGGGTGGGAGGATATACAATTGGTAATTCAGCTAAGGGCTAATATAGGACGAATCAGGGTAAATAACAAAAATTGTGAACTTGCAAAAATTAAAAATTTCTATAATGATAGCGAAAGCGCAATATGTAAACTATGTAACAGCAAACAAATTGAAAATGAATTCCATGTGATGTTCAAATGTGTTAGATATAAGCTAATCAGGTTAAAATTTTTGGGTGATTACAAGTTACCTGCCACCGAAAATGAATACTATAAGTTCTTCAATGATGTAGATGAAAATAAAATAAAATGTTTAAGCTTGTATGTCAAGTATATGTTGAAAATCAGAGAAAGTAATGGCTCTTAAAGGAGCTCAACCAATAAATATGTAAAATGATTGTAAAGGCCAATGGCCAATCAATTAAGAATAAAGACAGACTAACTAACTATTATTGAGGAATCTTATAAAAGTACAATATTGCTTGCACTCCATATGCGTTTCCACTGCTATTCATGTTAGTCATGCGAACAGACAAGTACACTTATTCCAAAAAGACAGATAAATTGGAAGTTGGTTCAGTCATGCTGAAATTGTAATAACATATTACAAATACATGGAAAAAACTGGCAACATACATGGATGAGGGATCCCAGTCTTCCAACATATATATGTACTTCAAGAAAGAGACCTGGCGACGAAGGAAAAACAAGTATATATAAGCATAATGCACTAAAGCTAACTCTAGCTAACCAACCGCACGTTTACTACTACAACTCCTCCTGTCATTCCGTACTTACTCTCTATCCATCAACATCATCATATAATTTTTTCCACAAAGTTACGCATAAACTTGAAAGTGAATCAAACCTAAGAGAGCGAGAAAGATACAAAAGAAACTGTGTTGTGCTGTGTGCGAGAGAAAAATAAGAAAAACAAGTCAGTTGATATTTGAAATAGTGTAGTAGAAAAACAGTTAATACTTATATGGATATATGATGCAAAGAAAAAAGTCAGAAGGGAATGAACGGAAGGAAACAGTATAAAGCTACATATATAGTCAACTTAATGGCGATGGGTAGGTAGAGGGGTGAAGTGGGGTATGTATTATGTTGTATGTTTTTGTGTGTGCTACATTACATGACGGAGAAGAATTGGCTGGGTTCCTCTCTTTTCAAAGAAACTTTAATATTGATGGTAGCAAATCAAAAAAAGAAAGAAAAAAAGGAAGGTGGTGTATGATATTCAAACGACCTTGTCAAATCGATGAAAAGTTAAGATTTTGCAGTTGATTCGTGATATCTAAAAATATATCGCTTTCCTTCGTGCTTCAATGATCACAGCAACTTTCCAAAAAAAAGCTTAGTAAAATTAGTATAGCTTAGTATATAAAAATGTGTACATCGTATAGATAGGTAATCAATTTTACGATTATAGTAGGCTTTCAACGTGCACTCTTTTTCTAGCAATACAAAGAAAGATCTGGAAAGGGATTTTCAGCATATACATATAAATATGCTTATTTCTTGTTTTACGAACTACTACAGAAGGATCCTCCTGCATAAAGTGCGCTTAAATGAAATGAAAATATTTGATGGCAAACCAAATGTGAGATGTAGTTTGCATAATATCGCTTATGATTGTTATTTTTTATGCATCATCTTTCATTATATCATACAAGGAGGAAAGACTCGCCGATTGAGTTTAGTTGAATACGTGTACTATATATAAAGTATGCATGAGGAATTCTGTTGACTGCTTAAGATTTCCAATGCATGAGCACAAATCGTCAATCTGCTTGTAAACAATTCCCTTGGCACTTGGTGAAATGCTTGGAGAAGTAGTACAAATATAAGGTTTTTAGACTATTCTCAAGATTTCGTGAGTGGCTGGGCTGACTGCATCACCACATCGTTTTCTTTCTATACCTGGAAATCTATCCGCCTTGCATATATATACATACATCATTCCTGTGCAGACTATTAGAAGATGACGATGATGATGATGATGGCTGTTGGTGGATGTTGATTTTGATGGAGAAAGAAGTTGAGTTGGTTGTAAGCAACATCTGGGCGTATACTAACATGTAACGTCCGTCGGTATTCACTTTTTTGTGTCATTACCGAAACCCCGCACACAAAGTTGCTTTGATTACTGAGACTGATACTGAAGTTAAGTAGGTTCGATTGAGAGAAAACTCGCTCCTTCTCACGACTACATGCATTAAGACTTCCTCAGCGAAAGTTCCTTGGGAGGAGGATTGTTATCCAATGTGGTGAACAACAGAGAAAGAGAGAGAGAGAGGAGTTTTCTTGGGAAGCATCTTGTCCTTTTCCAACACTTGCTTGT
The DNA here is from genome assembly GCA_964034955.1 of Orchesella flavescens. Taxonomy (NCBI): domain Eukaryota; kingdom Metazoa; phylum Arthropoda; class Collembola; order Entomobryomorpha; family Orchesellidae; genus Orchesella; species Orchesella flavescens. The sequence continues at coordinate 28,774,013 of OZ035956.1, read as the reverse complement.
ACTATAGCAAAGATGCACAACCCACTGCTTGCTATTCCTCACATTTATCCTGGATTTCTTTGAAGTTCATTGATAAAACGGAGTAAAGCCGGTAATTCCGTGTTCTCTAGCACAAATTTTCTCGAGAGCATATCAAGAATCACTCTAAATTAGCTTGCTTTTCCTCAACCCAAACCTCTGATTACCCAGCCTCTTTCTTGACGAGCTCTTTGAATTTTTCAGATAAAACTCTTGTGAACATCTTCCCTTATGAGGAGGACTATTAAATTTTCTAGACACATTCCATCATCCATCCCTATACTACAACTTGGTTGATAGGATATAAAATACTTGTACATTTGAAGAAATGGATGAAAAGGGATCAATATCAATACCTCTTTTTAGCTTTACCAATATATCAGCAATGATCTAGTCCTCCTAATAAAATATTCTTTAGTAAGTCACGTACTCGACTTTCCAGAGAATGTTGAGCCTAGTCATTTTACATGATTCATATAATGATAATGATGATGATTCAAAGAGGAAATCAGTCACCCACGCATATATTCTTTAGGAGTGAGCCCACAAACAAGCTCATTTATTTTGAGAAACTTACCAACTACGAATCATAATGCTTTTATATGAAATGTGTCAGTTCTTCTTTTAAAATGGTGCACACGTGTGCATTTGAATTGAATATTAAATATGATATGTCAATACTATATAATATGAAATTCGAGTCGAGAAAAACTGAAGGTTTTGCCTGATCGTCAAATCGTGCTGTCAAAATTTCTAAATCCACATAGTTTTAGACAATTCGAAGAAGCAATATAGGCTTTCCCTAGAGCGAACATCACTATATTTTTTCGTCTTCTTAAGCCTGAGTTCATTTTCTGAAAGCTTTGGTGCATGGTGCTGCTCTCACTGATACTGTAATCAGCATTGCTGATAATAATATTATGGGACATGAGTAGCTTTTCAACTACTAAGGAAAAAGAGAGTAAAAAGATGAAAGCTTTATGAAGAATATTAGATATGATGGACGACTTCCTGTTCCAAAAATCGTTGCAGCTTTTTCGACTCACTTACTCTTTCATTTCCTCTTTCTTTCAGTTGAATGCTCTCTCACATCATCATCATTACATAATATTGTATGTAAAGTTTTATCATCGTGTGCATCAGGGAGGAATGATGAAAATGGATTGTTGATACTAACTCCTTTTTCCTACCTTCTTTTCTTTGGGAGGCTATAGTTAATGCTTAAATTCTAAATTGAGGATGCTACTCCTACACTGTACTACATTTAAGTAATAAATTCTATCTTACTCCTTACTTTCACTGACTGGATAGTCTCCTTCAAAATATATGCATATGTATAAATAAATGATCCTCGTGAACATAATAGAAGTTTAGTGAACTGTGAAATGGAAATGGGAGGTCAAAAAGTTAACAGAGAGACTAACCATTATATTGAAACCTAAACTATATATTGCTTCACTTTACATAAATATTATAGAACACATCATCTTTCTTACAATTTAGAGGTCATTGAAGAAAATAATTAATCGTGAGACGGTTAAGCTATTATTTCAAATGGTAAGGTGATGTGACACGTGCAAGGACAAAATAAACGAAATTCTGCAGGAAAAACAGTAGCTAAAAATAACGATTAATCTAATTACTTCCAGATGCAAGTGAGATATTCTACATGGCTTTAATTTTCAAGCGCAAGATTTTCTTTCTTTGTGAAGCCATTTTGTAGTTATTGCATGGGTTGCATAAATCAGATTGCAAGTTTTCTATTCATATTCCCATCTGCATGTATCTATATGCACTCTAAAATATTATACAAAGTGTGTCTCAAATAGGTCCCTAAATGGTGGTAGCATACTGCTGATTAAATTCAAGTTCAAACTCTTTGCATTGCCACATTACCCCGGATTGCTTTCACTTTTGAACACAGAGTACGAGGTTTTTTCCCAGTAAAACATTGCTGAAATGCAATTTTAACAAAGCCGGTGGCCTTTCACAATAACTTTAGGCATGTACACTGGACTAGCCATCCATGTTTCCATTATATTCTGCTATTTTCCCATTTCAAACTTTATAGAGTCTGCAGCATTAAGTCAGCACATTGGAAAAAGTAATGGACGTGCTGTTGAAAATGTGAGTTGGTTAGTGTAGTTGTTGACTTCTGGTGTTCTGGTATGGTGGTAGATGCGCTGGCTGGAGAACAGTTTCATTTCAATGCATGCGAAAGTAAAAAGCTGGTTCCATGTTAGTGTGTGTACTTTATATGATAATATGTAAGCTCTGATCTCTACATTCTTTGGGAATAAGACAGAAAGCAGAAAAAAGTAAAGTGAGAGAATAAGTTTAAAAGGGAAGTGAAACTGTCCGTCTGTCTATCTAGTGACGTTGAGCGAGTGAGTGAGCAAGAACTACGAATATGGTATATTGCTTGAAATAAGAAATGAGAACGAATGGGGAAGAGAGAGCGGAGGCATAGCCAGAAAGAAAAACGAAAAAAAGAATAAAGTGGTGGTGCCTCACTTTTACCATCACCTTTACCTCCAGCTTTTTTTTATGGAAGACAAGCAAACCCATTTACAATATTTCAATTTCTTGAAGCATGATTGAGAATTCTGATGGGAAGGCTGTGAACATCCGTAGGGACTCTTTGATAGAAGGTGTAGAAATTACGTTATGAGCGATAACCTGCTTCCTCCTTCAACAACTCAAGAAAACTAGAGAAAATGTGATAAGGAAGTCGGAGGCAAAAAAAAATAGATAGTTACAAACTACTCGGCAGGATATAAAAGGTAATATGAGTTTTTTGATATTGCCGATACTTTATAACACTGTGTGTAGCCTGTAGCCGTGTAGTAGCCCTATATTGATTCCTATCCCCGGATCTTATCCGATATATGATCCTCGAACAAAACATTGAGTTCATACACCCATCAAAAGTAACTGTTCGAATAAGTATGCTAATGATTATCATACTGAAGAGATGTGATTTGTGAATGGGGAAAAATTATAACTGAGAATATTATTTGCACAACTTTCTCCCAGATAAGGTAATGTTACTGTTACTTTTATCAGATTTTGAAGCCCACCTCTGTCCTGGTCTACTTAAACTTATCACAACTATGTACATATATGAAAGGGCTATTTCATGAGTTTTCCTCTTTCATCTAACAGAATTAGTTGTGACTCTGACAGTTTAAATAGCTAGGTGGATGTAATGACTACCTTCACCATAGAATACTTAACATTTTGTGGTATGCTTGAACTTTCATATATATACGTAAGTTATATGTAGAATATAGTGGACCAAGGGCTTCCGAAAACTGCGAAAGATCAAAATTACTTAGCTCAATAAATTCCGTCCACAAAAATCCTTTAAGCCATTCAACACAGGCATGCAATGTTCTTTGAACCCCCACATGTTTGTAAGTGAGTTAGGTATTCAAGATTGAAAAAGTTTGTTTCATTTAATTTTGCAAAGTTAGCCAAGCAAACACGATAATACAAGTCAACATAGTCAACTGAATTGAATAGCGTCGTGTGTGTGTTTGTTTCGTGCTGCTTCTCTAAGCAGATCTGGAAGGGTCTCAACTCAACCAGCTTAAAAAAAGTCAGCACGCCACGCCATGCCACGCCAGGGCTTAGCGACTGAGAAGAAATCACTGACAACACAACTGCTCAATGAACGTGTTGGAAAATGTTTGGGAATTGATTCGTTTCTTTTTTTATTACTAGATATTTCGTATATGAGCATAAGTGAGTACTTGTATTTTAGTATGTTTTTCTCTTAAAAATATTTATGTACACAAAAAAATACCATGCAAAGAAGTATACAAATATATGAGTTTGAGCTTGATCGTGACCATACAGCGAAGAAAAAAGTTACTGTTATGTTGTACAATGCAAAAAAAAGTTCTCGTTTAGCGATGCACATGGACAACTTAAATGTGAGGAATCACATGATGGTAACATTTTGTGGGATTTGTTTGATCATTTCCACCGCTTTTCATTCCAAGCTTCACATGCTCCTTTTCACTGATCATTCACATCTGTATGGATATAGCTTCTTTTTCACTGATTTCTCGTTCCCATTTCTTCTCTCAAACGACATCAAACGGATATCATTTCTTATACTGAATACCAATCCCCCGGTGATCTCTTGTTTATAGAGTTTTCTCTGACTCTCCCCTTTCTTTGATCAACTTTACTTCTTTTTTCTCTCGTTTACCAAAGTTGGATAACTACCTTTTTGCATGGGCATGAGCAAACATTTTTATTAAAGTGGTGAAACGAAACCAAGATTTCATTATGTCGTATCTAAGAAAAACAAGGCAGTGGGATGGAATGAGCAACAATTCCAATTTTCAACCTTTGTAACATAACCCAAAAAAAAAGAAGCCAAATGTATTTTCAACCCCTCTACCAATATATATACAGATGTTCTTTCCTTTATGTAAAGTATAAGATCAAATGTCCAATTGAACGTGAGATTAAGCCAACCAACTTTTCTCCCAAGGATGTTGGAAAGACCATATTATTATATATAACAATTCTTTATATGACTGCCGACTGTCACTTCAACTTTGTTTTATATGTGATGAGAGGAAGGTCAGCTTAGCGTACTTTAGTTGGGGAACCGCTCATCAGACTCTGTCAGACCTTCTGGCGCGTTTTGTGGCGATGTACTCAAAGAATGTGTGTACATAAGGAGAGCTTGTATATATATTGGTATTTGTATGTTCCTTTTTATTTTTATGTGAGTCGATTCAAGTCGACTGACTCACTCAAAGGATAAACAGACATTTATTTATACAGGAGATTCGGTGAAATCAGATGGATGCTCACACATGACGACCACCATTTGGGTCCATTTTCCGTTTTTATTCGCCACGAGAATGGGGTAAACGACACAATTGCATGTGAGATATGGTAAAATAGAGCGAGAAGGGAGAGAATGTGAGAGGATGGGGCACCACTATACATCATGCAATATCATGCAGCTAAAGCTAATTCCAAACCAAAAAAAACATATCAGAGTACCCCCACCAAACTAACTGTCGTCCAAGAGGAAAAAAAAGAGTGTAAAGAAAAGGAAAAGCGCACTATAATACTAATCTTCTTACCATGTGTGTGAGTGTAAAAGTAAACTATATACACAGGGACGACGACGACATCGACACAAAGAGAGCGGCAGTGATTCGCAGCAGTTATTCTTCATGATGCCGTTTCTTTACTTTTAGTATATAGCCAATAAGCCATTGAAAGGTAACTTGGTCCTCTTCGAAAGGCCAATATGGCCTAGACATATTAGGGAGCTAAGTGCATCACTTCTTTGCATCACCACATCACATCACACCATTTATTTTCTTCTTGTGTCTTTTAACGCTTCACCAACTACAATGGAGGAAGAAAAAAAGAGCAAACAATAACAAGAGCAGATATGCAATATCACAAGTACACATTTATTCCTTTTTTATATCATACCCTTTTCCTTCGACGATGCTATACGCTCAAAGATAATAGCAGAGTACATAGTTCCGTATAACAAACAAAATGTCGATCTATATTTTCTCTGGGTATCTGTTGGGAAAAAGACACTCTCTCGTCTTCTTCTTCTTTTTCCGCCACATCCAAAGTGTTATAACCACTTCTGTTCCTCTCTTAATAGCACGCACTACTACCATCGTAAAGTTGAGCACACACATATAGTAAGTAGTAGCATACATGCCATCTATATAAATATATGTATTCATATTGTCGGCATAAGGCAAAAAGTATAGTTTATAAACCACCAATCTTTTGTATGATTATTGCTTGGTTTTGAACGCTGAATGTATACATTATGGAAGACTATTGTGAAGTCTCGCCGGGCTTTAGTCAATCAAGTGGTAAGACAGGCGGGAGAAAGTTGGAAGCCGCAACAGCCTATAAAAAAGAGAAATTATGGTGTGTAAACTGAATTAGCTTTTTTTCCCCTCTTCTTCTTCTTCTCTCTCACTTTCGTTTTCTATGCGTATAGGCATTTTAACGTTGTTCTTGTGAAAGAAAAGTGGTCTTGCAGCGAAAGATATGATATTTCATAAGTAGAGGAAAATAAGTGTACGCTAAAAATGCTAGACACAAGTTGAAACCATCCATGTTTTTCAAGGACGTATCGTTAAAGTGCCAGAGAAATTATGTTTTTTTTGTTGCTGCTGCATTCACTCTGTCAACTTGGAAGAGAAACTGGTTGAATACCATAGTATTGGCAATGATGTGGTGTGGTTATGATGATGACAGGGATATGGTGAAAGTATTAGCACTTTCCTATTTTTCTTTGCTTCTAAAAGAACCAAAAAGAAGTTGGAATATACATAAAGCTCGCTGCAAAAGTACACAATGCAATATACACAATATTACTATCTGTTACGATGAACTTGATTGCGATTATGGTGTCTATATTATTATTGCATGAAGTGTGCATAAGTGTACTTATACACACGCTATGTATATATATGTTTGTCAGTATTTACTTTTACTTTTCTTACTTTCACTTTATGAAATAAACAAGGAAAGGCGGAAGCGGGAATCGAGTAAGGAAGACAAAAGTAAGAAAGATGTGAATGTGAACTAGTAAGAGAGAGAGAGGGAGAAAGAGAAACGAAAGGGGAAATGCATTCTGGAAGTGTGGTGACGTAAAGGATAAAAACTTATGATGTGCTTCTTTCTATACGTTTTTCATTTAATGTTCATATCCATCGCAGTTTTCAAGGACTTTTGCTGCACTAGTCACACCAGCACAGTAGTGGCATCACCATCAAAAGCAGCTATTGCAAGTTTAATGCATTACCAACTGCTTGATGAAAAAGAGGGAGAGAGAGAGAGAGAGTGAGAGAGTGAAACGAAGACGGAGAAATGGAAAAAAGAGAAACGAGTAAAAAAGTGGAATTTCCCAAAAGGGCTGAAACGGAAAGAATTGAAAAGCGGAAAGCAAGCAGTTTTCTTGTTGGATCTGTGTCTGACATGGCGAAAATTCATTCCTTCCCCATACAAACTATATAATCTGGAACGGCTATCTGTATATAAATGTAGGTTATATCATATGGAGAACTGCTTAAAAACGAGGTTCCACACTTTAGTATAGAAAATATAAAAAGAAAGATGCATTCATGGTAGATAACTACATTTCCTTTTGCTATATCGGGCTATGTATACCCGACTCCCATGCTTCATGTGTATGTAACAAAACTGCCCTGTCCAATTGTTTGCTAACTCAGCTTTCCTATTTTAAACTGGAGATATTTATTCCTATGTACTTTTCCCTCAAAATTCTTTGAAAGCAGCCTATTTCCTATTCTTAAGTATATAGCTAGTACCATAACACACAATACAAAGTTAACAGCTTAAAACAGCATATATCCAGTGTGTTTGAATGGAAGGCTTTTAATCTTCTCTCAAACAGTACAAAGTTACTCCCCGTTTCAATACATTATTTAAGCCAGATCAGTATTTGGTTGGTGTTACTGGTATTCAACTCAATAATCCAGTTGTATTTTATTCTTGGAATTTAGAAACCTTCAGATGGTATGGTGCTATATAGTTGTTGTTGTGTGAGCTTATTATTCTGTAACATATTAAGATTTAAAAGATGCCGTTTAGCATACATATGACGGAATCAATCCAAAAATAATGTGTGTTCTTCAATAAGAATCGCGGTTTGATGCCATGCATGCCATACCACCGCCTGCTGTGTCTATGTGTTGCAGACTTTGTTGACGCGGAGTGGTTGAGTAGTAAATACATATATGTATGTATATCATAGGAATACATTAAACCATAAGGAAAAACTTGATGCAAAAAGCTTCCAGTTGAGGGAAACTCATCAACAATTTTACGAGCTGTTAGAGTAACCTAATATTTTGAACTTGATGGTGGCTACGATCAACTCTCAAAATTTATTACGTTGACCTAACCAACGGAGAAAGTATGAAGGTTCTATATATGCATATATTAATGAATGTATGTACTACATAATACACCAAACTCCTATATATATTTTATGAGCCGATGAATAGTGCTGTTGGGGAGAGAGAAGTTTGCACGAGTTAGTTGGAGACATACATGTTTGAGTCTGCTGGTACAGTAAACATCGTCATCTCATTGTGGAAGTCTGTTTCTGCGAGTCACTTTGATATGCAGATATCAAAATATCAAATATAAAAGATTTGTGGAAGTTGTAATCGCACTAAAAAGTAGTAAGCTCCAAGCCAAGCCAAGCCACTGTATTTGTGTGGGTCTATGTGTACCAGATTTCATTATCTCTTATATGCTTAATACATTCCACGTATCTTCGCTGAGGGAAGCAAAGACTTGAAAAACTTTTCCTCTCTTCAGTTCACACTTTTCAGTCTCTGAATGGTTTCCCACTTTTTCACAAATACTCTCATATACACTCATATAATATGATATATACATATATATACTTTTGGATGTGTGTATATATATCTAGGAAAGCATATGTAGAAAGGGATATTATTGTGTGATGTTCTATGGTTTGGTTAGTTAGTTGAAAGAGAGAGAGGAGAGAGTGAGATGAGAAGTAGTTGAGGTAGTAGAATTACCAACTACTCGACAACGACACATGGAATGGATTAATGTTTAGTAGAGGCTGGCTAACTTATAAACTGAGCAATTTTCCCTGGGTGAAATACTACTTTTTGTTACAACTCCTCCACATGCTACACAGGCCTTTTCCGCACTCCTGTTACCGTTTCTGGAGATAGATAGATGCTTTGTATCCAACGACTTTCATCTATTCATTTCTCTCTCTCACTCGCTATTTTCCCTGTCCCACGCAACCTCGCCTATTCTGGAAGATGCGTATGATGATGGTGTGTGTGATAGTATAGTGGCAGTGGTGATGATAATGATGATGATGAGCTAAAGTAAAAGTTGAGATGACGATGATTATCCGAATGAAAAAGACAGAGAGGGAATGACAATGACTGTGTACATACATAAATTGCATGAAAGCGTCTGTGTCTCTGTCTCCGTTTACTCCAACCGATCGTAATGATGTTTTTTTCGCTAGTCGTTCATCGAGTGGGGGAAAAGAGAAGGAAGGAAAGAAGTTAAATAGATGAAAATAGTGGTAACACTTACATTGCACATCACATCACAACGGTAGTGTGATGTGGTAGTACTTTCTTGATGATGATGGTGATGGCGATGACGAAGATGAACGCAATGATGCTCATCATTCAGACCAAAAAGCGAGAAAGGAACAAGTACAGAAAAAAAAGACATGTAGAAGTACCGATATATATGTATATGTACTTAATATTGTTGTAGTGGAGAGGTGTGTTACTACGTGAAGTTCGTTTCAATCGCTTCATGTTCCTGTCACATCGCTATTCCTCAAGCAGACAGATTGCTGTGCTTATTGCCTTCACCGTCTTTACCTCTCCCAGTTTCTGTCAACTCGGCACATTTCCCTGATAATTCATAGGTGATTAAGATCTTGCTATCATTTTTTAGCTCTTCAAACTGCAACTGTGTATCTCCCTATAATATGTAATATACAACCATTTATACTTACATTTGGTATGTAAAAAGCAAGTAATGTGATGTAATGTACCAGCTGCGTACAAACAGGCTGTGAAACACACAAAAGCTGAAAGTTCTTTCACCAAATTGCTCTATTCAACTCAAAGCGGAAATTACATTTTTTGCCGTTCCATTTAAACGTAAAAGAGTATGATTATTAGAATGAGAAAAAAATGTGTGTACATATATACCACTCTCCGCTTTTTGTTTTGTCATAATATTTTTCAGTACTATATAGAAGCAAATCTGCTGTGAGTGGATCCAATATAAATGGTTGTTCCCAACAATGTCGTTCGTCATTTCGTAATGCTAGGCCAAAAGAACAATCCATTATGACAGGAGAGGAAATTGTCAACTCCCGAAAGGTTATTAAGGTGAGGCCAATAATGGAATACGAATATCAAATCTTTGGAGACCATCTTCCCAGAATGAGAAAGCAAAGCGTCAGGTTTTTTTCGGAGAAAAGTACTTTCAACACTTTCTTTTAAAGTGTTAGCTTGCCTCAATATATTTTGACACAATTTTTTTTAGAGGGAGGATTTTTATTTCTTGTCATTCAGTATTTTGTTGGGCTAAACAAAAGGAAGGGACTTGTTTGGTTCAATACCAAAGCAATAAACAAATATTTTCACCCTTTTCGTAGAGATTTGTAAATCCTTCACAAATGTACGTTGTCAGCACGGAAGGGCTTAAAAGGGGAAAACAAAAGTGTCAGGAAGTGTTATAGAGAAATTTTATAGTCATGTGGAGATATAAGCATTTTAGTTTTTGCTAGAGTGGAGAATCACGCCAACAGAGGAAATTGAGTAAAAAAAAGAAGTAGCATCAGCTTGGCTAACAAATCTAGGCCCCATACCCATATAAATATATAAATATATATACACATACACACAACTCTCACTAAAATGTAGAAATGCACAGTAAATCCGTGTTAAAGTGGTGAACGCGTCACACGAGGCGAAGAAAGGTTATTTTGTGTGTTTAACAATCCAAACGTGATGTATAATAAGAGGAGCATATAACCTATAATAAGACAATCTAACAACTTTGTGTACAGCGTTGGTTGTTGGTGTGTGTGCATGTAGGTATTCACACATGACATTACTCTGACTATACGGCTTTCTCTTATATTTAAGTATTTTATGTACATTTGTAGAAATAACATCCCCAGTGTCGTTTTGAGCTTACGCCATCCAAGCTACTTTACTAAAAGGTAGTATGTATATGTGTGTGATGATGATGTGATGTACATATGCAACCATATGCACATCGCACATGGTGTTGACTTTAGTGGACTTGGTGGTGTGGGTATGAGTATGGTTGTCTTGAGCTCTCAGGATAAGAAAACTGAACCTCTTGCACTGTTATTATTATATCCTTCTTCTTTCCTCCATACTTTCTCTCTCCCTTTACAACTACGAAGGAGGGGATACAAGTCGACCAAGTGACCGCAAAGAATGATCACAAATTGGCTCTCATGTCCTCTTCACACATGACGACGAGAATGGGAGCGGAGACAGGCGTTTTATTGAAGACACTGACTGAGTGAGTGAGTGAGAAAGAGAAAACAGAGCGAGAGTGAGAGAAATGAGAACATACTATATATAGTGATGCGATGATGGTAGAAAAGGGGAAATCGACTGCTCCCTTTTTAATGTGTCTTCTCTTCTCTACTGTTTTCTTCATAACTCTTTCTTAAATTGCTACTTAACCACAAATGCTGGTGTCTTATGACTAATAATATTCAAGCCGGGCTTAACTTCTTTTGATAACACTTTCTCTTTTAGTAGCAAACCCTGAAAGAGAAAAAATGTTTTTTAGTGCCTCACATTCACACATCTCACATACCTAACTAAAAAGTTGGATACATATATATAATATGCAGCAACCCAACCATTTCAATCTCGCTTTTGTCGGATAACTCACCCACCACCACACAATAATCAGTCATATTATTATTACCCCGTCATTACTTTTTATCCTCATCACACGCACCCATATATATAGAGAGAGAGATATTCTGGTGATATCAACTTAAATACATAAACAAACAAAATCCGGATGGAAAAGATTTTTTCTCTGCTACGTAGCTGAGGCTATACCTTCTGCTCGATCATAATATATTATTATCATATATATTTCACTACTTTTTTATAAGCTTTTACATTCTACTTTGAACACGCTAATTCAGATGGAACGCTACATTTTTTTCTGCTGACTATCAAAAAGGGGGTTAAGCTCTGTAATAAAATTTGAATTTTCCTAACAAACATAACGTGAGGAAGAGCGTGGAGAGAAAGGAGTAAAAACTCCATTATTTCCATAAAAAAATGCGATAGCTAATAGCAAATGTAGTACAGGGAGAAGCATGCAATGATTTGTGAGATCGAGGGTCTTGAAAGTCACGAGCTGGCCTGGTTGGCTTTATGGCCCCTTGGGCTTGTCAACAAAAGGTATTACTCTGTGAGTAATTGCCTTAAGCCCTTGCTCAATGCATACTCGGTGGTATTGTATGTGATGTAATGTACGTAATGTATGGAGAGGGGTAAAAATAGAATAGATGAATGGAATGTGACAGAGAGTGGCAAGACAATACGACCAGATATTTTAGATTATTTTCTTCGCTCAGTCGAAGAAGAATCAGATGAATGTAAAAAGAGGAAGGAGAATGCGTAGAGAGTTTCGCTGTACAAGAGTATTATAGTATCTTCCTCATCGGTTTGACTTGCCTACATGGGCATATGCCCCCTCTACATATATTTACCCCTTACAGCCAAGAATAAAAGAAAGTCCTGTTAATGTACTTGAACGTTTTTCTTTTTTTACCCTATTACAGGTTTGCTGCGTCTGCAGTCGATATTTCAAGATTTATCGTACACCAACGATTCCCTCCGTATTGATGTTGTAAGACAAATCTCCAGTGCGGAGGAGGTCCTCAATATACTTCTCCAGATTGAAATGACAAATCGGTAAGTCAGAAGCGTAGGGCTTCAATTCATTTTTTTCTTCTTAATTTATTCCTGTTTGTAATTATTATTATTAGATATGAAATCTCAACCTCAGCATATATTCATATCATCACTCCAGAGAGAAAGGAAATTGAAATATTTTGTTTTGCTAAATTCGGTGAAAGTATACACATATAGCTATAAAATTCAAGAATGGTTTCCATTTACTAAAACCTGAAATTATATTGTTTAATAAACTAAATCATAAATTGTGAATGAGACGTGCATTTTAATTTCAACCCATGAAAATCAGCCAAAATATAGCCTGAAAAGGGGAATGATAGGATGCAGGCAGAAATTGCTTTCCTTCCAAAGGGAAACTACACAATATAATAATGTGGGTTAAGTTGGTCTACAGGTACAATTCCCTGCAAAATATGTGATGAGTCAAAGAGATAAAGTTTATCCTTGAAACTGCACCTCTATATAGTGAGCTCTGAATCTTCCATTTTACATACGAGATACGAATATACATAAATACATATATCGCTCTACTCTGTTTTCAAGTTTTCTTTGGGCCCAATGGATTAACAGTCGCACCACGTACACAGAATGATTGGTGTCATTATTGTGAAGCATAAGCATGGAATAAATGAACTGTATTTACACCCGTTTCACGCGTTACCATAATATGTGGACAACGTAGTAAAACCCCTTCTCTCTCGAAAGATTGTGAATGTTTGTTTCTTTCATACACAAAGTCAAAATACTATATACCACTACCAAACCATATAAGTACATAGGATATACCACACCACGCCACAAAACATACAATTTGTGATTGCTTCGTAATAAAGAAACTAACAATTTCACTGTGCTTTTTAACCATCTTCTTCAAATCCTCAATGCCAACTAGTTTATCCTATTCAAGTAACGTTCGTATTTACGTTACACTAAACTAGGGAATGGTTGTGGATCCCTCAAAAATGATAACTCTCACGATCCTTAATCATCATCCGTGCGTGTATGAGCAAATGTATAATATATTATTATATATCATTGTGCATTGGTGAGGGGACCAACAGCAAACCAAAACCAAACAAAACATTATCATTTGTAGACAGACGTACATAAAACGTAGCATCTCATCCAAACAAGAAAAGGAATGTGCTGAACTGCTTTCACAAGAATTTTCTGTATTCAGGCTAAAAACTGACAAGCATCCTCACAAACTAAATCTGTTGGAGGTAATGTGGCTGTGTGGGATTGGGATTGTATCTCCTTAATACACCAGCAATAAAACTATGCATATCATACTTATGGAGAGTATATAATATGGAGGCCACTTTTAATATACGAGATTCCAATGTAACATATTTTGTTTTGGGGTTGGATTAAGCATTATTGTTAATACATACAAGCATTATATTATATTGTAATGTACGTATGTATATATGAGTACGATTACTATTACTATGTTCGTTTGGACACAGTAGTTTAGCACATAAATACATGCATTTAGAAGAGCGGGAGTTGTGTTTGCGCTCCGAAGAAAATAAATTAGAAATAAGCTTTGGATGAAACTATTTGGGAAGAGACTGAGTTTGAGCCATAGCCATACACACATTAAATAGTCGACATGATTTCAGTTTCTTTTTACCTAACAAAGGCAATTCTGGATACTATCAGGCTCGAAACAAAGCTGGAAGGCAAAGATTCTGCTAAGCCGCCTGTATAGTTCTCAAACCAACCGTGATTAGGAAAAGTGGTATATTGCGATTATGACTTGACAAGAGAAAATATTGGTAGCTATTGTCTTGGCATGCGAACTTGGTTCGGAGCTGGAGCTGAGCTATGAAGCTGCAGCACAGTTGTTCCTCTGTTGCTGGCTTGACTTTCGTTAGTAATATTTTCTTGTTGCATGCTCATGCTCTTGATGATATGATGGTGGTGGTACTGGTGGTACTCCGGTTTTGGTATGGTAGTATATAGTGCGTTTTTGTTGTTGTCTCTGCAAGTCATGCTGTTGGTTTGCTTGGACTGGGTTCTATTAATACTAATACTGCATTGTGGACGGGGATGTGATGCCCTGTAGAGTTTATCGCCGACTTCCTAGTGTGTCGAGCGTTGTTTAATTGAATACTTACTCATAAATCTATTTAACAAAGCCACACGGTGATTTAGTCAAGCCTCCTATTTCTCCGTGTTTGCTTCCCTTTCTTGTTTTCTCTTGCTTTTCTCCTCACTATTCTGATGCTGGTAGTACTACAACTTCTTTGTTGTATAATCATAAATAAAGCCAAGACTGATGGGATTTACAAAATATTGCAGACTTTTTGATCCCATTTTGCAATTTCCCCAAGTTTCAAATAGAAGCAAACATTGAGTAATGGTGTGCTTCTCGGGGTGCAAAAATATTTGGGTATGCTGACAATGTACTAGTAGTAGAGTAGTAGTTCAACACATTTATTGTAGTATGTAGTAGTCTCAGCTGTCGCATAGCTTTTGAAACTTGCAACTATGTAAAATTCGCCAACTGATGAACTGATCTAGCGGTTTTTGCATTGTATGTCATACTTATATATAAGCGTGTAGGCAACTAGCTAGTATATATACAGGCCTTATTATTTGAACGTTTGAATTGAGCATGAAAAGGATTTTTTTTCGAGAAATAAAGTGGCTTTCTCCTGTTTTGTAAAAAAAAGGAGAAATTTGTGAGCATAAATTTACTGGATCGTTTCACAACTTTCATTCCTAGGACACTCAACTTTACAATAACCCTGGGACTGAATATTATTGGTTATATTCTACATTATACCGCTTTTCGCTTCCACATTTTGCATGAAAAGTGGGCTCGTTTTTCGCCGGAGTAGCAGCAGCAGCGGTGGTAAACACAAGAGTAAAGGCATTCTTGTTATTTTTCTGAAACATGCTGTTCAAACTAAAATATGTGGTGGATCGCAGTATTGAATGCCTGAAACCATGTCAGTGGATTCATCCACCATCACCAACCAACCAACCACCATGGACTATTCTCCTTCTGATCACTGTATACTACTATCAAATGAAACCATGTTCCGGTGACGGTCTTTCCTCTTTTCACCCACTCCAGAATATAAACAGAGTGAAAGAAAGAGACAATATATATATGTGTAGTTCATAGTTCACCCGTGTTAAGGCCTATTCTCCTCTTACATTCACTCACCCACCACACCACATGTTCTACATTGTGTCAAGTAATGAATAGGCGATACATATATGT
The DNA here is from genome assembly GCA_964034955.1 of Orchesella flavescens. Taxonomy (NCBI): domain Eukaryota; kingdom Metazoa; phylum Arthropoda; class Collembola; order Entomobryomorpha; family Orchesellidae; genus Orchesella; species Orchesella flavescens. The sequence goes on along the minus strand of OZ035956.1, from coordinate 28,758,209 downwards.
GAAAATATTTACATTGGTGACAGCATGAATACTCCTCCTGTGCAACATAATATACATACATGAGTGAATGAATGGATACATACTTAATATACATTCATTTCATTCATGACCATAACCTGTCTCTCTTTCTCTTGTTGGTCTAACAAGCATTCTTGTGAAAAGCAGGCTTCACAACTGGTGTTGATGCAGTTACATGTAACAATAGTGAAAGTATAAGTATGTATGTATGTATATCTACATTCTCCTGTTATAACAATATTGTCTACTTACCACTCATTCATTCATATTATTTTAAAGATATATCCATATCCACCGTGGTAGGGAACATTGTTAGAGCAAGTCAGCAGTAACTTGTAATATGACATTGCAAAAAAGGAAGGTGAATATGAAGTTATTGTTAGATGGAGACTACCCACAGGCACAACATCAAAATGCACTTTGCCCTTTTTTCTCACTCTTCTTTATGATCACATTTTAATATGATTCTTTCAAATTGCGGCTTTGCTACTACTTGCCCCTTTGATACAAAGTAAAAGTATAATGTTACAAACACACGCATTCAGAGTAGCTTTCTCTTTTGCTTTTGAAAAAAAATGAATGGATTCTCATGCTCTTTGTCCACCATATATGTACACCATCATCACATTACATTTAAGTTGAAGAGGTAAAATCTGTGCAAAAGTGATTGGTTCGAATTTAATGAGGTTTACTGTAGTAGTATCATTCAGCTGTGAAAATATTTTATTATTATGATTTTAGGTTTTGGTAATTACATTAAAAAATACTAATATAGTTTTTGTTGACCTAAAACTTTGATGCTAAACCCCCCAAAAAAATTAATTATTTCGTTTATTTTGTGTTGGTTTGATGATCTATCGTACCGCAGTGGTCGTGGGGTGGCGTGTACACGTGTAAACTGACAAGTTACAGAAATATATAGCCGCAGCAATATCCATAACTTTGAAATAGGATAAGCGTTTGTAACATTCTGTAGCGTAAACCCTCTTTTAATTTTCACAAATATCATAAGCAAAACCTCATGTACAATTATTTCCATGCGAAAAAGGTTGACCTCAATGTTTTGTACACAATAGTTTTTTTTTCTTCTCCTTCTCATCCCTCCTTTAAAAGCAACATCTACTTTCAGCAGCTCCTACAATATTTACTTTTCTCCTTTGCAATTAGAGTCATCGTCACCTAAAGTATTACTGTTATTACAAGAGAAAAAAGTGGAAAAAGCAACAGTTTCTTATTACGATAAATGCATCTTGTCTCAGGCTCCACCGTAATAGTAGTGCTTTTTGTTGGTGGTATGGGTTGGTGTGTGTTGTGTTATTTTTTCTCCCTCTCTTCACTATATCCACAGTGAAAGGAGCGGTGGTGGCAGTATCTAGTAGTCGTAGTAAAATAGCGGTAATGGCTTGCTTTATAATCGGGCTTTTACCTTTAGTGGATTCTCCAACGTGGCGAAACACTGTTTTCATTCACCAATGTTGGTAACGGAGAGACTATGGAAGCAATATAAACGAGAACTCGTTTTTGTTTTCTTGGTAATGAGATCCCGGTTGTATTTTTCAAGGTAAATGTTCCCATTTTATGTCCTTTGGTGAAGCCTCGGATATACTTATTGGATATATTTACAACTTCTTTTATTTGGCTGGAGAGTGTAAGTTGTAGGTATATGAGAAACTGTGTGTAGTCTTGGTCTTGTACCTTTGGGAAACATCTTCACTTTTCTTCACCCAAATTTACTTAGCCGTTCATAAAGAAGTGACTGCTGACTTGCTCTATCCCATATAAAAAGTCTTGATGCTAATATACATTAAAAGTTGAAATTGTAAAATGGAGGATGCCAACCATGTAGTCATCTCACGATCGATGCCCTTATGAAGACAGGGGTGGTGGTGGTGGTGTATGGGCCCGTTAGCAAACAGCCTACTTTTAGTTTTTTTTCGTCTTCTCTTCTTGAGATTCGTCAACCGTGCCAAAAAGCTTGGAGCAAGCCCGTAATTCCACACTCAGTCATCCTGAGCAACTCAATTAAGCAGTTTGAGCACTAACGTGCACGTATACTCATCTAATTGTATATGTCCTTCTTAAAGTTTGTAGGGCTAGACACACGATATGAGGAAAAGAAAGAGAGAGAGAGAGAGTTTCACAAAAAAAGTGTTCCTACTCAAATAACAGCAAAGATTCCCATGTTACGAAAAGCCCAAGTTGTCACAATACCTGAACAAGTTGTCTCCGGTCTATTTGGCTATTTCTGGGTAATGGGCCTTGTCTAGTGGAATGGTGGCTGACTTCACTTGAGTGGCTGAGTGAGTGAGCGAGGTGAATGAGAGAGACTTAAGAAAAAGTAAAAACATTCTTGTCTCTTTACTTCTTTATTTCTGCTGGCTCTCTATGTATGTTCTCCGCTTCACAATTCTTTTCTGCCTTCAAATCTTATAACACATTTAATGTTTTACACTCATTTACCAAGCAAAGCAACATCTCTTCATTTGCTTATAAAATAAGGCTTGATACTATTATGATGGCTATAACTGTTCAGAGCACAGTAGGAAGTCGTAATATCAACTCGAGTTCAAAAAGTTGTATGTATGGATCCACCAAGTTTTTTTGTCATTTGCTACTAGGAAATGGCCTATGAGCCGGAACAAGCAGTGCGTACAGCAATCATTTGTCTAATTAAACGCTTTCATTTCGAAATGACTCAAGGGGAGCCGAGGCAGGTATAGGGTAATTTAGGAATTGAATGCAAGAAATATAAATGTCTCACTTTCCCCCCTTATTTAAAAGCGTATCATCAAAGTACATACATTTACGACCGTATATAAGCAGAACGATTAAAAATTATAAAAAAGATCTTGGAGCCCTGAAAGTCAAGTAAAATACAGTGCATTTTCTTTTTACTTACTCCACCAGAGAGAAGCAAACGAATTACCAACTTTTAGCGAGGTTTTCCTTTTAAAAGTTCATTATTATTTAAGGCTGTATCATATTATTCCGGTATTACACTTTTTTTTGTACGAAATTGTGTTGCTTTACATCCCATACCCTTTGATATTTGCAACTTTTTTCTTGTTCAATTGTACAAGAAGAAGAAAGCTCATAAAATTCGCATGAAGTAAGCAAGTACGTATAAATCAACTCGCGTTACTTCTCTCTCTCTCTCTCTTTCTCTCTCAACTTGCATTACACAATCGTATACAACGTAACGTAAACTAGCTTTAGCGAGCTCACATTATCATTTTCATCAATCATTTTGATTGGCAAAGAATAGTACAAAATTTTTGATTTATGCAAATTGGCCTTGACAGTTTTGCAATTCTTGAACAAATCAGCCACATTTGCGGGCAAAGAGAAAATGGAAAAGTTTGTGGAATCTTTTTTTTTTACAGAGCAACAACAAAAACATTTATATACATATGTACATTCGTATTCGTACTCTTTTAACGGCAGAGTACCACCAGCACATGTTTTTTGTTGAAATACCTGCTGCTATGTACGAACCTACCTCGGTTAAATTGATCTGGGTTGTTTATTACAAACATATTATTTCAGACGTTTAGTATTATATGCCTAAGCGAAAAAGGAAGGAGTACAATCACAAAAGAAAAGTTATTGAGAAAGATGAGAAGAGAATAGAAAGCGCGTTCCTGGAAGCGTCTATTTACTCCACAACAACAGGTACAAAAAACAAGGCCACGCATGAATTCACTGAGAAGGAGGAGGAGAAGATGAATGAAAATTGAAATTTATTTGATTTTTTCCCCTTTGCGTATGTATATGTTATGTTATGTTGTATCAAACACCTAATATATACACTAACCCTAGATATTTTTTTGTGCGCTGGTGAAAATAAGATTTGAATTTTTTACATTATGTTCATGCTCATGTTCGCTCAACGTCAAAGAAAGCGTGAGCATGAAATAAGGACAAATTATATTTAAAGTACCATTCTTTGAGTAAAAAACGATGTTGGTAGTTGGTAGCATAAAAATAGAGAAGGAGAGAGAAAAAAAGAGGAAGTTTCTGTCCTGAAGGTATTATTCAGTTTAAGCCTTTTTTTCAAAATGCTTTTAAAATGATGATAAAAAATAACTTTAGGCAGAAAAAAATACACGTTGATATAACTGTGCTTCCCATACCGAGACTGTCATTTACCTTTCTCTTTATTTTTTTCTTAAGAGCAAAGTGATGTCTTTGAGGATACAACAATATAATATAATATAATACAATAGAAGAAGAGCACACTAAACTATTCATCACGTTGGTTGTTTGGTTCCTCCCGTTAATATATAAGTGTATAGAGATAGCTAAAAGTATTATATGTATGTATATGTATTTAATCTCACAATTTCCTAATTTCCTGTACATTTTCTTTCTCACAGGTTTACACCGAAATACGTGATATTAGATTGCCCAGCAGCTTTGGCTCAAGAGGTGATCATCCAACATGTCCAGGGTGTTCAGATGGGCCGCCGTACCTATCATTACCTTTTATCTGGTTTGGTAATGGTAAGGAAAGGCTTTTAGTACTTCTAGCTCTCGCTTTTACCTTTCTCTTTGTTGCCTGTTAAAAGGGGAAGGAGAGGATTATTTGTGATATCCATTGTCAAAGAGATACTATCACTGAAGTAAAGTGATGTACGCACATTATACCATTTAGGAGATCATATGACCATCAGATAAACCTAGTTTGTGCTATGCATGCACCAACCACCACCACATTATGTGTGTGTTCGTCAGCATATATACACAGGGATGCAAATGAGCTTTCGTATTCCAAAACATGCTTTCCCTTTATCCCCCCTAAACTATTTTGGGTTAAATACATTTTGGGATCCAGAAACAGGAAATTTATGAAAATAAACTGGTTCCGGAGGAGATGGGGAACACGGATGCGAAGGGGTCAATGTCTCGGAAGATGAAGCCATAATGTAAAACGGTTATGTATTTCGCAAACTCTTGGTGTTTAAAGTTTAACCTAAATTTTTCTTCCAAAGGCTCATAATACGTAATACTCTAGTCCTGATGTTAAGTATCATGACATTTTTTTATCTGCACACACGTATTGATTACATATCTTCAGAGAACGTAAGTTTGGTTGGCTTATTCTATATATAGTGAGTATATAGTGTTGTTAGCTTTCCCAAAGTTTTGCACACTACATCGGAGCTAGCTATATATAGTAGCTTTATCTTACAAAAGTCATTATTCAAGGTTTCTCAAACAAGGCCAACGACAAGGCAGGATCTAGACAGATAAAAAAATAAGAGAAAAAACAAACACGATATAATAGATATGTATCAAGTCAGCTAAAACTTTATATTATGTACATATATGCCTGCTTGTACCAACTACCTAAATAAATGAGAAAGGCAAGAACCAAGAACTCAAAAAATAACAAGATATGTTTACACTCACAATGGAAGAATATGGAATGACAATGCCTTACCTAAACTTACACACACATAGTACGCAATCTTGGCATTCTTTTCACATTACATTACATGCATGAATTTCTTGACTGCTCCCTGAGAGCATACAGACAGTGAGAGCCGTAAAAAAAGAGAATCCTTCTTTGGTGCTGATGCTGACTCATGCAAAATAGTAGAAATAATATATAGGTACATGATATCATGTCATATTATAGCGGAGAAAGTGGAGGAACTTGAGAAAAGGTCTCATTTGATTTGCATATCGGACTGAAAGCCCGTAATGATCTGATTCTCCGCGTTTCTTAGGACGAGCCATGGGAGTCTTCCATCGTGGAATATGGGGCAGTTAATGTCACGGGTTTCCGCATAGTAGACCCCTCCAGACGCTACGTGAGGGATTTTCTCAAGAAATGGACCCAACTTGATTCTACCAATTTCCCTGGGGCTGGACGCAACTCCATCTCGGTAACAGCAAACTTACATTTTCAGTCTTTCACCATGATCGCATGATGTGCATGATGATACTTGCTTAATATATAAAGGCGTGTAGATTTTTACATATTCTTTGTGTATACATTATACTAACTAAATGCACATCCTATAAATATATATTATAAACATATTGCCCTATTGCACTAGCCCATCGCTTCTCACTTACCAAACCATCACCAGACCGATGCATTTGCTGACTCCAAGTTTTCTTCTCGCTCATATTCTTATCCTTCTATTAATGTAGCTCTCCTTTTTATAATCTTGCAAAAAAAATTTGTAACATATATTGATAGTACAGCTACTGCATGATATTTATAAAAATAATGTAATATATAGCAGTGTGGGAGCACAGCGGCATTTTTTACTTGTCATGTCTCTCCACCCATTTTCTGCAGCAAATCTGACTTGCGAAACGCTTTTGTTTCCCCCATTTTCTTTGGCTATTTATAGCTTCTGTATTTACCACACTAAGAACATTAAGATGCACTCATGGTCTCCACACCATGCATAACTTTTCTTTTTATACTCCATTTTCATGCTTTCACCCTCAATGTTTTAGCGTAATTTGATGGCATCTCCATTGTACCATTATATTCCATAGGATTTCGTACAATAGGCCATCATCTTTGTCTATTTTTTTGGTAAGAGGACAGCAAACTGCATGTTTCATCACACTTGCATGCACCCCATTATATATAGCGCCTATTGGGTGAAGTAGAGGGTGTGTGTGAGTGTGTGGCGAGTTGAAGATAAACGAACACGACAAGTTTACAATTTTAATGCGTATCATGAATCAGGGATTGACGTTTTAAGTGATGCAGAGTAGGATGATTTGATGGCGAAGAAGGCAATGAAACGATGCTACAAGTATCGATCCAGTTTTGTAAAACCTACACCTTCTTAAAAAACCAGATGGGCTTCATCTTACAACCATACCACAAAAAGCTGGGTTTCTGTCTAAACTTTCTCACATTTAACTTTTTTTTGGTTGCTGGCAGAACAGTTAGATAACTTAGAAAGTCTATCGTACCACCATACACTAACCATCATCATCATCATCCTATTTGGTCGTTAAAACAAAAGAATTCTCAAAAGTAAAAAAAATCACTGGCGCTTATGAAAGCAGAGATTTAGAATTTGAAGACAGAGTTCCACTAAATATATATACTAATCGTAAGTATGTACATTTCATTGTATAGGAACGTGAAATGAAAAGGGTAAAACTTTGGTTTATTATTGTTACCAAATATCTGTGGTTTCTTTTTCCTCCTCTCCTCATCGTCTCCACTAAAAAAAGAAACAACTCGCATGGGTAATATAAACGGAAAAGTTCACTTTTATTTTAAGAGAGTAGATCAGCCGGCCAATCCACTTTTTTTTGGAAGTGAAGGAGTGGAGAAAGCTAGTCAAATGTGTGCGGCATGGTTAAAATACTAAAAAACCAAAATCGCAATTCTCAAGGGTCATCAAAGTAGAATATTAGGGGCTTTCAAACAGCCAACTAACACAACAGAGCAGCACTAATAGTGCAGCTTCAAACTTTCAAAAAGATTATGGGCAAACAACGTGGGGGAAAAAGAACACATTCGTAAGCAAGCAGCACAACACAAGAAAGTATGCGTATGTGCACTCTATATAAGGTCTATTGAAAAACCTGGATGGAAGGAAGTGAATGACCCAACTCATAATGCTTTTGCTCGTGTTGGATTCTTCTTATATGTGATGCAATTTTATTAGTTCACTTCAATATATACACAAGAATATAAGATAACCTTGGGCAAAGCAATGTATAGTTTCGTCGTTTTCGTAACAGATACTTTGCCCGTAGCGTAGCATATAGTAGTGGGCATTATGTATTACTTTCTGTACGCATACTTCGTCTTGTGGCTTTTATTTCTGGGGAATATAATGGGCAAGCAGTAATGGGGCTCTGGTTGAACCTCCTGAGTCTTCCAGCGCTTTGAAGCTGGTTTGTTGAACCCTTTTGCGAATGTAAAGAGCGTATCCTTAAACTTGGGATTTGAGTGCCTTATGCTCAAAGTCCCACTTCAACTTTATTTTTATTGCAGCGCGGATATATTTTCGGGTCAAACCATATATTTATGGAATAATGACGAAAAATGCGTGTATTTAAGAATTTACCCATGTGTGGGGCTTACATTACCCCAGTTCTTCAAACGCACACTCCATCGTTGGTGAACTTTTCCCCTTTCACTAATTTTTAAAAAAAATTATTTAAACTATTATAAGAGTATCAGTCGTTTAGTATCAATTGGTTTGTTAGGTAAATTGGTTACCAAAAGTACTATGCTGTCAACTGTAAAAAAAATATGATTCACATTTGTACATTTCAATTTTTTAAGAATAACATTTTTCATAATTTTTTTATATTTTTGCTCGACAGTTTTAGCTTGTGACAACCCTATTCCATCGTCGAGTAGAAAAGAATAACGGGGAAAGTTGATGATTACAATATTTGAGATGAGATAGATTGTAAAAAGCCAAAAAGGAGGGAAATGTATGCAATCTATCATTGTCGTAAAAGGGGTCGTCGCAAATTGTTGCTGATGTACTATATATATATGCGATGTAAATACATATGTGTATATAAGTTCCATATGCTTTTGTGTACGAGGATAATACTCGGTCAGAATTATGACTGCTGTTGAAAGTAAGGGAAAGCTGCTGCCAACGCACACATTTGAAATGTGGTTTTTGCTTTCATAGTAGTAGTTTTTTAAGTAAATAGCAATATGTTGGACGTTGGGGTAGCATCAGCTCTCTGAAATATTAAGTAATACGTATTTTTTAGTCCAATTTGAAGCGTTATGGGCTTATCATCTCTCAATCTATTAACAACTAAATGGTTTTTTGTTAAACAGATTACACAAGCTCTTGAAACATTTTGCTTGCTGGAAAATTTGGAAACTTGATTTGCAATTAGAAATTCAAAAAAATTGGGTTAATGATAAAGATACATTACTCGTTTGCTTTACAGCAACTATAAATACATGTAATAAGTATTTAAGGGAAAATAGACAAATAATAAGTGGGTATACATATATATATTATATCACAAAGCGCAGAAAAATCTGTCGCTTTATTTTTGTGGTAAAGCGCATATTATGTATATAGGTTTATGTGCCCGTCTGAATCCATGATAGATGATGGATGGTTGCAGTCTGAGAGCCATATTATCCTGTTCTTAATTTACTTATGCTAGACTCGGCATGCAGGCTCTGATGTTGACATGTGAATATGGGGAACTGGGAGGCGGCATAAAGAATTAAGTGAGTGAGATAAGTGCTTATGCATACAAAGTGGAGTCTTAAGATTAACTCTGACAAAAAAGAATGAGAAGACAGAAGTTACTAATCGGAAAGTTCGCTTCTGTTCCCGCATCATCATATACTTCATAAGATATAGAGGCACTGTTGCCCGACCAGGTCTCATGATGATGAAACCGTGCTGTTGTCCTACGTCTCAAGTCACCCGTTCCATTACAGCACAAAGAGAATGGGGAAAGAAAAACCAACTTTTTGGAATACACACACTTTTATAACTCTAATTGTGTACATTCTCCTCCCATCTCAATATAACCCTTCCAATATTCATCCTCAACGTACGTACCCAAAAACCGTATGAGTGAAAAAAAAAGAATGAATTAAGTCATATGGAAGAGCACTGATTTTCTTCGAGTCACAGAGTAAACACTACATATAGCATCCATCCATCCATTGTTACATTTTTAGCATGTGGGGAGTTTTCTGTTTTTCCTCGTCTTATGTCAGTTCCTGTATAATGTATATATTACATAAATATGAAAAAAGAGATATATTATACGCATGCATGCTTACATAACGTATACTATTCAAAGGAAATGATATGTTGACGGAGTGGAAGCAGTGCCCAACCTCCCATCTCTAAATATTTGCTCAAACACTTCTCGTAATCGCTGAGTGTCGACCGGAATACTAATCCGGAAGTGCGAGACTCATACAATCTGATCCTTTTGTGCTATACTTCATAGAAAGAAGGGCGAGTACCAGTACCACATTACGCAAGAAGTCTCTGAGGAGCTTTCCTTTTACTGGGCTGAAAAACTTTGCACAAAAATCTTAGAAAAAAATAAGACCTATATCATGATTCTGAAAAATAGCTTTCTTTTCTGGCTGTAATTTTCTCGAGCTTCTTTTTCCCTTCATGCATCCTCCTTTTTTTTGTATGTATTGAGATCACCAACAGCAAATAGAAAGAAAAAATACCAACGCCTGAATGAAGGGTAAAATGTGAGAAGATCTTGGGAATGCATACTACTTACATGTGTGTGTGGGTAAATACTAAAAAGCTCCTAGTGACTGACTGCTTCCTTTACACTTACAAAATCTAGCTATTGCACTGGCCGAATATTCAATGTGTTGAGTAAGCAGAAAATGTGATATATATACGGGAATGCAAAAAATATAGGTTACACAATAAGGCAAAGCACAGTCTTGCATATAAAGTATTTCATGGTTCATAACAACAGTATCGAAGAGTTTCTCTGAAGTTTGACTTTTACGTTATTGTTAGCCACACTTTCCCTTACCATTGTTTTCCTATTCTTGAGTCGTAGATTCTATTGTCATTGGTTCAATCATGCATTTCATCCGCCAACACATATATTAAGTAACGAAGAAATAAATGTAACTTAACTTTCCTTTACCCTTTCGATTTAGCTACACTGCATTGAACTGGAATCAGAAAATTTTGATGCAGAAAAACGTGTTTCATTAAAAACCTATTTGACTACGAACGCAAAAGTAGTAATTCTTGGTCACCTCTATTGAATTGTACAGTCAAATGCTTGCTTTTAGGTTTTATGCTTTGGAATTTTGAGCAAGTTGCTTAATGAAGTCCTTTGTGTTGACTCGTAATTAAAGCGTTTGTAAAAGTTGGGCTTTTCAATTTAATTCCTACATATATAGTAGTGCTTTTACATACTTCACTTCACAGGCTTTCGTATTGTATTGATGTAAAATTTTCTAGAAATGTTGCCCATTTTATTGAACTTAATTTATTGAAATTAACGTGTTGTTTGATTTAAGGCTAATGCTGCGTTGATGTATGACGCGATATCAGTACTCGGAGAAGCATTTTCCAAAATGTATAAGAAGAAACTGGACTTTTTGCAAACTGGAACAAATGGATTTCGTCCTAATGGAACGAGAGATGTACATTGTGCCACTGGAGGAGACTTCACTGGCTCACCACCTCCGTTTGAGAACGGAGAAAAAATTGCAAAGTTCATCAGAAAAGTAAGTTAATAGAAAAACTTGCTCTTACAAACAATTTCCACCAACCAAAACTAAAACCAACAAACAGCCCTATATTTATTACTTGTCAAGGAATAGCTAAAGTTCACATTCATTACTACTTGTCCGATCATTTGAAGTGGTTTCGGAAGTTGAAAAACATGTCCAAATTACTTTAATGTGACGTTGGCATTAGAACAAAGGTGACATGTACTAAAAGTATTGTAAAGAAATCCAAATAGGATAACTTGTGTAACCCCAACCCAATTCTTTGTTGACATTTTACAACAACATTCATGCGTATTTCCTATGGGATGGATACAACGTCCTAAAACTTACGCTCTTTGTCTTACTCACACAATAGAAGAATATAAATCAGTACACAATGTGATCAACGGAACCGTTTCATGGACTTTCAAAAATTTCATTGGATTACTTGCCAAAAGTCTCAATTTTGTAATTATGTCCTTGCCACCATTAAAAAGGGTGCGCTATCATCGCTACCCTGTTCAAACGCACACTTTTTATAATGTTTAAATCCTTCCTTATCTTTCATTTCCATTTCATTGATCTTTTGCTTTGGAAATTACTGTCTACTTCCGATATACTTCCAGTTACTAGTTACCCACCGCTTCCACTTGTCCTTGATTTCATACAAAACGTGTGAAATATACATGATGGGGTCATTATAGATTACATCCTTCCCCCACCACACCACATTGCTTACCAATAGATACTGCTTCCTCTGGCCATGTACGGGATGAAAACTAAATTTCACTTTACTTCAAACTTTCATTTGCAATGCAATGGTACATGCAATTATATAGCTTACTAGTTATAGCGTATCTATATATACACACAAACATTTTCCATATAATCTGATCCAAATGCAGTTGGCTTCTGTACCGTGTAAATCTAGCCGCTGGTCACATTATCATTTATCATTCAGGTTGTGGGAGGATGTCCGGGAAAGCAACGTGAAATAATCTAGTTGTGAAAATTAAAAATTTCCATCTCGACCTGGTAAAACATTGGTCCGAAACCCACATTTATATTTTTGCTCTCAAGTTTGTTTATTTCATGTGAAATGGGGTATTTCCAACCTTAAGCTATATGATTTTTGGAAGCTCGTGTAAAAACATGAATACATTTCCAACAGTATTTCAAGCGTACTATACATTGCATATAAACTAGCATATATATACTATGATCATATTCTCATACTGCACAATTTAGGTCTGATTGAGATCCTTTTGTAAACATCTACGTGATAAGTATTGATAAATGGGAATTGTATTTTATTGGGTTTCTTGAATTTGACTCGTCTTTCCAAGGTTAAATGAAAGTCATGCGGTGAGTATGTTAGTGCTCATTAAGTTCTTTGAGTTTGTATTCCCCCAGCATATTAGGACTGCACTCACACACTGCCTTCTCCGAAACGCAATTATGCTCGATTTGATCTTAGCCACGATAAAAAATGCCGTACCCTAACGGAATGAAAGATCATTCCAAATTTATTGTGACCCTTTGCTTTTAATGCCTTCCATTTCCTTCATTCTTAATTTACTTCTTTTACTTAAAGGGAACCGTAGTGTATAAGTAAACACGACAGCGGTCTCTTAAAAGGATCGCTTAAACACAGCTGTCGGTGAAACCCATTAACGAGCGGGTATCTCTATTTATTAGCCCTCCAGACCTCGTATGTCTTAAGTTGTGAACGGAAGAACAATCAAAGGAACCCAAAGGAAAATCAGTCTAACTAATAACTTTCAAGAAACTAGTTCACCTATGTCAATCATTCAGAATGCCGAATGGGGGCAATTGACTTTTATTTTTTTGGGATTCACAATTTAAGTTATTCTGAAAGGTACGCTGAACGTTAGGCAAATAAGAGACTTTGTCAATAATACATACGAACACTTTAAAAGTATATATGCCATCATTGATAATACAATTGAATATTGTGCAATGCGAGAGCTCAATAACCCCCACGTGTAGTCCTTTTCAGAATTGGTGAGATTGAGATCTTGTTTCGCTGCTACAAAATGATTTCCCAAACCATCTACATCAGCACCAATGGATGCAAATGTGTTTCCTTGCATCTGGCGTCTACAAAGAAATAATGCAGTTTTATTGGAGTTGAGGTGTGTAAGCATGTATCGGTTTCAAAATGGGAATGAAAGTTATAACCTTTTTAGTTTGTAACTAATAAAACATATCGGTATCGGATTCTTTTCTTTTTTATCTAACAAAAATCTTATAAAACTTCATACGATAGAAATATGTGCTTTTTACTACCATCCATTTTTGCATTAGGAGGGACAGACGTGAGAACGTTATAGAGTAAACACACTACCGCTCTATACTCTGTTTCAATTAAATAAATAATACATGAAGCGTAGACTGAATACGCTTTGTTGGCTGACGTAATTGAGGCATTAGTTAACACTGTGGTTTCATTTCGTATACAAAACAAAGCCTTTGATGCTATGTGCAAAATTCTTTAAATTAAGCTCGTATTTTCTACGAGTTCCATCCAACCGATATGCTAACAATAGTATTGGAGTATTACGTATTGGGTTCCCAACCAGATTCTGCGAAAGAGTACCAATAAAATGGAATTTCCTCTGATTTCGGGTTTATTTTAAAGCATAACATTTAATCGATGGAGCACCTTCAAGGAGTACTTTACATCTACGACTTTCATAAATAGGATTACCTGCTTTGGCATGGTTTATAATGATATCTCTTCATATGGTATTCCAAAGATGTTTTACATCATCTGCATATTATATTATGTTACATACATATTACTGTACAAAGGAATCTCTAGAATCTAATGAGAACTAAGGATTACAACTTTGCAGCGTTCACAAAGAAAGGTTTATAAAATGAAATACAGGATACATTAAGTGCATAAAGCAAGTTTCCAAATCGCTGTTCATTATTTTGGTCCCTGCTGCACCGAGACAGATTAGATCCGTTCCAAGCTAGTATTCTCTAGCGAAAATTCTTCAAAAATAGCTGGTAGGAATTTGGGTGAAAGGAAGAGAGGCACTCGTGTTTACGTCAAACTGGTTCATACTATTTGTTTCGTATGCATATATTTATGTATATACATTATGGCATATTGGGGTAATAGTAAGAACTATGGGAATTTCGTTTGCGTTGTTCACATTCTTCCAACCGAACCATGTCTTTTGAAAGAATATGCCGGGCATAGTATTGAATTTTAACAGTTAGTGTGACTGTGATGTGATTGCATAAAGTCTCACAAATATTATGAAGGTAAAACGCAAACAATTTTGTTATCATTTTATCCGATACTATCTATAGGTGGTTGAGCTGGTTAAGCAGATAATCTTAAAATGTTAACGTTAAAGTAGATGTAATGTGTTACACCTTTCTTGATTACCAATACTGATGTTGTAATTTCCCATATCTGCATATACGGACACACTCAGCCAAAACCGGTTCCCATCTAGGAGTGATACGAAAATAATAAATATTAAGATTAATTTAATTTCGACTCAAATAACTTACAGTCATACGGATTTCTAGGTATGGTCTACTTAAGTTTTGCGGTTTTGTTCTTCACTGTTTCGGCAACATCCAATTCATGCAATGTTGCGTCAACGTGTTGTATACACTCTTGCTATATCTATTTTAGTTGCTTTTTGAGTTTTTGTGAGTTTAATTTACATAATGGTTTGTATCCCTGAGTACACCAATCATCTGCCACTATTATCTGAAGTTTATACTTCGTTAGTATTATTCATGAAGTATATATGCTCATAAAAGATTCAATTAATAAATGAGTCGCGAAAAAAACTTGAAAGTTTTGCCACACTAATCAATTGAGTTTTAAATAACAAAATAACATTCAGAGCAGTTCAAATAAGTGACAAAAACCCTTTTTATACTACTTTTCTATATTATTAGCAGTTCTTTAACCATTTACCCCTACTTCATATATTAATACCATAAGCTCTTGTGGGACCTCGTGCTTGCTTGATTTAAGTTTTAGAATAAAAATATGACAAAAATTAACTGTTCCCAAAAAGGAGGACGGTAGTGAGACACATTTAGTTGGTATGAGTTTGTGGCTCCCCATACTTCATATTTTTTTCACCAAGAATTAGTTTTTCTGCTCGAGTGTCATAATGAAAAATATGAGCTAATTTACAGAATGGTTCTAAAAGTAGCTTGAGCACAAGTTTGAGGTGCCATTTGTTCATTTTACAATAATGTAACTTTTGATAGTCTCACTTTCTTCATTTTTCGTCTCCTCTCTGCTCACTTCATGAGTAGGAATGCCACTAATATGTCAAAATGAGAGAGAGTAGAAAAACTGGTGATTTCACATCGCTTATTTCTCGCCTTTCTCTCCTCCAGCTTGGTGTTGCCTGAAGCAGGAGACTGTGAGAGAGTGGAAAATGGTAAAGAGTACTTGTGGCAGATAGAAAGTAGGTGGTTGAAAAAGTTGATGGTGGTGGTAAGCACACCCGTTCCTTTGACTGAATGAAAGGATTCATCATCTGCCGAAAACTAAGACTACAGAGCTGTAGAGATGTTTGGAAGAGGAAGTTAATCATGTTGGGATGCAAGCAATTACTACAAATATTGATCGACTGGATAGAGAATCCCTATCCGTGAAAAATGCTGAGGAAAAAATTGCCGCTTCACTTTTTCTATCTTGGGATTGAGACAGGGAAAATGGGTTATATTTAGAGACGATTCCAACTACACCAACTTTGTTTATGCATGTATGTTTGTGGTGAAAGTATAGTGAAAGCATGTATAAATAAGAAAAAAGGTTGGACTATTTAATATATACATATAAATACTTATATCCCATCGCTTATCAGGCCTTGTTTTTCTATAGCCTCTTATCTACTTATCTCTATATATTTTCGTACCTTTTCACCTTTCTTGAGTTCTAAAATATCGGGTTTGGTGTTGCTTGGCAGGGTTTATGTCGTAGTCGTATGAGCATCAAACTCATTTTCATTTTTCCTCTATATTTTTGTTTTTCTCTAGTGTGAATAAACTGTCTCTAGTGTCATCCGAGCACTTCTATCTGTATAGAGGCAAATTTATTTATGTATCTAGATATTTGTGTGTATAAATGTACTACATCAAACTGTAAAGAGAATGGTGTCTTTCTTTAATACCAAACGTGTAAAAATAGTTCCTGACAAGATTAGGAAGTGTGTATGTATAAAAATGTGTGTCTGCTGTGTATAAATATAAACTACAATTGCTGCCAATGCCATATGATGCTAAAAATATATTTATTATCTAAAAACCTGTATCGTTGATTGAGTGACTATCTTCGTGTCCTTGTTGGCTTGAATTAAGCTTTACAAAGCCATAGTTTAATACTTTAATCACTCTAACAAAAAGTCTATCAAACTTTTTGGCAATTGGGACTGAAACTACAGTATGCAGCATGGTATATCTTGTCTATACTCTTCTATATCAGGCATTTTGAATGAGTTAATTTCATCATTGTTAAAAGTGTTACATTAGACATGCATGAAATGTTCAGTATTTACGATAATTTTCGTACTAACGATGATGAGTTTACTTAAAGTCTCAGTTCCACTGCCTAAAATATACGCCTCACAAAGACATGAAAAGATTGCCCCATTTCTTCAGGCAGTTGTTAATTATATTTTTCTTTCTCATGAAATAACTTCATTACTCGATATGGACTCTGTCATGTCTAATGTCCTAGCGTTCTTTCTTAAACGATTTTCATTAGATAAATGATTTCCACCCAAATTTCTCACACTTCAAAACCTTTGCCAAGTTTTATCAATGTAGTTATTATCTGGCAATGGTTGCTTAATCGTTAGTTATTTTAGTAGATACACACTAAGGTCATTTCTTGACACTTATTATGCTTATGAAATCGGGACATATATAGGAAAGAATATATATATAAGAATAAAATACAGTAGTAATAACCAGGAAGTATTCCCGAGTTTTTTTACACCAAAGCCAAGAGTGAAAGCAGATCAATTTTGTTTTTAGGCGTACTGCTGGCACCAGTGGGTCTGCACCCACTCAGGGCATAGACAGAATATAGATGACTGGAAATTCTATCAAGCTAATAATGATAATAGGATAGAAATGCCATTGTTTTGAGATAGTTTAGTTGATTCGTGAAGAAGAAAAAAGGCAACAACGCGTAAAATTGTTTCATTTTGGGATTAAGTATAGCACCATAGATGAAAAAGTAGGCAACGAACGAACGGGTAACATTATAATAACCCGCCTGTAGACATGGGCTGGGAACGGGAAAGCATGTCTTCCTTTCTCTTCTTATTAGTTATGATCCAGCACGGTCAAGAGACAAGTTATGTAATTAAATTCATGTGATTTTATGCTTGTCATGTCTAAAAATAAGGAAATTGTTTCTTGTTTTTATTACTTTCATTCCAACAAAAATAATAGGAGAGTAATGTATGGGTATGGTGGCTTGACTCTCATATAAATATAGTTTGATGTACGGAGAACACATGTGTTTTAAAGATCAAAATGCTTTCCAATTTAATATTTTCGGTGAGCTGAGCACACACACACTCACACAGTAGTAAGCATGTAGTGTAGTACTCACACATACTCAACATACTCTGGAAAAAATTTAGCTTCTACACCACCCTATATCCTACTTTGTGTGTTTGTTCGTCGTGGTTTTCATGTTTTTCCACCATTTTCCTCCAGCTACTTTTTCCTCTTGAACTTATTTTTATGCTATATCATGATCCCTCGAGACTTTATCCAAAATAAAGCCATCCAACTTTTTTAGTATGTATCACCAGCGTTGGCTTTTATGTTGAAAATGTTGATGCTTTAATTACATTTCGCTCATGCTACTATAGGGAATAACAAAGATTAAAAGTATTTTACTTGCTGGTTTTAGTTGGGATAAGAGGGAATAAAATAAAAAGAAAGAGAAAGAACGAAAGGAAATGTGAAAGCTTCCCCCCACACACACACATTCATATATACAGATACACAAAGTGAAGGAGCTTTGTATAAGGAGAGAGAAAGAGAGCCACACATTCTCTCACATGTGGAAAGTGAAATACACTAGAGAGCTCGTTTCAGTCGGATGGAAACAATATACCTACGTATCTCCAATGATGATCGTAACATTTAATTAGAAAAAACGGGAAACAAATCTCAGCTCACACTCACATTCACTAAGTTTACGACCCTGGGTGAGCAAAAAAAGGCTAATTATTTTCCCAAAAGTCCTTGCACTCTAATGCTGAAGACATGTGCAAGGTAATGATGCAGATATAAAAGGACGAGGAAATACTCATGGATGCATGCATGTACATGTTGTTTATATAAAATACAAAATGTTTGTGTGAGCAGTCGTAGAAAAGGAAAAATACAAAGGGGAAAAAGAAATGCAAAAGAAAAAAAGAATTAGGAGAAAAGAAATGAAAAGCAACTTATATGTTGTGTCATACGTAGTGCTCTGCTCCATTTTTTAAAAAACAAACTGCATCGTTGTGGTATGGTGGTCGTACACAGCCCATTTTAAATTGGAGAGGACTGTAAAAAGTCGTTTGAGGTTGGGTTTAAGTATATAAAATATATAAGCATTTGGAAAACTCCATTTGTGCATAATACGTTCACACAGTTCAGATAAGCACTTACTTATACAGTATAATTTTTCTATTTTCCTTTTGAGAGTTAAATTTTTGTGCTTTCTATCCCAAATACTATTTCATCTTCAACTCCATTTTCCATGTACATATAGCATACGGCATTGCGGCGTTAGCTTAACAGTCGTTTGTAGACAGTTGTAGGTGCTAAAGCCAAACCTGAAGGGACAGGCTGGCATATTGTTGTGATGTATTGCTTCAAGCTTGAGCTTTTTTCAAAAGAAAAGAAGATTGCATTGTGTCATGTTTCTTACCATTTGTAGCATTTATAAAGCTATTTTCTCTATCTTCATTGCTTTCACACTTGTGGCTTGAGTCCTGTTGCATGGAATTGTTTTTTTTCCTTCAACTACTACTCTGAAAGTCTGAAGTAACAGAAGTCACAGACTCGCCACGCTACCATCCCTTGATAAAGGAGTGGTGGCTTGGCGTGGCGTAGCGTGTTAGATAGTGGTGTTCCCAATGATCACATAAAATATATTTCTTGCGTGGCAGTTAGTATTTGTTAGCAATGGCAATACATTTTCTCCTGTTATTAATATTGCTTACGCTATCACTAATATGACTAATATACAGAAATACCCCCTCGCTAGAAAAACAAGATGAAATGTGCTACTAATTGTAATTATAGGTATGTAGACGGCGGCACACAGCCTATTTGTAGCTGCAATCAGACAAAATATATAATATGGCTTTGTTGGTTTATAATATGCAACTGTGCAGTGGTATATAATAGTTTATGAAAGTGAGGAAATTGAAGAAGGAAGTACCAAAGGGAATGCCATTACCAATGCCAGTCGTTTGTTACAGAAGCAATAATTTTCTCCTTTTATTTACCGTTTCCTCACTTCCTGTTCTTTCAACACTGTAAAAACACTGTTGTCTCATCTATATTGGGCACTGGATAAAATTTACCCTTCCTTTTCATCAAATTACGATTAAATAAAACCTTGGGCAAACAACATGCATACAAATAAACAAAAATTCTCTGTTGCATACAATTCAGTCATCCTGCTAAAATAATTGACCATTTCAACAATGCATAAATGTCGACTGATGGATAGCTGTCAAAAGGTGATACAAGAATCGTATTGTTTTAGCAAACAGAATGTTTCCTTTTAGTTTACAAATTGTATTTCGTAGTTTCAATGCAGACAAGAATCTGAAAAAGACTCAAGCTAAAAGGATGGGGAGCTAAGTTGTGTGATTCCGCCCCGCCTCACAAAAAAAACTTCAAATTGTAACGTAACAAAGACACTTTTAAAAGGTTGAAGGTGCCAGACTGCAATTTACATTTATATGTTCAGTTATTATCTGCCATTTCCTCAAAAAGGCTTATCATATGAAGTGCAAATAAAACTAAATGAGCTTGGAAAGTAATAAAATCGGAAATTCGCAAGTAGTTAGCAGGTGTTTTAATTAAAAGTTTGCAACAAAATTTAGCTGCAAACTGCAAGTTGTTTCCTTTCCTTCAAGAGAACTTCATATAGAATGAACAATGAAAGAGTCAGAAAAGGGTTATAAACAACTAAACCAGTTAAAAAAGAGGTATTACATTATGAGAAAAGTAAAATGTGTTGACTTTTCTTTTCGACTCTTCACAAGTTATGCATGTCGTGCTCCTATACATATATGTGTATATAACGGCTTGAGTACTACAAATTAAACTGTGGCTATACCTACATTATATCCCGAGTTTTTCTTAAAAGGCAAAAAGTTTTATAAAACGAGGAGAAAAATGCTGAGAATTTTTGATGAATGAATGGTACTTTGTACAGTGAATCTATCAAAGTATTAAAAAAAAGTGGAAGCCGAGTGCTCCTATTCCTAGTTTTTGTGACATTTTAAGATGATTTTTCACAACTCTCATTTTCTCTCTATTCACTATTCCCAGGGACAGGATACACTTAGAGAAACGAGTAAATAATTAAATACAAAGTGAAACCATCCGGAAATGATATTAACTGTTTCATTGAAAATATAAAATAAGTGACTTTCAATGAAGAAAAGCCACCCTTGCGAAAGTTAAAACATGGAAACTTTTCGCAAATAAATTCACTATTATTAGAAAACTTTTCGTAGGGAAAATTAATGAGGAATCTTTTAACAATAATTGCTGTTGCATCCTGAACACAAAAAATGTACACTAGCTATTATATTACATAATATTTATTGCATGTACGTACATTTACTACATACAACGCCCATTATATTTGTAGCAGCAATAAAAGTAATTTCCTTTTACAGAGCTGGAAACAGCTTCGGTTTAAGCACTTTGGACAATCACATATTGGATACAAAATAAATGAGCGTTCCCTGGAAAATTGATTATCCGTTAAGCAAGCATTTATGTCGCGTAATCAAACTAATCAGCCATCAACCCAATATATATCGTGTCCCTATCTAACGCTTAACTGAATACAAAAGTAGTCATCTATAAAACTGTGGCTTGTATTTTGTAAATATAGACGTGTTAAATCTAACTTGCTTAACCAGCATTTCATCATAGTTATTTTTACATAATTATGCTATAAAGTATCCCTATATACATTTGTGTAGTTTCTCGAATGACGGGATTAGTTTAGAAACCTAGTTTTCGAAACGGTAGCAGGAATGTACACTAGCAAGCATAGCTGGAATGCTAACGGTGGGACTGTTCCCAGTTTTAGATGCACCGAGCCAATTGATGAAGGATATAAAACCAACCTAACTATTATTTTACTTGTTTTTGAGGGAAATAACGGTGAAAGTACCTTGTTTACAACGTAATAAAATAAACTCATTACTTTCTTTAGACTGGAAAATTAGATTGGACCTCCCATTTCACGATATAATACTAAACGTTGTTGATGAGTCTTACGGAAGGCAATATAGTGTGACATAAAACAATTTAATAATTTACAGGATACACATGTTCGACAAGTAATTAACACATCCGCGCATTACTTTTAATTAGAGCAAACGACATTTTCATTGTTACAACAGTTTTTGTTTGCTATATATTCTTTTTTCATACATGCACATCTAAAACTCTGTGTCCACACCTAATTTTATCTTTCTAGGTTGAGATGGAGGGGCTGACAGGAGACATCCGGTTCACAGAAGATGGGCGTCGACATAATTATACGATAGATGTGATGGAAATGACGATTCACAGCTCTAAAGTAAAAGTAAGCAAAAATTATTGGTGACATTGGAATATATTCCAAGAATTCATACATGTATGCGTATGTAGTTGTTGTATATTATGTTTGCTCCTAAAACGTGATCACGCAAAGATATCTTTTAGACGATAAATTATTTATTTGCTAAAAATATAGCATGCGTTGTAAATTTCCTGCACGTGCTCTCTCGTTTTTTTCCTTCTAATAAAGCAGTCATGCAATAGTAATTATGATTAGGAAAATTTTTAGGTTGCAATTAAAGCATATTGCTATGCTGGAGGTAACACGATATACAGGCAATTTGTTTCGTGACGACGCAAAACTTTACCATTACTGTTGCTTTCATTCAAATTCACTCACCAAATTTTTATGTCTTTACCGTTGAATCAGGTCTGTAATAAGCTGACTTAATAGACGACAGCAGCAGCGCCACGTGAATATTACAAATAAGATGTTGATTATGCGTCTTGAGAATGTGGAATGGGCTTCTATATCATATGGGTCGTCACAAGAAAGTAAAAATGACTGCCTCTGTGATCTTTAGTGCATAGGCCATAACTTACTTTTATTTCATCACAGCGTAGTTATTGCAAAAAATCATGGAGTGCGCCTACCTACTCGCATAAAATATATTTGGTAGATAGTAGATATTATGTGCTATAGGATGTCTATATTTTGTGTATATTTTGCAACATAAATCGTGAAGTGAAGAAAGAATGTTGAATGTCGGAAATTAGTAAGTTATTTTTTATGATTTTTGCTGTGTGGACTATCTTGTATGGAATATGAGAGCAGTCATAACTTTACATTATTATCATCGCCACTCTCCAGCCCACACACACACGGTAGTAGTGAAGCAATAGTGGCAGCCGCCGTAAAGCTTAGCTCTGGTCTCTGGCTGAGTGAAAGTAGGTCATCCAGATTCATAAATATGTGGAGAGGCGGACGCACAGAAACCTTTGCTGGCTCTCTCTCTTGATTCTTCATCACATGGAAAAAGTGAAACTTTCTCTCGTTTTTTGGTCCCATTTTTCCACCGCATAAGCTTCTCATTCCCCCAAAACTACTAGTACTTTCTTTTACTTACCTAAAATTCGGATAGCCTCTAAGTTGCCTCTCCGAGTTTTGGGCAGATAGACTTTTTTCACTAAATATCATACTATGACATGTAAGGATAATGCATGAGTGCGTAAAACTGCCGTATTTCATAACAACTGACATTACTAGCTAACATCTGCCAACATGCATGAACAAGCAAAAGGTTCATGGGTAAATGCTACATATTATTGAGTTCAATAATAACTGATTTGTAAGTCACTGACCATTTTCACTGATATGTAAAGAGCGTTATTGGTTGTTTGAGTGTGCACTTTCTCCTATTTATAGAATGCTTGAATTATTATTGTTACAGCAAAATACTTAATAGAAATTGAAACTAGATACAATAATGGTGTTATCAAAAACGTAGCAATAATAATAATAATTATTATTAGTAACAGTTCTTGGAAATTTGTTAACATTTTAAGCTTTCGATTCATTTTCGCTTAGCCTTTTTTATTATTATGCAACTTTCACTTTCATGGGAGTCTGAATGGATAAGCTACTTTTAAATTCAATAAAACGCAAGCTTAACTTTTTGAGTAGGAAATGTTGAGTTAATATAGTGTATTTTTAGTAAACCATAATTTAATATTTTACATGTTGCTCAACTTGTATTTGACAGATTGGAGAGTGGAGTGATGCAAGAGGATTTACTGCAATTCCAGCAAAGTACATTCGACCTCCTACATTTTCCCGCATCCAAAAAAATCGGACATACATCGTCACTACAATTTTAGTAAGTTGTCACAATGTTCCTACATTTTTGTTAGGTTGCCGGATGATAATGATTACCTCATTTACATTGTTTCATTTCCACTCGCAGGAGGAGCCTTACATTATGTACAAACAACCTGAAAATGGGGAAATTCTCACAGGAAACGACAAGTTCATTGGCTTCTGCAAAGATTTGGCTGATAGAATAGCAGAGAAGCTGGGCATACAATGTAAGTTTTGAAGAAATTATCCACATTATTCCATAAACATAAATTTGTAAGCGTTTTTAAGCACATCGAAAATTATGCATGAAGCTCTAGCAAGCTTTGTTGATGGCGTAACTAAAAATAATTTTTTAATATCTGAGCATAGCACTTACCACAAGTGAGTTTAATAATGTGCATGGATTTTATTAGAAACCATATGCACCCCCAAACTTCCTGTCCCACTAAAGTACTTTATTGTACAAAATGTTGAAAAATCCCGATTTCATATTTCATGGGAGGATACTCTATGTATGTATGTGTTGATGCACACTACAAGTTAAAATCGCTGACATAAATTACAGATGAAATTCGGTTGGTGAAAGATCACAAGTACGGGAATGAGGATAAATACGGAGAGTGGGATGGAATGGTCGGCGAACTTGTCCGTCGGGTGAGTGATGATAAAATACTATATAATATATGTTTATGTTATGCATTCCATTTCCTGTTTGCAACATTATGCAATATGTGTGTAGTACATAAAAATGTAATTAAAATGTAATGACATAAAAGCAATACCACTCTTCACATTATTGGAATCACTTTGAATGTTTTAGGAAGCGGATATTGCAATTTCTGCTCTTACCATTAGTTCAGAACGTGAACGTGTGATAGAGTTTTCCAAGCCGTTTATGTCCTTGGGAATTAGCATAATGGTGTATAAACCAAAGAAACACAGTCCAGGAGTCCTTAGCTTTATGAGCCCCTTGTCAAATGAAATATGGTTGTGTGTGTTCTTTGCGTACATTGGGGTAAGTTAAGACAAGCCTTGATTTTTTTTACTTGATAAAACTCTTGCTGTTACTCAAATTCCGATAAGTATGTATATGTATTAGTACATAAAAATGCTTTTTCTGAATATCTACAATCTATAAACAACTTTTAAATTATGCTTGTTGTGTGAAATTCTACATTTCAGGTGAGCATCGTCCTGTTTCTAGTGTCGAGGTTCAATCCTAATGAATGGAAAGTGGAGACAAATGGACTTGTCAATCACGTCTCTGTTTCGAATGACCCGATGTGGTTCTCGCTTGCTGCATTGGTTCAACAAGGAAGTGATATTTCCCCAAGGTAATGAATGACCACTTTTACTAAGATATGACCCGAATGTCCCAATTCCAATATAACTTGAACATTCCTAGTAGGAATTTCATACTACCAATACTTGAGTGCTCCTTTTAACCATGTTTTAAACACATATCAACGCTTAAAGGATTTTGTGATTAGATAGGTTTTGTAGTGAAATTGAGATTGAAATTCATTTAAGAAATGGATAGAAAAAATGGTATCGAACCTGTATCTGTTAAAAGTTCAACTATAGTATTCCCCTCAAAGTTCCTCAAACACTCCAATTACTTAAAAATCAGTTTCTTTGGCTTGGTTTCATGATGTTTTTCTAAAGTTAGGATTGCATTACATGACTAATTGAATGGAGCTGTATTGGCCAATATGTAATCCAAATAAATCATTTAAAGTTCTCCAGGAATAAATTATAAACTGAGTTTTTTTCTCAGTTTAATAGCACAAAAAAGACTTGGTTTTTAAATGAGAGGTGAAAGAGGATGTTTTCGACTTTTCAATAATGATTGACATTTTCAACATTACAGGTTTTATGACATTCCTTCTTAAGAAATAAATGCAGTATTCTGTTAGCATGCCTTGAGAAATCCTTATTACTTTAAGTCAAGAAAAATATGACCTCAGAAGATGGAGGAACAAATAGAGCATGAAACTTTAGTAGCAAGTTAATTTTGTTATTCCTACCTGGTTTCTCTTTTAAGAGCAGCTAGTGCATTAGACTAAATTTACCCATTTCTCTTACTCCTTTTTAAGCTTGAACTTTCACAAGTTTCTCATCCTTTTCTGGTAAATAAACAATGATAACATGAGAGTTTATCCAGATGTAGTAAGAATATATCTGTGTTAAAATTTCATACTTTTCTGAAATTCTGGTGAGCCTCTGGCTTTTACAGTTACCAAACACAAACTACCCATTTTCATATTACTCTTCATTTTCCAATGTGTAAACAGGGAAAGCTTATTCTCTCCTTTTGACACACATGCTCAGCAAAATAAAATCACAATACTTCATTTCAAGTTTCTCAGGTTTGTTGGGTTGCGAAACCCCTTGTGGCTCATATTGCATGTTCCTTGACCTCTTTTGAAGACACCATTTGGGAAACTGAGAGTACGTCCACCAACGTCAGTCAGTTGCTGATAGAAAAAATAAAGTTTTCATAAGAAGTGAAGCCATCTTCGAGTTTTCTAAATAAAAAAAACGAACAAAATAAATGCTTGTAGCACTTGAATGGATTGGAATTTGAAGCTCCTTGAAATGCAAGGCAAACCGGTAGTGCGGTCATACATATATAGGTGTTTCCTTTCCCCCGGTGTGTTTTACTTACTCAAACCTAACCGATTCATCTTCATTGGCTAAGCCAAAATCGTTCTCCTTTTTATATCTCCTCCGTTCATGAAACCCTTATTTACAACGAATCTATTTACCCATTTCAGACGGCCATATATATATATATATATATAAGAAACTACATAAGTACATATATTTGCCTGTTGCAGGTCGACAGCTGGAAGGATCGTTGCCAGTGTCTGGTGGTTTTTTATTCTTATACTGATATCATCGTATACAGCAAATTTTGCTGCAGTACGAACCGTCAATCGTATGGTCACGCCTATCAACTCAGCAGAAGATTTGGCTGCTCAGACTGAGGTGGAATATGGTACCTTGGATCGTGGATCCACGTGGAACTTTTTTAGGGTAAGAGAAAATACTTACGTACATCCCCTAACATAAGTATAACATTTGGTAAAATTCAGACTCCAACTCAAAAAGTATTTTGCTATTATAAGAGAATCATTTGTATCCTTTCTCATTTACTTTGCTTTACTTTACTTCTCGCCAGTGTTGACTTTGAAAAATTGATGAGAAATTTTCTCTCATAAAGAGTTATGGGAATGAGAGTAGAATATCTGAAAGGAAAGTGGATAACGGATAAAACCTACACGGACGAAAAGAAAATGAAAGACTGAGAAATGTGTAGTCAAAGTGCGCCCGTCCAGTGGATAGTGGAAATTTCCACCCCGGATGAAACGGAAATTTCCACCAAAATTAGGGTGGATAAAATGAACGGAATGGACGAATCGGATAAAATTTCAAAAATCAGCTATTTAAGCGTATAAACCATGTAAAATATAATAGAAAGCATTCTATCATCAAAAGCATGAAGTTTTGTCACTAAAACTGTATTGTTTAGGGTCTAAATTCTACTTTCTATATCAAACAATCAACCCTATGTGATGGGTTGCGTACATTTATCTTCACTCATGAACCAACGCATGAACCATAATAATAATATATTATGGTACACGTTATTCAATTTCTTTTAAGAAATAGTTAAATTGAATGTAGTATAACTTTTCAATTCGATTACATCTCGTTCTAATTCAGTGTAAGGTTAGTTATTAACTCTTCAGCTGTACAAACCCGTCTCATGATTTACATTAGTAGCTAATGGGGAATTCAAATTTGGCTCCTCTGGCACGTGATACTGTCCATTTCGTCCGTTTTAACCACTTTTTTCCGTTTCGTCCATTTCGTACTGTCCACCCAAAAAGGGATGGAAAATGGACAAAGGGCGCACTTTGTGTGTAGTGTGTGTGTGTGTGTCGGAGTGCGTTATATTTTTTGCACAACAAAAAATTTCAGCAACTAGCACGTGTTTCAATGTTTATCAAATCCTGAAACTTGAGTTTAGCTTACTATATTTTCTTTATACCTTTTCAGCGTTCTCAGATGCAGGTTTACTCAAAAATGTGGGATTTCATGAATGCCAGACCTCACGTTTTCGTCCGGACGTATGATGAAGGAATCCGGAGAGTGAGGGAAAAGAAAGGTAAGTGAGAAATTAACATACGTGTACATACTTTCTTATGCAACCCACGATGTAATTTCAGCTGCTCAAAGTTTCTGTTTTGTTTTATTTTTACTTTGCAAAACACACTCATCTTATGTTATATTAATTACTGTGAGGCAAATGATGCAAGGGAAGTCCTGTGTGTGTTGTCTTAATTTTTGTTTCTAATTATTGTATTCTTTTAATTTAAGCTACGCCAACTTGCAAAAATTATACATATTCACATATGTATGATTGTTTGCTTTCACTTACGATTAAAGCAATACATTTCCCCTTTTCACTATCGGCCAAACCTGACCTTTCAAGTGTTTGTTTTGAGCTAAACAAATAAATA
The DNA here is from genome assembly GCA_964034955.1 of Orchesella flavescens. Lineage (NCBI taxonomy): Eukaryota > Metazoa > Arthropoda > Collembola > Entomobryomorpha > Orchesellidae > Orchesella > Orchesella flavescens. The sequence goes on along the minus strand of OZ035956.1, from coordinate 28,729,780 downwards.
GTCAGTTAGTTTTGTTTTAAAAAAAGTCTTTATATGTTTTCCCCACTTTTCTCATTTTCACTAGGGAAATACGCTCTTTTGATTGAGTCACCAAAAAACGACTACACAAATGGAAGGATGCCGTGCAACACCATGAAAGTTGGAAGAAATCTGGATGCGAAAGGATTTGGCATAGCTACTCCACTCGGCTCACCACTGAAGTAAGTCAATGCTTGACTGGTCTACTGGGACATTCATGCTTTGAGCTTATATATACGATACGAACGAACGAATGAAATGGCAATTGCAATTGACTTGTTGTAGACCACGCATACCCTTTACATATTTGTAAAAGAAGAGATATATTTACCATGAAAAATTTGTGTATTAATGCTTTGAATTGTCTCAACTCGCAAGATGGAATTTCTTTGCAGGATCTTGAAGGGTTTCACAGAAATCTATAAATATACACACACATGCATAGGTTGTGTTGTGTATTGTATTGTGTGTACTTACATCATCCAACAAACTTTCTCAAGCATGAGACTGAATTTCATGCATATTAAAATTTTAAACTGGTCAATTAAATATGAGGTTGCAAATGTGAAACATATAGATTCATTCATTCAAAGGCAGAATTTTTGAGATACGTGTCTTGTAGGAAGAAGCCGAAAGCGCAATGCAATGGGAAGATTGTTCTACTTTTATTTTCGTCAGCTCCCGAGCTACCTCAAGTTTTAGTGAATACTAACTAACTGCACTTTCCCATCCTTTGAAATAAACATGTCATATTATATACACTCACCCACATAACTTTATTAAGAGACTTGACCTGGAGTGTAAATGTCATACAATATGTATAACACCGCAGCCAAAAGATTTCATTTCAAATCAACTGAACTTTTTGTTTATTTGAGTGCAAATGTGGTTAGTGAGGTCTCAAATGATGATAAAAGTTTGTGTGCAAATGTAGAATGCAGAAGAGGAACACACTAGACACAGCAGATGATGATATAGCAAAGTTTTGGGAGCATTATCAATTTCACATATTCAGAGTAATTATCTGCATGTATAGAGTTGGCATAATATGCTGTCACAGAAAATCTTAACAAAAAAGAAAAGTTTAGTTTAGTTTAGTTGTTTCTTTCTCTCTCTGCAGAAGAAGCAGAAGAGCTAAATTCTCACATAGAATATTCACAGTTAGTGAGTTCAGTTGAGAAGAGACAACGTAGAAAAACAAAACTTGTTATGGTAGTTGAGTCCTTTTTGCCTGCTCTGTCTGCCTGCCCATAGCCCAGATATGTAAACACATTTATTGAGATTGTCAAGTTAAAAAGGATGAAAACCCTTTTGCTCTTAGCTTGTACCCGTACTTATTCTGGTTGACAGAGAGTCATGGAATCAGGAGATATCTAATCTCTCATGGGTTTTATGTAAGCTACAACAACTATTACCACTCTTGTGTTTTGGGAAATGGAGGCATTCCTTTTAATTTCGTCTTGACTCCTTTTCTTTTCTCTTTCACTTCAAGTATGTGATGGCTGATTCCCTTGACTATTTTCTTCAAATGAAGTTGTACGTTTATACTCATATATAGTTGGGGTTCTGAGAAAGACTATTTTGTGTAGCCAAAGTGGCATAGTATAACAGTATATATATACTACTTTTATTCTTGGATTTCCTCTGAAGTTCTATATTCATCTCTTTCAGTGTGTAACCCAGTCGCTTTGTGAAAACTTTCGTTTTTGTCTTTCATACTTATTTCTACTTCTTGTATTCTCACAGGCATCAAATTAATCTGGCTGTGCTAAGCATGAAAGAGAGTGGTACTCTGATGCAGCTTCAGAATAAATGGTGGGTCGATCGCAGTGAGTGTCCAGCCGAAGAGAAAGGAGCTGCGGAAACGGACGATGAGCTTTCCTTCAGTAGCCTTGCTGGAATTTTTTACATCCTTATTTTAGGTCTTGTTGTCGCCCTCTTCGTTGCAGCCGTCGAATTTTGCTATAATTCTAGAAAAGAAGCCAAAAAATCTCAGGTAAGCATGTACCAAACACGCATTCCAATTCCAACACACACAAAGGAAAAAATTCCACATATTCAACATGCCATTCGCACATGTACCTTGTAAGCATTTTCATGTAGGTTTAGAAAATCTGTGTTATATTTATACAGAACATGGGAAATGGTCTAAACATTTTATTTGAATAAGAAATCGATCAATGCATGCTGCTACTGTGAAATAGAGTTATATATACTTTATGTAGGACCTCCATCCATTGATTTATTATTTATAACATTCTACAAACTACGCTTACCACAACAATACACCATGTTTGACTACTGCGTCTAAAAAGCATTGACATGTACGAGAAATGTAGATATAGACATACATACATATTAAGTTGACTGTCAACTTTGATAAACTCTTTAGCAAACTCTATATATATCCCGCAACTTTTCTTTTCAACATGAGGGTGAAAGTGGAGAATGAGTTGAATTAGTTGAGAGCCCTGCACTGCATACCTAAAATGTACCTATTTTTCTAGTCTTTGAAATAGTAACCCAGTCTTTGGCATAAGCATGGTAGGTTGTACTCATTGAATTATAACATGGTATCAAGATGTACTCAACAAACAAACCGTACGAGCTGTATAGCCATTCTAGTGACATTGATAGACCCTACTAAATCTTCAAATGACTGTAACAATGCAGTGGCCGTGTAGGTGTGGGGTAGATGTGTAAAGTAAACCAGAGAATTCAGAAAAGTAGAGAGAAATCATGACATGAAGAATGAATCACAGTTTCCTCAAGTGTTGAATAGGCTTTTCACATAGACAGTGGGGAGAAATCGACTGACTCACTCATCACTTTCTCCAATGAAACCCTTGCCCCATTGAGAATCGGAAGAGAGAGAGAGAAAGAGATACATTCAGTGATAGGGGCAATGAATTAGTGAACTGCAAGTGCGTGAGAAGTGGCTATCATTTCTGTTGTGAAAGTTAAGCGTAAACATTATTCTTGTCGTTATATGCAGCGCCTATATATATCTATTTCATATTGAAACATGTATTGCATTGGTCACGTTTCTAAGTGGAGAAAGATCACTGGCAACTTGGAACTATTTATGCTTTCACTGGTCGTACTAATGTTCTTTGAGAGTATAAATAAAACGAAGACAAGACTTCATATAGCGAAAGGCATTGTGTAAAGAAATCAAGCGTGCAGTTTTCTAATGTGATCTCTTATACACGTAACATACATTTTAAATTGTTAAGGTTTATGATTTTAATAGCAGTTTTTTTTAGACAAAAAAATGTCATCAATCCCATCCCACCGTATTTATTTTCTAAGCAGAGAAAAACTACACAACTTTTCTATTTTCACTTTGAATATTAAAAATGTATTTTGTGTTACAAATTTTTCGTAATCTAGATATCACTTCAAGAAGCTATGAAAGTAAAAAGCCGCTTGACGTTATCCGGTCAAGAGGAAACGGCTTCGCAAACACTACCGGGCAACAACACAGGGAACAGCAGTAGTTCAATGCTAGATTCTACTGGAGGTCTCATAAGTCCAGGTCCAGGCCAGACCACACTTCCCCATCATCATCATCATGGTCATAGCCACCAACATCATCATAATCAATACAAAACGTTACCATCAAGGTATTCGAGTAGTAGTAGGCACAGCTTGCATCATCATCACCATCATCAGCAGCAACATCATGATACGATACCTAAAGTATGAGACTTATACCTTAAAACTCAATTCGTCAATACGATGTTTTATCTCAATTAAGAAAAGAAAAATTTTCCTACATACATACATACTATATATATATATGAATCATAAAATATTATTGTTATCTACATATATATTTCCTGATATATTTACTTTTTGAAAGTTATTCATCAACAGCCAGGTGCGAAATTGAAAACTAAGTTGCCAATTACATTATTATTAAATTATAAGGAAATGCAGTGAATCTAATGTAATTTGTAAGTATCATCGTTGATTATGATTGTACAGAAACATGTGAATAATATATAATATAGTCTATCTAGCAATGCAATTTTTGAACAGGTGAAAGTGAAGGGCTTAATTTTGCGCGACGGAGTACTAAAACTGTCAGTTGATGTTAGATAAAACATAATAATAATAATAAGTGTACATATTTCTGCCTGATAAAATGTTATACAAGTCACACTATAGGATAGTATTATTATAGCATATAGCATCCGATCGCCAACAATATATATCGTAGCAGTATTGAATTACGTATTATTATCTCTTTTATAACAAACGCAAGTTTCATGTGCCATTATGAATGTATATATACATATAAACATGTAAGCTACAAAATGTAATGTACTATTTATTATTCACATTTTATAGAGCTACTAATTGGGTTATCTACAAGTGTTACTATCAATATAGTATACATAACTTTCTCAGGAAATTGTTTTACTCATTGATCCATTGCATTGCAATAGTTACATGCATTATTAGTCTTTATTTTTTATATAGCTATAAAACCAGGCCAAAAAGAAAGTTTTATTTATTGACTTAAGCAATTTGGAGGAACGACTGCAGCAGTATGTATAGCATTACTATTAATTTGATAGCACTTTGAGACACATAAATGCGGCCGTCAGTTTATATAAATACTTCCACCAACTATATAGCCCACCAGTTCACCTATAATTTACAAAAATGAACCGTCGCGTCGTCTTTAGGAAATGTACTGAAACTGAAATGTGAACGTTAGCGTCAAATGTGCAGGAAAAAGAAAATGAACTTTGTTGCATGTAGCGTTATCATCATCATCATCTAAAGAAACTGAATCTCGATCTCGGTTCTTTAGTACACTAAAAAAAGTCTACATGTTTCGAGAACTAGGACGTATGTATACTTTACAGTCAAAACTGTCTTATGCCAAATTTAATAATACTCGTCTCATTTTATATTATGCATTAAATTGCATAGTGATCTAGAGAAACTACAAGTAATTTTATGTATAACATAATAGGATAGGTGTAGAAGTACATTAAATATTAAGTGTAGCAGGGATGGGAAACGTTCAAGTTGACATTGCAATGCAATCATATCGTAAATAATATTCGTAATTCTTTTTGATATAAAACGAGTTTAATCACGATATATTAGTGTAACTAAAGTTTAAAATTTCTTACTTTCTGTGAGAAAATATGCAAAAAAAAATCTTTATAGAGTTTCAATGTACGTATGTTTAACTGTATAAATTGGGCAGTTGCCTTTACAATTTGTTTGTAGGGAACTTGGGAACTACAATCGATTGAGTAATGTCAAATGTGCTGTATTTAACAATGGAAAAATATGACCAGTATTGAACTCACGTTTTAATAAAAATAATAAGCTTATGTGTTCAATCAATTACTTTTCTCAAAAAACTCATCCGTTTTATAATGCACAATTTCTTCCACCTTCAGTATGATTCCTAGGAATAAATTTTTGTCCTTCTTAACCTAAATTCTCGCCCCATTTTTGATAATCACGAATTCTGAAACGAACATGGTAAGATTTGCTTTATAACGTTTTTTAACAAAATTTATGTATGAGTATGAGTCAGGCCAGTAGCCTGAAGTGCCCTGAAGAACCAGGCACAGTTTCGGTTTGTGAAAGTAAAACTGATATGGGGCATCATAAGAAAGAACCCGATACCACTTACTTGCTAGTGCTAGTCGTCGCTTTGTTCGTTGGATTAAGCAACTTGTTGGCGTAGATTAGCTTTTACAACTAAATACCAAAGGGCTTGTTTACTGACTACGGACTAATATGGTTCATTGGCCCATTTCTATAGCTCTCAATTATAAGCTTCCTAAGCGTCATACGAGGGTCTGTTATCTGACAAGTTCAATTAACTGGGGATAAAGTTGATACTCAAGTCTTCTGCAAGATGCACAATTCACATCAATAGGAATCTTATGGTTGTAAAGCAGCACATTCATTATGCAACTTATCATACTTTGACACAAATGTTCCAGATTACAACATTTACAAAAGCAATTTCAATTTAATGCCTCACATTTAGCTATTTCATACCGTAGCCATATTAAAGTAATTTCGGTAACATTATCAAATGGACCAGTTTTAGGATTAGTGACATTGTTCTGAAAGAATCGCCTCTAAACACAAAAATGCGACAAAGGTTACAGACATCAAACTAACTAATCATCGTTTATTGTTCAAATGAATCATTATTCACATAACGCACCGGACTTATCTAATCTACTAAGCTCACTTTTTAGTTCATTTCATAATATATTACTTCAACTGTATACTAATAATGCCAAAATAAATGAACTTCTTCGCTAACTGGCTAAGCATATACAACTGTTTTCTAACATAATAACGCAAACAATCACATATCGTGCAGTAGCACACAAATTAATACAAACCTTTATCATAAAACGCAATTACAACTTGATACTACGGAATTACGCAAAGACTACATTTTTTCAAATCATCAATCATATAAAAACACCTATCAAACAAAACGCCTTAAAAAGCAATATTATCTATTAGCAGACTACACCCAACCCTAATGTTAATCATAATTATCTTACTCAAACTCGTCACTTTCACCACTGTCACAATCAGTCTTAGTTGGCATTTTAAAATCTGCAAACAAAAGTGGTTTTAATTTTAACGAAGTGCAAGGCACAGGCACCACTGAAGGCACTACCTTTTCGTGAGTCAACCTTTTACCTTCTTTCATTTCAGCTTTAGCTTTTTCAATTTGCTCTGGAGAACAATACTGAAAATCAGCAACAAAGTCATCCAATTCAAACTTAAACTCTCTCGTGTCCCCGTTCGAGAAGTAATGAAAGTCGGATTGCTCATCTTCCACATTGGCGACCACATTCTTAACGATACCGTACTGGACAGGATTTTCCTTCCTAGTTTTGCTGCTGGATTCTCCCTTGCTACGATGATTGCTACGAAACATTGAATGACACATCTGCTTGTAAGCCTCCTTTCCCTTTCCTTGTTCAGCAAGAATCTGTAAGTAATCGAGAATACTTAATCATATTCATATATATATCCCATTGATTAGCAGGGAACGGTTGATGTTTGTGGTAATTGATACTACTCTACTCACCTCCTTTCTCAATTGTTTAGATTCTTTATTCTTGGGTTCTATTTTCAATGCTTCTTCCACCAAACGCAATGCAGCATCAACGTCTTTAAGCATCAATTTTGCCTTGGCAAACCTACCAATTAAGCAAATGTATAAACGCTTGATTAATAAATAATGAAAAGGCAAAGCAAAATCAAGGGCATGGCCATAGTTTTCTATAATTACCGGTAAAGCAATTTAACACTTGAGTCTCCGTGTTCTTCAGCTGATTTCAGTCCTATTTTGCAAGCACTGCAAGCCTGAGCAGGTCGTTCCAACCTCAGATAGCCTTGAGCCAAGTTTGAATACAGCGTCCATATTAAGTCACGTCGAATTTTGTCATCTTCCTCTGACGTTACATTATAATCCTCAAGAAAGTTGGCCGCTTTTCTCCACTTTTTGATTGCAAAACTATAGCTTTGATTCTTGTAAAAGCTATTTCCGTCCGCTCGAAACTTCCTGGCTTCTGCCACGATCGTCTCAAATGGCAGCTGATTACGTTCATCACTGGTCATATACGGAGTTGTGCTAAGCTTAGCTTCGTCAATAAACTGAAGCATTTGAATCACGTACATGACTTTAGCGTCTACAATTAAAAACAGAAAAAGACGCGAAGCAAACCATTGATAAAATCGTAAAGACTACAGTTACACAATACACATATGTATACCATTATTACTTACTCGGCAATATTCGCGGAGGACACCCCGCTTTTCCATAAGCCATTTCAGGATAAACGATGAATCGTGCAACTTCGCTTAATGACATGCTTTTTAAAGCCAATTCTAATCCAGGGGTGGTTGTCGACTTTCTCAAGTCTACAACATACGGATACTTTCTCGCCATACTCGTGTCAAATGCTTCATGTGCACCTTCACAAATAGCCGCAAAGTGAAAGTACAATTTTGATCTTTTGGGAACCTTTTGATTGCTGCCTGGGCGGATTATCTACGAGTAGAAGTTGTATTTTTTAAGTTAATTATTATTACACGCCAATATTTAATATTAATAAGTATTTTTTACATAAAACAGTACTTATGCATACCATTTTCATCACAGTTCCATCTTCATTTAGAGGTGTCATCCACGCCTCCGTTTCAAGAAAAGTTTCACGTCCGTACTCTTCCACATTAAAGTCATCCGCATTAATCCTTTCATCCTTTTTGAGATCACTGCTTCCAAAGGAGAACATGGACAAGACGTCGTCATCATAAACTTCCTCCTCATCGTCAATACCGTCTTCCATTCCCATTTCATCAACGTCGAATGTAATTCCTTCTTCCATCTTCATCTTCCTAGTAAATTGCACACAACAATCAGTGATCATGCTCAATATGTTAACAAAATACTAACTGCTCTGCACCCCTAACGATATATATTAAGTAAAATTTAAATTCAGTTTTAAAATATTCTTACATTAATTTCACCGGGTTTTGAAACCTTGGACGGGCACTGTGAACATGAGCCAAATGCTCGAAATCCTCCGCGGAATCGAATACGTCGCTTACCCTGAAATCCATGATAACTTTAATGGACCTGAGCCAGCCAAGCAGGACAACACTAACCTTGAATATAAATGCAACTCGAAAGATATTCGAAGCACTTATTCACAAATGGTCTGGCCTATTCCTAAAACAAACAATCAGTATAACAATTAACAATTATTGTCCGATCAAATTATTGAAACTTAATCACTTGAGGTCCAGCTTACACTTGATTGTGCGTATGGTCTTTGGTCTTATATATGACGGTTCGACAACAAATGCACAATAATGCACTTGACAAAAAGACAGGTGGCAGGATACAAACTCACCATCCACCTATTCAGATATTATTGGTTGCAAACGAATGAACGAAATCCTACACTGTACTTGTTGTGCACGAATTGCTAATAAGAAAAGTTAGTTTTATGTTTATTACACGTTAAGAGTTGTATAATTATAAAGCCAGAGGTCAACTAAATATTTTTTTATTACTCCAAAAATAACTGCCACCTCAAATAGAATGGTGGTATGGATGATGACAGAGAAAATATAAAAATATATAACTTGGACTAGGATGCTACCTGTTAAGTGGTTGAAAAGAGACTCGGAGAAACGGGATTGCTTCTAAGAAAGAAGACTTCGTAAGACGTAGTGAAGACATGATAATCTCATACGAATGTACGTACTGTACATGATTTTGTCCAAACACTCACCATACATAAGTTAGCTGTAAGGACAAAACGAAAAAAAGAACGTTTCGTAAATCATAAATTGTAAAAAAGGTGCGGATGATAATTTATGCAAATAATATACGAAACTTAGGACTTATCGAAATAATTACATTCGAAAGAAAGCCAAATTTATCGTGTTGTGCAGATTTAAATAATATTCGTATAGACACATCATATTCTAGGAATACAATAAGCGTTTATTTCATTCATTTCGATCTACTATCAACTACATGCCTTGACAAGATACGCGTATAAAATATTTTACATGTATAACGAAAGTCGACTCAATTGTTTAGGAATACGGAACGAATAATATGAAACTAAAATTAAAATTTGATAAGTTTTAACTAGCTGAAAAAGTATGTTGATTTTAAGACGCTCTTCAAGTCAAATGATCCTTTGTTTGGAACTTCAGTTAGGATTTTATTTAGCCTCCCCTTTGTGGCGTCAATAACGGATCCATCTTTGAAAAACTCGCTGAAAAATTGAAAATGTAAATTCAGCATAAAATCACTATATCGGAAATACAAATTACTTTTCGTTTTGAATGATTTTATACTTTTGTCTGTAACTATATTTCTCTACGAGAAATTTGGATAGGTCTTCTAGAATAGGTTCCGAATGAAGTGCAACGAATTGTTCTCTGCAAATCTAAAAAATGAGTAGAAAAACAGTGTCAGTCAAAATGTAGACAAAGTGAGCCGCAATATCTTGAATATTTAAACTAAAGTTGTACCTTATTCATAATTTCTACATTACAAGGATGTGTCCAGTAACAATCATGGACCGAGGCAAAGGTAATGCCAGCTTGCTCACAGTGAAGAGACGTAAGCATCATATGACTAGAATCTAATGAATGTATGAAGTTTGGTGGAAATGCATTCTTCTGCTTCATTACGTTTGGACGTCTGAAACCACGAAAATCACAATTAATTTATTAGTATGTACAACATAATAAAATAATTCGTCATGAAAAACACTAGATGCAACGGTTAAAAATTGTACTTGCACTTACTCAAATGAATCAAAGATATGCGTTTCCGCCGGCAGTTTTGATGGATCATAAGGTTCATATGGTCTCTTGTTTAAACGGAAATATGGTTGCACAACCGGCAATCCTAATGGTGTCACCCATTCGACGTTTTGCCCACAAACTTGGGATATCAGTCTTGCACATTCAGTGAACCAGTCCTATAAATTTACAGGAGAAATTGAAGAAACCACTCGTGCCGAATTCATGATATATACTCCATTAAAAATTAAATTGCTTCTCTTGTCGCTATACCTGTATTTCTTTCGTTGAGGTAAACATTTCCTGCAAACTATCAAATGTTCTACCTACAAGATACAGAGACGCTGGCCACAGGTGTTCTTTTGGAAAACCCGGAATATCTAATTGCAAAAACAATACAACACGGAGGATTAACCCTTTCGAAGGCATGTTTATAAGAGATGCGGTTGATAATAAACGGATTTAGAATTTAGATGCCACATACGTGACTAACAACTACGTAACACATACCTTTCAGTTGTTTGGTAATTTGAAGTCGAGCTCCATATCTTGTTACTCCGTATACAGTAGTCATAACCGTTTGTTTGATGACTTTCCGTTTAATAAAGCCATCAAGCACCTGAGCAATTAAAACTCCTTTCTCGGCATCCACCTGCCTTAACTTTTCTACCAGGGTAGCCACAGAGCTGTAAACGTCCTGAGGTAATGGATATGGTGATAAATTTACACTTTTTGCTCCTGCTTCGTCTCGTCCTAATGCGGCATAATGCTGTAAACCGTTACAAGAGCCATCTTGGTGTACAGGGAAATGGGACACAAATGCTTCAGGATCACCACTTCGGATTGCATTTGCGATTTCGATACAGCAAGCCAAGGTCTGCCATGGCTCTTCTGATTCTGCCCACCATTTACGACCCTATGGACACGAGTGCATATAAGACGTGATGAATCGTAAGGTTTATATATTTACAAAAGAAAAGTTGTAATTTGAAGAAAAAAAACTACCGTCAAGGGATTGTCAGCAGAATCCAATATGTCGTCAAGAATTTCATTGGCATACTTCAATCTTTCAAATACTGAGTTTCTCTTTTTTAAACCCGTTAAATTTACCAAATGAGTCTGTAAAATTAATCAATAGTTTTACAAATTCCGCAAATAGTTCTTGACTAAGAATGTTATATATCGTATTCTTTCATCTGAACATGAACATACTTTCAACCAATCTAAGCCGGTCGGTCCTAGGGGTTTTCCTTGAGCAAAGACCAAAATGGAACGGGCCATATCCGCACCCAAGTGATTTAAGTGTGGAGGACATGGATAAACACGGCCACGGAAATCCATGTTATGTGGAAACCAGAAAATATCGTTTCGAAACTAAAAAATTAAGGAAAATGGCTATTAATCACACAAAGTAACGAATGCTGTGATCATTTCTAAATTTTCTTTGCATATAAACGTTTATGCAAATACATGATTGGCCAGGGAAAGTCGATAAAGCGCATCACACCATAAACTATACATCTCCGCTTTCTTTCGCTTTAAAGCAAGTCTTGTCTTGTGTACTTTCAACTTTTCCTGCCTTGTCATAGTTAACTCAATCAAAGGTGGCAGAGGACATTCGCTGGGAGGGGGAGGAATTCCCAAGTCGTCGTCTCCTTTGTTATTAAAAACTTCAATCACCGTGTCCAATACCTATAATCAACGCATCAGTGCAATAAATTATTAAACAATTTAAACTCTCTATTACGGCATGACATGAAGTTAATATATTATTATTTCCGAATTTTATTCACTCACTTTGTGATTAATTTTCCACGGAATTCCACCCAGCTGATTTAATGAATCCAGTGCAGGATACAAATTGTCTGGAGGACAGCTTTCCAGCCTAGTTTTTTGCTGATGAGCTTGATGTGGTAGTCTAAAGCAAGAAGTATGAATGTAAGTTTATGTAACAGTGTCTAGAGAAATGGTTTGCTGAATTCGACTTCATTTTAATTAAGTGCACCTTATAATTTTCGCCGGTGTTAGCAAGTATCCGCCAGTACGTATTGAACACCAGGGAAGTGGTGGGCTTATCATTGGAACTAAAGTCGTATCGAACGTCAACTCATCACGTGATGCCGCTTGAAATAGTTTTACTAGAGCTGGATGTGGCTTAATTTCTTCCTTTAAATGCACACCTTGCATCCGAAAAATACTGTAAAATGCTGGTACAAGATGCCTAAAAAATGATAATTATAATTAGAAACTAGAACTGAAAACTACATTTTGAAAAAAATAAATACGATGGATAAATAATTTAACCCTTACTCAGTCTTGGTGTTTAACTTCATTACTTGAGAATTGATTTTTATATCGCGCATTATCATCCCGTATAAAAACCGGCCTAAGCTACTAAGCACACTATTAGGCCAGGTTTGTTCTCCAATGTCCTGAAAACAACAAATCAATCAAGTAATATATCAGTATAAAAGCAGTAAATCCTCCTCTCTATACTCCAACTGACATTCATAATCTATATTACCACGTGTGGTCCTGTGCAGTTAGGATCATATATAAGGTCCTGCCACTTGTGACGAGCATTCTTGATTTCTGAAGACGACAGATTTGAGTTGGATGGACTCAGGTACCAGTTAATATAGTTATGATAAAGCCGATGTACTTTTTCTAAGATGCCTTTTTCCTTTTTATACAGTACTTGATAACGAGCCAGCACTTTCGAACCGAGTTCTCTATATAACTGAGTTACACTTGGACTGTAAGTTTCAGATCCTTCTGCCAGTTTCCTAATTTCCTATAAAAAAATTAATCTTCAATTTAACCATGGACAAACATACTGCCGCATGAAACTATAGACTATCAGTTTCACTCGGTAGATGCACAACGTTTTTGTAAAAATATGTACCTGTGTGATTAACATAACGTAATCATCCGGTGGTAAAACTTTCAAGAAAGGATACAGCCCAATTGAACGACTATGTTTCTGTTTCAGTCCTTGATGTAAAAGAGTACGGAAACTTCGTTCCAGTGCTTCTTTTATTGTTTTATCCCACCCTTCCTCAGTTTCTTGTAACAACTTTCTCTGTAAGGAAGTAGGGATATAGTTAGACGTTTCATTGTTTTCATCATTATATCTATGAATTTTGATTAGAATAACATTTCTCTTCAACATTTTCATACATAATATGGAAGATTGTCTAATCCATCTTTTTTCTCTATGGATTTTATTGTCACTGTTCCCTTCAATTCCATTTTTAGTTGTTTATCTGCCATATTCTTCAAGTGTTTGATTGTTATCAATCCTTTAGCGGGCGAAACAATCTAAGCAGTTTGTGTTTATAAATAAAACCCATAAATGTAAATCAGTAAATCTTAGTATTTTCCCTTTACATTAAGCATATGTGTATGTACTCACCGAAGACGTTGTTGAATTAATGCTCTGAAGTAATTTACAACTATACTCCGTAAAGGGTTTTCGTATTTCAGGAATAAAATCAGGAATTTGCGTTCTAATTGCTTGCAACACCAGTTGTTGCTGATCACCAGAAAACACAGTTTTATTAAAAAGGTCGTTAATCTCATGGCCCTGAAAAGTAAAAATTTCAACAATCACATAAAGGTCTTCGCAGTCAGTATAGATTAGTGCCATATCAAGAGAGATTAGTATACTTACATCTTTAATAAGATCGTCGAGCCACGAACGAGTGATTTGCTTATTGAATTGGTTCGAAACTACTAGTCTTCCCAGACATTCCAGTATTGCGGCATACGACTGAGCAGTGGGTTTAAGTCCATCTTCTTTTATACTACTAAAAATGTCCTTTGACTTTGCATAATTGCCCTGCAAATTAGAATACATGGAATCTTTTGGCAATCCTTCCAACCTACAACATATAAATACATTCCCACTTGATTCTGCTGATAGTGTCTGACACGACTTACCTTCGCCGCATATCCATGAATTAAAATATTGAACGCGTTTATATCACTAACAGGCGGATGAACTTCAGAATTTCGCCCTCTAGTCCGGTAATAATTTAGTGAATGGAAGCCTTTATTTAATTGTCCAGTAAAGACACACATGTCCAAATACGCAACTAGACTTTTATTCAAACTAACTTCCCTAGCTAATTTTTCCATTTGATTTCGTTTAACTTTAGCCATCATTTCTCTCTCCTCCTTTTTAAATGACCTTTTATTTTTACTCGTCAAATTGTCAACATTTTGTTTGCGTGTAGTTGTGTGACTAGATGATGGTACATCATCACAAGGACTAGAAGGTATGCCACTCTCCAACTGTAAATTTTCTGACTTTTCATTAAGTTTTTTGATACTGTTTGCTACTTCAACCGGGTCAGCTTCAAATCCCGGATCGATCAAGTCTTTCTCCTGTGGTATAATGGTTTTAGTATTCTTTCGGATGACAATGGTTTCTTTCAACGCATCATCTAGATGGAATGAACTTTCCATTTCAACGTCAACGTCGCTAAATGTTCTATGACCTGAAAACTCCAAGTCAAAGTGTGCCTGTGTTTCAACCGGGGAAGAGTAGTTAAACATCATATAAGAACCATCACTTTTTGTTGAATATGACATTGTTCCTGTTGCACTTGGATGTGCACCTAAGCTTTTTGAACTGCTGGCTTCAGAAACGAGTTTACCCAGATAAGATGACAAGTCTTTGCTCTTCAGTGTCAGGAGCTTTGCCTTGCTTTCACTGACCGTTGCTTTCTCATTTTCTAAAGAAAAAAGATAAACGCAATGATGCATAATGTACTAAATCGTTGTAGTTAACAAATGAATGCTATATTGTATATCGTATGGGCATATCTACCTTCGATAATTTCCGTTGTAGTTTTGTTTAACTTCTTTCCTCTCTTTTTCTTGGACGCTTTTTTAACACTGGATAACACCGGGTTGGACGATGTTTTTGTTGAAAATTGTCTGCTTGTGTAACCAAAAAATCCATACTCTCTACCTATCATTCATTATATTAAACAATACATACAACATAATTAATATTGAATCTATGGTGCATTCTAATCTAATTAATTCGACAGTTACAAACCATGTAGCTAGTTTATATTTAACCAAAAGAAGTACTCACCTGAATATTGAGATTTGTCGTATAAGGAGAAAGAGCGTCTTGCATGAGCGCAGTTTGGACACGAGTTTTCGCATACATTTTGAGGACTAACGATTCCAGGTCCGCGGTGGTGCAACCGTATCAGACTATTCAATAATTTCAAATCAGTTCTAAAAATGTGGCTCATCATTGCAACCGTGAATTACTGTCATGAGTTTCAATCATTGAAGTATTTAGTCAAGTCAAACAACAAAACAACCGCAAAGAAAGAATGACTACTAAAAATCAAAGTTGGGGAGTGATTACTCATTAACAGAACGAAACTATTAAAACGGGAGTGAATTAGCAGTTGGCAATCGAATCACTTCACACACATCACTGGATTATATTTAACAAATCAATTAGTATTTTGAGATCACATCACATATTCTTAATTTGTAATTAGTAGAGAACAATGGACTAAATGCAGTTTTATGTTGATAACACTTGACTCTCTGTTGTTTGCAAATGCATAAGTATTACATGTATGTTGCTCATGTTTTTATGCATTTGCAATTTTTAAGGTATAGATACCATAACACAAACATTCTTACAACAAATAGCAAGTACTCCACTTGCCTTTATTGTGGAGGCGAATCACATTGTGGAGTAAGATCAGGAAGATGGGTGGCCCAAACTCGCGGAACCAATTCGTCCAGTGGGGCAATAAGGAAACCGATAACAATGCTTTGTTGAGTATGTAGAATGAATATATTATGTTGAAGATCAATCAAACTAATTATATTGTGTGTATAATTTAAGTTAACAGCTTATACTTATGATGTATGATATCCAGCCAAAGATTATTTATTGTTTTTACTTATTATGCAATTCTATTAACATCATCATTTGTGTGGGTCAATATACGTTGTAGACGTTTAGGTTCAGGTTCAATATTCAGATCCAGGTTATCATCATATCATGATCATGAACATTAAACGGTGAAAGTTGTGACAATGACAAGGAACTTTTGATTACTTTCTGAAATATCCTAAATGTATCATAGTTTTCCATCGCATCATGTGTTACAATTCCCAAACGAGATGATTTATAGAAAAGTAAAAACTGTAAACTGGATGTGGCCAAATAGTCATGTAGAGACTTAGTCACTGAAACGAGCATGGAAATGAAAAAGTAGTAATACACGAAGACTGTTGGTGACATAGCTGTTTCAATTCGAAATGTAAGAAACAGCAAGGCAAATATGAAAAGATAATTTATGTCTGTCTGTAATGGAAATGTATGTAGTTTACTTAGACTTGCATTTGCAACCTCTGCAATGCATTGCATACTTGTTTCATATTTAACGAGACACAAGCATCGTCATTCAGGCAGGAGCAAATGTCATTTGCCAAACTATTTACCATAGGGGAAGTCGTTGTAAGATTATACGGCTCAAAGTACCTTCAACTCAACTGGATTCAGATTAAAAATTTCAAGCCATTCACTAATCCGTTTTTAGCTGGTTAGGGCGTTGGTATACAGACATAATAAGATGGGTAATGTGATGAGTTTTATTTTCACGTGTTGTTCATGCATTTTCATGATTTTAATGAAGCATAAAAATCATGGGTTCGAATAAAATCAAAACATCTAAAGATACTCGTCTCTGCCATATGCGTAAAGGGATCGCTCGCAACACTGGTGACTGGTTGTGGGTAGACTATTTAAAACCTTGTGACATGTGACGCCTAAAAAGTGTTTATGCAGAGATGGATTAATGTCTTAAAATGGGCGCATAAAATAATTATGATTTTACGAAGTGTTGACTTATCATTGAATAAACTTGATTATTACAGATTCAGCATTGAACCAGATCGCGATCGCTGCACAATAATATCTAAACCAAGACTGAGCGAGGCCAACCAACATGTTTTATGTAATCGTCAGCGATAAGGTAAGAGGTGGGTGTATCGTTTAGAATGCAAAAAAAACTCCCAATTCAACATCAACACTCATACATGGATTCGTGCCAGTTCCGAATTCCAATTGCCTCTGCATTGACAACTGAAGAAAGAATTAATTACTTGTGTGTGACTACTGCCTATATTTATGTATAGACACAATTAAGAAGTTGATTAAAAACAAAACTCGTAACGCATCTAACTAAAATGGGAGCGATGCGATGGAATGGAAGTATTTTAGGTAGCAGATTGATGTGGTTCATTTGCAAGCTTGCTAAAAACCTTTCATTTTCATATTCAGTTTAAACTCACTAACGCATTGCAATAAGTATAGACTACTATCGTCGTAATGTCTGGGCTGTAAACCTGCTCCAAGTATAAAGTATACAAACAGTTTTCGTGACGTACTATATTCAGCATAACTTTCAACTTTGGTGTTGGTGATTGGTATAAAACACCATTTAATTTCAACATAAAGTCCCAGTCATCACCAAGAGTTCTTTGTTCACGACCGCTTTTCAGCCATCAACTCAACTCATATTCATCAAAAGTCACTTTTACTCGATCTTTACATTCGATTCGCATTCTTACCAGGGTTTAAAAACTATTTGCTGTTTTCGAGTTTTGTAATCAACTGACTGACAACGTAATTAGAAATTTTTGGCACGATCGTTTGGACATCCATTTGTTTTCTATAAGGAGGAACGAGGAACGCATTCGAGAACTGAAAGAAGTTGGTATGTTGTTAGCAATCCTTTTTGGTGAAATTCTTTTCTGCTCAATTTCAACTTCTATTTGCATAGCGTTTTACAGTGTAGTAAAATAGTTCACTTTAGGATCTACTATTCACTTCAAGTTATTTTTTTTGTCTACTAGCTTTCTCGCACAATGCTAATATTACGTTTGTGTGTGCATAATGTATTGAGTTGTATAAAATAACAAATTATCTACATATACCAAGTGAAAGCAATGCGAACCAATTTTATGATCAGGTCCGTATCAATATGAAAGTTTCATACAAAATGCAATGCAACTGAATTTTTTGATATTCTCGTTCCGACGTGAGTTGAAAATCCATGGAACAAAGAATTATGTTCAATTATTGAAAACTCTTGTTTTTCTAAGAAACAGAAACTTTTCATAGGAATTCAGCTTTAATTGACATTTAAATTATTATGCCTTAAATTGTAGGAGTCTTTAAGATTTTGGCTTTAAATCTTAAATCAGCTACGAAAAGCTTATGTATATAAAATGAAGCAACAGTTAGATGATATAAGAAATCGAAAGAGAGAGAGATGTAAGGCATTACTGGCATGGCCTGAGGTTGCCTATCATTAGATAGATAGGTTGTAGTTTTGGTGTTGGTTTAGTAGTATCAATACCAATACATTTCCACATGTATAAATGGAATAGAAAAAGAATGTTGCGTATATGTACATACGATACGAATATGGACGGAGAAAGGAATTTAGGAACAGAAAACCTTATATAAACCCACAAACATCCTAAAAGGACACATACAGCTGCTTTAGCATGTACATATCATAGCACATATCATGCCACATGTATGCAAAGACAGAAATCGGTTTAGTGTTAAAAAGATCTTTGTGCACGAATCACCAGAATTCAACAAAAATTTATTATTACCATTTTAACCATCGCTTTCACTGCATTTATTGATTACAATTGGTCGTATGAAATTTCAATAGTTTCTTCCTTCCAAATATTTTTGTAGCAATAAATCTCATAACTTTCACACAATAAAGCACACAGCTTCAGGCAGGAGGTACTGTAAAGTGGAACCGGTCCCCCTCGACTTTTACCGGTGTTTTATAAGGATTGACAAGTGAAGGATACAAATACCTCAGTTTCATTCAGCAAAGATTGTTGTTACAAAAGAGTCTTTATTGCTCTGATACCGGACTTAACATAAACTGTTAACAATGACGAATATTTTGCAAAAGGTAAGAATTGAAAAACTTTTTCCTTGAGTTGCTCACAGTGTGAGCCTCACACAGCTCAAAGTTAAATAAGCTCATATATAAGTCTATACTACAACATATAAACGATTGGTTGGTGTTTCTAAATAGATTTTGGAGGAATATGGGAATAAAGACAAATGCAAAATACGCGATCCCACAAAAGTTGAAGCGATTCTTCAAAAGTTGAAAAATGATGGTCCCAGTCAACTTCAAGTAAGAAACCAAGGCTGAGTTTTTATTCATGAATTGAATTAGGAGCTACATATATTAATATGTATCTTATGCGCATATCTTATCTTAGGTCATTACAGATTTTGATTTCACCCTTAGCCGTTTTCATAAAGATGGAAAACGCTGTGATAGCTGTCACGGTAAGAAAAAGCACCTCTACATCTCATTGTTTTATCCCTGCACATTATTATACTTTCCGTAACTGCTGTAGGTATTCTGGACCACAGTCCACTAATGCCAGACTCTTATCGAGAGAACGCAAAAGTTCTGTATGAAAAATACTATCATATTGAATTGGACCATAAAATGACTGTGGAAGAGAAGTAAGCGTTTTATATTTTGTCATGATTTTTTTATATAACCAGTAATAACCTGTTTAAAGCTTGTGGTGACGTTTTGCCAGGATTCCACACATGATTACATGGTACAGTGAATCTCATAATTTGCTCATTCAAGCTCAGGTTACGAAGCAGAAAATCCAAGAGATGGTTATCTCTTCCAGAGCTTTGCTAAGGTAAAAGCGTTCATACTTTTATACATGCAATATATTAATGAGCACCGTGGCGAATTCACTGTTTTAAGCTTTTATGCATCGTTGCAGTTCTTTGATGCATAACGATTTAATAACTTTCACCCTTCCTTTAAATTTGAGCTAATTTTAGTAGAAGCATGTGGTTAAAGTCGAGTTTGAAGTAGGTTTTACTAGTTTCATTCTAATATATGCGTGGTTCCATTTTTTCAGAGACTCTGCTGTTAACGTTTTATCATATCTGAATGATCATAATGTGCCAGTTCTCATCTTCTCCGCTGGAGTGGGCAACATCCTTGAAGAAGTTTTACATCGAGAAAAGGCATTCTTCCCAAATGTAGAAGTAATTTCTAACTACATGCTTTTCAATGAAACTGGTGAATGTACTTCGTTTAAGGATCCTTTGATTCATATGTGAGTTTCAGGGCTGGTATAAAAAAACAGCTTGATAAATTGATTTAATGATTTAACACACAAATTAGAGAAAAGTCACCCTTACATGAATGCATTAATGGTTAATTTGTTCCGTTTGCATTGAAGGTTCAACAAGAATGAAACTGCGTTAGACAATCCAGACTACTTTCAAGATTTGAAACATCGACACAATGCTATGGTACTGGGAGATTCCATCGGTGACCTTGAAATGGGAAGTGGCATTCAGAGCCCTGGAGCAATTTTAAGAGTTGGATTTCTAAATGATAAGGTGTGGAATCTTTTTTATATGTATGCATGTAATTTTATAGTACAACTAAAAGTGAATGGTACTAAGAAACTAACTATTTTTACGTACAGATTGAGGAACGCATGGATTCGTTTTACAACAACTTCGATGTGGTAAGCAAATCGCTAATTTCATTTTAAGTGGCTGCAGTCGCATTCAGTATTGCTTATATGTGGAACTAAATTAGCATTTTGTGGGATTCCGTAGGTACTGGTGGATGACCAATCCTTTGAATTTGTGAGTGTAGTCTCAAAAATGGTATGCACCCGTCCTATGAGTCAATGAGAACAGATATCTAATATGTACTTAGTCCATATGTCAAAAGTTCATGAAAACGAAAAAATGTGATACTAACACCGTAGGTGCCTTTGTGATTACCCGTTACGTTACCCAGTATTTCCATACTTGTAGGGCAATATAGTTATAACCAATCTTGTAATGGACGAGCTTAATAATATTATTATTACCCAAAAAATATAGATTTATCACTTGTTTTATTGAAAAATAGTCTCGTTGAACCTTCCTGTTCCGACAACAAATATAAATTAAACTATAATCCTCTGTTTTGTTGATAAGTTGTGATTGATAGATAAAATGAGATTCTTATATACTGTGTACTACTGCATTATACGTTTAGGCAAGATAGATAATCTTAGCCAACAGTTCTTTTTATCACAAAAAGTGAAAAATAATGTCGTCGAGGATGATATGCACTTTTGCATTGCATGGATTTTGGCGTCAAAGAAAAATGGGGATGTATCATCGGATCAGAGAGTTTTTGTGCTCGTCATCTCACCTCGCTCACTCATCATCATGACATCCTGTACGTATTTGTAAGAAATGGTGATTATTAGTTTACCAGAAATAAGAATTTGGGTAGCGTGTATGAACTAGTAAAAAATGTTAGATTTTACTTAAATTTGTAATAATTAAGTAAGAAAAAAAGACAGGAAAGATATGGTAGTAATTAGAAAAGTTGGTACTGAAAGAGAGGAAGGGTCCATGCTAGCAGTCAGCTTTCTTCGTCACTTGTTGTTAACAAGCAGCTAAGCTCCTCAAGATTTCCCCGTAGTCTTGATTTACTGTTGCAATGCAAATAAAAACCCCCATAAAATGTACATTTTCTAGAATTATGTCACAATAATTCTTTGAGACCGCTCATATATCGTGACATGTATAATTTTTATTTTAACATTAACACGCAACACACTCCAACAAATATTTTATCTGTATGTATATAGCAGAACTTTGGCATAAAATAATAAGCTTGATAAAATATATCACATATCTAAACATTTCCAGTGAAACTAATTGCTTTTCATTCATGGTAAACAGCAACTGGTGAAGTGTAAAACTAGAGTATAATCTGAACTGTGGAGAAGACGTTGCTATATTGCTAATACATAGATTGTCTTGTGAAACATATTGGTAAAACAGTCACTAGAAGATAATACTTATAAGAAGTGGTTTTGAGAGAGTTGAAATATCAGAACTCGGACATGAATAGTAGAATAATAAGCAACTACATAACATAACGAGTTAGTAAAAAAGCAACTACATAATTAAGTCTGCCCCTGACGATCTTTAAGAAATTATACAAGCATTAGAATTAGTGATAAAATAACACGATTTACGATGCACGTTAGTTCACAACCAATAACTTTGCCTGCACTATTAAGCAAGATGTAACATTTTTCATAAAATTTTGTTGCATTTGACTAAAAAATTAACAGAACAAGATCTTCATAAAAAGCCTACAAGCTTTTGTGCAGGTTAAATAAGCAAAGTTAACTACAAAGCATCACATAAATCCAACCAATGGCTCAATCTACAGCTTGCAACTACACAGCGGTGGACGAAGGGCTATGGACCTAAACAAGCAACAATAATAAATGTGGTATATTACAATTACAAAATTTACAAGTACGTCAAAACATTTAAAAAAAAGGATTTGCCAGTCGTTGAGATAAAAATTTAAAAATGCAATTTAAAAATAGGAATAATGTTAGTTGACGAAGTATTCAATAGTGATCTAGTTTTTCTTAGTGCTTCCCCTTTCCCCATTATCATTCCCATTGTCATTGTCATTGTCATCATCAGAATCATCATACCCGTAGGTTTCTCTTTCGCCTCGAGTAGCATCCAATATTCTTGGTTCCTGGTCATGCATCATTCTCCTCATAATCTAAACGCATAAACGAATGTGTACACTTTACTCAAATATCAACACAATAATTGTTAGAAAATAAATTAAAATGTGTAAAACTTACGTGGTTGCCCTCGAACCACTGGCATCCCATTGATACCATCACATGTATAACCAAGTACGCACAAAATGTCAGGTATAATGCTCCAAACACCGAAATTGCCAGTATAACATACCACGTAGGCTCGAAAGATTCGGTTACATAGTATCCCACGAAATACATATTAATTGAAATCACAACTGCAGCTAAAACGCAGGATAATCCTTTCATGAACCTAAAATGTAAATCAACAATTATTGGTTCATTCTGAAAAAGTCAGGCTTACACATCACATAATGCAGTTCACATTCAATTTTTCAATTTAGGGCCAAGACCCAATAATACATACACTCCATTTTTAAAGTCGCCCATTATTTTTTCAGAACTGGTCATAGATATTACAGGCAAAATGGCGAAAGGTAACTGCATGGACATCAGAGCGTTCAACATATCATTCATTCCTGATAAATCCTCAATGTTCTGAAATTTGGCAACAAGGAAGGTGGGCAAAATTGCAATTGTTCGTGTAAGGAGTACACGCTTCCAACGGGACCATTTCAAATCTAAAAAGCCCTAAATAATTGAAACATGTCTTATTAGTACACCTCCAACAAAGCAAAGTAAAGTAGTAGTCAGCAGTGGTCACGTACCTCCATTACAAACTGCCCAGCATAAGTTCCTGTCATTGTACTGGACTGACCAGCAGCTAAAATTCCAATTGCCCAAATGTACATAGCAATTTCACCATATTGGCATCCCAAAAATACACCGCCTTTGTAGATATCAGGCTCAAAATAGTCTGTGTCATTCTGAAATAGAATAGAACATATCAGCACGGTGAGCTTCAAACATATCAGAGAAATGGAGAGAGAAAGATCAAAATGATTAGAGGGATTGCATACCGGAAATATTTCTGAATGTGAGTTGTTTTTTGATATGCATAGTTCTCGAATATCTGAATTATTCTTTTTATTTCCATCTTTATCCCACATGCCATGAGCAAACACGGAGACAACAAATACGTTGATCACAAAAGAAACAGCAAGTGCAATTGTTGCTTCAATAAAGTAGTATCTATTTGCTTCTTTAACTTGATTCTTTTTCGAGTGGTCGATACCTCTGGACTATAAAAATGAATTAAAATAATTGTTTTTAACTCGAATATATATAATTTAGCAAAAGCTTAAGCATGTGCTGTTTATACCTTTACTAAGGCCGAATGTAAGTAAAGATTATGTGGCATAATAACAGCACCAACAATCCCAACTGCTTGCAGCAGAGATTTTTTATCACAGTTAGAACACGAAGGAACAATCATCCCTTCCATAACTTTAAGCTGATCTGGGGCAACTGTTACATACTGTAAAAATAAAATAGGACACATGACAAAAAATTCTAAAAACAAATTGCATGGTTTAATCTGTAGTCTGACTTGGCTTACCTCGTAACCAAACGATAGTGCCATTACTGCAATAAGAATCCCGAAAAATGCCTCTAATTTTCGGAGGCCGTATTTATCAAGAAAAAGAAACGTGAAAGTGTCCGCAACCGTTATAAGTACACCACCCCACAGAGGAATCCTGTAAAATAGTTTAATGTTTATAAGTATTATTATCCAACTTTAAAAATCTAGTATTATTAATTAGACTTTATTTGCTAGTAAGTAACGTAACGTACGCTTTATTGGATAGCAAGTAGAAAGCAATGGCAGTGCCAATAACTTCCTGCATATCTGATCCAATGATGGCGATCTCCACCATGATCCAGAGCAATACCCTTGGAACAACAGGGTATTTTCTATAACAAACTTCAGCCAAGTGCATCCCACTAACAACTCCAAGTCGTGCAGCCAGTCTTTGCATTGCGAGCCCAAGAATGGTGGCCCACAAAAGTACCCAGAGTAACTGTAAATTAAATAAATAGTGAAATCCATCAGTAATAGAGCGGATGTATTATGTATTGGACTTTGGAGAAAGCTATTACTTTGTACTGCGCCGCAGCGCCAGACTGTAAATCTGATTCAATGTTTCCAGGGTCTAAATAAGCAATGCTCATCAAAAATCCAGGTCCCGTGAATGCCCATAATTTTCTGAAACTAAAGGACTGAAAAAAAACATTTCAATTTAGTTTTTTAATCACAACTTTTTTACCTTACTAGAATCTCAGATAAAGCATGAGACATACCGAAGAATTGGGTTCAGGTATTTGAACTATCTCTTCTAAGTATGTGTGAAAATCTCCTTCACCTGGTCCATCACCTCCAGCATTTACATTATTGTTCATTGTAGGAGCCTTGCTTCCGTCCGGCTCAAAAGCGACATTTGTTTGAGATCCTGAGTTGTTCTTGGTGATCATATCATCGTCATCGTCCGAAACCACCACTAATCGTCTCGTAGCTCCTCCATAATTTTGACTTGACGTTGCGCCATCGCTACCACCACCACCCCTATTGGTGGCAGCAGCCGTACTGAATAAATCTGATGCTTCAGACATTTTAAACTCAATCTAGTATTTAATTTCAAACATTTAACCAGTAGCAACTACAATGCGTTTAGCGCAAGTAGACTCGCTGTGGCCCTTTGAGAAAGTTTGAATTGAATTGAAGCGTCTTGTTCCTTAACTGCTGTGACAGTCCATTCGACTAGTTTTTCTTGGATTCGATGTGTGTAGTAAAAGAACGGCTGAAGTAGTCAGTCACCTCATGCAATCAAAGTATCTTGCGGCTTTTGTGATCCTGTTCTGTTCTTATGTCTCCATGTTTTGTTGGGATGAAAGTCTTCTACGAATACGAATTCAATAGAAAATATTTTCAATTAGTTACACAAAAGGTGAAAGACAAACATTTGTTAGTACTTGTGTAT
Source organism: Orchesella flavescens (assembly GCA_964034955.1). NCBI lineage: Eukaryota > Metazoa > Arthropoda > Collembola > Entomobryomorpha > Orchesellidae > Orchesella > Orchesella flavescens. Next base: position 28,703,816 of record OZ035956.1, on the reverse strand, counting down.
TGTAATCTCTCTGAGGATGCAAATTGCTAAGTACAGAAAGACTAAAACTACCAACTACTCTTGCCTGGAAGCTCATACCACACAACACACAGGCTTACACGGCTAATCTCCTATTTCATGAACTCGTCGTATTCCAGACTGTCAACCGTATGTGTGTAGAGTAGAAGCTTACTAGGCATCGATGGATGACTAATACAAGGAGTAAACTAATGTCACACTGCGTACATTTATTTTAATTTATGCATTATATAAGCTCAATCTCATAATCCTACTATATGCATCCATTCCAATAACCACCAAACACCAAAACAAATATGATTTTACTTACTTCTGTAGATTATAGAACACAAACAAAAAACTCTGGTCGTGTATCACTTGAGACGAAATCCAACAACACAAATCACAATCTCTCGTATGAGTTAGTTACAAAAATTTATTATAAGTGCAAGCAAACAAATGTAATGTAAATATCCATATGCTGCTATTATTGTGTTCTCTGCAGCATATTAATGTATATCTTCTTAAGGAAAATTAGATGCGGCCGATGCGGGGTTATGCAAAATGCAGATTTTCATCATGAAGGTATTCAGTTCCAATGCATTGCAATTGCAGAAACTCAAAACTCAATTCAGCGCAATTACTACGAAATTTTGTGAATCATCCTGCGGATGATGCCATTCATGGACATGCATGGTACAGAATTCCAAAGTCAATTTACCATATACATGACATAATCCAACTTTTTTTGATAGGTTAAAATTATAGTATGATATAGGCGTGAGTATAGCACATAAATATATACGGATGTTTCAGTCTCTATTAATGTTTTATTGTGCTATAAACGAATGCGTTAAGCTTTCTAGGTTTCCACTTTACCAATTAACAGTGATCTAACAAACATTGTATGTATTGTATTCCTCATTAAATCAGTAGCATGATAGATGATAGACAATAGATCAAATATTTGTCACTTACTCACAGGTTGAAACAATAAAAATGAACAGGCTGCTAAAAATCATTATTATTTAGTTGGTACTACACTTCTACACTACAAAGAAATAATAATCCTAGTCCGGCGTGACTCACTAAAATCAAATTGATATAGATGGAAATCCGGTAGGCGAATACATGAGTTGATGCATGAGAGGCCAAGTCGTGAATTATGTAGTTTGTAACTTAATCAAGTAGTGCATGTTTCCTGCAGCTGAAGCCAATATGTTATGCTCTATTCTTTTGTTATTGTTATGCAAACTAAAGGCAATGTCAGTCACATTCTGCGCATCTGAATTCAGAAGAACGATAATAAACCTATCACCTATACCTATTGTTATTTCTTATCGGAAGGATTGCCTGAGTAGTGTATATTGCTTTAATAACGATGTGTGACGTTTGAATGTGAGGCGTGCAAAAAATCACGTACCTACAGCATCTAGCTAACTATTTTTATTAGCCAGTGCTCGTACTATAAACAGATTCCATGTCTTTCTCTTTTCCAGTGCACAAAAAAAATGCACTGTAAATGATCTTGTTGCTTACACACGCACTCACGACAGCTAATTCACAGATGAATTCATTGATATCAGTACCAAATCGGTCATTTTTAATCGAATTGGAAAATTACATAATTTGTTTCAAAACTTACGTATTCCTTCTAGGAAGAGATGAGATGAGGGTAATTTAATTCTCAGTTCCTATTCACTATTCCGATATTAATTATTTTATCAGAAGAATTTAACTTTTTGCCCCAGATCACAGATGTCAAGTTAAGAGTCACGAAGACACGCTTTGACGTAAAAACTTTTTTGCTCCTGTGCCCTGACCTGACAGTCTTTTAATGCCTAATATGATAACTACCGTATATACAAAATGTTTCTCAGGTTGTAAAAGGCAATTGTTATTGAGTTATTAACCAAATGCTCTTCTTTAAAACGCAGTGCGTGCAATGTGCATTTGCATGCTCTCAATCAAAATGGAGCTATTATATATGTACGTAATGTACTGTTATCACACTTATCATATTTTTGAGTAAATACACTGTTCATGGTCGCTTATTTGATTGATAGTGTTCAGAGTAGTATCTGTTTGAGTTTAAGCATTACCCTGCTAAAATCACATGTTCAAACACTTATAATAGCGATAGTAAGCTGCTGTCAGCCATGTACTCCAGCCACAGGAGTGGATTTACGTACCTAGTACTGCTGCTTTCTGCTCTGTATACGAGTATATGTGTTTACTTCCTTTCTTTGAAGACAAGACCAAAAGACCACATCTGTCCTCTGTAAATGGTATATATACTTTTGGTGTATTACATACTTCTTTTTATCTTCAGGTACATCGTATCTCAACGAAATGCAATATGCAATCGTAATGTCTTTACTAGCTTCTGTGTGCTCGCTTTTACAACTTTAACCTACCATCATGCATCACATGTGTTTAGTACATGGTGTCATTCAGCCTTATAGCCACACACTACACTGCAACTTTCAACCAAATCCTGTAGTCCCAGATTCTTTTACGTGCTTCAATATAATATTGAACCGTTCTTTAGTTGCATCGTATTTGTAAATCTAAAAAAAACTGATAGCATCCATTTATGCTTTTCCTGTTGTCTTGTTAAATACGGTCAAATAAGATAAGCGTGGCATTGTTATAAATTACACACGAATGGACAGATATGATTAAATTATTTCCGAATGCCCCACAAATCCATACGGACCCTGGATACAGTACAATCTATTGACATCATGACATCTTTATAAGTTATGTATATTAGTGCATATAAGATGAATTTCCTAACATCAATTTTTGTTGGGAATAGAAATGAGTAATGAGCCATAGAACTATAGCTTATTTGCAAACCTGTGTTTTGAATTGCTGGGTGGATGGATGGCTGGTGTGCAAAATACATTTAGCGTGGGTGTTAACACAACCCTGACTTGTCATATGCGCAATATATAAAATTGATATCAACACTTTTCCCAAAAGCTCAACATATTATTCTTGTTTCCACCTACATATTCCGAAGGGGCCGTTTCTGGTAGCTGGTAGAAGCATATTTCAGTTACTATACGCATCGCATTAGCTTTTAGCTATGACGCGTAATAAACCGAAGTGAAAGAGTCAGACGAATCTCTGAAAGTATGAAATTAATTTGTATTCGCTAACGAGTCAAATGAATAATTGAATATTTTGACTACTTTTCTACATAATTTTATTATTCGTAGTATTTTTAACTCGATTTATTGCTCCTTTCTCAAAACTCCCCACTACCAGGGTAAAAGGCTTTTCAGGCTGATACCACACACACGTAATCTTGTCAAGTTACATGTGCGTTCTAATTCATACACAAGTGCACACATCGATGTATTGATATATTAGATTATGAGTCCCAGCTTGAAACAAGGCCATTGACTTGAAGTTTAATGACAACAGGAGAATAATGGGAGCTGTAGGCATCCATTTCCTCCTAATGACTTCTTCGAATAGGGATAAGAGATTCGCATCATGACAAGACATGTGCATTCATTGCTAATACACACACCTACGTAACGGAGATTGTATCTTTTGTCCATCAACATCGAACACTATACATGTGTAATAAAATTATACCGACCAAACTGTGGCACATGTGACAATCTGTAAATGAGTTCAAAGTTTTTGCACAGAGTTTTTGTTAATTAAAATGCCTTGAATGTGTTAAAAAACATCATACCTACATACATTTTAGGCAATTTTAAAGCTGAGTTGCGACAGAATGCGACAATCTTTGAAATTTGATGGATACGTATAACCGTTTACTCATTTTATCTCTCGTTTTTATGACGGATCGATTTTTTAAGTACGCGTACGATGTGAATAGGATGTTTTGGGGATCCACTAATTCATATCGAAATATAATGTAATGAATGTAATGGTTATTAGTGAAGCAGCATTTATAGTTGGTATAGTAAGCAGTTGGTTGTAGACATTACCTTGGAGTGTCGCTTCAACAAACAAGGTTGATGAGCCCTAAATTGTATTCATAATCATGCATGCAGGATACACGTTTTGTTCGTTATGTTTATACAAATTTATTGTTTTAACCATGAAGTCTGAGTGAGAGCATCAGCATGCATTCGTTTTAGCACAAATACTAAGGATGAATTGTAACTGTACGAATTATGTGAAGGGGTTTGAGAGAAGAACTAAAAGTACCACCAATAATTTGCAGATTTGTTATCATATTCATTTGTGTATATTTCTACATTTATCCTTTGTCTTCCTACATACGTCATTAAAAAAGTTATATATTCTGGAAAGTTGTCTTTTACTTGGAACTTTTACCAGCCGTCTAATTTGTGGGGTCGCTGCGAGTGTTTGTTTGCTACAAGAACTACCGCCAGATTTGCAATTTAGAGGTTGGATAATGAACTTTAGTTCAAAGGTTACCAATGAATATGGACGGTAATGAGGTTGTTGTCGTGCTAAAACGCTGCAAGCTAACAATATGTAATAATTATTGTAGAAATGCTTATAAGGAATGATAGAATACCCATGATGCCAAAATTTTATAATTTTTCTTTGTGCCCTGTATTACTAAAGCATATATACATGTATTCATGTATATTGTGGTTCAGGAGCGTTTTGGAAATTCTAAGGGCACTCATCTTTTTTAGTATCATCTACAGCAAATATTACTCTAGTAGTAGTGTGACGTCAAACGAATTTCTCCTGTAGTGAAATATTACTTTCACTTTGCACGAAACTTATTTGGTCTTTCTGTGCTATTTTGCTACGGACTCACCTACTGTCACGTTATTTAAGCTCCATGAAAACTTTAATAGCGCCCAGTCATCTTTTTTTGCTCCATTAGCAGTATATGTGGAACACTACGGGGCTGCAACCAACATTATCACGCTGTTTTTTCTCCTTCTCCTCTTCCATTAAACTCAATTTTCCACTTTATTCGAATTTTAAATAGATGGGGAAGACTCAAAAAGTACGAAGAATACAGTCCATTAAATTAAGTGGCTATGACTGGGTTCCGTGTACTTCAAGCTGATCGTGTCAAATATTGTTGCTTTCTGTCATTTTTGGAATGCCTTTACTTGACTTTTGGAAGAGTAGAAAAATTATTGTACATTGCTTTCGTATTATTACATGTACCATGAGTCTATTCAAGTCCATAAAAGATGTCATGAATTCATGGAATACTTTTACCATTCCTTGATTTTAAAAGCACAAGTTCTGAAGCTATTGCAGAAATAAACAAGCATGGCATGTTATTAAATTCTTATATTAGGGCATTCGAAGTCGAAGGAAACAATTCCCATCCCTTTATAGACTATAACAAAAAATGGAAAATCGCTGTATAGCGCTATGCTATTTTGCAAGGTATCGTAAAAATTTTGTGCATTACAACAATGTGAAAGTTCTGCCCAAATGGGGAAAACTTTCTTTGCCGTCAAAAGTTTACTTTACCCTTGGCCTGAAATCAAAACTGTATATTATTTTGTACCTTATGCCTACCATCTTTCAAAATAATTGTAAATTTTTGGGTCTTCTAGTCAACTACGCAGTTGGATGTAATTTACCAGAATTTAATTGTAATTAAACATTTTCCAAGAAATATATATGGTTGTAAATGCGTACATGTTCCGTCTAAATGCGGAAACTTATTTACACACCAACCTGTGAACTCTTAATAAGTATAAAAACGCATAACTCATATTTAATTACAAAGGTTTCAGCCTTGGCTTACTAATTCTTGCATGTATAATAATTGCAAGGTGAAATGCCCAGAATTACAACAGCAGTTGAGTTTCATTTTCATCTTCTATACTTTTGGTTTGCCCATTACACACACTTACAACACGGTACAGTTAGGTAGTATAGTAAGTAAAAACGAACAACATTTTTTGGGGGTAAAGTGGTACTCAGCCTGACTCTGACTACAGATACTACTTGCTTGAGTTGCTTGCTTCTACATATTCCAATATTTTGCACCGACAATTTTTCTTATAATCCCACTCAGATCATTACTCATTCGGCAAAACATTTAGGATCGTTGAGACATATTTATTAGTATTAGAATGATGAAAAAGTAAATTTTCTATCGTAGAATGTAATAATAAAAATGCACATGTGAATTGATGTGACAGTTTGATGTAACAAATTATGAATCTCTAACGATTGGAAGGAATTAATGAAACAAACTCAAATTAATTTTATGGTTCATCGCATCGCATCGCATCAACTTCTTATCATGGTGCTTGTGGGAAGAGCTCTAAAGTATATTGATGATAACGAATATTCGAAGTGAATGCTGAAGAAAAAATTCTGTTATGAAGACGCCACAGGACAGGGTCTTCAAGCGTTAGATTATTTTTTCATCCGTATTCGGTCGGCAACTTCCAACAAGTGAATTGATTTTCTTACGGTGAATAGAACTTCATTAGGACTATGAAAAGTATTCAACGATTTTTATAGACGATATACATATAAGAAGAAAGATATGTATGTATTTACAGCCAATTGTTTGGCCATCCGAAATTACTTTTCCCAGATCATTTTCTGTCTGAGAAAAGATCTGGCTTGTTCTCATGGAATTCATACACAATCATGGCACTACAGTGGCCTGATGAAAGAAAGATGATCTCTACAGAGCTTCCTGTGTGTGGACACGAAGCCAATCCCAATCTTGGTCCGAAAATCCAACTATTGTCATTCGCATTCATACATCATTTCATTCCTGTGTTTTCGTCTTGAATACAGGGAGATGATCATATTGATCACATTTTTTGTTATCATCATCCTTCCAATGATTTGTGAAAAGATGAAAGACAGGCTTATAAAATTTTAATATGCCTTCACATATATCTATGCATAAGGTACTATCTATTTACATACATGCCATTATTTCTTGTCAATACCGACAAATATATTTTGCTTCTGGCATCACAGGGTACAAAACACGCGTGTCATCCATCATCTATTCTTACATATGTGTATATTTAATCAATACTGCAGAATTTCTATGAACAAAACTTTCATATTAGTTTTTAGCTTTTGATATTACATATTCTTATTTCTTACTTATTTTTGTAAGCTGTTTTCAAAAAATTCATAGCAGCAGTGAAAGTTAGGCATTATAGAAAATAACGACCGTTGACAAATGTGCTTCGTTACGGATGAATACCAATGCCATATAATAGGATGGGTGAACATGTGAACAACAAATTGAAAACATCTTCGCCTTCTTTCTCATTTCTTCGTATCGTTATCTCTACTTAGATAGTTCGTCAATCCATTTTCCTGTAGAAATATATGCATGCGACATTTTGCTTACGTAGAAGCTCTTTTCTATCGAAGATGCCACTTGGAAGTTTAAGGAAAATCCCCACATCTTGTTATATCAATTCAATGCACAGCATGACATGGGTTCCCTTTCTGTCACGTCATTAAATGAGGCTATAAATATTTGCTTGTGAACGTCCGTTGATTAATTCGTATGAGCTCCAGCTTATTGAAATGACTCGAGTCCTAGATGATTTGAAATGGATTAATTGTTTTGAGGGATCATATTTAGACATTGTGAATTTTGAATCCAAAATGATAATTAGAACACGAGCATGTTTCTTAACTCATTTATATGTTCGCTCAAAGAGAAATTCACGTGTTTTAAGAATACTGTGGTAGCTCTATAGATGCATATCCATAACTCTTGCATACATCTGCGTATGATTTGTAATGCTTCAACTTCCCTGAGAAAGTTATGAGGTTTTTGACGGGTGGCTGGTTAGTTTTATGCATGTAGGTTTTCATTTGGTTATATCTTTCACCGAGAGTTCATGATACCATTCCACATAATCAGATAGAAGCTTTGAAGGCGAAAGGAGTTTCATGGAACAAAAGATAATCTATTTTTGCACTTCATGCGCTATAAAAGCAGATATTATTACCCTTCAACTGTGGAAGGATCTGTTGAAAGTATGAGAAGGGAAGTTGAATATATTCCGGTCCCAAGTTGAGACTCCCAACTAATGGAACTATTAATGTATTTCTCTGTAGTTCGCATAGAAAGATGGTAAAATTTACAAGCTGAGAGATCTTGTCATATAATCTTGAGCTCTCGGCACGAGTAGTTTTCAGTTGTAAAAACATCTCAGGAAACATCTTACGTTTACCTGTTAAGCTTCTAAACCAAGTGTGTAAATGCAAGACAGATTCATTTCCTTTTTGTAGCTGTGAGTTTTCCTTTTCCTCTGCTGTTCTCAAAGGTAAGATGTCTATAAGTTTTTCTTCTGTAGATTTAAAACAGGATGTATAAAATTCTAATGATGATATATCCACTTGGAAAGTGGAATTTCCGTAAAGTCGACGTACTCAAGGATTCATTTTTCAGCTGCTCTTTGAGTATAATTACAGAATTTTCTTCTCTGAGAAAGGGTATTTCTTTACAGTTGTTAGTACTCAAAATAATATAGCTACACGTGTGCATGATCAAAGCCTACTAATACTAAAAAGTAAATCATATCTGCGTCTACTTTCATTAGGTTTTTATATCCTGTAGTAGTAGTTTGTAAACGACTTGTTGAAAAATACTTGAAATAGTATACTTGGCAAACTTTTGTTATTTCAACATGAATACTTTTTTTTGATTCGTTGAAAATTCTAATTACATCTAAGCTTTTCTCTTCCATCTATGTATCCAGAGGGAGCATATACGTTCTTTAAACGCTTTTAATACATAAGTCGTGGGATGACTAGAGGGCTGGCTAATGCAAAACTTGATTTTAAATTAATAATTGAATCCATATCTCGTACATCGTACGGTGATATTTATATTAAAAGTACTCCCATATATAACAATGTTGTCCTAGAAAATATATTTGCTAACAAAGTTATTAGTTAGTAGAAAGTTGGAATGAATCGTGGAGGAGATCGTTTTTCGATCTGTTGCGTTTTAGCTACATCTGTCCTTCACTGAATCAGAAGAAGGCAAAAAAATGGTATCGTTTTACCTTTTGACCTTGTAAATTGTAATCAGCGAAACAACATTTTTTGAAAGATGCAATCAATCAGAGTGTTTGGATTCACGTAATCAGTTTTAATTTTTTTATTTGCATAAAATACTACAAGCTATATGAATACAATTTCTAATCATTTTAATAAAATTTACCATTGTTTCAAATTAACTTGAAAAAACAAAATCATACCATTTTGTATTATTATATAAACTTTGCGATAATAAGAAAGCCTATGAAAACTCCAAGCTGGAGCATTGTAGATTAGTTTTGAACAAAAATGGCCAAAATAAACGAAGAAGAAACCGCAGCTTTTAATTAAACTTTTCGGCAGTGTTTGAACAAAGCATATATGTTACTTGATCTGTCTACGGAAATAGAATTCTTCATCTTTCCCAATTCTTAAAAAGATGCGATCGACAAAAAATCTTCATGCGTAAATGTAAACGTGTATTTTTTCATATTTGGAGACGATTCACCATTCAAGTGTACTAAAACTACTTTACCTTTCTTTCACTACACCCCAAGTACTTGCAACCAGAAAATGTCCCTGTTATAGATGCAAATACAAGCATTTACCACTTCAAGTATGCGTCATATAATGCCAAACATACTTATAGTACATATAACCTTCATGGACACGTCTACATTTGGCATTTTCCATTAAAATGGATTTGATGCGCATTAAAATAGAGAAGTTTAAAAATGAAGGTAACGGATATGAGATATTTTACGACCCCTGTTAAACCGGTAACGAGTTGCACACATATGTCATGTAAAATTATAAGATACGTAATAAACCACATAACCACAGTCCAAACGTACATTCCAAAAATATTTTGGTGCTATAAAAGTTTAATGATTATGAAAGGGGCTCCATATCACGGCCCATGTAATACCTTAATGTTTCGTAACAAACACACGTTCAGATACTATAAACAACCTTTGGCTCGGCAATATAAAAACACATTTCATGGTTTTTTTTTTCAGGTTCGCATTCTGTTTTCAATTATATATATTTTATCTTCCAAAGAATATTGTATTTGTATGCAAGCCACGGCCATGTGCAAACAAATGGGATTGTTTAAAAATATGCTCAACAGAGCTCATATATATATATAGTTTGCCGATGATTTACTTGGAAAGGTGAATAGGTCATTCTATGCTTCCATCCAATATTTTTCCCATTTCCACAACGGAAATGAATCAATGTGACGTACGTATCAGGACGGAACCATGCAATGAAATATATGTGCGTCTAAAAATTAGCCTTGTGATAAGCGCACAAAGGACACCAGTATTCCATAAAGATATGCATTTGCCAGGCTTCCCAAGAGAAGCAGCCAGTTTTATGACCGTTTTTTTTTTGGGTGAAAATACATGGGGAAAGTAAAGTAAAGTCACAAAATATCGACTGGGATGGCATCATCCTTTATACAATGTTTTCCCAAATCGCAGTTTACTTTTACCCAAAATTACACATGTACAAAAAGCATTTTATTTGCCCTCACTCACTACTCTAGAGCTATCGACTGCGACTGTAATACTCTCAACTCTTACTCCAAATCAAATGTACGTAAACAAACGGAAGAGCAAGAGCAAGCTCAGAAAAGGTTTTTGTAGTAATAATATTAACGCTTACGGCAACTTCACCAAGCTCAAGGCTTCGTTTTTTTTCTCTCTGAGCGTATATACATGATACATACAGAAAAACTTGGTTTTTGAAGCTGCTGCGTGCTTGGATAGTTACTTTGCGCTGATGTTCTGGTTGGTATTGAGCATGATACTTACATTATATATATGAACCCCTGCAAACAGACATCTCACTCGTTCCATACCTTTCTCCCTCAGATAATAATGACGTGAACATCTGTTCTGCTAGCTACTTCTGGCCTGACTATAACACAAGTTAGTTCTCAGTTTCTCATCACATCACATCACGTCACCGGCCATCCCAACTCGTTGTGCTGTTGGGTCAATTTTTAGAAGGAATAATATAATTTTCGATAACACCCCCATTGTTTTATTTTCATTTTGTGAGGTCTTCAGAAATCAAGGAAAAGAAAAGTGAACGTGAAAAGGGTGGTTTCGTTACTGCCATAAACAACTCCCAGCTTTCTTTTAAGTTATTGGCCCATTAATGATTATTTACGGTGGTAGACTTTCTCTCTTTTTATATACTTTATGTGTAGTAGTTGGCAGAGCTATGCTAATGTGAAACCAAAGCAAGATCTTATTATCTTGTGATTCTGGTGAGGGGAAGTAGCCTTATATATATATATACTCACATGGTAAATGAAGTGCAGTTGTAATAATAATTGTTATAGAGCTCCCATTTTAGTTCATTTATTCGATTCAAGCCCCCATTACTAAACTGAACGGGTAGTGCACACAAACAAAAAAAGGTTAGAGATTCATTCAAAAGTCTTTTTAAAGTTAAAACGTCGTCACCAAATGCACCCAACTATTCTTTGGCTGTCAATTATTGTCAATCACTTAAAAGTTTCGTCGCTATCAAGCATTCCTGTTTCCAATTCCGAATTCAGAGGAGCTAGTGAAAAGCTCAACAAAGGGAACAACAAAAAGGTAAAAAAAAAGCTTTTAAAGTTTTTGATCGTTAACTTATTTTCAAGTTTCATACATATAGCTCGTGTGTGTCTTGCATCAAAATTAGCAAGGTTATTGTGGCCTTGGTCAACTTAGTGCAGAGGCTATTCATTTCATATAGCGTCTGTCTGCTCTAGCCTGAGTGAGTGAGAAAAATCAATAAAACGAGATCTAAAACTATGGTCATAAAAAGTCTTTACTTCCTTTTGCGTTTGCTTCAACCTTCTACGTGGCTTAATCACTGACATGCTAAGTAAAGAAATTGTTTAAATGGTGGGCATATTTCATCCTACGTCATACTTAAGTACATGAACCTTCCGTAATTATTGGTTTGCTTGCAGATGTGATGTATGTAAACGAGCTAGGTATTATTACATTTACAATGTACATTCAAGTTCATATTGCTTCCTGTAGCAAAATGTATCAGGTTTCATTTTAATAAGCGTATATAGTGTCGAGTTTCTCATTTCAAGTGCAGCTAAACCTGCCAAGCGCCAGAATACTTTGATACGTTGTTGCTACTCGTATTGCATGTTAAATATTGCTTTGCACAATCACAAAAAAAATCAAATGAAAGTTTGTGTGCATCTAATCCAATCTAACAAAAAAAAGAAGAATCACAGCTCGGCTTACGAAGATACCTGTAGCAAAAACCTGAAAATGAAGACATTCATGCATGCCTCTTTCATACCTTTACTTCACAGTGCATTGCTTCACTTAATAGCATAGTATTAAGGAATTTCTTGACGTAAATCTTTTAAAAATTCAGTGACGTCAGTGCGAAAATTATCATAATGTATGGGTTTACAGTTTTTTTTGCCTTAAATTTCTAACCTTCACCACGACGTGCTCTTTTATGCACAGACGTACACACATGCATGCATGAGAGTTAATCAACTATGAGGGATGATAAAATAACCACACCGCACATACTTAAGTATTGTCCAATCTATATGCATACAAGTTTGTGAGTTTTTTATGCAATTTTATTTTTAAAATGCCGTTTGAGAAGATGCCCCGAACTAAGTGCACATCAAAAATTGAAGAAACCTTTTAAAATCCAAGTATATTTAGCCATTCTAAGAATAATGCTTTTCTTTCGTTGGGATTCCAAAGGAATGAAATTTTTATGAGGCTATCTTCACTTAACCACATGCTCAGAGCTGTTTTCAAGTGCTCTCATACTAAATAAATAGCAACGGTAAAATCCATTGAGCAAGAGAATGTCGGATGTTGTCATATTTTGGGTTGAAGGAAATGATGTCAATATTCTATTCGTGCATGTTCCACCATTTGCTGGATTATCATGGATCAAGAGTTGTAATAAGAGGATAATCCTTCTTAGCATTTGTAAGTATACAGGGAAAGGGAGTGTTTCGGCATTTATCCTGCTCGAAATGCTGTGACTGATGACATTCTGTTAAGAGAGGACGGTTTATTGTCTTGGAGTTGGAGTGACATGAATTGCATTGCTTGAATAAATTTAATATGAAACTTGAATGGATGATAAAAACTGGAGACATTTTTCTCATCCAATTTTTTCGATGGCCACTGAGTTTACTTTAGGTGAGAAGAGAGAAGAAGAGGAGAACGTCAGTAGTGCCAGTCACCAGTTTTTTTTAATTTGACAGTTTTATGGTGACGCCTGCATGGTTATTCCATGTAAGCATATGTACTACTACTATACCTATACACGCATATTGCATGAGAAGGTTTTCAATTTGTGTACATATATATGTGTAGATAGATAAATGCATGTAAGTTAGTCTTTTTCTTTCTTGAAATTGTAGAACTTGGGATTGATCAATGCATGTCAAAAACAAGCGAGATAAGCAAACATATATTATCCTTTCGCGTGTTCTTCCGCTGAATTTACATGTTAGCAAGAGCACAGGCAGGAGATTGCAGTCTAAGAAATCAAAGCGTTGAAAAAGAATGTGTGCGTCAGAGAAATGTAAAACTTGAAAGATTTAGCATTTTCAAGTGGAGCAAACACAAAAAACTTTCATGCTACTACAAAATCGTGAACTGCCGTTGTTTTTGTTGGAGATCATATAATTTGATATGGATTTATTCATGATGTGAAGTAACGAGACCTACATGGGAATTGTGGCCGTGTGTGTGCTTACTCAACTCATGTAGGTTTTTTTGGGAGTATATATTTACCAAGCAATAAAAAAGATAACAGGGCAATTCTTCTATATTAATATTTTAGATCCATCCTCATTCGTTATGGATAACCAACTCTTAAACAAAGTCACGTCATGGATGCCATGGACCAAAAACGGAAGAAGATCGAGTTTAGACACAAAACTTCTTGAAGAGCAACCCAACCTTCTACTTTCCTTGATTCATCCGGATGTAAGTTCACATCTCATATCTCTTTCACTCTACATACAAATTAATTAAGTAGTAGCATCAACAGCCTAACTAAATTAACCAAGCACCCATATATTATCTCACTATATTGCATTGAGATCCCTATATTATATGTTGTAAATATGTTCCTAACAGATAACGGATGTAGTTTTAAACTACTTGGATCCTAAATCCCTTCTCTCTTTACGCTTAACCTGTAAAACGACCAAATCATGGGTGGATCAAATAAAACATTTATCTCGTCTCCGCATAATTCTTCACACGGGCATAGGAAATAAAAAGATGAAAAAAGTATTAAAGTCAAAGACGCATTGGTGCAACTTCACCTTGGGATATGAGAAGATTCCCAAAGAAGAGCATCTTGTGGAGTTTTCCCAAAAATTTGGAAATACCGTCAGGGTGCTAGAGGTTGGATCAGTGATTGGAGGTCACGCAGCTTTCAATCTCCTTGGCGCATGCAGTTGTATTGACTCTGTTGCATTTCAAGGAATAAATTTCGCAAAAATGTCAAGCCAGTCAATTAACGATATGGAAGTTTTTGTAGAAAATTTAGCTACCATCAAAAGTCTGAGTATTGGGAACATTCTCTTTGCACAAGAATCCGAGCTAGAACATTTCAAAATGTTAGTATTCAAATGTACAACTCTCCGTAGTCTTAAACTTCCATTTATCAACTTTACCAGTACTTTCGACAAAGATGAAAGGAATCGGATACTTAAGCAACACGTAAGTTCTCATCTCATCTTATATCTCATTCATACTCTATACTTACAACTTAATTAACCAAGCACCCATGACCCATTTGTATATTATTATTATTGCACTATGTATTGCATTATTGAAATCCTTATATATTAAGTATATATGTTGTTGTGTGTTCCATATAGGTTGTTAATCCCCTCATTGATTATTTACAAACGCGTCATGGATCAGGATCCAATCTCCGCTATTTAACATTAGAACTTCTCAACCCACTTCAATGCATAGTTTTTATTGACCTCGCTATCGTTTGCTATCAGAACCAGACCATTATCCACAATGTCCATCAATCCTTCATAAAGAATCTGAAGCCATACCAAGAAAATGTATTAGAAACGATAGGTACTTTAGATGGAATTAATGAGTTTGTACAGCTAAGTCGGTTAAACAAGGTTGAATGCATTTCCCTGTGGGTCTCATCTGCCACCCTGCTATCCGAAAAGAATCTGAAGAACCCTCGGCTGCCTATATTAAAAAGCCTAAATTTATACCTTGACTCTGTGGAAGGGGATACAGAGAAAATTACTACGTTACTTCGTACCATTCTTCAAGTTGAAAGGAATACTGTGACAAGCCTTAAGATCTCATATAGTCGACGAGGAGTTGGTTCTGCGGATCTGGTTAGGGCAGTTGACATTGCCAATAACTTCCAGTATTTGAGAAGGCTTGATTTGTATCAGTGGGATGCTTTTGATGATGAGTTCCTCCGACTGTGGAACGGAACGGGAATGTCTCACATTGAAGATCTCTCTCTTATTCTATGCTCTAACCTATCAGACCATGGGCTGATCGGAAGTGATGGTGCCCACCCAGTCATTCTAAAACTTTGCAGTAAGTAATTACGACTACGATACACTATACTGTTGATCAATCCTCTCTATGAAATCAAGTAATTTTCGTAATGGCTTTCTAAGAAGCTTTTCATGTCCTTGAAACAAGTTATTATAGAACAAGGTGGTGAATACACCAGATAGTTGTTGGTGACTTCACTTGACTTGACGCTTATTCCTTCATATTATATAACCATTGTATGTTTGTGTCTGTTGTTTTATCTAGACTTGAAAGAATTACACATATCATCATTGTATGGCAGCATAACAGATGTAACGCTTAGGCTTGCTGTCCGCCATATGAAACTGAGAAAGTTTCGTTTATACTCACAATCGGTAAAATATGTCACACTTAATAAAGTTAATGGAATAGTTTCAATGTTTGTGTTTGTTTGTAGTGGTTACATGGAACACGACACTCGAAGCTATTCTAAAGTGATTGGGGGGAAAACCCAAGGGCTATACTGCAATTTAACCACTTAACGTAATTTCTTTAACAGGTGACATTCAACGGCTATTCTACTTTGATGGAGGGCGGATTTTGTGCTGGTATTGAGTACATTCATGGATCGAAGCCGTACGATTGCAATCAAAAAGAATTTTGCCAACTACTAAGTGATATTAAAAATGCAAAATATCATTTTGAGCCGAGGAGAAGTAAAAGCAGTAGTGGACGACGGAGTAGCAGTCAAGAACTAAGCTGTGATGGGAGCGATGATGAATGAAAGTCTTATTTGGGCATTGGGAAAAGTCTTCTTCTTTTTTTGCTGTAAATGTTATAAATTTCTGTGTATGTATGTAATGTACTATTTAACGCACAACAAACGTAGAAGTAGCAAAAACCGATGCGAAATAATCGTTACATATTTCATTATTATGGCGGATGGAGGATAATATTACATAATAAATGTCGCTGTTTTAATACACTCCATTCGAAACAGCTAATTTCATTGTTAACTTGATACAAAATATATATGCTTTGAAGCTAAAATAAAAAATATTCCAAACTTGTAATGTACCTTTTTCTGCACTGCTGCTTATTTTGAGATAATGGAAATGGAGTTAATCTACATGAAATTTTCTCTTGGAATATTCCAGCCTGCGACAATTGACACAAGCATTATACATATTCTACTTTCCCTAACATTTATGCATATCAACTCAATCCAATATCAAAGTCAACGAAAACTCTTCGTCTTACAAAACCCCTCATGACAGTTTTCATATATGTAGTTCATGAAAGGAATATACATACACAAAACAAATTCATATGTTTCCATATATGTCAAATGATTGTATGTGTACCACCAACATACTATGCCTCTTGCCAGATGAATATCCCCCGTTGTTTTCCCAGCGTCGTCAAATTGCCAGGACATCTGTGAACGGTATTGAAACTGTTTACAAAAGAAGATTACTGTTTTGGTGATCATACGTTTTGCAAGGGGGACAACAAAAAAACAAACAACACAGCTGGCCCAAGGTCCGTTCAAGCAAACATTGTCAGAAGTTGCTGAAAGTTAGTATACGTGTACTATACACATGGAAAAATACACTTTTTAATTTGAAACTCATAACACCCGGGTAGTGGACGTTCCAGTTTTCGGCAAATTCTGACAATGTTTGCTTGAACGGACCCAAGCTATCAACAACAAAAAAATTGGATCATCCGTGTTTGTAGTTTTAGTAGTGGTGCCCAGTGAAAATCCACGATAACCAAAACAGTAAGCTTCTTTAGTAAACAGTTTCAATACCGTTCACAGATGTCCTGGCAATTTGACGACGCTGGGAAAACAACGGGGGATATTCATCTGGCAAGTGGCATAGTATGACCACCAACCACTCCACCAAAAAAGCCACTTTTGCGGTCACCAGACAAGTACGAGAAGACCTCAGGGAATTGAGTACGTTCCATTTATTCCTGGAATATCATCTTAAGATTCATTCGGCCATACACATCACAAGATGAACTAATGGAGAAAATTCATTACGTCGTTATTTTTGCAGTAGGCTTACATATGAAAGATAATGACAAGGTTATATTATATCATATGGATATAGTAAGTCAACTGCATGTATATATTTATTAAGTCGACATTCGACAGTAGTGAGAGAGAGAAAACATTAAACAAATCATGTAACAAGCTGGGCTTTAGATTTCTAATGCATATTTAACAACTTCTATGTTTTTTTTCTACCCGTGACCTTGAGCCAATGTTATCCATGTGTGATGAAATGCTTAGCGGCCCTGAACCATTTGTTCCATCATCGTATCTGGTCTGAAAAAGAACTCCATTTCTAAAATCTGGAATTTTTCGGTTAGTTTCATCACAACCATCCCAAATAACTCTACTTTCCCATTGTGAGGAGGGAGTTGCATCATTTCGCCAGTTCTCATAGGACACCTAAATTCAATGCAGTGATGTGATGCGATAATTGTATTCTGTTATGTGTTGGAAATCGTAAATTTCTATCTAAATTATTATTATTATTATTACCTCAATTCTCCAGACATATAACCCCAGTGCCTAAATTTAAAGGCCACTTTTGGAGGTGGTGTGTAAACCTCCAGAACTTCCAGGGCGAATCCGGATTTCAAAGCTTGACGGAATACTTGATGAGAGTCAAGTGGATCACTAATATGTTTCGCAGAGTAGTACTCACAGTTTCCCAAGAATGCATTGTAGGCACCAATTTTTCCAACCTCTTCCAAACTTGCCCAAGGACCACCATTTACAGCCATACGGAATTTGTCCGGGATGACGGTTAGCCATTGGTTTGGGTTGGCCTTGTGAGACAGCTCTTTCTCCCAGTTTTTTATCAAGTTCGTAATCAAGTCTTCCAATGATCCTTTCGGATGTACTTTCATACGCTCTGTTGAACAAGGTTAAAATGAGATTTTAGATCAAGCATATTATTAATAATTAAAGCATTCAAGTGGGAATAAGTTGCATAATTCGTTTTACCTCGGTCATATAACCCATTCACTAGACTGTAATCAGGTTTTGTTCCACTGTGCCACTCTGTATTTGCATCACTATCATCTAATACTGAATTTAAGTTTTTCAGAAAATTAGGAAGCAAATCATATTCAATATCCATTTTATTGAATTTTCTGGGACAAAGCTAAACCAGATTAAGGATTTCGTACTTAACCTTTACTTAATGAGGTAGCAGGTTGTGCAGCCACAGGTACCAAGAACACACTGATGGGAGGATAATGCATCAAATGAGTCGAGATGACTTTTAACTCAATATTTTCTGCATGACTAACATCCATACATTCATATTTTATACTTTGGTCATTAATGTTGGAGTTCGTGCAGCAAAAATTGTATACTCCAATATATAGTCTGGAGACAGTTTGCTGTTTAATTTATAATAGGCACGGACTGCTGAATAAAAATACATTGATCTTTCTGAATACCTAACTACCACAAAAGTTGATAGATCATTCCCTACACATGTATTAAGCGTTAATCTTTCTGTGTATTTTTGTAGGCTGGAATCTACGTCTGCAAAGTAGACTCAAACTCCTTTTCCAGCATTCTCAGGCTTTTCTATCAACTGAGATAATCCTTTTGATTATAAAACATCTCAATAGCTGTAATACTCTTTTTAGTTGACAGGCTAGAAAATCTTAGGTCTATTTGGGTGTTTCATTTCACACGCTTATTATAGCTTTGGGCCACGATCACGTTTGGTTTGGACCTGCATGAATGTGTATTCCACACATTAGATGTGGACCATACGCTTTGATAGAAAATGGATTTTTATCATGAATTACGAGCCATATGCTGAAGTTTTATTACCTTTGATTTTACTGAATATCCAGGTTTTGCATTTTGGGAGGCTTTTACTACGTGGTTGTTCATTAGTTCAGTTCCAGCATCCAAAGTTAATGCAAACAAACAGATTAAATGACAAGGACAGAAAGATGCTCTTGGTAGGCTGTTTTTACACATGGACTACATACATGTGAAGTCGTCATGCAATATCTCTGTATATTAGCAGAAAAGCAGACACGCACTAGACCTTATTAAACATTTCATAAAAAACCAGCAAAGCAGGTGCCAGTAATGTTAAATGACACCGTAGCATGAAAGATGATGTGAGAAAAAATATGTCCATGTTTTTACTTTCTAAGAAGAAATATAGATATATAATTGATTACCATACCATACGAATATGACTCGTAAACAAATGCTTTTTGTTTAAGGATCTTGTAAAGTTATAATAGATGAAAACGACTCCATAAATGCTAGTAATTTAAAACACACTTCCAAGGCATTAAAATATTGCTAAAAATGTAGTTTATGTATGTAAGAAGTTAAGATTGTAAATTCGCCCTTTGCATTAATTGACATATGTGCATAATGTATATAGAGTTAATCACAAATGCACAGATACTTTCATAAAAAAATACATAATTACTGCTACTTTTCTTTGCAAGCTGTTGACTATATAAGCCTATAATTCTTAAGCCAAAAAGCCAAATTAAGCCAAAAATTCCATATTTTTGGAATGTAGGGGAATTCGCGACGAGCCTTTTAGTACTGTGCAGACTTAGCGTTTTTGGTACATTTAGAAATTCACTTGGTCAAATCCTTCGCAGAGAATCGAGAAACTAAACATCCATGGATAAAACTGTAATCTATCAAATTAAATTTCAATTTTACATGAGCATCCATCGTCATTAATTCGCATCACTGATCCATCAAGTTTGTTGAAATAAAACAAGAGCTTCCTTCGGTATAGGTTGCAATTACAAAGCAGCCTTCTAATGTTAAAACAAAACCATATATATATTTACTTCATCCACAAAAGCAAGGTCCTGGACTAATTTTCTTGGCAAAAATAAACAATGACCTTTAGGCTGTCAGTTTCTCTCCTCGCGGTTGGCACTGACACAGGCAGTTAGTTTAATAAACTTCAGAACACATCAAAGGCATACATTCCTACTTACATTATCCATTATCTATATTTTGTGTTTTGTAACTTTGAATAGGAAGTTCTGAAGATGTATTATTGGGAGAAAAGTTGTTCCATTGTGACATTTCGTGCATGTTCTCTCCAACCACACAATGGATACATTATGTTGTAACTTGACAAGTATTCTGAAACAGACACTATAATGTTCTCCAAAATTCAGTTATAGAACTGCTTCTCTCCAAGGGCATCATATTCACATACATATGTGTACGTAATACGTTCGTACAAATAAGGCCACGTCAAAATTGATTAGCAAGGTTTTTACTTATAGTAGTAGTAGTAGCTAGTAGTACAAAATTGTTGAAGACTATATGATATAGTCTATATCAATCAAAAAGCTGCGCAAGAGAAGATGTACCATAGAATGAACAAGATACTATTTTTAGAGTATGTTTACAACAAAGAGATTTCACTTTGATTTTGATTGATGTCAACATAATATATAACAGCTGAAAACTAAAGGTAATAAGGATGACGCTAGGATTGTGAGCGTCATAAAATTGAGGGCAAACTTGTGATGCGGGTATTCCTGAGTCCTTACTTTTGCATATATGTTTGAGATGGATGGACGTGTAAGTTTTGTTTCCTGCTGTTAACTTGCAATAAACACTCCGATTTTGTTCTCTTTTATCTGTATGACACATTTATTTACGTTCCTGTATATTGGTACTTAACATTTACGAGCATGGAAAACGTCTTTGAACTGTAACTTTGATATATGACATTATGTACGTAATGCATAAGAATAATTCAAAGCTTAATGCGATGGAAGGAAGGCACAACTGGAGGATGGAAGTTATGATGAAACCCATCACATTATTCTCAAAAGCAGTCACGGATAACTGCTGCGTATAGTCTGCAGGAGTCTGAGAAAAATATGTTCCGAGAAATCAGAAACTTTCTCCTTGTTTATATGGTGGCATGAGTTTGTGAGCATAGCAGTTTCGTGTTTTCATCACCTTTTACCTCCATAATGTTGGTTGTAAGGTAAAGCAACATCATGATAATTCTACACTATTTGAGGTTGGAAGTCGAGTGAGTGCACTCGTGAAATATGTGCTTGATAATGGTTTAATATTATGCCCTTTTGCATTTGGCTTTGTAAATATGAACGTTCCCAGTGTCTTTTAAAACCCAAAAATGTCCTAACCTGTGGCTTGTGTGTACAATGTACATACGTTTCATTTGTTTGTACACAATATACACAATTTCATATTTTTTTATTTACTGCTTTATGTATATAGCGCTGTGTATTCAGGAATATTTTTGT
Source organism: Orchesella flavescens (assembly GCA_964034955.1). Taxonomy (NCBI): domain Eukaryota; kingdom Metazoa; phylum Arthropoda; class Collembola; order Entomobryomorpha; family Orchesellidae; genus Orchesella; species Orchesella flavescens. The sequence goes on along the minus strand of OZ035956.1, from coordinate 28,681,974 downwards.
GTGGTCCTGCATTACAATTTATTGCATTATCTACAACATGCCTTTAGTTTTAGTTTACTACAAGGGTTTCGCGGTGAAAGTGTTGTAAAACCGACAGGTGTTGGCTGGCAGTGTTACCACTTTCCCGTCTCTTTCCCGTTGGATGAGGAAGGATACACAAAAACAAGCGAATAATAATCACGTATTTCTATACTCACATCACGAAATGTGGAGGAAAATAAATTCTATCTCTTGGAACACTACTCGTGTCTCATGTCAAGTAAATGTGGTCAATATAGCGGGACTCGATCTGATATATGTGATGTTAGATGACTATAGCTGCGTTTTCATGTTTTCACATTTTGATTTTGAAGGCTTTACCCTTCGGCTTCAAGTCCCTTTCTCTAGTCCCTATTCTCAATCCAATCAAGTTAGAAGCACGACGGCAGGTGAAAACTAACATTTGCTTTCACCTTATGTGCGGAAAAAGTATACAAGGCTAAAGTGCTCGCTTCCAGCACACTTGGTAGTAATATGAAGAAATATCCCTGAGGATATAAAATTTCATGATGGCGGTTGTTGCTGCTTTCGGCTCTACCAGAAAATTATTTTTACTCGTATCTCTCATGAGAAAACTATCTCGCTTTGGGGTTGAGAAAGGGGACTTTATTATTTTGAAGGAGGTATTTTGTGACTTTCTTATAATGTGTAAAAAAAATAGTTACGTGTCTCATCCCTACCATTTTTATAATTTATAACGATAGGATGTACTGGGAATTTCCAACTGATGTCAACAAACTTCCTGTCTCCATTCTTTTTCTACGTTACAGTATATTTTTCCTTTATGCGTACCACCGCGATACTACTCTCTTCGTCTACATGTTGGAAGTAAGGTAGCATTAAAAGTTACGAGGAAACATCTGAATATAGGACGTATAAGTATCTTTGTTTGTATTTAATTACTGGAATACCGTGTTCTTCATACATCCTTCCTCGATGCTGCTGAATCCTTTGCTAGGTTCATGGCATTTCGGGGAAAATAAAAATCCAAATAACAATGAAGCGTTTTATAATTTGTGTACTTACTTTCTGTATACTTACACTTACGTGATAGCACTCATCCGAAATGCAACCATATATTTATTTACCTTGGACTCATTTCTTTAACTCCAATAACTAAGAATAATATTTATATTTATTTATGTTGCCTTCTAGTAGAAGCATCGTTCAGTTCCGTTCTCACTTATAACCAAGGCGTAATCAAAAATCTAAGTTTTCATAATATCGTCACATATATTAATAATTATTATTAATTAAGCAACACTTAATGAAGTACGTATTTGAAATCTGTCCTGTGTTTTAAAATGCTATAATCTATTCCTTTTCAACAACAGACTTTCGATCTGCCTGATCTAAATGGAAATTAGAATAACGAAAAGTCATTAAAAAACAGTAAAGCCATATATTTCAAAGCAAGTGACAACTTACAGCAGCACAGGCTAGTCCTATAGAGATTAACCACCGTGCTTTCTCAAAGTACCCCGTTTCTTTCAGTACAACTTTCTTCCAAGCCTTCGGTTACGAGGCTGGATCTGGGACCATATTAATATACCATATAGTTTAATATTCGATGGTTGGGAATAAGTTGAGCTACTTTTATTTCCACAGAATTATAAACAAACATTGAAATGCGTAACCGGGTGGAAACGAGGAGAGAAAGGTCATAGGTGTTTGCTTTGCTGATGTATATGGACGAATTGAGTTGAATTTGCTTCATTTTTTGGTACTTTTCTCTGAAAAGAAAGCATCAGTCTAAAGAACAATCTACTCACTAATGTTAAGTTTTTAAATACATATCTGTCCCTGTCAGGTATTCTTTCATACTTGTTGTTTCTATTTCCAGTTTCTCTTTGTTGTTGAACTTTCAAGAAGTGTCATTTCTGTGTCTACGTCAGCCAACAACAACATCAACATTCTAAGAAATGGGAACCAACAAAGAAAGTCGTACCGCCAGGGATTCGAATTTGAGCTTATTAAGAATAATAGGACATAATGTCAACCAAGTTTTATTTCTAAAACATTCGCAATGTGCAAAGTTTCTCTGAACTTTATATGCATTTGTGGACTTCTGTCAAACACAATTACTTTCAAGTTTTCTATTCCAACTTTTGTAGTCCGTTGTATTTTAAGTCTGTTGAATATGTGCGTATTATGTGTTAATATGCATAGAACATGACGCTAGCAACATTTTATTTGTGTTTTATGACCGTTCGATGCATTTCGTATGTAATCACATCCCTTGAAAATGACAGTACGTAGGATTAAAAAGGAAACTAACTAGTGGTTCACGGCATGCATGATGACTGTCTTTGTCGTTTCGCTCCCCTCCCTTGACACAGGAAGAGAGTTTCCGTTTGATTCCATTTCATCCTGAATCATTTACAGTGAAACCCCAAATAAATTCTTACATAACCTCTCCCTTTATTTATTTAGCCCAACAGTTGTACCTGATTATATCGTGTGGCGTATCATGGTGTGGTGATTCCATGTAAAATGAAATTGGGCTCATATGTGGATTGGATGATACCATCAACTCTATCTTTTATTTTGCTTGATGCAAAGAAATCTGTTTTTAACTAAGGAAAGAGTAAGTAATATTAAACTTCCTGTTTCAGATCCTTAAAAAGGGTAGTATATATACATATGTACACTTGCTTGAAATGACGAGTACCAACATCGTCTTGGCACAACCAAGTTTGCTCACTTAAGGAGAAACCCAAAGCAAATCGGAACCCTGTGAGAGAGCCGGACGTGTGCGTGCATTTATTTCACTGAGCCCCAGTATACCCTAATATTCTTTTCTATGTCTCTCTAAGCCTTACTATTACTTAGCTCGCATGATCTAGCTTGATGGTTATATGTATCTTACATTCTACAACAGAATCAATCCATCCGACCATATTTTAAGTAGTCTAGCAAGTTAAGGATCCGAGAAGCAATTTTAGCTTCTTTTTTTCATTTGTTTACGTAGTACATGGTATATATATGAGCAATTGCTGGAACACATTCATTATAAACCTTTACATATGTATACATGATTTTTTCATACACTCTAAAAGCCTGGAAACCCGCATCCCGTATTGTACCTTTGAATTAAATACGCTAGCATACCTCATAACTACCACCCTTATACACCTTTTCTTGTGAAAATATCGTCGTGCCCATGCATTACGTACTTATAAGCACTAACTTCGTTCATCTGTTCTTTACTTGGCGTACATACACAAACTGAGCTAAGCTCACTCACTACTCACTCGTTCCCTGTTGCTCACTCTTTTTGTTGACTAGCTCTTAAGACCCATGCTATCCAAAAGTTTCTAATAATGTCTTGTACGAATACATACTCATACTATATTATTGTGTTTGAGTTGTTGTACATATATCTAACATTATGTGCACCGAGTTCAGTCAGTACCTACGATTAAGTTAGCTAGCCCAGCTCTACTCGCTCGTACGTAGTACATCCATATTGCATATTATGTATGAAAAGAGTTCAAAAGAGATAGGACGACGGAGTAGTTTTGTGAGAACACCATCATAAATACATGGAAAGTACACACATGGAGACCAACCTTACGTCGAAAGTTGCTCAGAGGAATCAGAGAGAAACTGAGCGTAAGTCTTGAAGCTTTGACTTTTTTCGAGTAAGCTGCGAAGTAAAAGACAGTCAATTTTATTCGAAGGTTATGAAACACACAAGAGTAGAGTCGCTGCTCCTTAAATAAGGTAGAAATCTCTTTTAGCTCTCTCTGTCCTCTCTTACTATCACTTAAGTTGCTATACCGGACAAGCTAATTCTTCCGAAATCAGTTCCAAATATAACTAATAACATTAGTAGTAAAAATACGTGCGTATATATATATACATATATATATATATAGATATATGTACATACATACTTTTACATTAGGATATATACCTATGTGTGGCTATATGTCTGGTCCTGGTCCATAACCTTGCATACAACTACTACTACAACAGTCGTAAGAAAGGTTCGTATTTAAAGTTTAAGAGAGTATACATACATATATCTCTCTCTCTCCCTTTTTTCCTGCTCACAAACAAGCAATTTTTATATTTGCATTTCTATTGTACTGCCTCACTGAATCTTATTAGTGTGCACAGCAATTTAATCTTTGAGTCCAGTCTTGATGGAATAGAGTCTTGATTTCCATACATAAAGTGATTCTATGTATATTAGAGATACTAAAAATCTCACATTTTTTTTCTCTCTCTCTCACTTAGATGATCAAGTGAATAATATGTAAAAAGGTTCGCAATAACATCCTGTCTTCTTTATATTCAATATTCATGTTGTATGTGTAAGTAACTATAATATACATGCATTGCCAGTCATGCGTCATAGTCATAATACTCATTAATTTTCACAGAGAGATGCACTGCATGACATTTTAAGCTGGTGCATGCAGTTCGTATCAAATCAACAAGAGAGACTTTTGGAACCGAAAGTGATTGTGATTACTTACTTACCAATCGTGTATTCTCTTTTGTAGTTTAACTAAAAGTGAGTGCTTCTATATCAGCACAACAAAGGCAGTTTCAGTTGAAAACCTTAACTTAAATAAAGGTGTGGGTTAGTCAGTAATATTCAACAACGGTTTATCACAAAATATTATTATTATGTGCATATAGGTATGTATTCTTACTGCATGACATTCAATCAGCAAACTACTGAATACTCAGTTACCGCAATCAGGAAAGGTTTTTGGGAGCGAGCTACATATAGATACAAATACATGACAACTCTTGTGTTACGGACTACCACCAGGGTCACATAATGTTGACTGTTTTTTTTTGTTTTCTCAATTTGTTTGTGGCATTCCTACTACTGAAGGAAATAGGATAATAACTTAATAAGGGTTGGATGAAGGAGGGTAACCAGAGACTAAGTTTTTCTTGATGTTATATTTCTAATGATGAAACATTTTTTAATGCTCACAGGAACCTCTTCTCAAACTAACCTTTTAATTATAATATTGAAGGCAGAAATATATTATGTTCGAAATTTATATTTAAATGGACTACGTGATTTGTCGTGTACAAGCAAATCGTATGGAAATATATACAGTCCATTTGTAGCCTGAAATAGATTGGCTTGGTAGGCACCTGAATGCAAAGTTGCTTTATAAATTCGAGGTCACCTGTATACAAACAAATAAATTTGATAATGATTTTAAAAATCCCAATTACAGGGTATAGGTATAGGCAAATAGGAAGAGAGAGATTTTTATAGAATTCACTTTAACATAATATTGAATGTCGTGTGCAACTCTGCAAACTGTCGTACTTTTGATCAAGTGAATTATATGGAATTTAAGGTTTAAAGAGTATACTATTTACTGACTGCATACTTTTATCTTTTATTTGCTTCCCCGGTGAATTAGAGATAACGAGTGAGAGGAGATAAGATCAACGCTGTTTGAGTGAGTGAAGGAAGGCCATAACACGCACCTGGCTCGTCTGTACTATAACGTGAATTCTTGTGTAATTAGATCACGTTAGTGGTTTAATTTATACGCTTGCCCTGTACCCACCGTCTGCCACTAACCACACGACGAGGAATCCACGTTAACAAGAAGTTGTTGATTGAAGAAGAAGAAGCACATCATGGCGGACAACAACTCGAATACGGGAGGCAACTCCATTAATCCCAATGCAGAAATTATCAGAGGTCAAGGTTTTGAAGTTGGGCCAAGATATACTAACTTAGCGTACATTGGAGAAGGTGCATATGGAATGGTTGTGTAAGTTCATTCATAAAAAATGTTCTGTGAATAAAGCTGTTTTAGGGAAAAAAATCTACAATTAATTCAAATTTTTTACAGATCTGTTTATGACAATGTTACAAAGACGAAGGTAGCCATAAAGAAAATTTCTCCGTTTGAACATCAGACATATTGTCAGAGGACTTTGAGAGAGATAAAAATATTGACACGTTTTAAACATGAAAATGTAAGTTTTAAACATGAAAACGTAAGTAATTATCACGACTTATAATATTGAGCCTTATGAATACTTACTACTGACTCAATTGATTGTATAACATAATCATTTTTAGATCATTGACATTCGTGATATCCTGTGGTCCCCGAATATTGAAAACTTCAAGGATGTGTACATTGTTCAATGTTTGATGGAAACAGATTTGTACAAATTATTGAAAACACAGAAACTAAGCAATGATCATATATGCTACTTTCTTTACCAAATACTTCGAGGATTGAAGTACATTCATTCAGCAAATGTGCTCCACCGGGACTTGAAGCCAAGCAATTTGCTGCTAAATACGACATGTGATCTCAAGGTAATTGGAGAGTAGTGGTCACTTCTTTTGCAGTAATGTAAAAACGTATATTATTGCTGTCACGATTTGGAAATTAAACAATTTATGTTGGCTTCTGATAGATTTGTGACTTCGGACTTGCCAGAGTGGCAGATCCAGATCATGACCATACCGGATTTTTGACGGAGTACGTTGCAACGCGTTGGTATCGGGCTCCAGAAATTATGCTGAATTCTAAAGTAATTACTCAGAAAAAAGAGAGGTTAAAGTTTCTACTCTACACAGACAGGGATTGATATGCTTTAACTGAAACTCATTTTTCTTTAAGGGTTACACAAAATCCATAGACATTTGGTCAGTGGGCTGCATTCTTGCAGAAATGTTGTCCAACAGACCAATTTTCCCTGGAAAGCACTATCTGGACCAGCTTAACCACATTTTGGGCATTCTCGGCACACCATCGCAGGACGATCTGGCATGTATTATTAATGAAAAGGCTAGAAGTTACTTGCAATCCCTTCAGTTTAAACCAAAGGTTCCATGGGACAAACTTTATCCAGACGCAGACCGGAAGGCGCTTGATCTTCTTGATAAAATGCTTACCTTTAATCCACACAAGCGGATTGTGGTGGAGGATGCGTTGGCTCATCCATATTTGGAACAATATTATGATCCTGCTGATGAGGTAAAAAATATTCAAATATCCATATAAAATTCATCCAGTTATTAACGTTTGTCGTAAAATGAAACTAATTCGACTTTTTAATTTTTTTTATTATGAAGCCTGTCGCCGAAGAACCTTTCAAACTGGATATGGAATATGATGACCTTCCAAAAGAGCGACTGAAGGAAATGATATTTGAAGAAGCAATGTTGTTCAAGAAAAAAATGGAAATTGAACTGCAACAACAACAAGCAATGTAAATTATCGCTACTACTATAAATTTACATCACACACCTTTCATGCCATGTCAAAATGACCTTATACGGCAGATAAGTTGTTTTTACTGAGAAATTCTCGCCAGTCAACAATTTGGTTCACTGCTAAATGCACTGTGTGCATTCAACATTCCTACAGAAAAATAGTGAAAGTGGCCCACAGTTTATTATAACTAAAGTCATTTTCTATGTAACAATTCCAAAACTTTTACTGTAGAGGTAAACTGGTAGTCAAATAAGAATAAGCCAGCGAAAGTTGGAAGTATTTCTAATATTAATTTTTAGAAGGTTTTCCATCATAAATATATAATATGTATGTGTATGCATATAAAAGTACCCTGTATAGCTGTAACTTTGTTCTTCCTTATATATTGGTGCAGAAGAAGGCAAATTTGATGATGCCAAAACTGCTTTCATTTTTTAGTATTTGTTCGTGTATTGTTTTATCGTGATTCCAACTTTACGTCAACATTTACAACTATAATATAGTAGTTAACTGTATACATGAATGTATTTTGGGCTCATCTCATTGATGTATTTAAACCTCAATTCAATTCATCATCATCCTATTGTAGATTAGTAGTTGTAATAGCGTACGAATCAGGCCTCTCAATTCTTCCTACATACTGTTGTAGATTTGTTATCGCACATTTGCAAAAACAAAACCTTTGTTGCTGTTATATTCGCGTTCAACAAGAATCGGATTGAATACAACAAACTCTTGCTAAAAAGAATATTTTGCAAACGTGCAACTGTGTTCTTCCTTCTGTGACGTAAGACTCTGTAACGTGACTCTATTAATAACGTAATCTTGTACTTCATCTGTTTTATGTGTGTAGTCGCATAATAAAAAGTAAAATAGTTTCTTAAGTTATTGTTGTTAATATTTAATGCTAAAGACCGAAACGTTACAGGAAATGATAAAAAAAATATACATTGATGCAAAAGTCAGGACGTTCTATCTTGTCAGTGAATTCCAAATTTTTGTTCCTCAATGGGGATGACGTTCTTCTAAGGATTATTGCAGTGGTTAGTGATTGATTGGTAACACGTATGGAATTTAAAAATATTGTTATAATCATACGAATATATGTGCATATAAACCGTAGTTTCAACAATCGAATACGAGAATTATTATCCATGAAATATTATCTACTGTATAAAGTTTATTAGTAAGACTATATGTAGTTCATATATATATAGCCAGTAAAAAGTTGGCGTGTATTTTCCGGCAGTTATACATACATACATACATATTATACGATGCAATGTGAGGTGATGTCAATTATTGTCATAATATGCAAATACAGTAATTTTTTACGTGTTAGTCTGGAAATTGCAAGGACGTGTACATAACAAAAAAAATGTGAAGTGTCCTCCATTGCCCCTTATATACCTTTCCCATATAATGAAATCATTTCAGTGTATTCATGGAATGGCATTTCACAAATATATTAAAATATATGCATTGCAATTGCAAATCGCGAGTGCGTTTTGATAATTATTCTTTAAAGCAACCGTTTTAACTATGTATATGATGCAAAGAGCTATGATTTTATGAGTCGTCGTATGTTATTATTATTATTATTGTTCGTTATTCAAATGATAAACTCTCTCTGCAAAGCCTGATGCCTTTGTAAATTGAGAAATATATGATTTAGTTCCCTGTACTCTCAGAAATGATTTGAGTTCAGTTAATTGTGATACCAATAATAAAATCGAGATAACATAATACTTCTTACAATTCTTAAAACCTGTATACTATCTCTGTCTGTTTCCAGTTCGTAGCGAGCAAAAAATAAATTAATGAAATATATATACACACGGTGATCTATAGTCATATTGCGACTACCTATATACATATATTACAGCATAACAGCAGCATTATAAGGGTAGATATGAGCTGTTGCCGGATGTTTTCGCATGCAAAGTTAATATGGCAGGACTGCATTTGACAGCATGTAATTAGCTATACTGACGACTGATGAGAATATAAACTTGTTGAAAGGTCTTGAAGAAATATTTTCCTGCTTTTTATATTTCATGTTGTCCGCTCACCAGAAAATAGTACATATACATATATATAAAACAGTCATAATACAATTTGTTATATAAGCCTGTATTTTTGTGGTATTTTTGGAAAAACAAAAAAACAAGTTAAGTAAGGAATGATTAATTATGTCAACAAATTGTTAAGTAAGATTGTAAAGATAACAAAAATCTTATGTAACACCTATGACAAAAATCATTTATATGAAAAAGAAGCCTTGGAAGAGTTCATAACAATTTTCGAATAGTTTTGGCCAAAACCCATCAAAATATATACATACATATAGGTACATTTACATAAAACTTGTTGGAAATGGACCGAATGAACTCCAGACAATATTCTATCTCTGTGTTAAAAGTTTTTATGTGGAAAGTAGTATTCGAGATAGTTTTACGGCTCCAATCTCTCGTACAGCCAACCATCATCCCCTACAGTTACACCAGGATCATTGGCGTTAGAGACAGTGGATGCGTCTGTCTCGCTTACTTTTCTAAATCTTATGCGGTCGTTGATTGTATCTCGCTGCCCCTGGTAAAATTCCATCATTTGAGGTACCAAACGATAGCCACCCCAGTAGCCTGGCTTGGTTAGTTCCATTTGCTCACTTGTTGCCTTGCTCCAGAGAGAGTTGATCTGGCTCAACATACTCTCTCTATTATCTGTGACAACTCTTGATTGATGACACGCTGTAGCTCTGATCTTTGCTAGAAGTGGCTCGTTGTTGAAGTAGTCAGTATTATCATCCTCTGTAAGCTTTTCTAAGATTCCTTCAATCCTAACCTGAATTAAAGATATGAAAACAAATATGGGCATAATATTAACGTTGGGCACATTCACGTAGACCATATCTACTTCTTATACACCCAACACTATTGTGTGCGTATAGACATGTGTAGACAACATTACATCATCGAAAGTATTTCTTATATGTGTAAAATATACACAAAAACATAAATTATTATTCCGTACCTGACGACCTCCGGCAGTTCCTGTTTCATCTTTGTACGTCCAGCAGAATACTAATGCTCCTCGTGAATCATTTTCCTTAACCATGCAAAAAAAATGTACATTTTTAATGAGTGTGTAAACCGCTTAGAATATACTCTCATAACATACAAAAAATGCAATATAGACATAGTAAACTTACGATCTCATCAGTTTTCCGGGAGCGATGATCCCAGTACATTTTAAAACCATGCTGATCAAGCCCACGCAGTAATACCGTTCTTGCTGACGGCCCACCATCTCTATTATGTAATAAATGTAAAAGATTAGCAAATTCAACTTTACACTCGAATCCTATTTATTTTTAATCCACTATATATGGAGACACATACTTGCGAACTGTTGCTAGAGTCATGGCTTGTGGGTACGTATTTTCCTGAACTCGTTGTGCTTCCTCATACCAAGCCTTGAACAGTTCCATTGGGTTATTTGAGATGAGGTCAATTTCCAAAATTCCATACTGTAATGAGTTCACATATTTATTATTTATATTTAAAATGCTTTAACTTGTAGTTTTTATAATTCTATTTGGTATTTTATTTAAACTAATTAAAAATAGATAATTTATCTAACCTTGAGAGTATCGGCGTCCCTTTCTGAAGCGGAAGTGGTGGTGTAAGTTTCTGTGGCTAAGCTACCCATGCTGCTGTTTACTAATGACAAGGTAGTTGTTCAACAACAACAAAAAAGTATTATAATGCACAGTGCCTATTGGGCTTTTCAAACCTACGTCGCAAATGAGTACTATTACTGCGCTCTGTACACCTTGACCACAAGTTACATTTTACGCTAAGGAAATGTTAGGGTGGATGGATGTTACCGCATTCATCTACCAAGCCGGACTGATAAGTGTGACTCTTGTGTAACTTTTACTACTCCTCCGTGAGATGAATTCAGAAGAAAAAAAATCTCGTTTTCTTACGTAACTTATCGCTTGCTCATTAGAGCATTTTGCTGGGAAGATAGCATGCAAGTCTTTATCTTTTTATTGTTCATTCAAACTCACATGTCTTGCTACAATGTTTCGTTGCATAAAAGCTTCCAATTGTAACGGAATCCTCAGGTTCTTTACCATTCCCTATCGCTATTCCCAATATTCCCGAAGATGGCTATGCGTTATCTCTTATGTAAATGATAAGACAAGGAGAGGAGAGTTGTTGGTTTGCTCGTTTTCTCGCTAAGACTAACTTTTATTCTCCAAATGCACACATATAAATACCAGATCATGGGTATCATGCTCATGGTTAGGTACAAAATACATAGTAGAGTATGCGCAAGATGGCTTGAGCATCCTCGTCGTTACATCTTCCACCACCAAAGAAAGTTAATTAACGTCAGGTATTACCTGCTCCCTCCCCCGCACGTGTAAGTGGGAAAAAGTCGCCGGCACCAAAACGTTTTTCTTACATACAATCATCTCATAAACCAAAATATCTTGATACATATAGTGTAACATAGGTAGGTGAAGGTAGCATAATTTTCAATCATAAATTTCAATCAATAATTTTAACCATAATTAACAAATTTTCACAATAATTAATCCAATAATCATAAATCATAAATGTGGCATAAAACACGAATCATAATACAATCAAGCACGAATGTGGTAAACAGTCAACAGTACATCATAAGTATTTAACATTATGGTAGGTAACAACATGATAAAATATTTCAATGCAACAAATCAAATCATATTAATATTCAGGTGTGTTTGCTTCATTCTCGAACTGTTGTCAACGGTAGACTGCATTCAACGAAGAAAATATCGAGGCTGCATCACCGTCGATGGAAGACAGGACACATTCGCGAAGTCGTACTGTAATCATATATAGAACCACATACATATTAGTTAAACCAATCAACATAATTTTAACATTGGTACACGAGCATTCATTCATTCATATATCATAATCATTTTAACTCAACACGAAAATATCATGGAATTCAACACATATTTCATTTCAACATAACTTCATAAAGGTACAAGAAAATTTTCCTGCATACATATGTAGAGGTTAACAAAATACATCATTATTCAACAAACCATTCATCTCTAATTCAAATCTCAATATGCTTAGTCAGAAAAACAACTGTCGCTACGGTAAGGTGGTCAAAGAAAAAATAGTAATACCTTCAGCTAATGAGCTGGCCAAACCCAAAAGTCGAAGTCGTCACACACTATCTTTACTCTAACTCGATGTCAATGATCTCTTAGCTTTGCTGTCGACAGTCTCCAAAAAAAAACTAGAAATCTATCCGTGAACAGTAATGACCTAGCATCTCAATCTTCGTTCATTCAACTCACAAAATCTTCAAATTTAAATAACCTCAAATCTCAAGTAGTATACTCAACTCAAAAGAAGTCAACTAACAAAGAGGACTACTCTTACTGTGAAACGTTTCAACAAACTCAAACATAATCTCTAGCAAGTAGGATTAGTAATTTCAAACACAAAATCTCCCATGAATAGAATTTAAATAAATAAAATCTGTTCTCAATAAATAATTTTTCTCTCAAATAAAATCTCGAATAGTAAAACAATTTTTAACAAACATCTGTATTCAAATCAGTAGGCAAGGTACGGTATAGTAAGTATATTAAAGGACAGGTTTAAAAAAAGCTCTCACTATCTTTAAGTAATTTGCACAAGCCAAAAATAGCTCCTACATTAAATGAGTGATTTGCGTAAGCCTGTATCTTCCAACATCAAAAGGTAAAGACACGTATGCTCCCACAACTTGTAGTGATATGCGAAAGCCATTGTCCCTTAACATTCTAATCTTCCTGATCCACAAAAGTAAAAATAACTTCATAGTATAGGTGCAATGACCACAAAATTTAACACGTAGACAATGTCAAAGCCTGTCTCAAAAACATGTTTCATCAGCATAATCTGTGTAAAATCTGTCTTCTTTAAAATTGAACAACTTGACGTGAACTACACCGACGAAGGGTGCGGGACATTATTTTAATGAGCATCTATCCCTCAAATATTTAAATAAGAAACGGACATTGACTCGAACAATTTCTCTTTTAACTTTTTAACCTTCAACAAAAAATGTTCAACAGCAAAAAAGGACATGAACATAAATCGTACGTTTGTTTTAAACAAAACTGGACAAAACGGACTACAAATTTAAACTTTCAAAATAAAAAAATGCATCATCTTTTGCTTATTTCTACTTCTATGCTTTTTTCAAAAAATCTCAACAAAATACTACTCCTATTTCAACTAACAATGACAAAATGACTCAAGCAAAACCACGAAAATTGACTAGTTGCACTAACACAAGAACTGCTTGACGCCTTCAGATGTAATTGCAAAAAATTCGCATTGACAGGACTAGCTAGTTGTACATTTTTCATGAAAGGAAAATATGCCGGAGTTAATTCAGATCAAAAATATTACTTACAACACACTTGTTATTCTGCTTTTTTCTTCTCTTCTTTTAAAATGATGATGATGATGATCAGCCAAAAGTTCTGTTTTCCACATCAAAGTAAGTTCCAGTTTCAATCAGTCCAAAACGAAGGTAAGATAACACCAATGAGAGGTGTTGTCCTTTGCAGTGCTGAAAAAATAAAATGAAATTCGGAATGCGTATCAATGCCAAATCTAGTCAAATGCAAACAATTTTTTCTCTCTTTTTCCTCTTCTCAATCCTGTGAAATACTGTGTATTCTATCAAACAAAATGTAGCGTCTCGATTCTCTCTCTTTTCTAATTTAATTTAGCAATTTCAACTTCAATTTCAATCAAAAATAGCTTCTGTATACGTTTACTTTACGCTTCAAAGTTAATTCCAATCAAAACTCTCGTTTTTCAAATAATAATAATGTTTTTATCAGACCAAATAGCGAATCCTCTTCTTGTCCACAAGTTTTCTCGTCAGTAGGCAGCTTTCAGTTCCCAAAATCAGTCAAAAATGGGCTGAAAGGCATCAACACTACGGAGAGTGTGGCCCTTTGTAGTTTTAAGTTTCTTCAGAAATATTCAGGGAGCCGAAAAAGGAAGGTAAACTGGTTAAAATCGCCACATGTAACGGAATCCTCAGGTTCTTTACCATTCCCTATCGCTATTCCCAATATTCCCGAAGATGGCTATGCGTTATCTCTTATGTAAATGATAAGACAAGGAGAGGAGAGTTGTTGGTTTGCTCGTTTTCTCGCTAAGACTAACTTTTATTCTCCAAATGCACACATATAAATACCAGATCATGGGTATCATGCTCATGGTTAGGTACAAAATACATAGTAGAGTATGCGCAAGATGGCTTGAGCATCCTCGTCGTTACACAATTTTAATATAATGGTTTTTATATGCAACTAAAATCTTGTTACAATTGTGCATGTTTTCTTCCTCCCTCCGACTGACTTCGAATTCTAATCTCAGAGAAGAGGTAGTCCTTTTTAGTGTTAAAACCCATGTGGCCAACCTTTTATTGTGATAAAATCTAGTTACATCATCACCGTCTTCTATGGGAGTTTCATACAAAAAGCTAAGATGGAATTTTTTGTTGTTTTTATGACCAACATAACATGCATAAAGGTATACCTTTGCATTCAACAGGAGATATTGATATTATACTGCTGTAAGCCTATGTTGTATATATATATATTATGTTATGTAAGTTTTCAGTTCCAACTTCTTATATAGGGAAACCTAACTTTTTGGTTTAAATTCATCATATTGATTGTTAGACCATGCAGTCACCAGCTTGTTAACAGATCTTACTTACTTGGTTGTGTTACAGAAAACAAACATTTGTCTCGCCAATGGCTAGCCAATACAATAACAACAAAAATGTATTTTTCAGCATCGTTTAGAATCTATATTATTTGTAAATCCTCAAAACCAGTCTTAAAGCCTTGTCAAAGGGGATTTTTTTAATTATGTACCACGGGGTAATATAACTTTTCATTACCCAAATCAGCAGAACATTAAGTATACTAGAAACATTGGAACTGCATTACTGTTTATGCTTAAATATATTATTTGCATTAGTTTACAAGATACAATGTATGCTAATCGTAAAAGTAACCTTCCTTCCCAAGGATTAAATATGTTTTCAGCTGCATTAACTATGCCCAAGTGCACATTTTGTTGTCCTTGCCTGTTCTCTTCAATCCTTTTTTTAGGCTCTTCATATATTCTTAGTGTACCAACAAGGTGATGCAGAATCCAGAGCACGTGTATTAGTAACATCAAACAAAGTATTGAGCATGTTATGTCACTTTTATATATCCAAGACATAAAGACATATCCATCCCTGCTGTGTTAAATAAATGGGAAAACTAGGAATCCTGCATAAATTATGAAATTCTTGGCGTACAAAACTGGTTTTTAATCCTACTTCTAGCACTCTACAATGTTGCCTCATGACCCGGTTGATTTTAATGGATTTACCAATTTATCTGAGAAGGATTTTAAAAAAAACACTAATCCAGAAGTTGCCACTTCCACCACCAACCTCTTTCTATTCGATAGTCTACGCTGTTTTGATTGTAACCAATATAGTTAGCAACAGTTAATATCTTATCGTAATTAACTGTAACTTTAAAAGGCTTGTACGTGAATTTTCAATTTATCCTTAAGATTTTGAGAGTGGTTGTTCTTGAAAAAGTAAGATAAGATATTATTATTATTCCATATAAATTCCATAATCTATATAGTTTATAATATTTGCCTATAAATCTTATAAGACGAAAAAGGATTGAATATTTCTACTGTGAGTTGTTTATCAAAGAATCTTTGTCAACCAAAAGTTGGAATGCAATGTACAACCATTGCGTTATATGCATGCTCTTCTGAATGCACAGAACCAACAACTCAACAATCTTCGATATATCAAAAATTAGGATCTCAGGTTTCCCCAGAATCCGTTTGCAAATCTGTCACATTCACATTTGATATTGTACTTTATTTGTAGAAGACTTTTTATAATAATTCATGTACAATTTTTCTCAGTTTTGGATGAATCGTAAACAAACTTTTTTCAATTAGATAGACAATTAGTCCAAGAAAATAAATAAAAAGTGAGAGAAGCATCACATTTGCTAAAAGTGTCAGAGATATTGGTTTCGGCACAGTTGGTCCAGTTTTCTCCATTTCGTTATCAATAACTTGAATCGCTTTAGAATTAGTTTGTAGATTTCCTCTAAACTGCTGTAGAATTGTAAGATTCTTACGAATTAAATTCATCGTTTCCTCTACGGATGTATTTAGGAAACCCCTGGTCCATCGACGTATAAGCCCACCTTCTAGTAATGAAAAATGAATTTGCCGAATGTTTCTCGAAAAGGAACTTCGCTTGATATAAGTTGCTAATCGCACTACAAAGTTATTCACCAGTTTTTCTTCACTAATAATCTTTGATTTTAATTGACCCAAGAGAATGCGAAATAATAACGTGTTTTCGTGGCGGTCGATTACAGCAAATGTGTTAACACTACCAATTGGTGAAAGTTTAGTAGCAACAGATAGCAGAACATTCATAAATTCGGTTGAATTTGCATATGCAGGCACATGCCGGAATTGAATATGCTGGTAATAGTTTGGATAGTCCTTTCCTTGTTTACCCATCATTGCAGTTTGCAAGATTCTTTCAAACAAAGATTCTCTAACGACTTTAAATCGCTTATTAATTTGAAATGACGATCCCATTGTATAAATTGGCATTTTGGTTTGTGACAACGTATGCATATTTTCGGGTATATGATGCTGTAGTTGAGAAGCCATAAAAGAGTATAACTGGCCATCGTATGCGTTAAAGATAATTAAAGATAAAAAATTCCAAAGTAGCCATATTAAGGAGACTTTGCAATTCCTAAAATTCAAAGATTTGTCACATTGATCTAGTAAAGACGCTATGAGAAGGAACAAAGTCTTTTTCCACCAATCAGTCAAAAATCGTTTAACTGATGCGAGAGAGCTAAAACTACTTTTAAAGTTCAAAACTGTCATAAAGAATGAAACCGTAATAATTGATGCAGCTAAAACAATCCACAAATTCGTCTGAAATGGCTGTGTCAAAGCTTGCAAATTATTTGCTTCGCGTTCATGCACAATAATAAAGGAGAAGGGCTCTGATATGAAGCCCGGAGTTGATATATCATTGAATGCGCTTTGTCTATAAGTCACGTAAAAACTTTCACCTACTATCAAGTCATTGGAAAAGTCTGCCTTTCTGTACCTCACAACTTCCTGTACAGTCCAATTCATTACATGCTTGAGGGTTTTTATAAGACAAACTGTTGGAATAGGTGAGTAATATTCATCTTCACATTTAGAAGGCCACTTGAATGAGCACGAATTTAGTACTAAACCATGTGTATTCAAATGACTTTTTTGCCACTGATGATCAATTTGCTCTAAACTCACATTTTCTTGTAACTTTTGAATAACTGTTTTGCCGGTTTTGTGACATATTTGACACGGTAGAAAGACCATGTGTTGATAAATTATTAAAATTGTAGCTTTATATAGCAAACGCTTTAATACGTTTTGAAACATGCCGTAGTTATCCAACTCCGCAAGCGAACTTGTGTCATTTCTTAGAAACATAACAATGTATTTTGGGTCTTCATATCAAGAGTACTCCTGAATCAAAGGCATTTGTAAATTTAAAACATTATTAGTATTAAACACATCAACGTTGACCGATTGAATACTTGTGAAAATTAGAAAGATAGCTTCCGTAACGTATCTGATACCTTGCAAGGAGCCCATATAATAAGGGGCTAATAAAGCATGACCCTTTGAATCTGTATAATTATAAGTTGATCTTCGACTTGGCCCATCGTTCAAAAACTTAAGTGTATATGAGTTCCAGCGAAATACTGTTTGACGATGAGTTTGAAACAGGTCCAGTTCAGATTTTGGATTCACAGACTTTGGTGGAAGATAATATTTTAGATGAAATCCACTTTTAAACTGATGTAAAACTGGTCCTGCCATAGCCAAAGAAATGTAATCGTGTGGTTTCGTGACACGAATGAAAGAAGAAAGTGAAACTGATAATATTACCAGCATTCCCTCAATGATTGAATACATTGTAAGTAGAAAGTGTGCATGACTGACTGTCAACCACATCAGCTAGACTTTTATCTTAAAGTTTTTATCTACTTTTCACACACATCCTGGAAATGGAAAAAGTATGCCCCAATGCATAAAATCTTTTATCAGATTATTGCTTCCCGTATCTAACCAACTCTTATGTCATGGTCACTCTCTTGCTACTAGCTTACTCGAAATTCATGCCCTGGCTGAATTCCACTTTAACCGTTTTAGTTGACTACCCTCTGGGCACATGCGGTGAGACACTTCAAATGTGACTTGTTTACTTTCTATTTGAAAAGAACAAGGAGTGAGTATTTATTTGGACTTCAAACTTAGAATGTGAGCATACTCTGTATTAAAACATGTATTTAGTGTGCTGTGCAAATAAAGATTTTCTTAAATAATTCAGACGTTTAGTGACCAGCTTTCATATACAGAGATGATTTGATGGTTAAGAAACATTCAAGTTATTTATGAAATTAACCCATTCTCATCACTACCATTTCACGGTTTCCCAGATTCAAGAGTGCAATAATGACAATGTTATTACTATTGAGGTTCACATTATTTAAATTCGTCAGTCTTTCATAACATTTTGACAAAAAAACTGATAACACCTCGCCAAGCGAGCACATTAGTCATCAATGTGTTTGGAATTTGGAATACTTGAGTAATCGTTATAACATAGAAGTTCCAAATACTATTTAAAGGAAAATTAAACTAATGACGCAGTTTAACAATGACGCAATTAATGGAATGGAATCTTTAAAAACATTTGCATTGGGGTTTGTTGAAACACGAAAGGCATTCCCAAAGTCCCCTCATTCCCAACTCCAGTACGTCATCAATCTCTGATATTTTAACTCGTTTTCTCAAGCTCAAACCTTCATGAAAAAACTACCTTTAAACTAAAATCCGAATGGCAATGCATATTCCATTTTTTAGCTGATCATAAACTAGTGAAGAGCATGACTGAAATATATATTACATGCGTGTATTGAAACGACTAATTGATAACAGTTGTTACACAACATAAAAACACAAAGCGCAAAGGAAAAAAATGAAAACTAAAAAGTTCTCACTAAAATGCATTTACCTTGATTTATTAATGCGTCTTTGGCATCCTTTTCATGCCCCAAACATTCAGCGGCAATAGCTTTGGCATTGTCCAAATCCATGTTTACAACTTATACTGCTTTGTCC
The DNA here is from genome assembly GCA_964034955.1 of Orchesella flavescens. NCBI lineage: Eukaryota > Metazoa > Arthropoda > Collembola > Entomobryomorpha > Orchesellidae > Orchesella > Orchesella flavescens. The sequence goes on along the minus strand of OZ035956.1, from coordinate 28,662,374 downwards.
ATGTGTGCCTTGCCACCCAGAATCTAAGATCCATAAGACCTAACTACCCTACACAAAAAGAGTCAACAAATGTACTTATGTTTAGATCATCGGATGGGTTTACCGTCCACAAAAGTTGAAAAGTACATCACAACCAATATCCATCCGATCCCCAGTTGCCCAGTTCCCTATTTCCAGAAACAGTTTCCACATCAAACGAACTACATAATACCTTGGGATCCGCACCAGGTGAGATAACAAACAGTTGAAGGGAAGTTTGACACGTAGTTTGTAACTTACTATTTGCAAACAACTTCATACACAAATATGATTACCATTTCATCCTTAAATTTAAAGTTAACCGTGAACTAAAAGTTTCTAGTTTTGTGTAAGAAGCATTAATGTGATGATATTGTGTGTCGTGAGAAGTTGGAAGTTTACTGCTGCAGTGTTGACTGTGCAAACACCAAAAGCTTTCTGACTGAGGTTTGTTGAGTGGAAAAGTAAATCTGAAATCTTTGTCTACTACTCACTTTCACCTTCTCAACCAACATACTATACAACATAGAATAGAGGAAGAGCAAGAGCCAACAAGTCACTAACTTTATGAGGAGTCGGTTTCCTCCGAAGTTTCCATCCGAGAGCAATATTCGGGCAACACCTATCGCACTCTTATCATTAGCGGAGTATTATTGAATCTGTGCATCCGTACTATATACCTACAACCTATCTCCATGTTTTACGATTGGATTGGATTGCATCATGATGATGATGTTTCATGCTCCATCCACCCAAGTTTCCTGATCTTTACTACTAGTACTAGTGTGTGTGCCAACATAAAGGAATACTACAAAAGAGCAAGGTTCCTACTTGCTCCATGTCTTCCTTGTTTTGAAACTGAAACTACGCTCGTAGCCCACATCCAACATCATCACATCAACATTGTGTAGTTTTCGACTTAGCTATCGGTATTGGAATTGGAAATGGAATAGGGAAGAAAGAGGAAAGACAAGATTTGTATCATGGAATCTGGAAACTGGTTTGGTTCTCCGTTCCTTTTCTGTTCCTAGAGTTTTTCGGTATCGTACGGTACGAAGTGGCAGTAGTGGAGTGCTGAGTTCAGTTGGACACGACACAGCTGTCACACTACTACCACCACCTCCACCCCAACCAACGTTCCATAAGAGAAAAAAGCTTGACACAAGCAAGAAGGAAGCTGGTGAAACTAAAAGGAAGGTAGGAAGTAGTAGGAGGAGGAGGGTCACAATATTAAACCACTGAATATTTATGCATACGGACAGACAGGAGGCACATGGGTAATAATGGGTGCATGCATTCCATGTCCATGATCTGAATCATTCTTGTACATTACTTTGATGTATATGGAAATGTATGATGCTTGTTTACAATGTGTGGAGTAAGTAAAATATGTGTGTGTGGAGGAGGAGGCTGGAGGAGACGCGTAAAACATGTTATTAATGTGTTTTGAAGCCTGTGTGTATTGAGATTGGAATGGGAGTTTGAACGGAGAATTGCGGTGTATTGAGATTTGGAATTGAGAAGAGTGAAACTGAAACATGAGAGCTGAGAATGGAGAAACTCTGACAATAATTGGAGTAGGATAGGGTAGTATAGTTGGTTGGGTTGCATGCAGGATATTCAGGGTATTAAGTAACACACGGGACTGAAGTGGTAGTATATATCGTTATTGCGCCTGTTAACCTTTGAAGAGGACGTTATTAACGTTTCACTAAACAGGTGTATGGAAATAGGCTACAAGTATGTTTGGCAAAATAGCTTCCAGGCAGGGAAGGTGTTAGATAGCAAAGACAAAGAGATCGAATACATATATTAGTCGTCAGGTGCATTGATACGTACTCACTCGTGCATATTTGAGAAACTTATGAAGGTCGATTGAAATTGAATATTCTTTGAAGTGAAAGCGACCATGTCGAAACGGAATAGCCGTTCATTTACAATTTTTCGATTTCTTTCGGTTCATTTTCATAAGGCTCGTTAAAACGACAGAGCTCTAACCCTACCCCGAAGTTGCAATGCAACATCTTGGGAATTTATTTTCAGTTACACATAAATTAGCATACTGCCAGACCGTTGAGATTTACATGACAGAGGATTCGATTCGATTCGACCGAAAACATTGCTTAGTGCTTTTACCTAAGGTTATTGGGAATTCCATGTCTTCGAATATGAGATCGAGATCATTTTAAACAATTAATTTGAAATTGAAAAAAATAAAGTTGTGTTTAAAATGGGTGACATAATTTTTTGTTTAATATCTGGGTGCTTCTGGTTCTTCCTAATTATTTGCGTGAGGTTAATTTGTGATAGAATATTAAGATAATTGACGGTGATTTTGGTTGTGACTGTATGTGAAAAAATGGGTTGATAGCAACATACTTAAAAGTGTGTAGGACGAATTAGGCAGGGCCTTCTATTTTATAATTCATAATCATGCTTAAATAGAAGTAATAGATCACAGCATTCTTAGGTCAATTATATTCTACATGAAAAAGAGAACGCGATAACTCTTCTTGTATACGTACTAAGTCTTTATTTTTTCGCGCACGAGAATATCATAGTTAAATTTAGGACCACTTGTAAATGACTTTATCCGTCCATTAGTTCTGACAAAATCTTGAAACATATATTTAAATGTGACTTAAGGCCAGAACTTAACAATTGCCTGTAATCAAAATGCCTCCGGGTGGAAGGAAGAAACCATTCAGTGGCAAACTGAAGAAACAACAGTTACAAGCGAAACGTGAAAGGCAACATGGAAAAGAATCGGATGATGAGGAAGGTGAAAGTCCTCCTCGTTTCGTAAGCATTGCAAAACCAATCAAAGAGTTTCAAGTTCCGGCTGGTCCGGTGAAGGCTAGTAATAGTAATGGTATGTCTCATTAATTTAAATAGGATGAATATCAAACAAAGAGCAAAGATTATGTTAAGATATTGATGAATTCTAGATACACGAGCACAACATAAAAATGAATTTACAACAGCAACTTTTGAGGAAGCCGCTAGTTTAGGTAGTAAGTTTTTTGAAGTCAGGCCCCCAACCAGTAAAGCTGATGCTGGCAGGTATGTCGTTGTCATAAATGATATAAGTAATTTATATTACTATTTACTAGTATATATACTAATATTTGAATGTGTTTCAGGTATGCGCTAATATTCAGGAAAGAAACAAAAGACGAACTGAACAAGCAGAAAAAAGAGGGACGAAAAGTGATACATCCTGTCCTAGAGGAATATTTAGAGTGCAAAGTTGAAGATTTCTTTACTTCTGATCTAGATTTTCCCATCAGGCCACCATGGGATTATAATGTAACACGTCAAGATCTTGAGAAAAACGAACATCGTTACTTTCGTGTACGTCTTCTTTTTTAATTGAATTTTGATTTTGAAAAACTTCTTATCATCACAGTTCCAAAACAATGATTGTTGGCATACGTGAATATTTTTTTTAGGAATATCTAAAGAAAATTGATGAAAAGTTTCAAAGGAAGGATTTAAGTTACTTTGAACTCAATCTTGAAACTTGGCGACAACTCTGGAGAGTGCTTGAGATGTCAGATATTGTGTTGTGTGTAGTCGATATAAGATATCCTGTAAAACATTTGAAATTTTTTGTACTTTTGCAAAACTACTGAATTGAAATTTTTACAGCGTCAGTATTATTTACCTCTTGTTCTTGTTCTAGCCTCTTCTGTTTCCACCCAAGCTATACAACTATGTTTGTACTGAGCTTGGCAAGCATCTTATACTAGTACTTAACAAAATTGACATATGTCCAGCACCACTTGTGTTAGCATGGAAAGAGTACTTCAAGCAAAATTATCCCGAGCTGAAGATCTTATGTTTTACTTCATATCCAGCTTATAACTTATATGGAACCGAATCTTCAGGTGGAATGAAGGTACTCACAACAACAGTTACAACCATGTTAGACAACACCATTGCTAGATTCTTTGAATTTTAATGTAATGTTACATCTTTAAATTTCAGGGTCGCAAACGTAAAGGGCGAATGAAAATGGCTGCGGAAGGTGCCTTTGAACTGTACAAAATTTGTGAAGAAATCGTACGTGGTGAAGGTAAACATTCTTGGTTCTTGTTAGACAGTTTTACAAACTAGATATAACTAATACAACAACTGATTTTACAGTTGACACAACGTCATGGAAAGCTAAAATACTTGAAGAAATGGATTCAGCAATCGGACCAGAAGAGGATATGAAGGTTCAAGTAGATAAAACTGTTACAGATAAGCCAGATGCTGGCTTTTATGATTTCAAAAAATATCATGGTGGTATCCTTACCATTGGCTGTGTTGGACAACCTAACGTAGGGAAATCATCTTTAATTAATGCCTTAATGGGTAAAAAGGTTAGTATTTTAAAAACCATTTGAATAATAGAAGTATTATATAGTGTAATAGTAGGTAGCTAAAGGATTACGATGACATTTAATTGCCAACTTTTTTTTTTAGGTTGTGAGTGTATCCAAAACTCCTGGGCACACCAAACATTTTCAAACCATTTTCTTAACGTCAAATGTAAGGTTATGCGATTGTCCTGGTCTTATTTTTCCTTCTAAAATCCCAAAGGCACTTCAGGTAAGCCATATTTATCAAATAACTATTACTAGACTCATGTGGTAAATGCTGTTTTATGACATTTAACGTAGTAACGTATTAATTTATAGGTGCTTTGTGGAAGTTATCCAATAGCTCAGCTTCGTGAGCCCTATTCGACTGTTAAATATTTAGCTGAGAGATTAGATCTTCCCAAGATCCTTCGTATTTCACACCCAGAGGGTGAATCGGAATGGTGTGCATGTGATATCGCTGACGGTTAGTATCTTTTGAAGTTTTGTGAAAATTTGTATCAATATTGGCATTACTTAATATAATTTATGCACTTGTTAGGCTGGGCAGTAAAGAGAGGTTATTACACAGCCAAAGCTGCCCGATTAGATACATACCGTGGTGCCAATCATATTATGAGACTTGCCTTGGAAGGAAGACTATGTCTTTGTCTTTATCCACCTAAATATTCAACCTCCAAAGGTTAGTATTATATTAAAAAGATAATGAAGCAAAACCGTTTCCCAAGACAAGGTTTTAATTCGATGCACCAATTTTTTTTATAGAGGAGTGGAATAACGACCCTAGACTATCCGAAATTCTTAGTATTCAAGCACAGTCCTCTGCCACTCCTCCACAAAACGACCAAATAGTGGACTCTTCTGATGATGATGATGTGTACGATCGTTTCGACAAAAATTACGGTAATTCGGAAGAGGACACAGAAGGAGCTTCAGGCAAAACTGTTGAGCAGAAAGATAAAGAAAGCCAACATAATACGACTTCCGGTCCCACCAAAGGAAAAATTACTGGTGTTACAATGAAGAACAAGTTTGCTTTGCTGCTGGAGAATGAGGAAAGTGATGATAGTGATGACTAGAAAACAGATTACCTGCACACATCTAATTAACCTGTTTACTAATGCTAAAATTATTTTTGTCACACTTTACTTTTGCTTTAATTAAATCCTGATTTATTTAAAGAATTCAAAAAAAAGAAGTTTGAACTGCAATGAATTTCGGATGTTATAAAGTAAAATCAGGTCAAGGAATCAAATCCTGGCTTCATCATGTCTGCCGTCGGCTGGTGTCATGTCATTACAATTGATTCAACTTAATTTCATCTGCTCTGTTAGTAGAACGATAGTAGGCGTTGTCATTGTATCCATCCAGTTTGTTATCATCTTCATGTTCGACTACTCCTGAGAGTGGGAGCTTGATCTATTTACAGTATTAATCAGTTAATCTTTGAAACAAAAGTACTTTTGAATATTGAATATATCAAGAGTTTGGTAGGTGTGCTACTACTATAGTATTGCAGTTTCAACTTTACCAGTCCCAATTCAATCCTTCGAATTGTTTCCGCACGGTGTTCCTTCGCATACTCTTCGAATTCTTTTTCAGTAGCATAAGGAATGTTTTTCAAAGGGTTCCAATACTGATCATCCTCAAAAGATGTAGATTTGCTGTACTCAATAAACTCATCCAAACTAAGAGTATACAAGGCATGTATGTGATATAATATAGTCAACAAGTAGCTGATATATGAAATGTAACGTGTATAGATAAAATACAATTTATTGAAGTCGTCATGTACCTTACTAAGTGATCCAAATCTTTGTCCATCTAAAAAAAATTGTCATTATAAAATTAGTGAACCTAATCCGTATTGGCAAATCCGTGAATGAAACCCCCCAAATGTTTGTGTCTTCAAGCTTACAGTAATAAACTTTGTCTAAACTTACTTCCCCGAAAGTATACTCTCTCATTCGATCAATTTCCTCCTGCTTTTCCTTTGGATCATAGTCTTTATCTTTTTTGTTATAGTATGAATTTACTTCCTTATCAATTAATATTTTTATTTCGGGTTCATCCCAGTTCCCATTGTTATCCAGATCATGAAGTCTGAAAAATGTTTCAGCATTGAAACTTTCCTTGCTCATACGGTCATGGTGCTCCCAAACCTTCATGAGATGTGTCTTGGAACCAGGCATGCGAATCGGCTGAGCCAGTCTATGCCGTAAGTATAAATCATATACATTTTTCTCTACTTTCTCCTTCATCTCTGGAGAAAGTCGTTTCATCAGCTCTTCGAACTCAAGTTGCTTCTGCATTTCATATATCTTGAAATTCTCTACCCGAATTTTATCCAAGTAAGCTATATCCTCGTTGGACTATTTAATCATTTGATTTAGTCTAAAATTTATAAATTTAAATGCAATTTGACTAATTACTTTAAAGATTTAACTGTAGCTTACTTGTACAATAAGTCGTCGTAAATCTTCCTTGTCAAACTTGCTAATTTGATCAATGTCAAGATGTAGAGACTTTTGTAATACATGTTCTCGTACTGCTGAGTCAGTTTGTCCACGTTTCTGGAGTTCTTCTGCTAACCTACGAATTCTGTCCAGCTCTAATCGCTTGGCTTCGTCGAGTTTGGAACGGATGTCTGGAGAAAGGCGATGCAAATGCTCTGCAACACTGCCACTCTGAAAAGGGAAATACAATGTTTTATTTGACTCCTTAAGCTAATTATAAAAACAATAAACCATAAGCTGAAAGAAATTCATGATTAGTAATATATGTGTCTAACTTTTAGTCCTTCATGCATGGTGGCGAAATGTTTGTTGTTGAATTCATCATCACTCCGTAAAATCTCAACTACTTCCGATAGATAGTTTTTGTATTCCAATTCATTGATCTAGGTTAAAACAGAGAATCGCGGTCAGAAATTACCGTTCCTTTCTATACTATATAGAAAGTCTAATGAGACAAATGTATAATCTGTTAAAGTTTCGCTTACGAGTGCGTTCAGGCGGTGTTTTACTTGTTTTTCGACGCTTTCTTTCACATCGTTGGTTGTACTTGCGGAGTATTGATGAACCGTAATTGCTAGAATAAGGAACCAATTTAAAGCAAAGGCTTTGGTGATCATTATAAAACTATTTTGTAATAAATGTAAACAAAATATTTATTCGAGTCTAAATGTGCAAATTTATATGCAGAACTAAAACTGATTCGCTCAAGTTTAGGAATAAGATGAGATGTTTGATTTAACACATCCAAAGTTTTTAAGATTAATTACTTACTAGGTAATGAAATTAAAGCGTCCTTGGTCTTCATGAAGAATGGATATTGTTTTAATTACCCCCAAGAAAATGCTAAGCATTGCAACATCGGCTAAAAATGCGTGCCTACACCTACATTTATACACAATATAAAACCGTTCTGAAAGTTTGCTGTTGTACATGCACCTGTCCTTCGTTTTGATACTAAATCTGTGTAGACAAACAAACCATGCACGCGTTATCTACACGTACGTAGTTCGCTATTTGCCGTTAGCTTGAAAAAATCTAGTTATATACTAATATGTATGCATTACTTGTCTCAAAGAACAATGGGTAGTTCAGTCTTTTGTGTCCTTCTCTGACATTTCTAACACGTTTAGAGGATTTATTGACATAATTGATGAAGATTTCTTTTACCTTGAGTATAAAGACTTAATAAATCTTTCGAAAAGCTTGCGCATAAACCTAAAATGTCATTCGTTGGAACCGTAAATTGCATGATAACGAGTTGTATGACATGATACAGGATCATAATCAACCTGTTGAATGACACTTAGGCAGAGGAGATGAAGGAAGCTACATCAAAGTAAACATAGTCAATTATCCAAGATTAACATAAGACAGTAGTATGTAACGACAAGTTGGGTTCTACTAATGCTGTTGATGACAGTTTTAACTTTGCAAAGTTGGCAATACAGGGGATGGCATTGTATCTAAACTTTCTCTCTCTCTCATACATTTATATACTTTGTCATGCATGCACTCTTCTACTAATCACCTCTTCTAATTAACAACATTAATGAATTACCAATCTATATTTTCTGCATTTCCATACTTGTTGAATTTCAAAAAGACTGCACATCTCTTGCGTACATGTATAGTTTTATCTTTATAAAACTTTGTTCCATGTTGACAAACAAGAGCAAACAAACTTTTTTTAATCAGTTGGACTAGAGTGAAAGCTTTACAACTTTAGTTCTTTCTACTTGTCTGTACAAGTATTCCCACACAACAAACTGACAAGTTACATTTCATTCTGAACCTTGTTTGCGTCAAATCCAGACTTTAATAATAATATGTAACATTTAACATACATATAGGAATACGGTCGACGACAGTGGAAAAGTGAAAGCGTGAAAGAAATTACAATTTCAATACGTATGAAATAAAATGCAATGTTATGTATTGAGCAGCCAGTAATACTACAAGACAAATTTAACTTTTTATGAAACTATCAAAACACCAATTTCAAAATATTGATCAAGTATAAATTGACTTGAGTTTTCTGGACGAAATTTTAAAATTCTCAGTACATCCATACGAATACATTTATTGGTATTATGAATGGTAGCATTGAAATTTAATACGTGTCACCATCACCTGTTTATGCTTGCCTAAGTGCCAGTCTATAAGCCCACACGCATTTTGATTTGCAATCAGTAGCGCAAACGTCTTTCACAAACTCCACGGAAGCTGCTTACTAAGCAGCAACGGCAACAACACTTATATGATCTGAGAAAATTATTTATCAGCATAGCTGAATGAACTTTGTGATTTTTTTTACCCAACCTAGTATAGTATGACTGACTGATAGTAAAATTGTTCTTAGCAGCTGCCTCACTTGATCACATTTACTTGAGTCACGAAACCCCCATATGAAATGCAAAGGTAAATCAATCCCAGATGAACAAAATGATCTCGTAAAGGATGCATGGTTAATAAACCCCGTGTTGTGGTGGCATACCGGTAATGAGTGCACAACCATTTTCTATCATTATATCATAACATACGCAAAATGTACACCCAGGATGTACGTACGTGGGACTACTGCAAAATTTGAAACTTGAAATATACTTGAAAATAAGTTGTATGTATTTTCATTTCACCACATGATGCAAAAATATGTCGTGACTTGTCATGCAAGAAACAACCTCACGGTGGGAGACAGCCTGAAGATTAATATCATCTCGTAGAGCATATATATGAAAACTTTACAGACAAGATATTCAAAAAGTTCACAAGTCAACTCCTCCGGGTAATTCTTCACTTTTACAGCAAGGGAAGAAACCTCAACTTTAAACGACAGTGAGGATGGGATAATAAGTGACACTGTCACATAATCACGTCGATATTCCTCCAATTTATGGGCTCGTGATACGCACATTACTTAGGCTCCTAGAATTAGATACTTTTTTTTCTCTACATTTATTCAAAAGACTCAACCACAATTTGGAAATGAATGGTAAGAAACGACTGCTATGTGTAAAATTGTACGCATTTAAAAACAGATCCATCACATTACTCTCCATTAAACTTGTGACATTTTGAAAAAGTATTACCCATTTTATATTGTTTGAAGTATTGGATAGAAATAGAATTTACTTTGTATGCATGAAGTTATATAATAAACTCATGTACATATATATATACTCGATAGACATTTAAATTAGTAGAGAGTTTAATATAAAAAGGAATATAGGCATCGATGGTATAATATAGCATTGGATCTCATGCTGTGAGCCCAGAGACATACACGTGTACGATAGTATAAAATATACATTCAAAATCTAAATTACACTTTTGCATTAACCTTGTGCTTGCTTACAACATAAGTGGAACGGGAAAAAAGTCAGAATGGTAGTTTGGGGGAAAGTGCAACTGCTGCTTGAGCAAAAATGTTTCTGTCTCTCTAGCAAAGGCATTTCTTGTGTGTATGGATTTTACATTCTCGAAATTTTTTCACAATTTTTTCTTCTTGAGAGACAGAATGAGTTAGTTCCATGGCTATACTAGTATTTGTGAATTATTGTGGACTATACAATGTGAAGTGCTTACTACCTGTTATTTTAGGGAGTATTAAATATGCAAATGAGTAAATCTCGTGTAATCTTGAAATGGTGAAGTAATCAGGGTAAAAGCATGCTTGATTTAAGATTTGTGATAGATGATAGACTCAGTCTCAGTTCTGCCTTTATGGCTTCCCAGCACTACGATAATAATATTGGCTGCAAATGGGCTTTTGCATTGAACTCGTTCAGCATACTATATTATTGCATGGTATACCATGGTATATATATATGAAATGTACACATATGTGCATCTTGCCCCGACGTATTAGAAAGCTTGGGAAAGTCAACGTATGTGAGAGTGGATTTCGATTAATGAATATTTTTTTTTGTACAAATGCACTCGTGAAGATAGGATTATGTTATATGTATGGTACGCATTCAAATGCATGAATTTTTACCTTGACTGTGAATTATGACTCTATCTTACTCAAGCTTCTCAAGTCAGTAGAAAGCCCGTCGTCTTAACTAAAATATCGTGTGCACAGTTCACGCATAATCATACATAATGTCATGTGCATAGTGCTCGTTTGAATGATGATGAATGTATGCTGAGTTGTAAATCCTTTTCATTTGTGTATCAAAAGTCCCCTGAAGAAAAATCAGATTTTTAATCTCATAAATTACTGAATTAAGTAGTGGATCTCAATCAGAAATTACGTCAACCTTTAACAAATGACGTTGCGAACCGAGAGCTACAGTTTTTAATATCATTACGTACTACTACAGACTACGCTCATGAATGCATAAAAAGCCCAACAACGCCATGTAGCACACTCAACTGCTCAGCGAGCAACCGGCTAAATCAATTCCACTTTGTAATTATGCGTGCCAAAATATTTCTGGTGGTGTAAGGGTCGTGTTGGTCGAAGTAGCATATTATTATTCAAGATTGCTTTCTTCTCTTGACTTTTCTAACCACATCACTAATAGAACGAAATGGGTCTGAAGCACATGTACACATACACATGCATGCATTTTGAAAATGTTGCTGATAATGTTGAGTGTGAGTTGAGTGAGCTCATTACAGTTGATGGAACTAGCGTTTTCTCTCTATTAAACGCCAACCTTACGTACATAATATACCACACCAACTCTACTACCGTACTTACTTGGAGGCAAGTGAACAGAGTGGAGGAACAAAGCTAACGTAAAAACAGCTCACACACACACACCACTCTAGACGAGTAGACATGATAGTATCAACGCAACGTGGTTTATTCCTGGTTACCGTAATATACTCTTCTCTACTCCACATATATTCTGCAACCATGCCGTGAGCCAAACGCAGTGGTACGTGCAGGTTTTCAAACGTCTTTTTCTCAACACAACATATCGTAACGTAACGGTGTAGAAACTCATATGGGTCCAGTAAAGTTTATCCTTTGTGAAAGACGGTACGTCAGTGCACTTTTGGATATCAAGGAGGCAAGCAAGCAAGTGCTAGCCAGCTGAAAAGTGACTGTAAGTGAGTGAACCAGTTTTGATAAAAAAAAAGAGAGAAGAAGAAGAAGTTGTTCAGCTATATAACCATACGATATTGCCATTGCTTTGCTATGTGCTTTGCTCCATTCGTCACAAAACTGTAGAAACGACATCGACATTGTATTTATTTTTTGAATTTCCTCTGCTTCATTTTCTTCTTTCATGTTCCTTCTTTACATGTCATACACCTTTCATTTTTGAGAGAGAGAGAGAGGTTACATGAAGTTTGGTGAGAAATGTTGTTAAGAACATCTTGTTTCGTGGAAATTGATATGATATAAAAATGAAATACATACGCATGAGAATATTTTGTCAATTCTTATTGTAAAAGGATACATGCGCCTCAAGCTTGAAGGAAAATCTCTTTTTCCTTGGAATTCCAAATGGAGGAGTACAACACAACAAATATTCATAAAGAAAAGAGTAATATGCTTCCTTCCGTAAGTTGGTTACGGTAAATGATCAAAACCATCTTGGTCCGTATTGTACTTGATGCAATCACCTTTACTCCGAATGTATAATATAATCCTGTACCCAGCGCAGTCTTTGTTGTACTTACTGTGATTGAAAATTTCAGTGTTTCTCTCAATTCAATTCTTGTACATCCTCTTTTTATGTACATCATTGGGAACACAAATTGTGCACATAGTTGTTGGAGAGGATTTGCACAAGTAAAAGGAAAATTCACAATGCTTTCTCTAAAAGCCGTATCTATGTTCTTGTTGTGCTTTGCATGAAAGTACTGATTGTGTGAGTTGAGCTATTTCTCTGTCAGTAGTCAAGTTGATTACGAACGTATACTACTGGTGGCAGGAGTAACACGGAGAAATAAGAAATCTACTTCATTGTCATATATAAAAGTGATTGAATTGAAAAACTCACTCTTACAGGAAGCGGACTTTGCTTCCTCACTTTTTCATCATCTTGTTGAAACATGCTTTGAACTAAGAAGGGAGCATCATAAAAGGCTTTCGCTAATAAGCTGAAGCCAAAGTAAGTGTGCAACGTGAACGAATGCTAAATTAAAATCTAGTACAAAGAATTGATGTATAACAATACTGACAAAGTGAAAATACCTGGTGCAACTTTCACTTCCACGTGGTAATTTAATTACTCTTCATTCTCTGTTTGTTCTTTTTTGAGTGAGCTGTTTTGAGAAAACACTTTTCGTTACAATTTTATGTATTTATAAGCATGGGTGTAGCAGTGCAAGTAATCAATGCAAACAAAAAGGGATCAACAAAACGCCAAGTAAGTGCCATATATACCTTTCATTCTAGATAAAGCCTAATTTGACCTCCGTTCTCCAGTGTTTGTTTGAGTACCATATGTTTAATCAGTTAGAAATCATTTAGCTTCCTAACTTTTACCCCGTCCCTCAATATTAGGTAGATTATGATACACACAAAATGCAAACAAATGTAGCGTATGCTTGTGTGCGTCAAAATGACACTTGTTACGCATCTTTCCCAATCTGTCTTGCAGTCGTAACGTAAAACCAACCTATCCCCATCCAAAATCCAACTGCAAACATCTGCCGTCATACATTACCAGGAGTGTACCCAGCGAACGTGATCGCCTTCTGTTTTCTCTCTGCTTGGGTAAACTAAACATAAATCCTTGAAATATGAAGTTGTAATAAAGGCAAATAAAGAAAACCTACTTAGCACATTTCTATCTAAATATACATATTATGTATGTATGAATGTATGCATTAAAATATTACGCTATATACACTCTTATACATACTACGAAAACAAACGCATGAAAGCACAATAATGCGCTAAAAAAGTTGATGATAAAGTATTTGTGGATGTTGTTGTTGACTGTTGTTACCTTGTCCCAATTTGCAATAAATGTTGTTGCATTCATAAGTAAAATCTATTTTATTATCAAGCGAAATCTATAATGTAACAGTCATTTATGAGGTAGGTAAAGGCAAAACCGCTATATTTCTACTTCGGAGATACACATCTGCCGGTAGTTGTAGATAGATGGTAAATTCATTAAAGATTGTCAGACTCGTACAAAAGGTACTGCTATGGCTCTAACCAGGGTAGGAACATGTAAAAACATATTATGGAAAAACAACATGGAGAAAACATGTATTTACATGGAGAAAAGAAAATTCTTTTCTCCATGGATAAATGTTTTTACATGGAAAAATGGATAAATGCTGCTGGACTAATCAAAAACTCAGAAATAACACCCTGGTGAGATACGACTTCACTTATTTTGTCGAGCGTTGTGTTCTTTCATATTTTCTATAGTTGAGAATATACATAATACTGCGTCAATACTCGCTGAAACTTATAGTTATCGTTAGTATAATTTAATCACCCTATCTTTGAAAATAAATTCGATTGGAAACTGCTAAAAGTTATGATGGAGGATCTTAAAAATCACTGAAAAGGAGTTCAGTCTTGCTACTCCGAGTATAAATGTGCATTTTAAAAGTATTATATCCATTATAGAGTGTCTAAAACATGCGAACGGAGTTTTTCCATGTATACAAGTATTTCCATGTTTTTTCCATGTTTTTATTATTTTTTACATGGAAATATGGAGAAAAGCTTTTCTCCATGTTTTTATCCAACCCTGGCTCTAACTGCAGTCTTGCTCGGGTGGTGCAAAAATACCACAACTGCCTTTATTTCAATGTGAGTTGATGGCACACATACATGTACATTTTTTAGTTAGAAACCTGGCTGCTGAGAGAAAGTGGCATTTCGAACGTGATGAGGGAAGCGAAGGATATTATCACATGAAATGTTCATCGCTGTTTCGAAAAACTCACTTTCATAAACTTAACAAGCTTTCCTCGTCCAACCTTTCTTCAAGATGACAAAAATGTTTAGCTACTTCGCAGGGAAAAGAAAAAAGGATGTGGACTCAGTGTAGTACTATATAGTTTTTTTAGTAGTAGCAAAGAAAATCATCGTCAGTGTGGTAATATCAAGGACAAGCATGTGAACACTATTATACACACAGGAATAAAAAGTGAGCTTATGAAATCGCTCTGTCTGTTTGTCTGTCTAACATCCTCTAATTTAAAGATTCATGAAACGTACTATATAAAGTCATAACTGTTTCTTGAGAAATGTAGAAAGCAGTATTCAATTTGAATAATTAAAATTTATTTTCAACAGAAATGTTCCTAATAAATTAATCGAATCAGATTTAAAATGCAACCGAACCAAATTTAAAGTTTTTCTTTTTTTTGAAAACATGTTAGGAAAACACATTTTGCTGCAAAATACAAAAAAATGGAGTTGAGTCAACCAAATAGCAATCAACATAAATAATGCCTAATTGATTGTTATTTCAGGCTACAAAGAAAGTCATGCAACTTTGGTTTCCATAAATTAACACTAGGTATAATGATCAGTTAATTTTTTGAAAAAACAAACTACTGTAGGGACCTTATACAAACTTGTATTTTCAGTGGCACTTTGGTACAGCACGTTTGTTTCTCTCACATAGCTGTAGTTGGGTCACACACATCACACCAAGTCACTCAGGATCTGTATCTGGTTAATATAAAAAACCACTACCGTTAGTCTACACAGCCAACAAGATGGGTCGGCAAAAAAACCAACGGAAAAGTTGTGTTGTTGAATGTACACATATGAATAAGAAATGTGCATGGCTAATAGAGATTCATAAAGGGTGCCATGTTAAGGTTTGAAAAGACCATGAAATTTTGTTTGTAGTTAACTTTGTTGTGCCTCTACCCCTCTCAATGCAGATTAAGCTGGCTTAGACTTTCTTGTCGCATGCATGCAAGAAGGCAAAAGGAGGAGTAGAATTGCAGAAAGCTTTTCATTCCACACACACACTCACACAACTACAGAAAATATAATGCTAACCTTCGGCCTTTACGAAGCGAGAAAGCTTGATTAGTCTGCTGACACTGAATTGACTTAACTTTGCTTCCCAATGTACAACACGCTTGTGTTACTACTACTCTTTTCTGTTGTTTTCCTTGTCTCGATGATGAAAATGGGCAGTGCAACACCACACCGCACACCATTTTTACTTCTTCTTTTTTTGAGATCAACTTTATTCAAAAAGAAAATTTCTAATGAACAAAAGAACAAAGCCGACAGAGAAAAATATCAAAAAACGCCTTCTTCTTCTTCCCTAGCAAGAAAGCTCGTGTATTATTATAGTGAACGGAAAATACTAAAAATACAACGTATCATAATATTATGTAACTGAGCCAAGAAAAGATGTTCGTTTTACGCTAAAAAAGACTATGTGCACAAGGCATGGAACAAGCGTTGTTTAAAGGAAGAGGACATGATACGATAGCAATTAAGAAAACCCAGGAAAACAAAAACAAGTAGATAGGATAGGGAGATAGGGATTTTTATATCGCTACCAGAAATGTGAAATGTTGCTATTATTTACATGACATTTGCGGAGTACATATAATACTGCTCATCATTACGTCGGGATCACCAACATAAACATAGCTGAGTGTGATTTCACTAGGTACGTAATGATACAATATAATGTAATAGGACGGGGGATGTCGCCAGAAAAAAAACAGCAGACTGATTTCAACCATGTAGCAAACGACTAGAAAATGACATAGATTTTCCGTATTATAGCCAATTTGTATGAGAATTTTATAAACTGGTTACACGACAGACGGTCTCAAACACTTGAGTACTCCACCGTAGGGAAATGGCTTCTCATAGTATAGCAAAAATCGGAAAACAACAAGGAACGCACAATAACGACTTCTTTTCCTTCTATAATGTTTGGTGGAGCTTTAGAAGTCAAGCACATTATGAATAAATAAATATCGAATTAGAAAAAAAATGTGTTTACGAGTGGATAAAAGATATTACTTAGACTTAACTCACATACCCTCATGCCAGACATATGGAAAGGGGTTTCTATATAATACTTATGTAAAGAACGAATCTGTATATAAGAATTAAGGTTGCATGAAGAAATCCAACATTGTATCTAGTTAAAGCTTACATGTGTAATAAAAATGGATGCAGCTTCTATATTTACTATTTACCTACATAATATAATATTCCAAAAAAAAAACGTGTTTGTTATTTCGCTTCAAACAAAACATGTTGATAAATACTATTGAAGTTTTTGTAATACATAAAAACAAAACGAATTTGCATTTGTTATTAATTGGTCTACTAGAATGTACTACAATAATTGCATATGAGCATGTTTTAGAAGTTCCCCACAAAATATAACTTTTGATTTGAAATGCATGTGAAAGCGACTGTTTCGTCGTTCAATATTGTACAAAGTGTTATTAACTTCTTACAGTGCAACAAAATACCAGCCAGTAAGCGTGACCACAGTCACAAAAAAATGCACTTGCTTCAATGCTGCAACTTGCAAATTCTGTAGACATTAGAGTTTGCGGTTGGGTTGTTTTTGTTATGATATGAACAGGGGAATTGATCCTCCAAGACCACTCTAGAACTTAAAATGAGATGGGATAAGACAGTCATCGTTATCTTCGTGAGAAATTCAAGAGTTGAGATGAGAACTTTTTGAGAATTTTTTTAAAGGCAAAAAAAGGGCAAAGTAATAGAGAGTCCCCATCATTATAATGTTAATGAAGTATATATATTGTTTGTTTCTTACTAAAAGTAGCCACTGGAAGAAATAACTTTCTTTTTTCCAGTTTCATCCTCTTGTTCATGCATTATTAAGCACAAGGGCTATGCAGTCATTTTATCTGACAGTATTGACGACGTCAGAAATGTAGAAAAGAAGAATAGCAATCGTCATCACATTACCATCAACAAACTGACACTATGTATGTATACGCTCGTCTTATTTTGTCTAGGTTATATGATATGCGTACATAACTAGATTTCGCGGAAACGCAGTGGTATGGTACCACACCACATCACCAGCCAGCAGAAACCATAATGTACAAGATGCTTGAAGACTTCATACATATTATACAATATGCATGACCCAAATGATACTGCAGTTAAGGTTGTAACATCACCACCACCACCAGCATATTATAGTACTTTTTTGTACAATATACATACATATGGAGAGCGGACGAAATAGATGACAAGAGAGGAAAAGGGAAGTGAAATCGAACCGAAATGATCAAGTGAAATGAAACCAGAGAAGAACATCAAGGCAAGGCAGTGAAGTGAGGTATTGAAGCCAGCAAAATATCACGATGGCACAGTATAAGAACCTCATTCACTGAAAGGCAGCGAGTCGGTTTACCCTTTTGCATCTTCGAAGAACCACACACAAACGTAAACAGCTGTAAAGTTGCAAAATGTATAAGAAAAGAAAGGCAACAGTCCATCTTAAAAAGAGCACAAGAGTACACATATTTATATTGCTTGCAACAGAAACATTCAGACTTCAAAAACCTGGCGAATCCAATACATCCGACACACAACTTTCCTATTCCCACATCCAACATCACATACATACTTTCTAACGTATGTATACCTACGTGGTGTGATGGTATATATATGCTTTTATATGATGTCAAATTGGTGTTTATGGAAAGCTGCAGTATATCGTCGTCACGATGTGATCATTTTCTTAAGCAAGTTGGCAAAAGTCAAATGTGTAGTAATACCCTTGTTTTGCCTCACTTTCTATAATATATATTATGCAATAATGCTGTATTTTTGGTTTCATAGTGCATCACAATTCCCAACAACGATATATGCTTTTATTCCTTTTTTTTCTTATGTGACTTTGAGAAGAGGTTGACAAGAGAGGGGTAATTTTATATTATTGGAAAGACAAAAGTAGCAAGTTAAAACAACTACTACGGAATGGTTCATCTTTTATTGTCTACTCGGTCAGAACCGGCAAAAGAAAACAAGAATTTACAACCTTTTAAATGCAAAATCCGAAGCTAGACTCTAGACACACACATTCATAGGGATTCATATGCGCTACATCATTTTATAACAAAAAGTATTTAACATGATTGAATTACATTTTATACTTTGCTCGCTTTCACTATATTCTTGTGATGCATATATCTTGGCATATTGCATAGGCATATTATTTCATCTCTTTTTCGGATTAGGTTGAAAGTTTTTTTTTGCGTCATTTGAGTCATAGTAATAAATGGTTGAAGGTAGTTGTTACATTACATTGCATGAGCTACTCTCATTGTCCCAGTAAATAGATGTTCTACATTTTACTAGACAGATTTGTTCCTACCACACGTCTACAGAGAGTTGAGTTGAGCCAATACATCAAGATAGGAGAAAAACAATGTTATAAATTTTAGGTTACAAACAAAACTTCAAGCACAACCCATACATATTTCATTCATCGTATATAATGTAATCTTGAATGAGAGCAACAGGAGGAGTATTTAAAATAGCTATAACCATGTTGCATGTGACCCTCTAGTCAAAGCGATTCGCTTAAAAAACTACGCCAAGCCAAACACAAGTTTAAGGTAATGCAAATAAAAACTCTCAGCTTGTGCTACTACTACTGACACCAGTAGTAGTATCGCTACTATTCCTCCATAATGTGTTTTGAACACAAGAAAACCAGGATGGTGTTTGCGCTTTGTACTTTTTCCATATTATGCTAGTTTTTTTAATAGTGTTGTCGACTACATGGAGTTTTCTGCATGTGTGTCGTATTCCTATTGCTTTTTTTTGTTGCTCACATTCTGTAGCTTTGACTTTTAGGAAGTGCTCAAAATGTTGTTCCCTGTGTCGTGAGTTTTTGCTCTCTCTCTCCTATTAAAAAAAAGAGTAATAACGAACAATATCAGGTCCCGTCTTATGTGAATGTACTGAGTGACTGAGTATGCATCTAAATATAAATAAAACCTCGTGTGTATTATTTCCGCTTATATGCACGCACCAAAGAGCGAGAAGGCAACACGCTTGATCATGGTATGGTAGTGGTGGTGGTGGTGGGCTCGCTCCTACTCAACTCAACTCAACTTAAACAGAGAATAATATAACAACATCATGAAATACATAAGTGTGCACATGCAACTCAAAGCTCCAAATGCGTACTCTATTCAAACTTTGTAAATTGATCCCTTGTGAATTTATTACCGTCACAGAGAAAAAAGGAATAAAAAGCTTCTACATTGGCTCAATAACTCCGGGCAAGTACAAACAAGCAGTCAAGCTAAACTAACATGCGTGAAAGGAGCAATGCAATTCATGGTATGATCATTGTTATGGACGTTTTATGAGAATAGGATGCCCAAAGAACGACCACACCAACGGAACAGAAGCAGTTCACATTAGAATCCTGGAAAGACTGATCCAATCTTTTACCCTGAGAATGTAACTGGACCGACTTTGAATGATCGTACTATAACAGAAGAGATTAAAAAAGTTATGATTCTCATTTGCCGTAGTCACAAAGATTCATAAAGAATACATAATATATGTCATGTCAAATATGTCGATGTCGATGTGACTGACGTAGTTGCAGCCACAAAAAAATGTACTAAAATCAAGTTAAAGAGCAATCTATATCAAATTATTCAACAGAATTAGCGGAACTGTACTCGGTTGGCATTTCATATACTTCAATAATAGTTTCAACTTTTTAACAGTAGACTACATCGATATCATTCCTATAAAAATAACTTTTTTGCAACCCTACCCTATCAGCTCGGACAAAATTTTCCAAAAGTCTCAACGGGAACATTTTAATGCAATTTGAAACGTTGTGCTTGACTTCTCATGCATCAAAGATAATGACAATATGATGAAGAAGTGCTTACATTATAAAATAATTAATTTCAGCCTAACTCTCATCAAAAAGTTGTAAAAGATGTAATTCATTTTTTGAGTGAAAAAATAAAATCATGCAAAAAAAAACTTCCATTTAATTCAATTTTTCCCCTTTTTTACTATACTGTACTGTTTCTCCAATCTAAAAATCAAATCAAATTGTTATACCTATATGCATTCATATACATTTCAATTTAGTATCACGGTTTGTTTCAGCAATAAAATTGCTTTCCAAGAATACTTTCATTCATTGTGTATCATCTGACATCATCAAAAGGAGAAGCAATTTTAACTTAACTTCCACTTTAACTTTCTTCCACAGTACAATGTACAATACGAGCAGTATGAATCCACGACCCACACTCGCAATGACATTTTTCTTTTGCACTTGGAAGAATTTTTTGACACGTCAAGCACAAAACGATTTTCTTCCTCATTCATCTCGCACACTGAATCTCATTTCCGCTTAGCAGTTTCTGAGCAGAAAATATGTAGGAAATGAGAGGATGTTGGAGGACTTCCGTTTCTTATACGTTAATTAAGTCTACACGAACACGGCATACTGTTTCAACTTCATTCATCATGATCACGAATAAGTACACGAGTAAAGTGTACAAGATGCGAAGTTTGGGATTCAACAGGATAAGACAAACAACAGCATGTTTTATATTTTATACATCTTACATTTTTATATTTTTCTCTAATGGCCACGCATTTCAGTGAAAGTTTTTGACAAGTTAAGTAATGTTTTGCATATATATTTATGCTTGCCTCCCACCCAAGTAAGTAGTACTGAACAACGCATGCTTATTTTTTTTGTCACTTGGGAATGAATACCGTTTGTGGTCATAGCTGTACTTATTATTACTTAATTCAGTCATGTGAGAAGAAAAATCATAGCAAAGCTGTTATTTTCTATTGTTTCCAGCCGTTTTCCCAATGAAGACCCGTTGAGGTTCTGAAAACAACATACATAGTTACAACAACTGTATGATGCAGGAAAGAAAGCAACTCTTCTCGTGATAGCGATGGCCAAAAGAAACAAAGTTGAAGGAAAAGTTACTATATATATGTATAGCAGCAGCCATAAAAGTGTGCACATGTTCCATAATGTTCCAACTAACTCCAACTGAAATTTGCAATGAACTTGTATCAAGCTTCTCCCTTTCCCAAACAACCCAAGGATATATGCTTCTGCAATTTCTTTGCTTCCAAACTGTATTATCATCAGAACAATATTTGAGGAAAACGGACAGTCATTTGTCCGCCGAGCCACATACATAAGAGGAGAGCAGAATACGAAGGATCGAGAGTGTATAACAAGTATAAGGGACACAGAAAGAATAAGCCAGGAGCTATATAACAGTCCAGCATCATCGTCGTAGTGTGTGTATGACATACACTGTATGTGCGTCATTAGCGGAAATATGAAACTTCATGAAAGAAGTGAACCTGAGAGCTTCTCATCTCATCTCTTGCACATCCACATCCCAGCTTTTTTCAGTTCACGTGGAGCAAGCTAGTATATCATTTTTTGTGTGTATGTGTGTGCAGTGTTAAATACGTTGACGCTCTTTCAGATTGAGTGTAAATCTTCATATTTCCTGATCACACTCGGTTGTATACTATATGAGCGCTCAAATATTCAGCTGATATAATAACTTTGCAGAAACTGAAGTGAACAACCGGGACCAGATCACTCTCTCACAAGAAGATAATACGAATACAATGTAGTATAATATGTATGTATCTGTACTGAAATAATATCTTGAGAAATAGGAGGTGGTAGAGGCAACAGCTGCTCCCAGTTGAGTCTAAGTTATTATTATTATTACCAATAATAATGATCCATAAGCTGAACAATCACCATTCCTGTGAAAGTAAAAAAAAGGAGCAAAGCAAAAGACTTGTACACAAACCAAGCTCATCATATTGAATACATCATCATGGTTCTATAATGGAAAGATGCGGAAAGCTCTCTACTAGTGTTCGGAACCGGAGCGAACCAGCGGAAAGTCATAAACGATTTCCTGCAAGGAAAACTCAAGAAACTCATGTTTTCTCCTGTGAGATGCACCGTTATCATCATTTCTTACAAGTAAATGCCCAAGTAATACTACGGGTGCTGCTTATTTGGTTTAATGCCGGTAGCCATATACAATGAACAAGAAGTATGTATGTTTGTATGTTACGTTACATTACATGGCGGTAATACATGATGGAATGAAAGATTTTTGGGATAAGTAAAGTTCACAGAAGGAAGAAGAGAGAAAGTGGGCTGGCGGAAGAAAAGGAGAGGTGAAAGTTAGCTGAGATATAAGAAGCAACACAGACAGACAGTTCAGCTAAGTCTAACTACACATATATTTATTACGACGAACCATAAACAGCAGAAAAGGAAGCTACCTTGTCATGAAATTGGATCTTATACATATACATAACCCCTTTTATCGAAACTTAATAACTGCTCATTGAATGTAGTCTGTATTCAATAGACACTAGTTCTCAGTTACACATTCTTACATACGCAGACATTTTGAGTCTCAAGATCACCCAACCATTATTAGAGATAGCAAAGGAAAGGATGTTAACTATCACGTGAGTGTAACAAGCTGGCATCATTACGTTCCTCTGCAATACGACGCTGGCTTCTTTAATGGTATCAGAATCAGACCAGTGAAAGCAAAATAATTTGAGAAACGAAATAAAACAGGCACACCACAGCAGTACACATCGCGTATGAATTCTTGATGTTTAGTGTCTTTTCGTGACGCTTAATTGTATCATGTGAAAGTGCCAGTTTTTTTGGAAATAAGTGATGGATCGTAATTGACTGGATATATATTATATAGACATATATATGATTGTCACGAAACATATTCATCGTCATAATCAAATTCCCTACATAAAATTCCTGTGTAGTATTTATTCGCTTTAAATACGTAATAATATGTCTAAGTCAGTCATCTTCTTGTGTTCGATAATACACCTGCCATGTCTATAGATTGTAATTACGACGACGAGTGTGGAGATTATCTATATTGATTTCCACCAACTTGAGATCTCATATCAGCAGCAAAAAGGAAAAAGAAAAAAGGAAAGCGTGTTTTTTTGTTCATTTTTACAAGTAACGAAATTATGCTCCATCTGTTTCCACTTAATTTTTAATGTCTTCCAATTTCAACTGGTATCATGGAGAGAAGTGACAGGTTGATGGTGGAATCGCAATCATTGAAATCGGAACGGGAAAAAAGTCACTTTTTATATATACATCTGGATTGAATGAAGATTGCTGAGAAGTGTGCACGAAAGGGAACACAATAGGAAAGGTGTTTCAGACAGTTTTGACGTGCTGCTATATTATGATGTTGTGAGGTCTTCGTGTTTTATGACAGAAACATGTCTCAAACACTTCCCAACTCGGGAAGATATCGGTTTCATTGGTTATTTGTTATTTTCCCTGTCACCATTGCTGGAGCACGAAGGTTGATGTGGGAGCACGCGACGTGAAGTCATCTGAAGGCAAACACCATATAATTTTCTGTAGGCTACTATGGCCTGTGCATTGTCTCCGGAAGCCTTTTCCGAAGAGGATGACAACAATGATGATAATCAGACAATACGCAGCAATAGTGATCTTCCAGAGACAAGCCCCATTGGAAACTCTCAGGCTGGTGCTGGAAATACTGCTGCTGCTGGTGGTGGTGGTGCCGCTGCTACTTCAGCAACAACTCTTTCAGTTTCCGCTCATACTTTCCCTCAAGGATTCCCGGAAATCAAGACCAAGAGCATTGAACGTACTCTTATTCCGCTTGTTCAACAGGTTAGTTTCCTCCATCCGCTGTCTTTTTTTTTCTTATTCTCTACATGAATGAATGCATATAGTACAAAAGTTGGGAAACATACACATTATTTCATAGGTCTTTTTACGTCATCCCATTCCACATGATGTATAGACACACGGCATAAGGAAAAGTTTGAAAAGCATGATCTACACACTTAACTGATATTCCAGTAATGGAAGCATAGCACTAGCAAGGGACCAATCGATTATTACAGTCAACGAAACAGGAAAAGATCCAGCTTCTTACTGGTTGTTATGTTGATATATTACACCCTTACAACCTACAACTGTCTTATATCAAGAAAAAAAAAGAGAACGTGTAAGATCTCGAGTCTGCATATATTGCATATATATTAAATGGATCCTCATCTCATACATTATTCATCTTCTTCTCTGTGTACATTTCTTTGCTTGTGGCTACTTTTATTGCTCTCGTAGTAGTTGACGGTGCCGTGCCGGCTTTTTGAGCTCATATATAAACATACATTCAGCACTCCTACTACTACCTAGAACTTGACGTTCACACCTTCTTTCTCCGTAAGTACCTAACACCATATACCATCACACATGTTCTCATGAATGCAATGCCATTTCGTAAAAAAAGGAAGAATGAGTGGGGACGTGTGGGATTCATTAATTTAAACGCGTTCATTACTCTTATTCTCACGTGAGAATTATCATGGTAGGGAAGTGCTCATCATTTTTTACTTTCACTTTTTTGCATTTACAAAATAGTGCACAGGAGAGTCACAGCAGCAGACACAAAAATACGTGTGAAATAATAATATATCAGAATCTGCATATACTTTGGTAAAAAGTCATAGAATTAGATAAACTAAGCCCACACTGCTTTTAGTATTGAACTTGTAAAATTCTTAATGGCTACGATCAAGCCCTCTCACACCTGACAACTCCATTTGGCACAGGACTAAACCTGCCAGTTTCATTCCTGTACGGTAACGTGCACGGACGGAAGCATTAACAGCTATCGTAAAAAAATCTACGACTGCTGGAATGAAGTGTGCACATGTCACGTAATATGCCATGCCACTAAGCTCTCTGGGTGTGGAGCCCACACACATGTGAGTACAAATAACATAAGCATGCTATTGCCGTTTATACAATACACAATCCATTCCAGGTGAAAGGAATATTACACTCTTTTTAAGATTACGGGAAATGGTATTGTGAGCCCTTGAAATGCCTTTATACTTCTCCACGTACTAAATACAATTAGAATCGTAATCCAGATACCTACGTGCTGTGTTGTGTTGTACACAATACAGACTCCGGAATCCATGATCTGAGAAAGGGAAGAATTAGTAGGTTCTGCACCACAGATGCTCAATAATGTGCCTAAGCTGTACAATATTTGATAAGAAATTCATAGCAATGCAATAGGATAGCATCTTAGGTTCTGGTATACAATTACCTTTCTTACTTTCTCTAAATACTACTACTACTACTAGTACAAAGGCGAAAATACTTGGATTATTTGTGTGATCTGCTCTCTCTGCTTACGCACGGAATGAAATATTCTATTGCTTTGTCCAATGAAATCCATATAAGTATTCGATATTGAACACTTTTCCATACAAAATATACTACTGGGGAAGATCGAGACATGTACAAGACACAAGGTATATTCGTAAATATTCCACCATATGCTACCCTACCTGACGATTTACGTCCTGTTAAAGGGAGTGGAAGAGACTGGTTGAAGAGGTAAATAATAAAAAAAGAAGAAGCTTGCTTCAACCTTCAATACAATACGACGGAAGGTTGCTAGAATACGGATGGTGAAGGAGTTAGAGGATGTTTGAATTAGCAGATTGTTTCTCTCACGAACATATGTAAAGATATCGTTTTCCAAAAATGCCTGTAGGTTCCCAACTCAAAACAGCATCCTTTGATAGGCTTAAATTTTTGCTCCGGATATATGATCATGATCGTCTTTTACTCATACTTTCCACTAAAAGTTTTCTTTTATGAAACGGGTGTTATTTCAATCGTTTGATAGATGATTGAAAAAGAGCTTATCTTTCTCTAGAAAGTTGAAAAGGGTAAGCTTATGTTGTACTTTAGTAGTCTGTACAAAATTAAATAAACCCAACAAATTCGTAATGTAATGATGTGCCTTTGGCAAGAATTTATTTAAGACTAAAGTACCTTCACTACATAAAAAGCTTAATTTGCATTTGATGTGATACTATTTATACATATATTTGTACATTGCTATTTAAAAAAATAGACCTTTCGCCAGGCTCTCAAAAACTGATTTGACCCGTCTCATACATAACATTTGCTTTCGCTTTGACCCAAGGTATTGAATTAGAAAATGTCAAACCATTGGAAATGTTATCGTTCCCGCAGGTAGACGGACGACGTCCCAAGTGTTTTCAATATGCATCTAAAGGTATATAATACCGACTGTTGTTTAATTTTGTCCACAACCTTTAAACTTTAAGCTACCTAAAAATAGTTTTAATTTATTTTGATTGTTTTCCGGCACTTATTCGATAGAAAACTGTGTTTTCCTCGTGTAAATGTCTATCTTCGGGTTCCACTTTAGTTTTATTATCCCGATAAATAATTTTGATTTGGCCTGTGATTTTCATTTTACCGACTTATCTCTGATCTATCTACCGTCTACTAGTTCAGTCTTGTATCAGATGCAAACTGATATTGATATTTTTCAAAAGTCAAAATGAAAGTGTTTGTAAAAGCTGGGAACGTGAAAAGGCGTATTGAAATTCACTTTCCGTGTACCATTCACATTTATGATGTTAGAGTAAAAGTATATCATTATTTAACATTTTAATTTGGTGCGCAATGTGAATGTAGATGGTGAAAGGGCTACGTTATAGCTATACCATTTACTGCCAGTCTGAAATGAGTTGTGTGTTACTATTTCTTTCACACATTTTATGCTATTACTATATATTACTACTTTCCCATAAATTGAAGGTTTCAGTCTCTCAAACACCATATTATGCATAATGTACATATATATACTCTGGTTGCATGTAACACAACCGTTTTCAATCCTTGGTTGTTGAAACGAAAGTAAGTGTACATACTTTTACATACGTGGATTCTATGAACTGAAGGACTAAATCAATAAGCCCAAAGAAAAGGTTTTGAAAACCACTTAACTTGATTCTTACACAAACTCTGGTTTCTGTTATTATACAGATGGTGGTGCAATGTGTATATTTTCGTAGGGAGTACATACGTGGTAAAATAATGTTTCCCCAATTCTTCCCATCATATTTCAAGGTATAAAGATCCGGTATTTTAGGATAGGCAATAATAGTGTGGAACTCTGGGCTTCTAGTATGAATCCTACACGATCAAGTTTGTTTTAGCTGAGGCTACTTAAGTACGAAATCTTGTAAGATGTTTATGTTGAGATTGAGTGGGAAGTACATCAAGTGAGTAAAATAACATTGTAGAAGTAGTACTACACTATGAAGCCTACTATTAGCAGATGGCTTGGCCAAAACGTTTTTTCAATCAGATAATAATGGTTATTACTGTTCACTTACAACTTCACTCTTATATGCCCTGCTTAAAAAGACTGCAGTCTGACCATTCGAGACTGGGCTATAATGATAATTTTCAAAGCATTCCATCTAGCCAGCCTGCAAACAATTTTTACCTTTAGATAATGAAAGTGCTTTAGGTTTTACGTCATCCTTTTACAAACCATTGTTGTACAATTGGAACTCAACGTGTTTTGTAAAATCTGTTTTCTGTCTACATAGGATAGTAAGTCATACACTGAAAACTGGACGGCAATTTCCATGCATAATGAACTTTGTTCCAATGATTCCCTTGACTCAAAACTTGAACTCCATCTTAAATTAATAACAAACGTAAAAAATTCTAGAGTAATCTAATTTACTTAAGTACATTATCATAGTCTTGAAAATTGAAATTCTGAGTGTAAAAGTTTTACTGTGCTGTCCGCGCTTGTCTGTGTGCATTTAATTTCCACCTATTTTAACCTCGATTGAGTAAAGCGTGGACGTTTTGTTAATTAATCAGACGTCAGACAGTCTTTAATTAGTCTTCCAACATTATGTCAGTCTTAAGGAGGAATATTATCTTGTCCGTGTGGGTTTGAGTCTTGATCTGCGTCATTCCTGTCGATTACATCCCTTTCTTTCAATATAACTAATAGGTGGTGATATGAAAAAATTGGTTCATCTCTGTGCAACATACAATGTTAGAATAGAAGTGATGTTGTTAGCACGAGTTGAATCCTCAACAAAATTGATTGTTTCGCTTATGTAAGAAGCAAAAAAAATGAGAAAACAACTTTCTAAACCTATTTTTAAACATCACATGCTACGTCATTACAGGATTTAAAAGTGTTTATACAACAACTGTCTATACTATCATGCCATTCCTCAAACACTCTCCTAGTCCGCACGTACAAGATGAACTTCTAGCCAGTTAGTAAAAAATGTTGGTTTCAGTCGAGAATGATGCATTGTGTGCGTTTAGGCAGAGGAATAAGACTCAAAGCAAATGCATGCTTATGTACGTACGATATGTTACGGAGAAAACCTATGTGTTATTGCTTACGCAGTTTGCAACGGCAACAACGGCATTGCCAATGGAATACATATAAGTTCAGAGAGGAGAGAGACAGTTGGATAACGAAAGAATGTGCATTCTTATCCTAGTTGCATAAATTATCCTTGTCGCGTCGTCGTGTGTATGAGCGTGTGTGGTTGTTTCAGTTATTATTGATTGACTCTCTTACTTTGACGTGACGTGATTTTTTCGGATGATTGAAAGATTCTTATGACATTGTGACTGTGACCATACCCTTTCAGGCTTCTTTCTCGGAGATTGATTATTCAAAAGTGGCAACTACATTATATGAATTTTGTTTGTAGTCAAGAGTCCGCTCAAGTCCATTCATTTGCCAACACGTGTAACGTTATGCTCGTGTTGGGAAGTGATGTACACGCCATTTAGCTATAACTATGTATAATATATTATTGGCTGCAGTCGTAAGCCTTTCCCCTTTGAAATCAGGTTAGGGAAATGGTAATACTTTTCTATTCATAAATATTGTATGAACCAAAATAATATCTGCAGCCGATCTAGATATTTGAATGCTAATTTCAAAGTTTGCTACTTTGTTCAACTCGTTTCAATGTTATATAGTTTATTGTTATGCTTGGCAAGTTGGAAAATGATGCAGGAGGATGTAAGAAGCTTTCCTCAAGATATTATGTACATATGCATGCAGATTATATGTCAAAGCTTTTGATTTGGCTAAAAAAAAGTTGAATGATCGTTAGATATATAAAAAGAACTAGGCACTTTAACATTGTGTACGATTTAACATTGATATCTATTTCAGCTCGGCAAACCTTAAATTTTACGATTTCATTTCATGTTGCTTTTTACATGCTACTTTAAATTGTCCATTAATGATGTAAAACTTTTTGCTTCCTCGTGAATACATGGATGAAAAATGAACATTGCACAATTGAACAAAATGAAAAGACCAAACTTTACTATTCTGAGACTTTGCCAAAAAATCAGTCACTCAAACATGTTATAGCTGTTTGACAATTCTTCCCAGCGTCTACCTGGCGCGTACAGAGTAGAAAAGAGACTAATCGTAAATACATAAGTACATACGGAAGTACAGTTAAATTCATTAAAAACGAACGTTATGGTTTGGTTTGGTTACGCATCTTATTCACATTAATTCTCATTTTCGGTGGAGACACATATTGTATCTGGGTGGTAAAAGAAGATGTGTATTTATATAGGTTCCGGTTAAACCAAAAGAAAAATTTCACCCTGAATTTTTAAACGGTATTATACGACAGGATTTACCCCTGTACCTCTTGTCATTCGTATAAAAATGAAAAAAAAATCAAAGAATTGAGAGACCTTGCTTGCATTACACACACAAACCCGACCATATATACAAAGTTGTACTTTTATAAACTCGTTCCTCTTTCAGTTGACTGATTTTTGTGAAAACTGCAGAGCAGGATGAAAGAGAATGACAATGGCAAACTATTTTTGGAATCACATTTTTGTGCCCTTTAAAGTTAGGTAATGAAAGGTTCTGTGTGCAGTCAGTAGTAAAAAATTAGTTTGTAGTCATTAGAAAAGAGATGGTTCACCGTGCAATCCCGTTTTCACATGGGTGCACTTTTTATTTTAACATTGGTGAAATTCTTGCTATGTGATCACCACTGAGCGTACCGAAATTACAAAGTATCATCACATCACTCCAAACTTACATATACATCTTTTGTCTCGACATCCCAAAGGAATACACCATGTCTGTCAATCTTGTTTGCAATAAAATTTTCTCTATAATTTTCTCTAATTTATCGACATCAAGCCAAATTCAGGTTTTGAGATTGCTAGACAAATTTTTTAACTTGAATTCATTACAAACTTTAAATATATTAACAGGATTAGAAGGGTTAACAAACCAAAAATGTTCATTTGGCTGGAACAAAATACAATATTATCTCGAAACAAAATTAGCTTTGATTTAACTTTTTTTTGGTTATGCATCGAGTTCAAAAATTCTTGTGTTGTATTGCGTTCAAATTTATACTTTCTTAAATATAAGGTTCATGTATAATGCTCTTTTCAACAGCACCTCCACTCTTTTTTTTATTCCAACGATAAGTAAAAAAAAGTGCTAATAATTGCACGCTCTGGTTGACTACCGCTACACTCTACACTGGTTATTTATTCCAATTTGTCGGACTTAAATTAAAGTCGACCCAAGAGTTATCTCTGTAAAGCCAGCTCGCTGAGCATGTGGTGTGTCTTGTGTTGTTAACCATTATCATTATCATATAAACATTACAGATGTGACCGCGCGACAGTATTTACCCAGTATTTACCATTCCCATAAAACCATGTATTTACCAAATTCTTTCATCTCATCGTGTCCACTACATCCCTCTAATCCTGTGAAACTCCTTTTTCATTTCCCTCCACACAACATTTCTGGATTTACTGAAGCGAATAATGTTCCCAACTTTTGATTCTTTTACAACATACGGAGATCTAACAAGTAGTAACTAACGCTTATGTAGCTCCCATAGAGAGAGCAAAATTGACTGAGACTTTTTCTGCAGTCCGCTCTCTCTCTCTCTCCATCTTTCCCTCCCTGTAAGTGTAACTCGTCTTCTTACTGAGGTGACTGACAGACAGAAAAGTAAAACATGCCGTATGCCGTAGTTTGTCATGTATCTCAACCAAGCCATGTGTTCAGCTGTTACGGATGTATTTTAACACACGCAACTCTCTATTTAAGGGCATCACAGCACACCCTACCATCACATCATCATAATCATCCTCTTGCTCTGGTTTTGCTATAGCCAACGACACAACCAAACCAAACTACCGTCAACCAACCACACTCCCAGTCTACATAGTATATATGCAGCTGTCTAAATGTAATATCTAATCTCGACCATTAGATCACATCTGATGGAGTCAGACCGCTGGGATAGACATAATATTACGTACAGAGCAATCAACTTCTTACACCGATGTGCAATTTGGTAGTGCTGTGTGACAGACAAACCAACAGAAATGTAGTCAGTAACCATCAAAACCGACATTTTATACTGGATGGATGATGTGATACTATATACTTATTATGGATAAATCTCCAGCCGTTATGAAGATGTAGTTTGTGTCTATGATCATGATCATCATCATACATATGATGATGGAGATGTTGGAGAAAGCAATGAAATATTTTCTCTTACAGGAACTGCAAGATATTGAGATAACAACAGCGATCGCTTTTACTTCCCCCTGTGATTTTTTCAGGCATGATGAGATTGTCGCAGTGCACAGCTTCATAGATTCTATGAAGGAATAAGGTAATAAGTAGTTGATATCAATACTCCTGCCATTTTTACTTCGGTTGAACATTATCTCTCTATTGAGTACAATGATACGGAAGTATTCCACATTTCATTATAAATTCTTGCATTTTGCGACGCTGGTTGTATGTGTGACCGCATTATATTGTGTAAAATTTACAATGCAATCTTACAACAAAAAATAGTGCGCAAAATATCTGTGTTGGGAAGTCAGAGGCAAGATCAAAGAGGAAACAAATTCATTTGACTATTTACTACTTCGGCTGTACTTTTAGCAACCCCGAAGTTTATGTATACAATACAATGCAAACAAGAGTTAGTAAATCCTAAATGCTGGAAATTCTACCATGGAATACCCACTGGAGAAACCCATTAGTGGGAAGCATGTTTATCCGCGGGTGACTCTGACACACAGTTATATGCTACAATGCTATTCAAGCAAGTGTTTATTCACTAGTCGTGTCGTGGTCACAACTTGGTGAAAGATGGAAACGTACGGAAGTATGTGGGAATGAAATCAAAATGGATTTTTAGGCAACAAACAACCTCATTCCCCATTGTTTTTTAATAAATTTTCATTAACAGATCGGTGTGAGCTAATGAAGACTTCCAAATCTGGTTTAATGAACAAGATTATATACTAAGTACACTACATGCAGTAGTGTCTACACAAGGAGAGAAAGCTTGGATAATGTGTGCATAAACCAGAAAATCACAGAGCATTAATGTGGTTCTTTCACTTCAACATCGAGGGTGTGTGTTGAAATGCATTTTTGATGAACGTAGACTTTCAGACTTATTTCTTAAGGGTTAGGATCCTGGATCCATAAGAGAACTTCTCTTTTGGATCTATGGTTGCGGTATTATTATTTTCTTATGTTTTTCCTGGTAACTTGTCGTTAGTATTCTTCTGTAGTCAAAACACTTTTAGCTTAATGATGTGCTATCCTATAAAGCAAAGTTTATACTTTAGAATAAAAAGTGAACCGTTACCAAAACAAGTATGGCTCATGGCAAACCCTACACATGTATAAGTCAATAATATCCTTTTTCTGACAAGCTGGAAAGCGTCTTTGGAGGGGGATTAACAATTTTATTGCCTTTTGTATTGCTCTTCATTCTCAACTAGCTGCTATTCCTATTTTTAATAGAAAACTACTTATATGAAATAAGAGTGTCGTGTGTCAAAATTCCTGGAAATGCCTTTTCCTAATTTTATATCTAATAAATATAATGGGCAAGAATTACTTTCTTAAACTAATAAAATGTTGTCTTCTTTCCATTCCCCAAAACTATAAAATCAGAGCTAATGGAAAAGGCAAAGTATATGTACTTTACTTTGACTCATTGAAAAGACCCAAACGACATTTCTGATGAAATGTGTGATACAGTGGTGCTTTTATTCTCCTCTTCTGGTTTTAATTGAGTGTAAAGCCATACACCTTCATTGAGGATTGCAGAGCATATTGTGGATGGATGGCAAAAAGGGGTGAGGTAAGATAACAAGATACGACAACTTTTTTTTTATATTACTGAATTAGTTCCTTCATCCGCATTTTTTCCTTGGTTTCAATGCAATGCAATGTGAATGGTGGATGTGTCGTGCCTGTGACACACATCACGTCTCCATCATATCCTTGTACGTTTGGTTGAGCTGATAAAGTGCAGCAGCAGTGTCAGCCACAGTGGAACGCTGGGTTGGTTGGTTGGTTGGTTGGTTGATCTCTTCTAAGAAAAACATATACCATCCAAATGCTTTGGGGCTATGTGATAGTCAAAACCTTTTACTGTACAATAGCACGAGCAAGCATGTCTCTAACTGTTATGTATTTGAATTTGCCCTTCAGCTTAAAAGGATGGTTAGGCAATGTCCTGGTATCATGGTTTGTTATGTGGTTTCGTGCATAGTTGAGAAAAAAAGCTACGTGTTTTGCATCAGCATTGCCGTATTTGTATTATGCGGTCAAAGGAATAGAACGAAGGGGAGAACTTAATAGAGGAAAAGAAAGTCACGCTTCTCCTTCTCCAACATTCCCAGATAACCAAATGGAGTCTGAATAACTGTCCTGATCTTGATGCATTTGATGAATTATATAATGGTATGTATTTGTAGTTTGTAGTCTGACCTGGGGTGTGTATAGCGATAGTTATTCTGTAGTATAGCTAATGCATTCGTAATCCGTGAATACGAGATTTGTGAATGAAGATGTAATGAAGTGCCAGAATGGTCAGAACAATTATTTAAGATCATTTATTGCATATTATCTTCTAAAACTTGACTTATATAGATAAAAGAGTATATTTCCGTTCCCATACTGGACGGGTGACCATTTCTCAATTTTCAACATGCTTTTGAGTTTTCTGTT
This sequence comes from Orchesella flavescens, assembly GCA_964034955.1. Classification (NCBI taxonomy): domain Eukaryota; kingdom Metazoa; phylum Arthropoda; class Collembola; order Entomobryomorpha; family Orchesellidae; genus Orchesella; species Orchesella flavescens. The sequence continues at coordinate 28,627,516 of OZ035956.1, read as the reverse complement.
TACGAAATTTGCGAAATAAAACATTCATTCATACTACCCACAAGACCAAATACTTCTTTGCGTGTGTGGACTAATCCGTTCACCTTTTCTGAGGTTTACACAAAGGAAATACAATTACTGTTTTGTAAAGATTCTGGACATTTTAATGGAGTAGGAGTAACCACGCTGTCAAATGCCTCTTTTGTAGATTAAAATGACATGGACTTTGTTTATCTATATTTTTATATCACACGATACAATATAGCTTGTTATGAACATGACATGAAAGTTATATTTGCGCTAGAAGTACATAAAATTGATAAAGCATATATGCACATCAAGTATTGATATAAATCCAGAAAGCAAACAAAAATTGTTTTTATAAATCAATACAAAATTTCTTTGCCAATGTTCATTTTTTAATACGGTTAACTATATTGTTTATTGAATTGCAAATATTTATTTTAAGGAATTTGGTCTTAAATAATATTGAATATAGTAATGTCTATTATTCTCAACAAAATGCACAGAAGGATTGCGCTTCAGTTGTATCAGACTTGTAGAGTGTGTTTAGTTTAACGTTTTTCCAAGACCTCCACAGAGTTCCCTGTGAGTAAAACTTTGTATTTGTCTCAGCCTGCACAAGGTCTTGAAGAACTGACGTAACTCCAATACAGATGGCACAGGCTCGTTCTACATACAACCTTTATTTTTCCAGACTCGTGGGGTCTCAACCAAATCTTCCGAAGGTTTCCGAAAAGATGGGAAACAGTAACCTGAGCAAGTCTAGTTTTTCTATATAGATTATGCACTGTGCTAGAGGTTTCCTGATTTGATGGACGCCGTAAAATACAGCACATCTGCCAGGTATTATGAATCAAAAGTCCTACGTGAGAATGCAAAAGGAAGGAAACTTTCACTTGATATCTAACACCTTTGTAGCCTAATTGTAAATTTGAAGATCTTATGAAAATACTATAAACATAAAATTGCCACGAATTTTTTTGTTAGATTCGAATATTGATTAGTAATAATATAATGTGGATTTTAAAGTTTATGCTAAAACCTTATGTAAGATTATTTGATTTAGTGAATAATTGATAATAATTATTATTCACTATAAGTAATCATTATTTTTTTAATTGATTAACTAATTTTATGAAAAAGTAAGTTGCGCGGTGGCGGTTTATTGAAGAATCTTCCATTCTGTGTTGAATATTGGGAGTACAGCTATAAATAATGTACAATATACATTCAGAAATAATGTGTTTTTCTCTATACACACACGCGTCTAAAATATAGGTAAAAGCAAAAGTACGTACAAATGAAGTCATCGACATAGTTTATAGAGAAAGTTTGCTTCAACTTATTTGTTTTTCACTACGTCAACTTTCCCTCTTCTTTCCAATCTTTCAACATCTCATTTCGTGTCTCCCATTCCCATCTAACTGGTTTGGTATGGATCATGAAAGTCGTAGGTTCTGGGAATCGCGAGTATTGTACCTTTCTATACGGATGGAATGGAAAGAGTTGTGTGTATTCTGCATTCCAACTTATTTCAAAGCGGATTAAAGATTTGTTACTTATTTTCCGTTTCCCGTGTTTCCTCTAAAATCTCCATCATGCAGTATGTATACATTGTCCCGAGTGTCTCGTCTCATCGTTTTCATTCTCATACCGCCTCATCATTTCTAGCTACTCGTAGATAATAAAATTGAAGGGATTTTAAAGAGTATCCATTAGAAGTAGTACTTCTACAGAGACGCAACAATCCTTTTACTGAAGCTTATTTCACTGTAAATGAGTGATGAAATACGTACATTTATAATTCATTATTAAGTACGTGTGAATCACGTTGAGCTGACTTGAAACTTTTTCATGTATCAATCTAACCTACCCTACCCCTATCACAGAGATTAGCAGTAGCAGTAAATGAAAAATTTTGGCTTGTGAGATAAATAATGTATATAGCATACGATGATGATGACACGAGTCTAATTTAATACGACACTAAATCAATATAATGTAAATGTTCATCCAATGATCAACTAGCAATTAAACAGAACTTTTATCGAATAATAATTAAATTGTCATTTTGAACTTTCCATTTCAGGTTTTGAAAACTTTTAAATTCCGGATTTGCATCGGAAAAAATATCAGTTTAAATAGTGTATTTGCAATGCAGTCACTACTGTTCAGTTGACTAAAATTAAAGTCAAGTTTTCCTTCTTATATAATATATTAACCTACTTATTATGAGGAAAATACGGATGTCTTTTGGGAATAGTCATCAATCCTGGCAAAAAATATACCCTTGTGACGTATCAAATATACGAATTTCTAATGTAGTCAAACATGATAGAAAAAGAGAACTGAAAATTCTCTGAGGACCTTTTTAATACTTACGTCCTTTGTGATGTTATTTGTTATCCCTACATTTTTTTCAGTCATAACATAACACTAGGTATGGTAGTATTATTAAGAAAAGAAAGAAAATTCAAGCTCCATTGTAATGTAGATTGGGAATTAAAGCATCAAAACCAAGACCGCATAAGAAAATATATTAGTTAGGTAAAAAGTTGAGAAAGCTGCTTTGTATATTCAGACAAATGAATTTTGTTTCAAGCTCACATGAAAAATTGGAAGTTACGGGATTTGCATACTATTGCTGCTCATGTGTGCATCCATACAAGAAGTGAGTGAAAAAATGGCTTTTGCTTTCATCATCGTAATATGGAGGTAACTTTACGCCTCCTTCCTTTAACACACCAGCTCATTGTGTATTGTATACCATACTAAACCTATTTCGCAAGATATTATTTGGATGAATATAATATACATTCATATTGAAAAGACTTACGGACTTACATACATGCATCTATCTTCCCGTCTTTTAGTGAATATTTAAGTAATTTGATTTTGGAACCATTCAAATTTCTAATAAAAAAGTGAAGTTTTTATTCTCAAGTGAACTCTCTATACATTCCATCCTTTTCTTGAGGTGTGCAAAAATGCATGAATTTCAAAAGCTATATGGATATGCAAATGTGAATGTCTATGTTTACTGGATCCTGTAGGACGAGGAGTGAGTTCTTTCTTATTTTTATTATTACTCGTCCTGATCCGTCTTCTCTCTCTCTCTTGTTCTCCTACGAGATAAAGATGCATGTCTAATGTACGTGCACTTGAATATGGATGAGTTCAAGTTGAATAAAAATCCACTACTACGGAAAGTAGAGTTGAACCAGTACTACATGAGTAATGAAACATGCACATAAATTTTTATCACGCTATATATGCTCCTACTATATAAAATATATAGCCAACAAGTACTCTGGAGAAAGAGTCCAGAAAAAAAGGATGTCTCATCATATCACACAATAATCTTTCTCCTTATATTCCCGTGATCATTTCGGTTGGCTAAAGGGAAATCCTCTTAAATAAAGCGCAAGGATACGATGGGATACGACGGGACGCTTGATATGAATGGTTTTAAAGGAGTCAACTTTTTGGTTTCACCGGTTCCATAGTCATTGTGAATGCTTGCATGCTGCATGGATATCTCATAACTGTGTGCGAGTAAGACTGATCTTGTGGAAAACTCGTTTCCTCACAAAAAGTATGCTGTGTGTAGCTTATAAAAAATATATAAGGCGGCTCAACCCACTACATAAATATCTCTTTCCTTGCACACACACACACAAGAAAGAGCTTTCCCTAGCTTTCTCCTTCCTCCTCACGAATACATATTTTCGTTCATCTGCTTTTTATGCGATGTAGAAGTGAGTCTCCTTATAAATGTCAATTTTTTTTCTCTGCTGCTCCTTGAGCTAGCTAACACCAGTTTGTCTACGTTTTTCTTCCTTCTTCATTTCTGTAGCTAAAACCTAGCCCAATATTCCTTCTTTAGCTCCGCATTTTTATTCTCCTTTGTTATGCAGATGTTGTTATGCAGACTCTAGTTAGTTCCGTCACTGGCTGGGTGGCTGAGTGACTGTTGAAAGAAGCAAGAAAGCAAGGTGGCTTGTCTTTCATCACCATATACTCGCAGAGTTGCATGGTTTTGGTAGTATATGTAGTTGCTTACTGGGCTCAATATTTTCTTGAAAATAAATATCGTTAAGCACTCTAACCTACATGGCCAATGAGATTACTCTGCCTTCGCTCATTCTACGAAAGTATTATAGCGCGGTAAACGTACTCATGTAATATGTATATGTTACGTTTATCGAGTGGAGTACACAACACAAGGACCCGTAGTCTATATATACTATAATATATTGGTAAGCAAAGTCATGAGTGACAGGCATTGAATCTTGCGAATTGTGTAGTCACACAATCAACGACACTTTCCCATCTCCACCACACAGCCATACTGCCATTCCTTCATGAGAGGAGAGAAAAAAGAACTTAAGCACTTATTTCAATGGATATGGAGAATGTCTTGTCTTTCAGAGACAGCCATATCGTGTGAGTCGTCGGAGTCGGTTTGATGGCATGCATTTTACAGTTTTATAACTTGCAACCAATTTATGTCCCATGTCGGAGCATTCACAGATCAGCCATCTTTTGCAAACAACTTTCCGTACCACTCTTTTTTTTTTTAAATGGGAGCCTGTCTATGAAATTCTTACGTATAAATTCTAAAACACTAGATAACAGCATGACGCTCGTGTACACTCCTTTTGTTGGTAATAATCGTAAATGTATGTGGGAATATGTATGTTTTAGGAACTGACTTAGGAAGTGAGTAGTATCCAGTGGGAATTGCTTGTGATTGTAATTACTCATTCTCCAACTTTTTATTCTTTGCTGCCACATTCCCTTTTTAGACAAAGCTGTTTAATGCTCATATAAAATGTCGTTCTATTGTGCTAATGAAGACCAAACACAAGGCATTTCTTTCATTCTATTCATGAGTGGTTGTAGTCATCAAACTGCGATAATGTGGAAAGGTGCCGTTGTCGGTTGGATGGATAAGGACATTTGTCATCGTTGAAAATTATGCGAATAGCGTAGCGCAGCTAGCTCGTAGATCCTGTAAAATAGGATTGGAGCTTACATTTTATACATACATACATACATACTACTATACTTATGCATGGCCTGGTATGTATGTATTTACTGTTATTTTGTCGCACCACCGTAAAATGTAATATTCCTTTGGTGAATTTTATCTCATTCCTCATGCTCGCTACTAAGCTGGATACCGACTATATTTCATGCTTCTTAGCTCTTCTCAGGAAAATTGCAATTTCTCATCCCTCTAACTCCTTTAACACAAGTAGAAACCAAAAACATAGAGCAGGCCACAACTCTAGATAATGCAAAGAACGAATGAAAAATGGTAATGCAGATGAATGGACCATCTCTTGTATGTGAATAGGTATGCAACTTATAGGCTTTCTACTTTCCACTTGATGAACTTCACAGTTTTCCTTTCACTATGAAGGATGCTGCATCAATATTTTCTCCAACGTCAACGTCAACTTCATTTTCTATTTTATAGCAGCTGAAATTCGGATATGAGATTATACTGGCAATGAAAAAAAGAAACTCAAATTCAATATTATACTACGTTTTGGGACCACACACGATAGCCATATCTATTTAATACGCCTTTTTGCTAAAGCTCAAGCATAGGAAACCGTTGGTTCGTACCATATAGTTTGTCAATCTCTCATAATTGCTATTATTAAAAAGTAACTTCACTGTCAATACAGACGGTCAAGGATTTTAGAACAGACTGGTCAGCATTACACAATGTTTCCAAGTTTAATCCTCGGACGGTTAGACAAAGCGCCTAATTACTGTGTGCCTCTCAGTCTGTTGCAGTAATCTTTTGAACAGAGGCCTTTATAAGTTTGAACGTCATATGTATACATCATTATATTAAAGAAAAACCTCATCAAATTTTAATTTGGTCTATGCATGTTCGCATACAAAGGCTTGTGCAAAATGAAAATTCAAAGTAAATACATGGAAAAGGGTTTTGTGTGGACCTTTTATTTTCTACCGTAAAAAAACGTCCTCGTCCGGCTCTGCTCTAACTGTTGCGTGGGCATAGGATCAAAAAGCCTTTCTTTTCCCGTAATCTCTCTCTCTCTCTCTCTTTCTCTCTCTCTCTCTGATCTTTGCTGTATCGTTATTAGCCATGAAAGCATTTGAATTTCACACCTGAGCTAACCCTCTGCCTGTTTCCCTCATGAGTAAAAGGGGTTTCAGTTGGTTCCTGATGAAAGAAAGCATAGTTTCTGCATAGCTAGTGAAAAAATGAAAGGCAAAACAACGCAGTATGCACACCTGCTAGTTAGACCAGCATGATATATTTCTGACAACTGAAAATATTGGGCTTGTCTAGAAAAGAAAATGGGGGGAAAGAAGCATGTTATTACAAAAAATTCAATCCCAGACGAAGACTTGCTTGTGTGTTTTACAAAAATGCATATCCAGCAATTTTGTTGGACATATTCGTTTGAATTTCTAGCCATGAATTACTGTCTACAAAAATTTGCAATTAAAGTAGAAAGTTGTTCCGGTATACATAAATGTATTTAATATGCAAATATCATAAAAATGATACTAGTAGCGAAGCGTATCCGTTTTGTAAAAGTAGATGTTATACAGCCACCTCTATCTGATATTGCTTTGCTAGGAATCATCTTGTGCGTATACGTATTCTGCTCGTAGTAGAAAGAAATGTCGTAACATGAAAAAATCATTTCATGCTTATCACCTCCTTCAAAAGAATGCCATTAAATGTGAAATCGAAAAAATATTTAGTATGTATAATTAGTAGGATTTTAAACACGCTACTAATTGTCATATTATGTATTAAAGTTCATATATTATATATGTAGCCACATTTTTCTTATGTAAGCACGTCGGACAGTCAATTTCCTACCACAGTATGCTTTCAAAATGAAAAGTTTCATTTATAAAAATAGTATATTGGATGTAGATAACAAAACGGGAGACTGAAGCGAAACAAAGTGTTATAAATTAGAAGCAAAATGGATGAAACTTTGGACGGCAAAGGAAATAACGAAATCTTGCTCATGAACAGTGTATTTATACAGTGTGCCCTTTGCATGATAGGTAGGGCTTCGGACCTAGCTAACGAAACGTCATTTCCAAATAGGAAGATAACAAGCACACCGTCGTGTCTAACTAAATTGGAGTATGGAAGCATCTGGCTGACAGGCGAAATATTCTTCCAGTACAATACATATATAAAATCCGTCGAAAACGTCTGGATATATAAATGAGCCAATAAAGATAAGCAAAGAATCATCCTGATAGCAAAACCGGCCGCAGTTTGAAAGTTGCTATGTGTATTCAGAGGTTGTATATATGAGTAAATATGACTGGATCCGTCTCATCACGTTATACCAATGTAGAGAAACCGTTTTGCCTAATTACTTCCCGTGGGACACTAATGAACATTAGCGAAACAAAACCTGCTACATGTATACATAAATGGCAGTACTAGTAGATATTGAGTTCCCACCTCGAGTTTGTGCTGTAGCTGCAACAATCACCTTTAATGATTGCAATTTCTTTGTGGCAAAAGGTGATTGTGATTAGTTTCGTTGGTTGTAAAGACTACAGACAGTGAATTATTGGTCAATATGACGCCTGATTCTGAGGAGTATGCACACATAATAAACATTAACTAAGAAAGAAATGAAATTGGTGCAAATATTCCAGTATTTGAAAATCTTGTTTGGACTCCACATTTGGCTTAGCCTTAGCCCCCCAGTGACTCGTGAATTCTATTGGAACCGTAATACTTTACAAAAATCAACTCACCGTTATGGGCTTCCATTATCCTTCCAATGCCATTTAAATCAATTTGCATTCAACTTACGCGTTTTCCTCTCCTTTGGTCAAATTTCGTTCCAAAGATGATCTTTACCTTTCGGCATCTTATCATCTTTCACTCGCTTTTGAGGTTTTTCTATCCCAAAGAAGTTAAATGAAATGGGACCGTTAGCAAAAAAGAAAGTAAAATGCCGGATGCCGCCAATGGCAAAAGAATGACTTAAAGTGGCATGGGAGACATTTTGCATTACCATCACCGAATAGTAAATGTGAATATAATGTATAAAACGAGTGCCATCATCATCATCATGACTGGAGTTCTACCTTTTGCTATCCCTGGTAGCCCACCCAAGTTTACCTGCAAAGAAAACATAACCTTTAAGGTCTTAGAGGAATGAGAGAAAGCCCATTCAATTGAAACTCTCTTGAGAATAGTGGGCTGGGAAAATACCTCTTGTTCCTCTTCTCGCTGTTTCTGTTCTACCTTCTCCAGGAAGGAGTTCTCTCTCATTTCACATCGTCTTTCATCTTTTCATATGTATCCTGCTTTTTTGGGTAATGTAATGTGCGTGATACAACATTTGCATTATGTAGCCTTGTCCCAGATATTCCCCCTCCAAAAAATTGTTGAATTCGTGCGTAAATGCGTGCGTCACTGGGAGTCTGGGATGGCTTACAGGCATATATAGCCCTTATGCAGTAAATGGATACGTGCACACTTCAAAAAAGTAGTGAAGTAAGCAGTAAGCATCGTCGTCGTCGTCCTAAGCTCTTCGCTTCCCAAGCATTGCGTCACGCACAGACGCATCTTTCTATGTGTGGCAACAGTTCTGGTAGAACATCTATAGTCTAGAGATGATATGAAAGCACCAAGAACACATAACTTTCCAATATTCTCATTTCCATTGTAACATAACTCTATATATACATGTTACAATTTCCCTTTTCTATTTTTCTGTCCTCCTGCTCTTCTCAGCTTCTCCTATATTTTATTCAGTGTTGGTGGATTGGATGGTTAATATGAGTCTGTGGGAAAAACCTCACGTAATATTTCTACATTTTGTTCACTAAAAACCTCCCATGATCACACAAAAGCTCTGGGTCTGGGAGCATGCATGGAAGAACTAGTAGTATTTGTGCTGGGAAACTAAGGAATAAGTGTGCATCTTGCAAAATAACAGAAAAGAATGAGGTATGCTATCCCACCAAAACTTTTGGCTGAAGTATTTTATGAGCCACGACGGCCAAACCAAATGTTACTTCAAGTGCCAGGAGTTGGTGTGATGCTGTTTCTTGAGAGAACGCTGCTATGCTATAATCTTCAATGTGTGTAATATGTTTCTTCAATATTTACGACTCGTGTCACCTTCCTCTTTCTCTTGTGGAGGAACCTGACATTATAATGGGACAATGGGAGTTAGGAGAAGGAAGGGGACGAAACGACATAACAACTATAGTGTGGAAAGTATAAATGCAATGTGTGCAACATTTTGAAAGTCTCGAATGCATACAACTATGTATATATTTGAAAAATCGAGCAATTTTTAAGATTGCAGGAACAGTCGAAAATTCGAATGTTCTTTGGCATACTTCTTTTCTTTTCCTGATTGTAAATTGTACTTGATCGTAGTCCAGCCGTGGCAATCTCTTCAAAGTTTTATTTTCAACTGAATTCATTCTTATACTTTTTAACATCCCCGTGGCTTGTGTGAAAAATGCAATTCATCTTTCAAAGATTTCTTATAACGAGTCTTCTCTTTTTTAGTGATTCATTGCATAAGTTATCATAGATTTATAGGTAAATCTGAAATATTTGTCAAAACTGAGCTTGGTCTCATGTATACTATCAAAATCTCGGTTTGCATGATTTCCACTTTCTGTTCTCTTCTACTTTCTTTGTCTATACATAATACACTTATATGCGTTACAATTACAACATAAAACTCTATGAACAACGTAAGCGTATCGCTTTTTTTAAATTTCCGCTGTTTAAAGTTTGCACAAAACAATGTTGTTCAGCCCAACTTTGCATTGTGCATCTGTACAAGTCTGATTTAAAAAAATATTTTAAAACGTTGACTGGGGATGTTCTTAAAGCTCACACTTAAACACATTGGGATAGGTTGGTCTTATACTTTCAAGGAACCAAGGCAGGGCATAGTTCTGCAGGTTCAATTTTATTTTAACAAAATTCAATTACTACCTGCTATACTGACTATAAACTGGAATAGATAGTAAACGTTGTAGGCCCGAACTTCGATTTACTCTTCTGAACATCTATTTGTGAGCGGTTTTTGAACAAATACTGGGACGGGGCAGTGATGGCTGTGTACAACCAATATATTTAATAATGTATACCCCGCTCATTACATAATCACAGCAAGTAGCTGGACAAGATTTGTTTTAAATATTCGTCAAGATCGCCTATAAAGTACGTGTTCAACTCCCACGGAATGAGCACTGAAGCAAACGCATGAAAGGCCAAACGTTCAATGAGTTGATCTAAAAATAACCACAATCTCTTTTCTCATCGGCCATACTTTATATAAGTATATAATATATATAGTCTTACACAACCAGAATGTTATTGATTCTTCTATATACTAAAGAAGAAAATGCTCATTCGTGTCATCGATTTAGATTCCTTTCACGCAACCCTTTTCGTCAATAAATAATGAAGGTCCATAAGTATATTATTCGAATTTCTCGCTATATTAACACCATGTGTATTGCCTTGTATATTATGTATATATGCAAGTATTTTGTAAACCGTTATGTAACTGTATAACCCTACATAAACCAGTGCAACAGTGCGTAAGCAAACTTGTCTTACCAATATATATGTAAGTCAAGTGGCCAATAAAACGGTAAGTGACACGAAGGTATCAACGTTTCCCCTTTTGCAAACAAAAAAAGCAAGAGTATAAAGAGAACGAGTACGATGACGATCATCGTCATCATCGGTTCTGTCGTCGTCGTTGCTGTGAGCCAAGCAGAAAAAGAGAACTAGCTCTAGTTTTAGCCTGCCTCACCATTCCAATATGTATGGTAGTAGAGAGCAGAGCAGCTTCAACATAAATTTCATCCAACCTAAGATTCATGCCTTGGAACGCCACTGTCTATCTTTTGACTCCAAACAGTCTGGTAAGATTGTGAGTAGCATTACATCCATGTGTACTTATATTCCAGGCTCATATGAAATCTATGTGGAACAGCTCAGTAAGCGCACACATAGCCCACGATGCAGCATAGTAAGCTAGACGTCCTTGTTACTCTCCTCAGATCTTCTTACTTTCCCTAGGAAGGAGTTACTTCCTTCTCTCGAGCAAAACGAGTAATCCATTCATTTTACATGTACCTCAAGCCGAATTCACTTTCGCTTCAGCTTTTGTTGAGCCTAGCAAAAGCTCAAGTCCTTGATTCACTAACTCACTCATTCTTTCCATGAAGCTATTACTACTGCAGCTACCTATATATATCCGTATCCGTACACTCATGTATGTGGCACAGGGTTTTGCTTCCTGCTGTAACTGTAATACAAGAGGCGAACCCTTTTTCATTTTTCCTGGACAAAATCTAAGATTTTTGTGAGGGAGAAGGCAGAGTCTAAAGGAAAAAAGTATTAGTATTACTTGGGAAAACACCCGGGAAGATGAAAGTGCGAAGAGGAGGGAAAACTGTGTTTCACAATCAGTGCTCCTGCATCTCTATACAACTGGTGAATTTCTGCCGTTACGCAGGAAGCCCATACGTAATGATGTAAGTTTGGCGATGCTGCATAGACCTATATATTACATGTGTGTGTGATGTGATGGTAGCTCACTGGTTCTTACATCGAAATTGCTGATGAGTGAAGGAAGAAAAAGGGCATACTCTATAAAATGTAAACCGGGAGAAAGTCCAGGTTGAAGAGAGGGAAGAAAGCTTAAGAAACGGCATATAAGGACCAACATAACACCACCACCAACCAACTCACCCATATCATCAAACTCAGACTCGCTGCCTTTTTCACCAGTTTCATTTCTATATATCCACAGTTAACTATATATAGCTAAGGGAGCATTGGTTATGTTATAACATAATGTATTGCATTGAAAATTTAGACACTGAGCGAGTCTGCTCAAGCCTTAGAATCTCATATATCTCGATTCTTTCCCAGCTCTCTCTCTCTCTCCCCGAAAATTTTGCACAAAGAATAGTATGAGGAGAAAGCAAGCAGATAGGACCGTATCGATTTGTGTGATGCTAGAATTCAAGTGAATAACAGAGAGGAAGTAGGATAGGGAAAGTAGCAACATAAACGAAGCATAGGCTAGAGGACTTTCTCTCCCTGATATAACCTCTGTAGGCGTAGGAGCGAACGGTACCTTCCTTATACGTACAGGGTACTACGTTCTCCTCTATATAGCCATAGTCACGTCGCCTTCCATGCTTCTCCCTCCAATATACCGTCATGATATTCCGTCTCTCATCTCTCTTTTGCACTCATGTTCTTGTATGCTACCAGCTTCCTCCTCGTTCGTACACACAACCTCCCTCCAAAAAACTGGTCATGTTACTCTCTCCTCTCTTTCTCTCTTCCCAGTTCTCAACTTTAAGCTCCCCCGTTTTATGTATGTTTTATTATATGTTATGCCACTTTTAGACGACCTCTTACCACACAAATTCTTTCATAATGTTGCAAAAAAATTGTGTACATGTTTATATTATATATGGATCTACATGTGTGGCCTTGCTCTAAACTGTTGCCTTGAAGTCTAGGCGTGGGAAAAGAATTCCACCAAAGTCAGAGGGATGTACAATACTATATACATACACACACAGTCAGTTGTATATGGGAAGGAATAAGTAATGGACTCCACTTATTTCAGTACACTCATTCAATTAAATAATCCTAAATTACCTACATTCTAAATACATTTTACGTAGTTGCCAGCTCATGAAAATTTTCCCCCAACCGATAATTTTAAAGTTGCTCATTACCCAACTAATTCCCCGAGTCTTAGCCCAGCAGCTAATTCAACGTGGTGTTATAGCAGTGGCGATAGGCATTGACATCATCATCCTCATCAAAGGAAACACAATATCACGTAAAAAGAACTGCTCCAGCTCCCACAAGGGTTTGTTGGATGAGCTTTCTCCAACTATACTTTCCAAACTAGTTACTTTTTCTTTGCTCTTATATTTAGGTTTCTACCTACACATATGGACTTTTAGTAGTTGATATAATGTTGGATGTGTATATTGTACATTGCATCATATATGTACTTAGAAAATACCAAAAACTACATAATATTATGTACAATGTAGATATCTACACAATGCTCATGCACACATGACTTGTTCAAGCTTAAGCTCACTACAGGGTACTAAACTGTAAACCAGGGCTTTGAGCTGGAATTACGTACGATTTTTAGGCATGTTGGCAGATGCAGAGGCTAAAGTCATCTCTTGAGATTAGTAGCGGTTCAAGTGAGGAAATAGCAACCTTATTTTGTCAAAAGAAGATGCTGCATTGGAAGACTATGTACGTATGGTGCAAAGCAAATGGGAACATACAAGGGGAGACAAGACCTCTTCAAATAATATGAGTAGCTTGCGTAGTAGTGAGTGTGCTAGTTTCTATCAAAGATTGGGATATGACGTATTTGAACAGATAATCTGAAAAAATATGAATGTTACATACATTGGCTCGTAAAAAAAGTCCTTTTCGATCACCCCTTTCTAGTTTTTTCCTCTATATCTCGGTTTTCTTCCCTCTTGCTTTCTCTGCGAGACAAGACGAGCGAAGAGGAAGGAGTTGGGAATCAAAATATTTTCTTATATTCTCCGTTTGTTATGTTATAAACCAAACTAAATAACATCATCTACAGCATTCTCCTCTGTGATCTTCCATGACTCTTGCTGCTAGAAAAGTACTTAATAATATGTAGGTACCCCTCTTGCTGCATCGTATAAATATAAAATGGAGTTGAAGAAGGGTGTCTTGATATGGGCTTCCTGATTTTACATTTTCGGTGGTAGCTGATTCTCTACCTCATTTTCCCTTCCTGTCGCAGTTTAGTTCATTCTAAATAATATGGATTAGGATTTCCCCACAGTACGTCAACTTCATCCACTATCCATCTCTTTGCGAAACGATTCATACTGCCACTGTGGTTGGATTGCTTTGGTTTTGAGAATTCCACCATGCATGATGCAAACACGATCTATCCCCACATTTTCCATGAACGTGAATGAATGAACACACAATACATCAACATCCACGGGAAGCTTATTTAGCTCAGGTATTCTATAAACTACAAAACATTCAGCTTGCCCTTATACCCCAACCAATTTCCAGAAAATAAGTATATGCATAAGATTATTTTATAATGGAAGAGCCGACAAATACAGACTATTCTCATAGATTGATGTAGGATAATGTAGTACAAAACTCCAGCGAGATATGTCTGCATGTCAGCTGAGTGAAAGTTTGAAAGGAAGTTTTGTTAAGTTTTAGACAATCCGGGTTACCCTGTATCAAAAATTGAAAATATGTACCTACGTATTGTATCCTACGCTCCACGATTGCTGCATTAAATACCTACATTATATCGAGGTGCGTTGTTATAGCCTTATCTTAGAGGGCTTTTTTTGGAAAGCGGTGGATGTTGGATTCGTCCTTGCTAGGCAGCAGAAATGTGTCACTTTTACTGTTGTATATGAAAATATATATAATATGGTATAACTAAAAGTGGCTCTTATGTTATTCTGCTGAAGCAAGGTGGTTTAGGTATTATACGTAAGCTGGATATAGAAGCACATATTTATAGTAAACTCAAGTTTTACCTCGTGGAAAGAACAAAACTTTCCAAGTAAGAACTGGAGCAGGTTTAATAGATAGTTTTTGAATTTATAGGTTGGAAATTATCTTCTGTATACGTACATTTCCACCATAATAATGAATGTATGTATTTATGTGTATATTACACAAGGTAAAAGCAAAAAAGGTTTATCTTGTTCTCCTCGATCTCCCAACCTGCTTGTTTTCATTCTTGTCGATACATCCATAGATGTACCTTTCACGTACGTGGATTTGCCCCTATGTGTTTATATGTTACCGTGTGTTGTTGGAACAGGAAAGTGTGCGGCTTGGAAAGCTAGCGGCATAAGAATTGGAATTGGTTCTGTTCAGTGTGTGTGAGGAAAAGAGAGTGAGAGTGTATGAGAATGAAACAGGGAAGAGGTTTCCCTTTCGAGCAAACCTGCTTTTTTAGACTTCTTAGCAGCACACACACAAGGCAAGAGCGGTGTGTGGTGGTTGGTGTGTTAGATAGGAAAGCAGCTTTTGTCGACGAAGAGGACGAGACGATGTGATGTGTCGACGACCAGCAGTGCATGAGCATAGTATTACACCACGTTTCATCTGCTTTCCTTCCTTTCGTTCCTTACCCCACACTCGCTCGCTCACAGCAGCTCCTGACAAACTTGCACAAAATGAACATGAAAGCCGACACGGGCCGTGAATCAAGTCAGTCCTTCTCTGGTCCTCCGAAACGAAACTGGCTTCCTTTCCACCACCACCAACAACAATTTTTTTTGCAAAAATATAACACACAGTGAAGCAGCAACGACTGAAAACTACTACTGTGTCCCATATATTACTTGTTCACCCTCTCCAAATGTACTCGCACATGTATAGTACAAGGAAAAAAATTGTTGACGTTTTCATCATCTCTATATGTCGCTCTTTTGCCTCCCCCTGAAAGGGCTAGATTGCAAGTGGTGGTTGTAACGCTACAAAATAATATATATATTTTAATGAAAGAAAGTGAAAGTATTAATTTTTACTAATACCATCATCCCACTCCACTCCATGCAAAATAACCTGTTGTTTGTTACTAACTCACTCGCTGTACCAAGCTTATTATACTTACGCTTCAAGACGCAAACAAGCAGAGAGAAAAGAGGACAGCGACTTAATTAACAGCATTACTAAACTCACGCAAAATGTTCTTCAGTTCCAATTTTGCAAAAAAAATTAACAATACTTACGAAAGCTGAAAGCAAAACGACAAGTTTATCGCTATCAAACAACCCAGCCCACTAGCAGTCATTCGTCACTTAATTTTTGCGAGACAATAAACACTTTATGAACAACAATAATGTGGGTTTGATTATTCCAATAAACTCTTTCGGGTGGTTTGGTTTCTCTTATCAGAAGAGTTTCCGTACGTACTTTATACACACACGGTGAATATCATTATTATTGTCTCAGCTGGTTGAGTGGGATTTCAAGCAAGAGAAAAATATTAAAAACAGGAGGAAACTGACTATAAATAATCTATTTACCAACAAAAAACTCATTGTCATTCTGTCAGTTTCATATTTCTCCAATTGTCTTGGCTGCTGAGATATATGAGGTACTTTCTTTTGTGTGGATGCTTAAGTTGAGCCCACACACACACAAAGAGAATACCGTACAATATGTGCGGAGAGAGAGAGAAAGTTTGAAAAGTAGTGTGACCACAAACACTATATTATACATGTACTAACACACATAACTAAATAATATGTATGATAACCACCACTCTACTTCTCTACTGGTGCTCGTATAACATATTTATATATAAATGTATATATATATTGTATCCTGTGTACATTTTGGGGTCGGAACAGAACTCTCATACAAATGAAGTTATGCAGACATAGGAATTGTATTGCATTTGATTACAATGTGTGAATGTGGCGTGAGTTATTATTATTGGTGACTTTTAAAGAAGATACATGCACGCTTAACATATGCCACTGCTATACTGCCGTTCCACTGCTCTTTGCATGCTTTCTAATACTTGACTAACTCTTTGGCTTGGCGAGAGGGAGTAGGGAAAAAAAGAAAGAAAAAAAATCAAGTGAGTGAATGAAAAGAATGTGGTCATATTATTGCTTCCCTATTTCTACAGAGAGGAGACGAAGAGTGCTACGGTGGTGTTGAGGAGAAACGTAAAAAAATTATATAAAAGTCGTATCTACATTTTGTCCACTTCCAACGACTCTCTTTCTCTCACTTTCCCTCAGGAATCAAACGTGCTCCTTTTTTCGCCATCGTAAGAATGTATGTACCATCTTGTAAAACGAAATGGATGCAATCATGCATGCAAGTGGGAATCGTGTGCTTGTAACCCAACTTTTAGTTTCATACTTGTATGTATGACTCTTCACAAAAACTGTGACTTGGTCTTCTTGGTACATACACACACATGCACTTTCACCACGAAAAAAAAACTTTCACCATTTTTCGTCCTCGTTGACTCCATGTGTACAAAGCTGGTGGATGTTATTCTTACATCTATAATTTTGTGCTTCTCATGTTACGCTTCTACTCTATTTTAGTAGACAGACGTCATCATCATAAGGCCGGAAGTGGGAATCGCTTAATAATTATCACTCTCCTTCCGGCATCCCTCCCTTTTCTACCACGGGGTCACACTTTATTCAATTTTTTATGAAATTTTCTGAACATTTACTACGACCACTCTTGATTCTCAACTGTTTTTTGCCACTTATCTCAAAATTACTTTATAAGTATTAGTAATGTAATGTGATAACACACACACATTTATTATTTGAGTATTATCAAGAGAGAGAGGAGGAAGCATATGACAGTGACTTTCGATCACATACAGCTAACCAGACTATCATATAAGCTGAGTAGTATTGTGGTTGTGATATACGATACAACTGCTTAAAACAAACAGTTGTTGTCTATAATCAAAAAAACCTTTTATTTCTATCCATTATTCTTCGAGGGAATTGATTGGTTTATTATTGTCCCCCCTCATATAAATTATTCTACAGAGTATTCGCATTATATTACTCTTAAGGAACCTTGTGTTCTAATAGAATACATAGTCATTCACCAATCATTTACTTTACGAGTGAGTCATATTCTCGGATTCCCATTGTACATATTTCAGTCATCATCAAAAATTCATTTTCAACTGAGTTTGTATATAAATGCATTCACAAACGTAAACGTTCAGAGCAACTAATAGAGGCTACTCTAAACCAAGTCATAAGAGCGACGAGCTAAATCTTAAATTACAGAGGAACGAAAGGATAAAGGATGTAATGGTTTTTGGATGAGAAATTGCCACGTATTAACCTTTTCCTTTGCAATGTCAACTTAATATGAGTATGAAGGAGCAAAAGCATCAAAATGGAAATCAAAAGCTCCCACCAGACCACATAGCAGAGGAATACACGAATATCCAAATTGTTTAGGCACATCGTGACATTAAATTGGCCACACTGACTTCCCAGATGCCATGTAACTGTAATCCTTTTGTCGATAATTCTCATTTCTGTGCCAGTTTTATCATACCATAGACACTTGGAGTCCTTGATGTCCTAGAGTCGAAATAAAGCCAAACAAATGAATGAATAGAAAGAAAGAGCATAACTTGCACACACAACACACAAACTTATACAAAATACAACAGCTTATGTGGCTATCTAAGCCCCTTTTTGTGCAATTCAAAACAATTCAGCTCCAAAATATTTGTTTTGTGAGGCTTCCATTATTCAACATAAACTGGGAAAAAAGTTTTGTTACTTTTCTCTCTCGTCACAATAATAGCCGTGCGTTCCGCCTCCGCATGTCCACGCTGTGTAATTTGGTACAATTGGTACTTCTCCTAGAAAAGTAATCTATTTCCAACAAGAAATTGAAAAGAACTTGTTCCCTTTTTTGTTTCCGATTAGTTATGATAGTTATAACTTAAAAAGTTTTGGGAAAGTTTTAGAATGTAATGTTCAATGTTTGGAATTCAAAGGGAAAAGCTAGTGGTGGTGGTGGTGGCTTTGTATTAAGTACTGTAATTGAACATTTGAACATCCTTCTTGTTCTGTTCAGGCCTGAAAAAATAAGTACAAAAAAATGCATCGAAGTGCTTCACACGTTCAAAATTATCTGATCAAAAGGGGCTTTTTGCGTGTTGAAATAGCATCAGCACAACACACCAGTCTATTCTGAAGAAAACACATAATTTGAAAGAATGAAAGGATTGGAGAAGGAACAAAGGAGTGGCCATAGCCACAAGGCTACAATGAAAAGCAACAACTTTTAGCCTCGATTCGTAGAACAAGCGAATCAAATGAATATTTAAGGAGTAGTGATCCGAGTAATTGGACCTATTTCAATCATAATACAAAACTACAATCATCCCAGCCTCCACCATTGGGAAAATAAGTAGTCCTGCAACCAACCAACCACTCAACTATACATTTCTTTAACTCCAAGTTCCAACTATACAATTGCGTAACGACAATATATATAGTCCGACCTCTACTTAAAAGTACATTATATTTTCCTGTCATGTATATGGATCGTGGGAACGCATGAGAACCCACCAGAAATGCAGCAACAGCGGGAGGGCAGCAGTGTTGGAATGAAAGTGTGATTTAGTGCTTTCAAAAAATAACGCTAAAATCAACAAACAAAACAATATTTTTCTGAGCTACTATATACACACTAGTACTTACTACGAAGCCCATACCACAACGGAGTTTGCACATTCTTCAATCATCGAAGACCTAAAGTCACGGACCACCACTTAAAGTATCAATACGTGCAACCTATGCCCACATACCAAAACTGTAAACCATATTACTTTTTATTCGCCTGGTTCAGCAACAGTCGTAATATCTCCTTGCACCAAAGTACGGACGTACTTATTATACTACCCGAAGAAAAAAGTTACTCGTTTAAGGAAACGGGAGAGAAGAAAGAAAAAAGAAAGCGGAGGAATCAAGAATCCCAGAATACGAAAGGGTTTCCCCGTATATTTGAGTCCCAAGAAGATAATAAAACAGAGCTTGTTTAGTTGTACTAACGTATGAAAAGAGAAAGTGTATCAGTCAACCTTTAGCTATTATATTGTGTTCGATCCATTTCACCCCATAAAGGGAAACTTTATTCTTCTTTGTGAGCAAAAGAAACATTCAACTTCAACTTGCACAATAATGTATACCTGTCTCCTTTACGTGGTTACCGGACAGAAAAGCAGTATATATAAGTCAACGAAAAGAAATGGCCACGCAAATGTTTCTTGACTCCCAAAAACTGATCCACTCACTCCATCACTTTATTTGAACTGGGTGAATATACTTTCCCAAACCTGAGAAATTCCCATCACTGTTTTCTTCTCATTGAAGGGGGAGAAATTGTCAATCATCCTGCCAATAAATTAATGGTTAATGAGAAAAGTAAATAAATTTCCTTGACTTGGATTATTATCTCGTTCAGAAAACATTAGGGACTGTCAATTTATTGTGTGTTAAATCATACACACACATGGATACAACAAAAGTGTATGTACGTAGTAGACAAACCAAGCCAAAAATTACTGATGCGTGTAAAAAACACAGTAATTATTCTGTCAGCTTGTTACATGATATGATACACAGTCTTGAAATAATCTGAAGACATGATGAATCATATATACCTATATCTACCTACCTACCTTTGTACCATTGAGTAGGAGTAGAGTGAGTAAGAGAAGATACAAAATATAACGGTTTTATAAGCAGTCAAGGGAAAAACTGTACGAGCAAAAAAAAATTTTTTCCTCAGCTCCAGCTTCCATCAGTTTATGGGCGAGTATGACAGTAAAATCCCTTTTTATCTTGTGTACAACTGCGACAGTTTATGCTCACTGACAAAGCCACCCCTCCCTAAGTATCTGTTATGATATGCATTACATTGTGAAATGGAATGAGAAAATGCATTAACTCCCCCATTCCTTATCCTTATGTTTATTACATGGCGATCAAGAATCTTCATTTATGGATGGCATCATTATCATCGTCATCAAATGTTGGATTGCTCCACACAACACACGCGGTAATGTGATGGAGTCGACGCCTTCGTCCTAAAACCAAGTTCCTTATCTTTCCACATTCATTCACGCTATTAGTGTGTGGAGGAAATAAAAAAAACGAGGACGGAATATAATGAACATAGAGCCCAAAGTGAAACTCCTTTCACCGCAACCACTTACACCCTTGATATGGAAGCTATTTTTCTTACAAAACGGGAACCAGAACTGACTCTGGTGGTGATCGCAGCACATGCCAAAAGCCGCAAAAATATTATGAGGCACGGTGATTCAATGAGCTACAGTAGTCCCGTGGTTTGTCACAAGACGACGAGCTGAACCATTGCAGAATGTGGTGTACATACGTTTTTATCGACTTGTTCACTTTCAGTTCTTCAAGAAATAAACGTGTTAGCAAAAACTACGTGATGAAAACTCAAACACGAAAAGAATCACAGTGTATGTATTCCGACTTTTGACATATCTTGTATATTCTAAACCTTCTTGAATGTATAATAATAAATATATATTGATGTTTATCGTAATGTCTTTTGAATTTAGACGAAATGTACAGACATAGAACAATCTAAATTTTTAGACATAGCCGACCTATGCAATATTAAGAGAAATCCTTTTTTGTACATTTTAATCTCAATATATGTATATATTATGTATTATATACTATTACCACTTAGCCTTAGACACTTTTAGCTTAGCTCACGATGGTTTCTAATTAGTAGACCAATTTTAGCAGAAAAAAAATTCTTGTAATGAAATACAGCGAGCGAGCGAGCAACGAGACGATCGTTTGTTCAGTCTCCGCAAATTTTGCGACACGACAATCAAACAAGTAAGAGAAAGCAAAAGGCACACTCGAAGGCAACAAAGTCATTGGGCATTATTGTCGTTGACGTGCTCTCTGCCTGCTGTAAATATTTCTTTTTTAATTTTTTTTCTTTTATAGACACAGTCCTCATCTATATGAATTGTGATGTTTTTAGAGGTAAAACTAACCTAACCACGTATAGTACATAGATTAATATTTGTGAGTATAATACATAAGTACATACACATAGATGAAAGTAAAACGTAATTAGATAACGGTCTATATCGCCAGTATTGGCTATCATTTTTAATAGTACACATACATAGTCCCAGTGTGGCTTTAAAACGTGCTACTAAGTCATAGCTAATGCGCGTACGAGCGTATCCTCATATATAAGTATAATATATGAATGTACGGGTGCTTTGACCGTAACAATTGTTAGAGCTACTCAAACATTTACTAAATTTCTCAGATAACCATTTGGCACGTCCATTGGTCGTTGAAACGTCTTCTTCCCTCATTTCTACACCTGGCTGAGAGAGAAACCGAAAAAATGGAAGGTTAACCAACAACCGAGTCCCTTGTGTGTGTGTGCAAAGAAACAAATAGTGCTTGCATGTTATACATAAACGGCATTGCACCAACGAGACGAGAAATAAAAAATCATTTCGTTTCTCCTCTTGCTATTTTTCCTCGTGCTAAGTTTCTGTATAATACATACATATATTATGTAACTAATGTGAATGTATATGTATGTGTGTGTGTCCGTGTGGGGTGCAATTTAAGTGGCCATATCATCCATTTTAAATGATATGTGTACAATTTCCCCACCTATATAGTTCAGGAGGTGGTGGTGAGTTTCTTGATGTAGAAAATGCAAGAAAACGACAGGTTTCACAACAACGCAGAATAAATGTACTACGGAAAATGAAAGGCAGTAAATGTATATACAGCTCTTTCTTTCATACTATATAGTATAAATATATACTCATCGTCAGATAAATTATTATTCCTCAAAACTAGGTAACTACAGTTTTCATGTTGTGTGCCAACAACTTGAGTTACAATCACATTCTGTTCCGGCAACAAGACACACTTTCACCCTTGTTCGAGATAATTCTTTAATTGTGTGAAATGATAATGATATATATATGTACTCTAATTTTGCGTGAAATATACTCACCTATAAATGCAAATAAATACTTTAAAAAGCTCATCATCGTACGACATCAGTATACTGCTTCAACTTGATACGATATATACAAATAGTAAACGCTTTCAATTTCAAAAATCCAGTTTGACTCAACTCTACTAGCTGTTTCTAATGTCCAGAAGCTTTCGCTATATAATATTTATACACATATATGATGTTTAATACTAACTAATGTATCAAATGTTAGCGTGCCTATCTAACTCTGGCTGACTCGAACAAATACTCGCTGAATATCTTTAGAAGCAGTTGGCTTGACTTGACTAGTAACGAGCGAGCTGAGTCAGATTTTGAGTGTGCAAAGTAATCCATATTATGTAAACATACACAAAATGTACAGTATATATAGTGATATATTGATATAATGCTACAAAAATAGTGGGCAAAATTCGTCAAGTGAGCTGGTGAAAGGTCTCCAGAGACACAGTTGATAGTGGACTGTGTGATTCAAATACGGAGAGAAAGTCCCAAAATAATTATAATACCAATGAAGAGACGAAGACTCATTGGTTTATAAAACATTACTAAACATGTCTCTCGTCATTACGTGGTGGTGGTGTTCTTCAATTTCAATCCGATTCTGACTCAGCTTTATGTTGAAAGTGCAATAATGGATTTTAGTGTGCCACCACCACCAACAGAAACCCAACTCTATCCAGCTACACTCAATGCGGAGAAAGCTGATTAACAGGAAAAACAAATAAGCGTTTATTCCTTCTCGATATATTCACATAAAAAATGAATGTATATATAGCTGGGAGATACGTTTAAACCATTTCACTCTACACCTCACTCGTTCCATTTTCAACGAGGGAATGTTTAGCGAAATATAACTTCCTATGTTGAAAACGTGACACCTATAACAAAACTACCTCCTCCCGTAAAATTTGAAAATTTTACTCACGCAGTTACGTTCCATGCCTGTCGACGAGTTCCTGGTGATTACTTGTATGGTAGACTGGAAGCTAAACTAACTGAAACTGATCGACTATATATTGTATACATGCAAAATTTTATGATGTGTACACTCTTTACAGAACGATATACTCTATATTATGCAGTGTGGTTGAAAAGGCAACCCCTCTAATTAATTGAGATTGATGAGGATGACAAGTAATACTGAGCGGCATAGCCAGGTAATGTGGAAAACTAATGAAGTTTATTTGCTCTATATTTATTTCACTCTCTTTTCTTCGCTAAATTATGCTTCCATGTTGATATGTAGTTTTACATGCATAAACTCGTGCATGGAAAGATGGGAAAAAAGATCATGTTAGAATTTGAGGTGCACTTGCTATTTCATCTGATATAGTGGGGGTAATAACGTGACCCAATCTACCCATTCGACATTTATAAGTCACTATCCTTGTTGGATTATCTTAAGCACGGTCTCTAAATCGAAATGGAAGCTATTAGTATTTAATCTATTACTATATAAATTTATGGTATACGGTATATATGTATTTTTGTACCGGTACAAGCATATAATTCATGTAGTTGGACCTATGTGCAAATATTTTCGGTTAGACTAGGCTTAGAATAGAACATATTCAAAGGTTCATGTATCGTTTAAACTTTTCCTGGGATCATGTACCGTTGGGACTAATTGTTTTATTCAAGAACTCTGATTAATTTAACCTTGAAGAAGTTGTAGTTACTTAAATACCTACGTAATGTTCAAGTACAGAGAGCACAGGTATCTATAGTTGATTCATCAGCTAAGCGGCACAATATTTTGGTTCACCAATAGCACATTGTTCTGGCACAGTGCCCATAATTTATCCGGTTTCCATAGTTTACTCAGTGCCCAAAAATTTCCTTGGTTTCTATAGTTTACTCGATAAATTTTCCGGTTTCCATAGTTTACTCAGTGCCCAAAAATTTCCTTGGTTTCTATAGTTTACTCGATAAATTTTCCGGTTTCCATAGTTTACTCAGGGTACACTGCCTATAATTTACCCGGTTTCCATAGTTTACTTGGGGTACACTGCCGATAAATTTCCCGGTTTCCATGGTTTTACTCCGTGCCCAAAACTTCCCTGGTTTCCATAGTTTTACTCCGTGCCCAAAATTTCCCTGGTTTCCATAGTTACACTGGCGTTAATTTACCCGGCTTCCATAGTTTACTCGGTCCACAGAGCCCATAATTTACCCGGCTTCCATAGTTTACTCGGTCCACAGAGCCCATAATTTACCCGGTTTCCATAGTTTACTCGGTCCACAGTGCCCATAATTTACCCGGTTTCCATGGTTTCGGTACGCACAAATTTGTCGGTGCCCCGGTCCCCTACCCAAATCTACAAGTACAGAACCATACATTGCGTATCCTTTCAATTCACCTATTTTTGGTTCAAAGATGTTCGACCCTTCAAACACAAGAAAATTTATGGCGTGTCAAACGAGTTCTGAGGGAAAATGGTATGGTTAGTGATAAAGGAAATGTTACAAGTCAATTCTGGCAAGTTCTGGAAATGACCGCTATATGGACGATTAAAATAATTTGTCCACCAATCAGCATGTTATCATTTTAAATATAAAAATGAGTTCCTTTTTCGATGATGCAGCATAGTACTTGTGTTATATTATGGAGGTAAAGGGGAATGAAATGGCAAGCCTAAAGAAATGGAGTTTTCAACAATAAATCTTTCCTGTTGATGATATGCTACTGTTGATACTACTGGAGTTGCTAACAGTTCTTCATTCAGAATTAATAGTGATAATTAAGCAAAAAACAAAAGATATTATTCCATCCTTATCCAAAGACACCAAAAGCTGTAGAGCTTACAAAGCCAGGAATGTATACATACTTCCTTTAAAAGCATTCCCTTTTCAACAAGAACTTATTTTACTCAACTCCACCATAATATTCTGCCTGTGGCAAAGCACGTTTCCTTTTTAAAAAATCTAGGTCGATACTCCACATTAATAATACGTTCGGTTCAGTTCAAAATACAGGAGAATCGTTCAATATTTTAGGAACCGCTTTTTCTTCTCCGCTTGTTCTAGCCTTTAGCGAAAGCGTGAGTGGTACAAAGCGGGGAATAGTGTTATGTGTGAAATCATTATTATTACCGATATTATGCATACATTTTCATTCTCTTTTGCGTGTGCAAACGGGAAATAGTAGTGTGCTTCTATCCACTGCTTTCCGAAAAAGTGCTTCTCCGTTACGTTTGTGCAATGCAAGCTATAGTTTTTTCAGCTAAATTTTTTCCATTCCCCTTTCGCTTCACAACGATACCAATAAATAACGAACGGGTAAAATGCAGAAGAGCTTCTTTCCCTTCTGGGTACACTTTATCCACAAAAGCCAAAAGAGCTTTTCTTCTGTTACGTCTACGACTACTACCAAACCAATACCACACATGCATCGTTCTACTTCAGCTCGGGATATATACATAAATCTGAATTTGAGTTGTTGCCACTGCTCTAGCTGTTACCTTTTTCCTTATGATTATTGAGATGCTGGGGAATAGGATCTGTCCTACGAAAGTACCGCTTGAATGGAAAGTATTTCAGTCTCTGAGGAATTCGACCAGACTTTCCTTCTCCTGTTCACTTCATCTGTTCATGTAAATGGCGAAAGAGAGCTAGCCTCCCTATATAAAAGTCCACCGCTCAAAAAAAAAAAGTAAATAGAAACTTCGCCAAACGATATATTCTTGTTTTTATCACAAGTACACACAGGAACTGAATGAGTATCATTTTATTTCTGAAGAACAGAGACGAGAGGAGTTTCTTTACTTTTCCAAAGGGGAAAGCATCAGGTTATTATACTTTCTCGATGCATTCCCATTTTATGTTTATTTTGCTCCACAAATTTTCCATCACTTTCCCTTCCCATTTCGAATACAATCTATGGATCCTACTCTGTTTTTGGCGAAGAGGTCGGTCTTTCTATTTAATCTTGTTCTTTTTATACACAAGAGTGTGTAACATCTAAATAATGACGCAAGTGAGTGAAGTAGAAAGACTATCAAAAGGAAAACTTACATAAACCGTTGAATATTCTTATTGCAAAATATTGATAAAAGAAAACCAGAATATTGTATATAGGATACGATGCAAAACTCCAGTTGGATTATTATTATATAATGATGCAGATGCTGCTTACTGTCGTTTCATAATAAAACCTTATTTATATTTATTAGAGATAGTCAGTGACAGTTTTTTTCCACAATTTTATTTCCATCTTTATTCTGCTATCAGCATTTTATCTCAGAATATTATTTAACGGCATATTTTTTTGCATAAAACGCAACAAAATCTTCTTTTTTATCAATGGATTTTCTTCCCATTTTCTCCAGACATTTGTACTTACTCAAAGAGTCACATTTTGAGCGTTTTGAATTGATCCTTTGTTTACAGCCTTTTTTGTGGCAAACTCACATGCAGTTTTATATTGAGCACAGATGCAACTTTGGTGCTTATACGTTATGTTAGTAATCAAAGAAGTTATACTGGGCATTGATGATACTAGACCAGAAACACATTATAGCTTAGCAGTGGTGAAGGAGAATATTCATATGACAGCTGTGTGTGTTCCATGTGATACTCTGGAAGTCAGAGCACGATGTAATATTATAATGTTGTACATTAGCTATGACTTGGTTTGGCTGAATCCAACCAAAAAAAGAGAAAGAATAAGTGTGCTACTAATGCTATATACATCTACATATGTATGTATGCTGCAATGTAAGAGATTTTCATGAATTCAGTGAATCATGATTCTGTTTCATCTTTTCATTTCTCCTCATGTTTTGTCTCACAATGTGGTGCACAAACTGTACTGTAGTTGGTAGTGAAATAGACAAGACACTACTATCACCAGTGTACAAGTAGAACTTCACACCACATTTATTTTATTTATTCCTCAAGGGATCCATATACATTTATCAATGAGCTGTCGTTTTGTCATGTCCTCATTTATGCGCCCGCTTACTCCTTTCCCCTCTCCATCTCTCTGTTTCTGCGTGACTTTACAACATTCGGAAGTCGAATGGTGTTATTGTAGTTAAGCCAGCATTTCTAATGTCTTTTTTGCAACAACGTGGAGCACATGAATTGGATGCTAATGCGGTGACTGGAATTCCCAGTGTCAGTTTCCTCCCTTTCACCATTCTAAATCCTTTTTATGTTGCGAAAAAGCAAATCATACTAAATCAAAGGTTCATTTACACACTGGGCCAGATGGAAAGAACCATTTTTTTGGTATTTGGACTGCATGAAAATGAAACGGTAGGTGGAGGAGCGGAGTGGATTTTTCTTGAAACCTATTAGACCATCATTGAGAAATATGAATATCAAACCCAGTGGTGAAGCAAGAGAGAAAAAACTTTTTTTTCGGGAAAAGCACAGCACGTGCTTAGTCTAAAGACATCACTCGTCTCGGTCTGGAATTCAAAGAATAGACACGGGGCACGTATAGTTCTAACTTCTTACGTAAATCTTAAGAGAGGCAAGCAGCAGTGTAGCTTCTTGAATTGAGCGTTATAAACTATATTTTATATGTAACGGCCATAAGCAGGTTTGCCTTTTTCCTCATATTCATATAAATAACTTTCAGCGTATAAAATTTCTTGAACTATGATTCACAAGTAATACTACTGAGTTTCGCTCCGGAAAAAAACTAATAACTCTTGTCGTAGCTTAGCTGAGGTTTTGAGATTTCATCTAAACTTCAGCTGGAATTGTTGGCTAGGTATAGGGAAGACGATGGAGAGAAAGAGATTGAGGATTTCAGTTTTCGGTTTCATCCTTGAATCCTAGTTTTCTTGATGAAGGCCACAAGGGTAGCAAAATGATACATACCTTTCCCAACGTAGAGTTTTTGCAATATATCTCTTCAGATGGAAGATACAAAAGTCTGATGTGTTGCTCGTCATCATCATCATCATCATCTTGCTTCCTTAACGTCTCAACCTTGGAATGTTGCTTCCAGCAATTTAATCTGCTCTCTAGCCGTAGATACACATCCTCATCTGAGATATGTACATTCCATGTATGTAGCATAATGTACTATAAACATATGTCAGTTGAGTACGTGTATGATTACCGAGTAAGTATACTTTACCAAGCAAAAGTTATGCAAGCAGACGGAAATCAATTTTCTCTACAAAAATTATGCCCTCCAAGTCTCGCCGTCTCTTGTATGTACAACCCTAACACAAGAAAGTTGAAAACTATTTACATTAAATGGAATACGCTATTTATTAGTGCTCGTGTTTTGCAATAATTTCACGAGTTCTCAGAGTTTCAACCTTTAGAGCAGATATTAAAAAAAAGAGCATGCAATACATTTCTTCATAAGTAGAATAATTTTAATTAAACGAATAAGAAAAAACTTTCATATTTAAATACCACAAATTTTTAATAAATGAGTTGGTTCTTTGATTGCTGTATAACAAAAACCCAGTAAAACGTCAAAAATGTTATAGAGGATTAAACATCTTCCTCATCTCTGCTCAACTCCACTGAATCCGAATCAGTAGATTTGATAGGAAACTTGTCTAGCTCATCTTTACACAAGGTGTCCACCAAACTTGCTCCAATAGCATCTCCAAGTACGTTAATGGTTGTACGGAATCGATCCCTGATTAAAAATGTGACATATTTTTAGATTCCAAGTATGAAACTTGAAGTTAAATGAGTTACGTTCCAGAATCTTTGATGTGATCTCTAAACCAGTTACAAACTCAACTTACAAAACCCAGTCAACAGGGATTAGGAAGGTGATGCTTTCTGCTGGGAGTCCCAGCACGTTCATAAGCATGGTCATTGTGACAAGCCCTGCATGAGGAATTCCAGATGCACCAATGCTTGTGACTGTCGCAATGAAACTAAATATAAAATGCACGTACACACGTGTTTAAACATGTTCTAAACATTGGTCAAAAAGTTAAAAGTAGTGTAAAAACTTTGCTCCACAAGCAAACTGAAAGTACCTGACTGCAACAATAGAAGCAAAATCCAAAGGAATTCCATGCATTTGAACAAGAAAGAGTGCAGCAACTGCCTCATACAAAGCAGTTCCATCCATGTTAATGGCCGCACCGATAGGTAGCACAAACCTGGCAATTCGTGGATCAACTCCGTGTTTGTCTTCCACACAGGCAACAGTTGCAGGCAATGCTGCCGTACTGAAAATTTGAGTTAATTACGAATGCACAAAGTAGTTTTGTAATCCACAACATAGCCACAGCCTAATTGAACTGGGTGTATGAAATGCAAACGACGGCATTGCCTAATACATACTAGTATATACCTGGAAGATGTGCCGAAAGCCGTGACTAAAGCCTGAACCACGTTTCCAATGAGCTTGAACGGATGTGAGCCAGTAATTACAAAATAAATCATTGGTAACACAACCAATCCGTGAATCAGCAGCCCTAATAGAACTGTAAATATGTAGAGTCCAGTTGTAGCAAAAATTTCATCCAAATTACTAGCATCCAAGATTCTGCCGGCCATCAAACAGAAAATCCCGAGTGGTGACATCCTATATAATTTTATTGTTGGTCATCAAGAGTATCTCAATTTTTCACTCAAGGGCCAACCAATGCAAAAGTTTTTATGCATATAACTTGTTATGTATAAATTAGAAACATCGTCAACTCCTCCATACCATAAAATCCAGCTGGAAATAATAAGGATGAGTTGAGAAAGACAGCGAAAAAGTTTTAGTATTGGCCTTCCAAAAGACCCTATGCTTGCTAAGGCAATTCCAAATGCAATTGAGAACACAACTAAACCAAGTATGTTTGCGCCTTCAGAATATTTGGACTTTGTAGGATAATCTGATTCACTCATACCTGAAGCGGATTTTACATCAATTAATTATCATTTATAGAATTATTGAAAAAAACGTTATTTCCAATACACAATAAATTGCTAATTCTAGTAGTAATCTTACTTTCATTGTTTTTAAGCCTTTCCTCAATTTGTACCGGAGTTGGGACATCTATGATGGTCTCATACTGTAAATTGATAATAAAGTGCTTTGATGTATAATGAATATTTTTCACAATTTAATCATTATATTTGAGGCTTGAAAACCATATCGATTTATAACGGACCTGGTACATAGTGGCTTGTACTAAATTAGCAGGAAACATATTCCTTAAAAGACGAGAAAAATAGGATTAAAAATGGAATAAAGTATTCCATAAATCTTCTTGAGATATAGACGTCCCAGCAGTCCATTCAAGTATACTTATATATGGGTTTATTCATGAATAAAATATTATGGTTCTATATCATATCTTGTGGGCAGCTTACCTAAGGATATCCATCATAACGTCTCCGTTCACAATTTTTCTTGGTTTCAATGGAACAGGATGTTTCAATTTTTCATGTTGGTTATGAACTCCAGGATGAATAGTAGCGACAAGAATGACTCCAAGGATTACAGCACAAACAGTTGAAAGTACGTAATAGAAGAGAGTCCGTACTCCAACTTTTCCGGAAAGTCGTAGGTCAAGTGAACCGAGAGCAGCAATCACAGAGGACAGGATTAAAGGAAGAGAGATGGCTTTCAGCATCCGCAGAAAGATCTCTCCGATAAATTTTACATAGACCAGCTCCCGTTGAGTCCATTTATCATGCTTATTCCTCAAAATGAACCCGTACGCAATCCCGAATATGATGCCGAGTATGGTGAGCACAGTCAAAAGATTTGACCTGACATATTTCCATGTATTTTTAGCAGCAGGTGCCGCTGAAAATTTCTGGTCGGGCATTTTCTGCAGATACTGTCAAATTTAAAGCAGCATTGAGTATTTCAATATCCGTAAAATGAACAGATAGAAAACTGTATGATGCAAAATAAAATAATTAAATATTTACTTACAACTTATTCAAGCCGAAATTTCATAAACCTGTTCCAAAGAATGACACTTATCCAATGGCTAAATTCATTTGATTTTCCTTTAGTTTGTAATTCATGAGGTTGCACTCCCGTATAAAAGCATTAGTGCCTCTGTCTCTAAGTCATTCTTCAAAGCTTCACAGCAATTCTGCGCGTCTTTCAATTGAT
This sequence comes from Orchesella flavescens, assembly GCA_964034955.1. NCBI lineage: Eukaryota > Metazoa > Arthropoda > Collembola > Entomobryomorpha > Orchesellidae > Orchesella > Orchesella flavescens. The sequence continues at coordinate 28,595,783 of OZ035956.1, read as the reverse complement.
CAAGATTATATATAGCCGTATGACGTATGACATTCTTAACTCACAGCAGATTTTATTTTGAGCTGGGTTAACATAAATTTATTTATTTTATCATGTACCAGTTATGGTTTATTAAATTCAGTTACTTAATTTTTGCACTTTTGCACCTTTGCGCGATTCAAGATTCAACCAATATATCCCTAATATATGTACATACAATGATTCATATAAAGTTGCATTTACTCAAAACTTTAGTTCTTTCGAATCAAATTGGTGATGTGTCTTAAATCGCATTTTATTTATTGCGTCAGATGATTCCAGGTAATAAATAAATAATTTAATGGATGAACAACATTAACAAATAACAAATGCCAATGTTTATAGTGTATAAAATATGCATATCATCATATACTATACCAACGAATTCAAATACCTATACTAGTATGTATTCATCTTGATCACATATCATATCAGGTCAATATGTCATATTCTCCTGCCGAACAATCTTGAGTCTGTTTCTATCCCATCAAACAGGAAAGCAATATCTGTCACTGGAAAATTTTTCTCTTGCTCAGGCGATCAGGAGGTCATCAATAAACATATTATCAAGTAGAAAATGGTGTCGTAAAAATTATTATTGGGTAATGGATACATGTCTTTCCCATTCGTGTATCCATGCTTGCATATTTCTGTATTATGGTATTGCTAACCTGTAGATGAGATAGGAGGTGGAGGTACAACAGACATGAAAAGACGTATTGCATGAGGATATTTTATATAAAATTCGTATTGCAAACAGGAATTATTAATCAGCTACTTTTATATATGTCATTGAGTAACTACATCAAAGGCATCTTTACTATCAATGTCATGAATGATAAAGACTTATTAAAATGACTACATGCCAACTGCAAACGAAAAACCCATCGGTATTTCTAGGTGGCAGCTATTAATACAAATTAATCTAACAAATTATAATGTTAAATTAGTGTATTACAAGTGCACAAAGATATAATAATCATTTTAGTTTTCTTCATATAAAAGAAAAAGAATTTGCTGACTCATGTTATGTAAGAAGGGAAGTAAAGTTGAAAACATTTTTCCTAAAAGTCGAGTTACAAACTTGTATCTTATAAAATACTGGTAATGTCTAGATTCTGCTTAATTTGCACACAAATTAGGTGCTGGTAGTGGTAGTAGTTACGATATTACAACAACGAGCTACAATTTGCACACTGGGTTGGAGTTTGAGAAGTATAACTTTACTTTTTTCATGAAATATATCTCAAGTTTTATTTTTGGAAAAAGAGAAACAGTTCAAGAAATTATCCCTTTTGTGATTCAAGGATACTTTTGGTTACTTATTATAGTCAAAATGGAAAGAATGAGAAACCCTAAAAGTTAGAACGTTCTGCAGGCGTTAGCATATTTCTTTTTTCTGTTACCTACTTCTTAGACTCTTTTTTACGTTTAGTAAGCATATTATTTGCGATCCCCCATGCATGAATAGCCACTGAATGAAATCCTCTTTAAGATTGACTTCCTTCCTGTTTTTTGGGGGTACGGATTACTGTGACAGAAAGGAGTCGTTATTACAGAAATTTACGTTTCCGCCCTCATTTATGTATGTATACTGTGCTCACGCATGAATGTAACGAGAAGCCAACAAGATGTTCGGCGATTTCAAGCCGTTTCCGACTAACTCGATTTTTATCAGATGGGAATACACATAGAGTACTTGATATTATACCAAACTATTCATTGTATAGATTTATAGATAGCATCTACTTATAGTATTTACTGATGTTATCCTATTTCCTTTTGGGACCAATATAATGAAACTATCTCCTTTGTTCCCAAAAAAAATGTTCACTACACTGTACTTTGATGAAAAGAAATACTAGAAAAACCAGCAGGGCTACAAAAAATACAATAATTGTTATTGATGTAAGTACATTAAGGCATTAACCTATGGAACTATATTATTATAGCAGGCCAATGTGTTGCTCTTTCTATTGGAACTACACAAGAATAACGGTAGATTAGATGTCTTATCTAAGAACGTTATGTTGATAGTGATGCATGGTGAGATTGGGTAGAAGGCTTAAAGCAAGTTTGGAAGCGGGGATATTTTTTGTGCAATCTAATTCAATTGTAGATTCGGAGCAGCTTTATTGTCAAGCATCCCCACAAAAAAGACTAATAATTTTGTAGACGGACGAGGACAACGGAATACTTTACAGTGCATAAGTATTTTTACTATGGCCAAAACTGGGAGTTTACTATAGATGACAGAGAGAGGCAGAGAGTTTTTACAGTGGAATGGCTTAAATCAGGTCATTTTATTTTCCAAAAATTCATTAATTTCCCCCCATGTTTTAGCTTGCTGTGCTGTAAGTGTAAACCACATTTTTCTCATTCGAATGATGTTATCAGCAGCAATCTGCAGTTCTAAAATATTAATTACATTTTTTTCTTAAGAAAGTTTTGTTGATAAGAACAGCATGGTTTTGCGCCATCGGTTAAATAGAGATTTCACTTGATGTAATTAAAACAGGATTGAAATTCAAAGTAATCCTGACAAAACCCTATTTTACGACCGATAATGCCACGTTTGATACGTCTATATGATAGGGCTGATCTGTCACCTCCTATACACACACGCTCGTTAAAAAGCGAATTAGTACACTGCAGTAAAATTGATTTCGTAGTTGCTTAATTAAAAGGGAGTTAAGTAAAAAATAATTGTGTACTCAACAGGTCAGTGTCATCAGTAAAAAAACATTAAGCTGGAAATTAACCATGAGTTTAAATAATGAACATCCGCTGCATCACCGGCTCGCAGCCAAGGCTCATTTTTTTTGTGCTGACTCTAGGACGATAAGTTTGCTCAAATATCAAGTCTTTTGGTGTGGTGTGGTTGGTAATTGGTGGAGCGGTGCCAAATTACTTTCTTTTTCCTCGCTCGCCTTTCCTGATCGACTATCATATATATAGCAGCACACACCATATCTTCCTGCGTGCAGCCTACCATTTAGATTCCACTGCAGTGCAAAGATTTGCAAAAACAATGACTACATAGTTTCCCAACCGAATTGATATTTAAGGCGAAGCACTTCACGCGCCAAGTTCACACGAACAAACCTTTCCAACCAAGCACATCACATATTTTTTTCTTCTTTTTCCGCTGTAATCAACTTTGTTGGTACACGAATGTAATTGTGTACACCTGCCAAAATAATGGGAGACATTATTGCAAGCATAATTCCTTTCAAACTTCTAAAAAAAGTAGCGTTTTGAAATTAGGCTCTTTGTTGAAGGAAATTGTTAATGTGGAGAAAAAGTTTGAGTTATGTTTTTCATCAGCTACTTTCTTGCCACTTGAAACGTACTTGTGAAAAAATCTTTTATATATGTATATATATTTATATGGTACATAAAAATCCTTAGGGTTTTTTGAAGCTATAGATCACAAACTGCAAGCAGAATCTTGCGTGCTTGCATATACATAAAAAACATGAGATTTATGAAGGTCATTTAAAGATCCGTTAAATTACATTAACAGCCATTTGTCGTTTTCCCCACGACAAAAAAAAAACTAGTGAAAGTGAGAGCTATAGTAGTAGTACGAACCAAGTAGAGAAGCGACATATGAAAGTGACCTAGTCTCTTTTCATCATCCAATGCTTTATGCCTTCTCACGAGCAACCACAAAACTTTTTTCCGTTCCTTATTACTTCACATTCATTTCTGAAAGAGGAGATGACGAAGAAGAAGATGCCTACGTGCATTTCTTTCACCCAAGATGAAAGAAAAGAAGAGGTGGAATAAGAAATCGGAATGAGTATTTGTACTGGAGATTTAGAGAACATGAGCATGCATGGTTAACCACAGTACGTTCATCTTTTTTTCTTTTTTTTCTTATGAAGAGAATTCCATTTCTTGTGTGGCTGACTGACGATGAGAGAGTCTCTGCAAAGGCTTTAGATTGGATCTTGGGGCGGCGAGTGAGCACATAATAAAAATGATAATTTAGGAAACTGTCTACGAAAAAGAAGGGAGGAAGGATAAAAACAGGATGTTTAGGCTTTTTCCACTTAAAATGTTCCAATGCTTTCTTCTTCTTCTTCTGTGTTGCTCTATCTCACTCATTCTCCGTATACAGGCATTCATGCATAGAAATATGGATGTGTATGTATACTTATTCTGTTGAGTTCTATTGTCTCCCCGGAATAACATGAATTACTTGCATCCACATATAGTGAAAACCACGCACCACTTCCATGAGATTTTAGTGTGTGTGGACCTGTTTTCTCTTCTCCTCTCTACGAATTTCCTCCTTGACTAAGCCCTCTCATGGCCGACAGGCGTTGGAGAAAGCAACAGAGCTCTCTATAGACCCTCATTGTTCCTTTTTCTAGCACTCGCGCTGAATCGAGAATAAGGAGAGAGGAGATGACGACAACACCTTCATATATAGTGTGTATTGACAAGCTGTGTAATGGTTGTGGCACTTTCTTTGGTCCATTTTATAAAATTCTCAGTTTTATACTCCATTCTAAATATGTTAAAACCAATGCGAGATAGCATATATTAAGTATATATATGGCACACCAACTACCAACTACCACCACACATAAACTATATAAGACTCCTTTAAGACGGTGTGTGTATGAATGAATGCATGTTTTTAACTCAGACGCAGAGGTTCATACTTTATCGTTTAATATGTGAGCCTGCTGTTACATTCAACTACTTACATACTACCAGTGGGTGCATCTGACTGAAAGAACGCGCTTTGGTTTTTGCAAAAGTTAGGTTTGTCGGAACTTTTTGGAACGGTATCTCACGGCCATTTGTATACTTATGGTATTGGTACATGGTGGCTGGCGCTATTGTGTACAAAAGTAATATATATACATGTATTTTCTGTGTGCACAGTTTATATATTCAAACCGAGGCTGTTCTGTGTGTCGTGTGGACACAGATCAATGAGAGTGCTATTTTTAGACTCCTTACCCAAAACTCAGATCCACTAACCCCTCAAAATGCAAGGTCCTCGCCTAAATTTAGAGAAAACACTTGATGCCGCATACAACACAATAAAGTTTCTTTGGATTGACTCATGCAATACTTTATATAAATGTACATATTTGTTTGATGAATAATGCTGCTGACAACGCAGATTGATCTCAAACGGGATGAGGATGATGAAATGATGTTGAAAGCTGTCAAAGCCAACTGGCGGCTTAGGTCTAGTCGTCTCAAGTCTCGAACGCGTTCATTTTACTATTAAAATACGTTACTGATCGTTTGTGTGTGTATATATGTAGTTTCATGAACATATGTGAATCACAATAGAGCACACACCCTGCTCGTATATAGGAGAGCGCAGAGCGTATCCAACCATATCAAAGCGCGTTTGTATTTATAGGCTTAGCTAAAAAATGTTTTTAAAGAAGAGATGGGAAACATTCGTCTCCTTTTGCAATTAAGTAATGAATTAAACTCGTCATTGGTGCTGACTTTGCAAATTATTGAAAGTCGTGATTCTGTTGTGAAATAAGGAGTGGAAAATATCGGGAACAAGTAGTAGAGTATACTGAAATGCTGAGCCATCAACTCAGGCAAAGAGCCAGCCAAGCCAAGTTGTTGAAAAAAGACGGTCGAAAAGTGAAAGCAGATGGGGCCTTTTTATTTTCTAGTTTAGAATGAGAATGGGGAGCAAAAGTAAGTAAGGAGAGTGAGAGAGAAGCTAAATTTGTTACTACTGTTCCATTTACGTGAGGGTATATATATTCTCATGGACTTAAGTGAAATGAAATGGACCACTTTTGTACAGCTCAAGTGTTCATTCTCTCAGCTGCAGGTTTGGTTCGTGTGCTTGCATCTATTTCCACTTACTTAGTTTTCTCTACATTTTCTTTCGTCTCTGTCTGTTTGTTCCGAAATATATTGGTTGGTTACATGTGAAAAAATGTTTTGTGCACTGAATGTACTACAGGCTGAACACATCAGCATTTGCAACCCTTTTTTTATTGCCGTTTTCATTTTTACTTTCGCCTCTTGTCCGTTCAAGCTCCCACTCAAACGCTACTACCTTTTCTTGGAAACTCGGAATAAAGCTTTCTTCTATAGCATATGTATGATATATATATAGCAAAGGAACACTTGATTTTTTTCCATGTATTCACAGGCATTTAGTTAAACTGCCAAGAAAGTGTGTTATGTATGAATGCTAACTCTTGAAAAACTTATAAACACACTGGCATACGGATGTATCTCATGGGACAAGGTCGTAAAAATACAAGAATGGCTGCATAAATAAGGAATGAAAATGGAACTGGAGGCCTTGAGTAGACACCTTGAAATTCTGTTTCAGAGCGAAAACTTTTAGTTTTTTTTACTTTTCCAAATGATATGTTGCCAGTTAGAGGGTCATGACTGTCATGTGCGATGAATGTTTGGAAGGCTGGAATTACGAGAAACAATAATTGGTTGTGATCACTTTCCGTATCAAACACGCTATGGATGTTCCGTATAAGATTAGGCGAGTCACGTAAACCCTTCTGCCGCCTTCTTGTGAGTTAGTGCAACACACGCTTCCTTCAAGTGTGACTTTATAATGCACTACTCGAGAGAAATTCATACGTATTATATAATCTTGATTGACGGTTGACCTGTTGCTTTAAATCCAAAGAATACAAAGCACTCTGGCCATTTTGTATAATGCGTTACAAAAAGAGGAGACGTTGCCAAAAAAATTAATGACAGTTGACAGCGGTATATGTTTATATCCTCATGATTTTAAAACAGCAAAAAGTGTTTTTAATTTACTAGTTCTGAATTTCTTAAAGAACAAGTGTATTTTTAAGCCTTATACACAAGAAGAGTTTCCTAGCATAAAAATAATTATTGTCAAAATTAGGTTAGTCATTGCTCTCTCAGTGTTCCAATGCTGAGTAGACTCTTCAAGAAGATTGGAAAGGGGAAAGTTAATTGAAATGCTTGACTTTTCTATGAAAGCATCCTTTTATCGTGATATTGAATCGGGAGGACGTATGTAATCACATCAGGCTTTGGTTTTGCTACCACAGAGTCTACAGCTTCATCATCTCTACTTGAACTAATGAACTTCATGTTCTTAAAAAGTGCATGCATAAGGTCAAGGTTCAGCGAGCTATTTTCCGGTATTGGAGGCAATATCTCATCCTGGTCTAGCAATTCATACCGAGCTGCCGAGTCTTCATGTTCATCCAATTTTTCAATGTGTCGACTTCGCTTTTTTAGTAATAGCTTTAGCTATTTTTAAACATTTACTTGAATTTAGTGAATCTGCATTATACATATAGACTTCAAACGAAATAAAAAAACACAAAAAAGGGCTTTTCTTACTTTTATTTGCAATGCTTGCTTCATTTTAGTAAGCTCAATAACTTGTTTCCTTGCTGGTACCTGATACCCCATAGCGTTAAGCATCTGTTCCATGAGTTGCTCTGGCGGAGGCCACCGCCACATCCGGTACACGCTAAGAACACATGCCCCAAATAGTTTGAGACATCCGGATTTCCTTAAATAGTTTGTGAAGTCTCGATGCTTTGAGGCACACTAGAAAGAGTGTCAGTGCAGAATTTTTTTTATGTATATTGCATGATGAAGGCATTCCTTAATTTCACTAGAAATATATATTTTGCAAATTAGATTCCCAAACATACTGATACTTGGCCGTTTATTGGATGAATTAATGGAGGAATGAATGATGGCGTTGCAGCATTTGTGTAATCAGTTGTTGAAAAACGTTGATTATCACTTTTAACGCAGTTGGAAATCTTTTGACTTGTTGTTAACTTTATGCCGTGACATTTCTGGGTTTCATCATGCTCCTCTTGTACTTCTAGTTCTGGACAAAATGACGTGAACCCGTTTAGTGGGAATTTTACTCTTGGTATTTCTACATCTGATATGGATCCGTCTGAAATGTTTTTGTCGGGATCTTTAAGAAGTATAGAAGAAGCTTCTTTTTGACGATGCTTGCGCAATGCTGTTTCCTCTGCCTCTCTCTCTAAGAAAAGCTGTTCACTTGCCGTCACCTTTATTTTCTTGCTTCTCTTTCTGCTCGCGCTTTCCTCTGGATTCTGTTTTTGGGAGTTGGAAACACTGCCGTCTTCATTAAACTTAACTTTACTACCTCTCGGGGCTTGTTTTTCTTTCATAATGCAGACTTATCTGTGAATATCCGTATTTAGAGAGGAAGCAATATCTACTCCGGCAAAGTTGCCCAATATATGTAAAGATGTACGTTGCACAAGTTGAGTTAATATTTAACGCTTTCCAGTTACTATTGCCATATTGCAAATGAGCATCACCACTATGATTATGTGACCATGGAAAGATGTCTGCTGAGCGTTTAGTTCTTTGGCCTGTAATGCAACGGTGGTCACACTATATACGCCGTATCCACGTATGAGATGAACCGACAAGGGAGTTTCCCAATTCACGAATTGTAATAAAATTTATTCTCGCATTTAAAAACGGTAAAGTAGGCTTGCTAGCCGAATTAAGAAAACGTTTCCCCAACAAGATTTGCAAAAATCGATTCTACATTCAGTAACTCTTGATCTCCATCTACCTCTCGATTTGATTCGTTCAACTAATTATTGTAAGCTTGTGTGTGCCACAAAAATTGTTACGTCTAAACTGAATCTAAACTACTTTACAGCATAAAATTGATATTGTATGTTTTCCAACCAAATCTATTACGTTCTAACGCTTTTATTTTCCCATTATATTTATGAGCATGAGCATACTTAACTTTCACTTTTATCACAACCTCGTCGTTCATGTCACTTCAAGTTTTAACCGCGTGATCTTGGTTCATACATGTTCTTTGATCATTGACGAATGATATAATGTGCACATGTCAAATGGTATTAAGCGTAAAGATGTCAAAAATAGCCTAGTTACATTAGATATATGTGACAATCATCGTCAGTGTTAACTACGTGAGATGAAAGTGCTTTACTCACGATCAGTACGAAACTGTTCTGCTTTCTTAACACATCACAGATAAGCCTGTGATAAGTAATTGACTGTCGAAAAACGAACGTGTAAGCACGTTGGCCTTGGGAAGCCTAAAATAATGCTGTAGCCAATTTATTCATTCACGTACGTAAGTACAGTGCTTAAGTATGAAGACGCCACAATTGACATCTGACAAAGAGATGTTATCTTTTTTTTTTCATTTTCATACTTTCTCAAAGTAATTCATTCTGAGCTGGGTAGGCGGAGGGAATGGGATGATGGGAAACAGTACACAAATGTAACGTAAACATGTCATTGACAAAGGAAGATATATTTGCAATATTTTCCAGTGAAACATGAGAAATTTTCTTATCTCTCACAGCACAAACACATTAAAGTGTTATACACATATGTACATAGTATACGTCAACTTGAACAGAACACGTCCCGTGTGGAAGTGAGCTCACATAGCATTTTTCTTTACAGATAAAATAGAAAGTAATAGTACTTATATAATATGTATCAACAGGAAAAAGTGGGCAAAAAGTATGAGCCAACCAAACCACATCCAGTTCGACGATAAATGTTTACTGGAGATGAATTGCTGAACTTTACTCACAATGTGAGTGTGTGTGTGTCTCACAGCAGCACTTGGTGCCTTTCCGTACGGACGGTGAAATATTAGTTTGGCAACCACATGTAATAGTTCGCCATGTGCCACTTTATCCAGAAAAGAAACATCATTTGTCTAAAGATGTTGTTGTTGACGGGCCTCCTATGACGTTTTCCATTTTATGCCTACGTACTAGGAAACTCAATATTTTGGCATTCTTAATTCGTATAGTATCATCCAAAAAAAGAGGCAGTCTGAATGTAATCAATTAATATTGTAAGGACGCTTCAATATTTTGCAACAGTATCCTTCCCTTACCCTTGGCCTATGAAAACTTATTGAATGATCATCATAAGGTAGCGGATTTTAAGTTAGTTTTTATTACAGTTAATGGTGAAAATAAAAGAGATCTCGTTACGCGTAATTGCGAAAGTATTTTTCTTGGTGTGAATATAGAGGTTTTGGTAACCAGTATCGCTAAACATGTGTGTACCGATTTAAAATTCTTGGAGACTAAGAATGGAACCAGCAGGAGTATTGTAATTGTAATTGCCTTTGTACGCCAATATAACTGCTAGGATAGAACCTTTTCCCTTCTCATACATGCAAATCAATTTTCATCTTGCAACAAAGTTTTAGCTACTTTAAATTTATTTGCAAAACAGCTTTCTTTATCATGTCATGTCATCATTTATTTTTTTTAAAAAGTTGTGAAAGTCTTTCCTGATCTTAACTATATGTTTTTTCCATTTTTTTTCAGATAACAACTCTGGTGAATGCCAAGGAGCGGTCTTTCTGTTCTGATCGGACTCTCAGAGCGATCTCTCGCGTGGGTCAATCCGTCAATATCGCCGTTGAGAGGTTTGTTACAGTCGGCGAGGCTATTGCGGATGACAGTGATGAAATTCGACCTCAGATGTATGCCGCCTGCCAGGAGGCCAGAGCTGCAGGTAGGAAAAAAATACAATAAAAAATTGTCAATCTGACAATTTCTATTGTTTTCCTGGTGAAATGAATTCCTCGTCAGATGCTTGTTACAAACCATTTACACCGTTAGACTTTTGACACTATACTGTTTATAGTTGCGTTTTGTACCGTAAAATAAATTACAAAAGGGGGTTAGCTTTCATGGAAAAGTTTTTAGCAAATCGATATGATGATGATGATTATTATTTGCCTAAAAATTATGTACCTAACAAAGTTATGACATTTATAAAGTAAAGCGTTCAACTCTTTTAACGTTGTAAATACTTTCACTAGTACAACGTAGCGCTGATAAACTGTTTTACGATAGTTTTTGTTATGCGAGTGAGATGCGGAGCGTGGGTGGGAGTAGGCAGGCCTGTATTATCAAGAAATGAACGATAGTTGTCAAAAGCCTAAACCATAGTTGTTGTAAGCTTGACGCAGTCACTTATCATTTGACGTATCTCGTTTTTTTCTGCTACAGGGGCAACTATCGAAAAACTTTGTGAGTACAATGGAGAGGGACTGGATGGTCGTCATGTTCCTAGAGCTATATCGGATCGAGCTGCTATGGTCCGAGCAGCTCGTTGTCTTCTCGCTGCTGTCACCAGGGTCCTCCTTTTAGCTGATAGTGTGGTCGTCAGACAACTTCTCCTTGCCAAAGATAAGGTAAAAAAAGTAAATTACATCCCCTGTCACAGAGTTTGTAAGGAAAACATGCATGTAGTTGTATTTTAAGTCACCCTTTTGTAACAACGAAAGCAAGTACAAGCACGCATTTCTAATAGTTGAGAAACTATGGGTCTTATCATATCAACGACTTTTGGGAGGTTGGCTCTTACTATCATTGTACTTTCCTGTTGAATACGCTCTAGTATGGATGGATATATGGCTAGTTTCTTCAATAAACGATGTAATAATCATATCTGATTTGTATTTAAGATAGGATTTCATTTGAGCTTTGTGTTCGTTGAAAAGGAGCATATATAAAATTTTGAAATTACAGTATAAATTTTGCGGAAATGTGGCTTCTTTTTAGACCTTTTCCGAGACTTATTTTGATTACTAACGAATGCATGATTTGAGTCAAGTCATGCAGAGTCAAGTAGTGTTAGGTTTTAGAAAATATTTTGAACAGAAGAATTTTAAAAACCTTGAAACTGTTAACCCGTAATACAAAACAATTCTTTTTTTTTTAAAATAAAGTTTGAGTAGCAAAGTTTATACTTGATTTTGTCAATGATTAGCATTCGTTCGTTCTATGCATACTATTTTGGTAATTTATGCTATCTCCTTGCTTGTTAGAGAAATATCAAATTAGCATATTCATTTAGAACACCCTACTGTAAAACATGACACTGCACTACCAAACTACCAATTTGCCCAAGTGAGATGTTCAGATAAAAAATCTATTAATTGTTGTTTTAGGTCGTGAATACGTTAACAAGACTAGAGTCGGTGACGAATTTTACGGAATTCGTTAAGGCTTTCAGTCAGTTTGGGACTGAGATGGTAGAACTGGCTCAATTAACGGGAGACCGTCAAGCTGATCTCAAAGATGAACGAAGGAGAGCTCAGATGGGAGCAGCTCGACATGTTCTTGAACGTTCCACTATGATGCTTCTCACCTCTGCAAAGGTATGAAATTCTGTAGCTCCCTATTTTTCCTATTTTGCAGGATAACAACAAAGTATTCTTTGAAATATTATCGCAATCTAAAATTTATAGGGCCCATGAATTTATTTATAAGGTGAGCACGAAAATGAGCTTGAATTGAGATTTTTTTAGCATACGTAAACTTTTTCTTTACTTCATTCTTTTCGTGTAGATACAAAATGTAAAGTAACAGCAACTACGAAATGAGATGAACTAACAACGTTGCAATATGGGATTCATGTATAGTTGATAATGTAGATCAAAATGGATAGAAAAGGCTTTCCATCTACATTTTTTGAAACACTTGCCTTTCATGGAGGAGAGCGGGTGAAATACGGAACTTTTCTAGTTTCACAGCACCAAACATGATTATAACCTCGAAAATTCTAGTCAACAGAAATGAAAGCACTCTCACGATCACAATCCTATCACAAACTAGTGAGTGGGATGCGCCCCGTCATAAACTGACAGAACAGAGAAAGAGAGAGTTGAAGCTGCAGTTAAAAATAGGAAGTTTGTAAATGTATACAATCTGCTTTTGGGGTACACTAACAGAAAGTCAAAACGTAGTTGAAAAGAGAAAAAAAATGTCATCCGGACGTTCAATAATAAATTTGTATCGCACTGTCGCATCTGTCAGTATTCATTCATTTTTTCATTAATATCCTATACCAAATATGACATTTTTGCAAAACGAATTTTAAGCCCGCCTCAAGTCATGAAAAAGAAAATGTTCTGCAAAAGTTTTCTTCTTTTGTACTTGAGATTCATTCATGAACCCTTCCCATTCGGAGGACAGTTAACGTTGTGCTGCATGTCTAAGAAGATAAGGTATAATTTTTATGTTCTACTTTGCGCATAGCCTAAGGGATGACGATGGAATGGTAACTATATAAGAGTAAGAGTCCATATAAGAGTCGGCATAGACATAGACGAACATGAACTCCAAACATACTTTGTTGACTACTTTTTCCAATGCTGCTGATGATGAGCATAGCAGGTTTTGCGATTAGTTTTTTCGACTTTCACACTACTTTTAAAGGAAACGATGCATAGTTAATACTCATTTACATCTCGAAATCATTTACGTCCAAATCGGATTTCAAAACATAAATGTGGGAGAGAGAGTTTTAAATGTTATGCGATAAAATGATATGAAATAAACCCGATAATTCAAGATGTAGTCATGAACCTTCAGGTTTGACACGTGAATAAAGATTCTTACATTCTTACAATATAAATGGTAAGGTTTATGTAAAGGTAATATGTACATTAAGTAAGGAAGGTATCGGAACCGATTTATAGAATATATTCGTCTGTCTCATGTTGGACATGGCTTGTGGTTCTATTAACTCTTCATTTCCTGTGGCACTTTTAACTTCGTTTCCGCACTTTCAACGTAAAATTCCAAAAATTCAATTAAGGAAATCGCAGAGACAGTCACCGTAAAGGAATGAGCATTAGGCTGTTTAATTTTTGGAACCTGACGTGCATGCGTCCCTTTTTATTTTTCTATTTAATGTTCTACTGGGACTCATTCACTTGATCGTTGGATTGAATGCAAAAAGGTAGACACGTTTGTCTACACAAGCGGAATATACATCAAGAAGGAATGTAAAAATAAAAATAGTTCTAAAGGCTATTTGAGTCATAAGTAAATAAGAAAGTATGGGAAAGCACAAGGGAACATGAGAGTGAAAACGTATGATGGAACACAAGGCATCCAAATATCAACAAGGGAAAACGGGAAACCCAGTCGCGCTACTAGCAGGAGCTACTTGATGCTTGCTCTTTTCTCTGTCAAACATAAGAAATTCAAAGAGGCAACAAAAGAGTGAAAGTGAAAGAGACAGATCTTAAAAGGAAGGTTTTATGTCATCACAGATATTGACTTGCCGAAGCGTCAACTTACTCCTCAGGCACCATCATCACAGCCTTCATCAACATGAAAAAACTATAGTTTTCTCAGGCTACCGTATTTGGTTCTTAGGCACGAAGTACGTGTGTACCCTCTGTACTATACGGTATAGTTACTTTCTCCTTGTGATGAAAAGGAATCGTGAGCTGAACTTCGGAATAGCTATCTATTGTATTGCATGCTTCCTCTACACACCCAGCCCATGCATAACGTGCAGAAAATGTTCACACCATCCATCGTCGCTTCTTTTCTCATCTTCGTCTTATTATCTACTCTTTGACTCATACATACGGCACATATATTGTTCTTTCATACCGGAGTGGAGCCTTCATTGGTTTCGCATCCTCATTTCCATGCGTGCAGAAGTTGCTTTCTTTATGATATTTTGCATATTAAAAGAAACTCATGAAGAAATAAGTTATCTTTAGTATTTATTTATCTCCTTTATCACTTAACTATATATACACGTCTTTTATCAGCATCCCCTTTGTTTAGGGACTCATATTGTGCCTACATATGCGTCACTATTTTAAAGGCTTCCAAAGATATTGTCTCTGACGAAGTACTTGAAAAACTAAACTCTGATAAGTACACGTTAAAATAAGATTCTTATTAAAAGTATAAAATAGTGTCGACCGGATCCCCGAGTTGTTTGAGTGTGAAATGATGTCACGTCCTCCACTGAATAAATAACGTTAGCTAACATAAAGAATATCAAAGCTTCTTCCACTCTATTGTCAATCGTCGTATTATTTGTTTCTTTTCTCTTATATCTTAAATGCGACCAAGGATGAATTCTTGTAAAAGATATGACGAGCATCAGGGTTATTTTCCCAGAATAAAAATCTTCACCTTTTTCTTCTCGTATTGTTGTTCCATAAGAAAACCCTTAGAAGAATAGGTAAGCATAAGGATTTAAAATCCCATGCGGCAAAACTAAGAACTTTTATGGGGTAAAAAATGATAGACAATTTTCAGGTTGAAAGCAAAAGTATTATCCTCATAATTCTTTTTCGAATCGAACCCCGTTTCTATTCATAGTACCACATTCTAATAGTTCAAAAACAGTTTATCTGCCAAATTTTTCACCTCGTGTAGCGGAACAGAGTGCATCATTAGGGTTAACATAACACTTTACCATCCTTTTGTAATGCACTGAATAGCACCCGGAAAAGAAAATAGAAATAAGAGTGGTGGGATTGCAAAAAAACAAGGTAGAGCCCCTAAATAACTGAAAGAGAAAAATGCTCCTGTCTGTATGCATTATACACATTTTTCCTTGGAATGAGGAATAACGGCCATGAAAAAGGGAAGGAGCCCTGTTTTTTCCTTCATGTCTCATGAATGAGTGCCATTATAATGGCATCTAAGCTAAAGGCTGAGAACAGAGTTGACAATTGACAAAGTCGTTCAGAGTAGCAAGCTACTCACGCTCGCTGCTTTTGCAAGATGATGTGACGTCTTTGGGCAGAGTTGAAACAAAAAAAGTAAGTGAATTAAATGAATTGGATGCAGGAAGAAAAAAACATGGGTTGATGGGAATATAATGCGAATACATAAGCTCAATCCATTTTCTTCAGAGTGGAAGAGAGGAAGTGGAGTCCAAATTGTTTCGTTTCTAAAAGTAAAAGCTTCCGTTCTTCATAAGGCATAATGAGTTTTTGCTTTTCGACGCGATGCTTAAATTGCTACTGGTATTATGGTGTCGTTGCCGTTGCTTCATAGAAAAATCAGCTCACTCGAAGAACCCAGATATCCGTTTTGTGTTCATTACTTGTTTTATGTGAACTATGTATGTTTTTTTGTAGATTCCGCTTCTTTTAACTCTTGTGAAACAGGAAATTGTTATTAGAACCTGTCGAAGAAAGTAGTCTTTCTAACATAATGTTTTGTGATATCACCCTCTTCAAGTTACCCCATTAAGGACTTTTGTATATCCGTCAATTGTAGTTCTCTAGCGCACGACATGAGAGCGGAAGTTATAAGTTTTGAGTGTCGCTGCTTTCTAATTTGTCTGGAATATCCTGGAGAAAATAAGCCGGCTATTCAGTCATGATTAGCGAGAATGTCTAAACCATTTGTAGTTGTTAGAACCTGCCGATTGTTTCCTAATTACTGACGCTGGTTAAATGTAAAAAGTTTTTATTTTTCCAATCACGTGAAGTGAATTCCATGTATAACATGTTTATATAAAATGTCAAAGCTGAAAATACAATCAATCGCTGCTTTTCTTGTCATTAGAATTTGCAGAAGACACAGAGATAGTTGATAGACTGAAAGATGTATGAAAAATGTACTTCAAAGACGAAATTTGAAGATATGGCAATATCAACTGACACAGCTCGGATTGTTGTCGCGTACGTCATACAGCGAATCTAGGGTTCTGGTGTTAGATGAGCTTATCTTCAAGTGGGACACATGATACTAACGTAGTTACTGAGACTCCGACAAATAGGCGAGCGCTTTCCCTGTATGCAATAAACTGCTAGTAAGCAGGCCAGAGACGTAGCTGAAGAGGGCGTTGAGTGATCTCCTCCAAATCACCTCCCCCCCATGTCCACCAAATCTCCTCCACCACCTCTCTCTCTCTCTCTATACCAACCTCTGCGACCTTCTCTCAACTTAGTAAACGCATAATTCCATTCCGGATTCTGGCTTTATGCACAAGGACATGATTCCGGTGTTATGTATAAGCACATCCACACGGATGCTATGCAATTCTTACGTATACGTATACATTTCAGCCAAATCGATGAGTTTCTGAACTCATCCACCTATAACTTTCGAACCGTTTGACCGATTTCGCTGAAAAGTATTCCCAGAGGTCCTCTTGAGTAGTACTACCTGTGTACCAAATTTGGTCCAAATCGGTCAATGTATGTGACCAGGAGAGTGCGCACAGACAGACGGACAGACAGTTTGAGTAAAACCATTACTTCGCTGAATGCTCTCGCTTCAGCTACGTAATAAGGGTATCAAAAACAATAGTCTCCTAATAATTCATATAAGGATCGTTTTCTTTAGCAATCAAGCAACTACTGTTCTATATGATGTTCTTCAGTCTTCAAATTAATTTCAATGTTTTTATAAATGGCAGATGGCAACGTTTTATTTTTTCATAGAACTTAGTTAGACTTTAGATTTACTTAATCCCGACAAGGCGTAGACTGTCACATAATCAAAAATTGCTTTTAACGTTGTGATGATTTTTTACAGGATGTAAGTTGCTTATTGAGACTAAATTAATATTAGATGAGGAATTTAATAAGACATTCATTCCTAGTAGTGAGAATGATAGGTATTTGTAATTTAAGAAGTAGTGCTAGATTTCCAAATACTTTCAAAGGATAGGCGTACTTTCAAGTAATTTGACGCATTGTGCTTTATTCAGTACCTATTGGTAGTACCTGTATGTTCTGGTATTGATCATACACGACGAAAATCTTTTATGAAAGCAGCTGAAATCCTATTTTCTCCTCGACAAAGTATTTTTTTTATATATTATTTCTATTCGCCAAGAAAGTAGTGAATTGTATTGTATTTAGCTTGCTTTTTAATGCCATATTGATTGTACATCATGTGTGCCGCCCGCATAACGAAGCCAAAAATGAGAGAAGAGCTTTAACGCAACGAACGACACGACGACACAACGGGATCTCATTTATGTATGTATGTATAGCTGGGCAGATAGACACATTTCATTCCTATGTAATATTTATGGTATCTCCGCGTACCCTTGACTGGGATGCCAAATAACAGAAGGAAAAGTTAAGTTTGAGTCGAGAGAACATGACAAAAATTCTTATCCCTTTTTGAATTCTCGATTACAGAATTCCCGGTAAGAATCTAATAGGAAAGGATGAGAAGCATAAGAAACGACAAGGACTGAATTGGGTTTGTTCATTCTACGCCTTATGCTCATATATTTTTTGAAATATCTACCCTTTGTGGTATCGTATCATATAAAACCTCCACGTTCCTCGCTTTCTCTCTGTCTTTCTTCTATCTCCTCTGACTTTTTTTTCAAAAAGAAAGAACAGCAAGACCAGGAAGCATCCATGAAATCTTCAAATGTAGACAACTGCACGAAATACCATCTCTTACCAGGAATTTTTTTGTCCTCTTTAAGGAAGGAAGGATGTAATAGGGTTTCATTTTGAGCTTGGGAAGGAATTTTCTTCGGTGAGCTGGAACAAAAGGGTGGTCTTTCGTTGGTCGGCTCATGTTTCATCTTATATTTATAGTAGGTCTCTCTAGCTCTGCAGCTGATCCTTGAAAGAAAGGAATTCCAACAGTTGCAATATTGAAAGCTGAAGTGAAATGACAGAAATCAAAGGGCCATGAAAGTACGGCGTGTACAGCTTGATATTTTCTCTATCGTCACTCTTGTGCCCTCATTTTTTCGCACTATTCCAACATATTTTGCTGTCTGGAGAATAATACAACTTTTACAGACTCTATGGACAATGTAAATACATTCATACCATTCATGTTCATACATGTATGCATACATTCTACAGACATTGGGTTGCTGAAATCACACAAGAAATGTTACATCCCATTGCCTTACTTCCCTTTTCAGGGATGTGAGGATGTGACCCATGACATTTCAAATTTAAAGAAATCTCGTTTCTCCACTGCTCTCTTGTCTTTTCCTAAATGCGGGGAATTGTAAAATCAGACAGCAATAAGTGTCTGCATTTTGGAAACTGTATAAAATTTTATACTAGATGCTAGCAACTGTAGCAGTCAACCGAATCCACACATATGTATTGTTGTGAATTTCTTATTCTATGCGGAAAGGAAGTTTGGATGAGAAATAATCCTTTTATATGTATATGTTTTCTGCAGATGAAATGTAAACAACTTTATGAATATTTAAGAATTCGTTTAAAGAAGGAATGATAATGTCGTCATGATGTACATTAGAATACACTATACTGCCAACTGCTTGTGCTTACAATTTCTCATTAAATTAATAATGGTTGTTTTATTTTTGGAATTGTAGACTTGTCTCAGGCATCCCGAAAGCATTTCAGCAAGGGAGAATCGGGATACTGTCTTTTGTCAAATGAGGAGAGCAATGGACTTGATTCATTACGTTGTGAAAGACGGCGTGATTGACTCGGCTGCATCCCTTGTCGCCTGTCCATCCACAACCCAACCCAGGAATCCGAAAGACGTGAGTCAATTGCTTATAAAGTTTTTAAGTTTTATTACATCAAGTGTGGCTATAAAAATTGTATCTGCATAATTCTGTCTGCTACATCCCATGACAAGAAATAAATAACACGCTGTTGTTTCATGTAAATCCTAATTTCATCGGATAATGGCGTCTTGAATTATGAATCATATAATCAAAAATTGCTTTAACTTAAGTTAACTTCAAGTACGTACACCACAACAGTGGAATTAGAAAGTTTTTATGGTATTGCTGCTGATGAATATAAACGCAAAATTCAATTCAAGACACTTTCAGTGTCTTCCTGATTGAAGGAGTATGGTAATTAGGGGTAATTTTTTTTTTTACAAATTCACTTCTCCTCTTGGAAAAACTTTAACAATGAAATTTTCCACTTTTCATCAACACAATTACAGTACCACCCAAAAAATAAAGTTTTCTAGAAGAGGAACGACGAACAACTTTTTACTGTTTGCCTCTTTCATTAATTATAAACTTTTTGACTAATGAGAAAAATCTATGCTTCAAGGAGAAAATGACAAGTTTTAGTTGTTTAGAGTAGAGAAAGTGGAACTATATAACATTGCAAATTTTGTCTCATTTAGAGGGTGTACACATGTTCATTTGTAACATACTGCTCATTACATTTCAACATCTGTATTCCATACCCCTCCCTCCAAGCATGTCTTCAAGTTATGATTGTTACTTTCCTTTCGTTTTTGTGAAGGATAAGAATGAATCCATTTCTTACAATTAGTGTATATACATGCCAGTTTTCAAGTTGATAAAATGTACGAAGCAAATAAGGTAGTGGGGACTAACCGGAATCTATAAATTCTTGTAAATTATAATGGTATGAATGATATACATAAACAATTTCTTCAAGGCCAAAAAGCCTCCCTTTGAGCAATAAAACCGCCAAAAACTATCGATAAAAGTCGGTCTAATTAAAGTTAATACTTCATCTATTGAAACTTTCCTAATGGTTAATAATCACGAGACCAGAAAAGGAAGGCTTTTCCACACGTAATTAGATTTCCGGTTAGGATACAAGGCCAAATAAATTGAAAGCATACAGTAATAATAAGATACGTCGTGTAGCTATTTTTTATTCACAATCTTTTTGTAGTGAAATGTACTTTACAGCCAGCAGTAACTTTTATATTCACGACAGAATAAGGGAAATCAGACCGTAATACCAATTATTCAATGTACTCCTTGAACCTTTCAATATGTAGGACTCATAGATGTAAAAGTATGAGCCTTCTTCCACCACTGGATACTGTATAAGAAAATGGTCTCTAGTTTTAAATAGCATTTGCATGGCATTGTTTGAAAGTGGTTGGTGGTGGTGGCATGGCAGTGAAAGTTATTCATGGCACATTGCTTTCGAATGGACAGACTTTTTATCCGCCTTTCAAATACAAAAGGACCCAGAAAAAAACTTCTTACATCAAGGACCACAAGACGAATTTTGTGGTATGTATAAAAAGTGGCCCATATAATTTAGCCCTGCTTTATGTCCCCTATATCAACTTTCACCAGGCAAACAAGAAA
The DNA here is from genome assembly GCA_964034955.1 of Orchesella flavescens. Lineage (NCBI taxonomy): Eukaryota > Metazoa > Arthropoda > Collembola > Entomobryomorpha > Orchesellidae > Orchesella > Orchesella flavescens. The sequence continues at coordinate 28,574,891 of OZ035956.1, read as the reverse complement.
CCAGCAGAGAAACTTGAGATTCTAGTTGTAATGGCACACCATCAGTGTATTTATATGTCAATGCTCATTTGATAGCCTTGTTTTTTCCATAATGCACCGCTGATGTGCAACAATAGTATTTTAAAGGGCAGCTTTGAAAGGGCTTTCTTCTCCTTTTTTGGTGTGGGATGTTTTTGAAGTAGTTGCCTTAAAGCAAAGTATGCATACATTGCTTCTTTTTAGGGTTTAACAGAGAAAGCATTTCTGTGTCCGAAGCCTGTGCCGCCTATTGCGCCCAGTTGACAAAGCAGTTGCCGGTCTTTAAGTAAATGTTCCTGATCCTGATGGCATAAAATATATATATGTATATGGTTGTGGCACATAAGTATATTGGTTCACCATACAATTGTAGTCGTAGTAGCGTTGACCATACTTACGTTTCATATTTATGTGTATCTGCCATGACGAGACGATAGGGTTTCACACGGAAACAAATTTTAGCTGCGAGAGCAGTTCATCAGCTTGACCTTAATGGGCCATTCGAGGCTTCACGAAGTCTTTCCTTCTTTTCTTGTTTCCCTACTCTCCAGTTTTTTTTTATAATAAAACTCTGCATCTCTGTAAACGTGTAATAACAGAAAAGGGATGCATGGTGAATGTACGTACGTTACGTGAAATAGTCAACACTAAAGCAATAGCAATACAAAAAAGCTGCGTTTCCTGGAAAAGGAAATATGTCTGGAACAGTTTAATTTGATGGGAACGTGACTTGTTTGGTATTCCTTGAAAAAAATCGGTAAAGAAAACAATGGGAAATTTATCGGTTGGATTCACTGCTAAAGGCGCAGTAAAAACGAATATATTACAAAAGGCATACTGTTTTCTAAGAGTAACGATAATACTTATAATGGTGGTGGATAATAAATTATGTTCATTGAGCCCCTTTTGTCCATTTTCCAGACGGTTCATAAGCATTTTATTCCTTATTCAGGCCTTCTTTAATGTGTCTGTTTTTACACGGCCCGTTTATTTATATTTGATCGTAGGATGAATGGGATGGGAATCACTCGGTGAGCTCATCATTACAACGCTTTCTCGACCAAGTCGAAGTTACCAAGATGACTTTTGTGGGACCACAAGCCAGACAACAACTTCCGGCTACTCTGGAGTTCATCCTGGAAAGAATACAAGTGAGTGGGATTTCCCTATATATTCATTTTATGGACTTTGTGCCACTACCTATATTAGATCGTAATAGTTTACTCGCTGTGCAAGAGCAATAGAAAATATATAGATGCTACAAAATTCATAAAATCAAAGGAAAAATTTCATTTGCAGCTGAAAATTATAGGGAAAAAAATAAAAACCATTCTATTTGCTTTTAATGCCAGAGCAGAGCAGCATTACTCCTGGTATCTTTAGGAGATTTTTACAAAATGAGCAAAAAAAAACCTCAAGTGTAATGGTCTATAAAATCCAGAAGTTATGGGATATTTGGTGGTTTACAACCTTGTACGATTCACTTACACTTGTGTTTTAAGTAGCCTTTTCGTCCTTGTTACTTCCATCATCCTTTTCTCCAGCTTTCACCCTCTGGGTTGGGAAATATTAATTGCCTTTTAGTCCCATTTCTAATGTGCTTTAGAACCAAATTGTATCCGAAATGATAACATTAGCTCTTTCACAGACGTTTAGCTAGATTTAAGATCTGAATCGTTTTCTAAATAGCTTTTCCGCAATATATTTTCATTTTGGGTGGTCATTTATCGAATGCTATAAAGTTTTGTTGAGGAACTAGCTGATGTTGAATTGAATGTGAATTAATATGATGTGATTTCTGGAAAGATTTGAAGCAATGTTTCGATTTGACAATAAGTGAATAAATATTTTTTGTTTGTAATATTTAGAAAATGATAATTATAGTTACATTTATTTAATAATGGTTTACATGTTTGATCTTTACATTGTGTTTGAATTTTTCAGGACTTTACCGATTCCGCGTATACAACACATGAACATCGAGAAAATATCCTACTCCTCTGTGATCGGGTGAGACTGCAGCTGAACCAGCTTCTTAGGGTCGGCCTGCTCCACGTAAGTATAATGCTGACCTTATTGATTTAGTTTGATTTGATTTAGATTCAATCAACAAATCAAATGTAAGCAATACCATAAGATATGCGTTTTTTTTGCAATAAGTGGAGTGATCAAATTATTAACCGCCACCCTTCTGTCTGTCTGTGAACACGGTAGCGGCCACACGGTTGAAATGTTTTTGCTAAAAGACAAGAATGAAGCTACTGATGATTGTAGCGCATTTGTGTCTTTCTAAAGTTTTAGCGTGACCTCTGACCACTGAATAATTTTAATTTGCCCCAGGTGCCGGTTCTTTACTCCTGTTGTCAGCTTTATTAAAGCTTATTATAATCTTCAATATCTTTCAAAGGCAGCTCTGAAGCAAAGAGCGTAATGTTGCACAGTTTTTATCATGTCGGGATGTCCATAATAATTATTACATCGTATATCATATATTTTGTATTCTATCTATTATGAAGTTAAAGTAATACATTCTGTATTATTAGCGCCTGTAATTGCTTTGTGCCGTTAGATTCGAGGAATAAACATATTTATTGTTCTGTCGGTGTTTTCGCATTTCGGCATCGTATTGAATACACACACCTACACCGGGCTACACCCTCTTTGAGGAGCCTAAGGGAGTATGAATATATTCACTTCAAAGTGAACAAGTGTACTTCCGGATTTCTTAACAAGACACTAATGGTATTCGGATACTTTCACTTTTATATCCCATGCATCATATTTGATTTACGTTATTTGTGTAATAGGATTCTCATTAGTTGACAGTACAACACAATGCAATACGTTCACTTACGGATTCATGATAAAGTTACAATATTATATATATATCACAATTCATAATAGAACACCAAGAAAGTAGCTCGCTGCAAAATTTTCTTTTTGTTAAAATAAATTTGTGAGTTTGTTCTTCATCAGGGTCTACCAGATTATAGGGAGACATTGGTTGGATAATGCCAGAATTGAAAAAAGGAACAATAAATTGCTCATTAATCAATTCATGAATGCAATTGTCTATTATGTATGTACAATTGAAAATTGTCTTTTTTGACCGTATAGAACTGATGGCTTGATGAATTGTTTAGAGATGGGCAGATTTAAAAAAAAGTATTGGGCAGAAAAACTGACAATAGAATTTTTATAAGATGTAGATACTCCCATATCGTGTACACAACACAATATGAAACTTCTCATCTTCTCTTATGAAGAGAATTTGATTTATAATTTTAGGATCTCTCTATGTAGCATTGTTCTCGGTTCTGGCAACTAGAGCTTCCTGTAGGAGGATGGTGCTAAATAAATCAAGATAGGATTATGAAGTGGTCCATGGTCTATAGTTGTGCTTTGTTTTAAAAATAGTTGGTGTGCATGTATGTTGTCTGTATGCTCCAAGACCATTACCATCGGATTGTATTATTACCAAAAGCTTTTTCCATTGTATACTATATGAGTTGCTTTGAAAAGTAACACATTTGAGAGGCCACATAAGATGAAAGGATATATAAGTTGTGTGATACGATACGGATTTCAATAGACTTGTAATGTAAATGGATAATGGGATTTGGAAAAAGTTTCTTAGTTTCGTCGTTTGAAAATTTCTGTTTCTATTCGTGCTATATGTTTGTTACTTTCCCATTTCCAAACATTTTTCGATACGGAAATGTGTACAATGCCTTGAAAAACTGATCACAGAGTTCTTCCCTTTCATTTCCAGTTCCGTATCTCACATATATAGTATTAAAGAATGACTTGCCGACTTTGTCTATAAAAACTTCAAAAGTTTCAGCTTCCCCCAAATATATTCCCTTGAGTGAATGTATATTGACCACTTTTGCTTATCGGCAGCACAAATCTTGTGTTCATTTATAAAAGTAGAAAAATACATTTTTTTCAAGTATTGTAAAAAAAAAGACGAAGAATATACGAATGTAGAGTTGACATTTGAAAATGATACTTGCTCCATCCAGTCTCCATTCCCTGATCAGTTTTCAAGATTGTTGTTTGTGCCGTTGACTTCGACCTCCCGAAGTATCTTAAATGGTGAAATTTATTTTGAATAGAAAGTAATGATGAATGTCTGCTTCATTTAATGCTTGAAGATTTTGATTTCAGTTATCCGTAAGCAATAACTGTTGAAGATTTCAATAGATCAGTTTTTCAGTAAGACTACACTGAACCATTGACAATTTTGAGTATCTCAATTTCTATGAAAAGGGTTGGGAAACATGAAAATGTTGAGGAAACGAGCAAAATGTTGACATGGTCTTATAACATGCGTCATTCATTCACGTTTGCACATTCTTGTCGTCTCGGAGGAAATGGAATATAATATTTGTAAAAATTTCTGAAGAACGAGCATGAAAACTGAATTGATGCAGGAAACACTAGACCGGCTTCCCTCATACTTCTTTTTCACCATTAAAAAAGCAACAGTACTATATCTTATATATAGTATAGCTACTTAAATTGTGACACTAACGAAGCGTAAATTGTGTTTTCTTGATGCTAAAAAGTGGTATACAAAGGAAGCTCCTTTTTGGGTCTAAGGAATAAGGCCATTTTTGATATGGTGAAAGTAGGTACCATTGACGTCATCGCTCAACGACTCCTGTGGTATGAAGACTTGCAATATCCTTTTCCTAAGCAAGGGAAACCAATATAACTCAGGTTCAATGGCTATGTCATTTGTATAAACCGACAAGTTATGGCTAAACGTTATAAGAGAAGGTGTTATACTGAATGCGGTGATAGAGGTCGGGTGTACGAGTTTTCAAAATTACTATGCTAGGGCCACATTCCAGCGGCAATATACTAACATAAAAAATGAGCCCCTTGTAAATGACAAAAAAAGCGGTAGGTTGGTGCCATTTGTGTGCTTGCAGATACATAAAATTCAATTGCTTTTATTAGGTATGGCAAAGAATCAGTGATTCAACTAATGAACAACCACTATTTCTTGTTCCCTCTTGATTGAATATCAGTTTTTCTGAAAAAGGTTAATTATCAAATTTCTGTAGCCACACAAAATAGTATTTAGCAAACATGTCTATGAAAATGACTGCGTTACTATACCTGAAAACTAACCCGAGTGGGCAAATTATCCAATTCAGAACTAAAGGTTGATAATAGGAAGGTATTATGAATGGGATTTGGTTAGACAGATATGAAGAGCCAGAAATAAGCGTATTTTGATTCTATTCTAATGTCAAACCTATTACGGTTCAAATGGTTCCAAAAAAACGTAGCCTTTTATTTTTATTTCATCTCACCCCGCTGCTATTTCATTTAAATGTCATCAAATTTTCATTTATTGCGAGTTCATTCTCAAGTAAAGTGGCTAGTGAGAGCAAGCAATGACAATTAACAGTTTTATTTGGCTTAGAAATACTAAAATAAAGTAAGAAATTTTCATAATGTCAGAGTTTGGGATATAGACTTAATGTTATACACATTATACCTATATAACTCTCCTACGTTATTAGTGAATTTTACTTTAACATCACATATGTAGTTCTACCGTAAATATTTTTGAACGAAAAGTAAAAAAAATATCCATACGCCAACAATCAAGAAATTAACATTCCCATTCCAAGAATTTTTAGACATGAGTAATAGTTTTATTTAAACAATCGATGACACTTGCCAGATCGGGTTTGATGCGATGCCAAACGCCTCACAGGTTGGCAGATCCTGGCATCCAGCTTTGAGAATCTAGATTAGCTGTTAATGTATTCAGTGACAAGTAGTATTAGCACCCCTTATAACATTTTACTTCATTTACGGCTCATTCTCACATTACCCCGTGTGTTTCTTCAATCCTTTTCCTCAATCAATTCATGATTTATAAATTATACGACTTTGTAGCATAATTAAGTAATATTGTGGTTTGAATTATCTTTGGTCTAAAGATTAAAACTCAAATTTACACAGTTTTGCATATTGCCTTTCATTAGAATTTGCCAATTTGCCATTTGTCAGGATTAATTTTCCTTCAAGGCAAAGGCATGCTTTTGCTTCTTTAACTTCAAGTTATAGCTGCATAATTCATTGTATTTAAGAATGTTGAAATGAGTCAAATATAAAAACTACACGCGAGTTTTTAGCAGTTGAGATATTGGAATGCACAAAAAAGGTTTGTTTTTCTGGAAAGCTGTGTAGTTCACTTGAAAGCAACTTCATCATCCCTCAAGTATCTCTTCATCATTTCTCATTCATTTTGACATGCTATTACATTATTACATCATTTCACATTTCTCTATACTTTTCTGTCTTCACATCCATATAAATGCAAGTTCTGTGTTGACGACCCAAAAGTTTGGTATTCCGTTTTTATTGTCAAGTAAAGTTTCTAAAAAATACAGTGAGTAGTACGTACTACACATGAGCTTTGCTTCATAATAAGTGGCTCTCTACAAGTACTTAAAGAAGACGTATTGCCCATATATCTTGATTGGAATGACAAGTTTGTAATTTAATGACAATAAAATTCTGGAACATAATCTGCAAGATATTTTTTCCAGATATACTTATCTTCTCAGCCTTCCACATTTTTGGGAAGTATATTATGTGATTAGAGTGATGAAAGTGCATCCAGCTAACTTTTTCATTGCTATGTACTTTTTATATCTTCATTTTATATTACTACAGGTTTATATAAAAATCCATGAGAAACTTTCCATCTATCTCCATCCCTTGCTTCTCTCTAAAATGATATACTCATCTCGTCCGTCTTGACGTGGAGAAATGTTGAGCCAACTTTGTGTGCTCTTCACTTCAAAGAGAGACATGGAAAAAGAAAACAGAATCTATCTCATTTCATGGTCTCTTTGTTAAGCAGAAAGTTCTATAAATCGGCATTCAACAGTAATAATGACTAAAAAGCAAGATATACTATATGTGTATATATAGCTATATTATATTCTGTACCAGATCTGCTGTGTAGTATTTTTTGCGATTCTCTGCTCCAGAAAAATTACTTTTACAAAGGATACTCCGGTACGTAGTTGCACAGCAGAAAATTGTCAGTGAATGAATGAAGCCAGTGAGAGGAACAAGCATTTACTACAGTTGCCTACTATCTGTCCTGCGAAGGCTCTTTGATGATAATACGTTTCTGAAGGTTGAAGACTTTTTTTGTGTTCCTTTGATGAATTACTACTTTGGATTGTCTGTTCGAGAAAAAAAATCTTGCATTCTCGCTTGTTATTATTTAATCATATTAAAAACTTTTTTTACAGCTTTGCTATTGTTTTACAGAGTACTTACTCTATACTCCCAGTCTTGTACAAATGTAGAAATATAATGTTATTAAGCTGGTAAAAGCCTACGATGCGTGATGCAACTCTAAATCCAAAAAAGTGCTTTTAAAAGTGTAAGGTACAAAAGCAATGAGAGAAAGGCTACAAACACAGTATAATTTGAATACCTCGTTATATAGTAGTTAGAATTTTAGAGCGTTCCACTATGAATTTCTTCTGAAAAAGATTTAATTATAAAATGGACGGAACCAAAAACAACTTTATTCAGAAATGAAAGATATATGCATACTTAACTAGTCTGTAATATACATTTGTGGCTTTGGCCTAATATTAATTGGTTGGTTTGGACAATATAATCCCAGCTCTGCTCAAAATGTGTGCAGTCTCAAACCAGCCAATAAGTCACTATGTGGTTTATAGTATCCACTGTTTTAACACCGAAATGAAGTGAGTACATTTTTTTTCTGCCTGATTTTCACGATACATCCCGGACATGTTAATCTGCAAAACTAGTAAAAGCACAACTTCGGCAGCCCTTGAAGTGGGCAGCATATTGTTACTTTTATGAAAGAAAGTGATGTAATACATCATTACCTTCAGTAGCCACAACAGCTACAACGGCAGAGTTTTACACTTTACATTTGCAACGTTGTTAAAGTTAAAACTGTGTACAATGTTTAATTCGCTGCAAATAATACCCAGTATGAATATTGGACTTAAATTCAGACTAAGTTTCGCAAAAGTGTGATTAACTATAACTTGTATGTATTTATGTTTTGCAGCATGAACAGAAAGACAGTCCTTCCAGTGAATTAGAGCAAGCTATTGACGGCACTATCAAATCAGTTTACGAGCTTCGAGCCCAGTTGCAAGAGACGGCCCTCCAACAAGTAAGTACTTTCTTTGTGTTCAGTAACTTAAAGAATGTTACTTAATATCTATTTTACCACTTGAAAGAATGTAGATCGCGATATGCTTGGCATTACAAAACTTTAAAATTAATAATAGTAAACAAATTTTTCAAAGATCTTTCATAACGTTCTCTTGTATGTTCTTATTCTTGTTAGGTAGCGTTTTTTCCTTTTATGTAAATTTGTTGAACTAAAATATTCAGTTCCTTTTGTTTTCAATGGTCCAAACTGGAAACACAGCACAGCACAGTTCTGTTTATGGTTAGTGAATCTATAGCACTTGACTTGTTCTATGAGCAAACTCACTTCAACGAATTATGAAAGTTTCAACATTTCTTACAACAATATGCATATATATGTGTAAGTTAGTACTTTATTTTACGATATGAAAACGAGCAAAAAAGTCAAGCCGAAATGAAAAAGTTTTCTTTCCCAGAACTAGTCTTTGTAATCACCTAGTATTGTGGAATGTATTACATTTATGATGACAGGTATCTTATTGTATAACAGATACAGCTCTTTTGTGATTTAGACTGAGGTAATAATTGTGCATGACCACCACTACTTTTGGTTCTTTTGGAACGTGGAAACAAGTATATGATCATGATGCTCCGCTAGCTTATTTTGATACATAAAGTAAAAGTTTTCATCTTTTCTTTTCTCCATCAAGGCTTCCGAGATGATAAGTTCTTCCAAAGAGGCATCAGACTTAGTGGCGGTTCTTAGAAATACGGCACTAACGACGGATGCTGACCGCCTTGAAGAAGTTGCTGAAAATTTTACTGAACATCTTGAACATTGTCAAGAGGTAAGTTGATCAAGTATATGTATATGAGGAGGGGAGCATTTCAACATACAAAAACTAAAAGAGTTTTCCCATCGATTCAACGGGTTTTCAAATTTTGTCTACTATGTGAAACTAAAAACTTTCACCCATATCAGGCGTATTCACTTATCTGGAAATATCTATTAGTCTAGTATAAACATCAATTCATAGCAATATACTTTTATATACATGTTATTCACATTACAAGGCAGTTATTTCGAAAGCAGTAAAACTTCATGATTTTTCATGAAGAAAATGTGCCTAACCTTGCTGAGAATAATGTGTCTATCAATGATTTAATACGGCGCCAGTAGGCATAAAAAGAATTTTATGTCACCATCACCTCTCTACTACCTATATTATTACCCGTTCTTGTCTTGCCTTCCTCCGATGATATTAAAACTCTGCTAAATGTACTCCTCCACTTTTTGTCAGTTATGGATGCTGCCTGCCTTATTAGCTATGCTTTACGCTCGACACAACCTAACTTTATGACAAAATAATCGTCGCTAAATCCGATAGTTTTAATTAACTATGAAGATACGGCTTTAATAGGAGACACTAGCTTTAAAATGACAAGTTAAGGTATAATAAGAACAATTATTAAAAGGTAAAAAGATCACTTCGTCACTGCTATGAAATGTGGACGACAAAATTATGTATTATATTCTGCTCAGCTCTCTCACTTCAACTGGTGAGGTTGACACTGACTGATTTCTTGATGATGATATCAATCCTCCTCTAACATCCAGTTCTACTTGCGTTTCTTCTCCAAAATAATCAGCAAAATGGTGGTCACCCTCCTGACTATTGGTGGTGGTGGTGAATACAGGTTGATAGGAGGAGGAGATTGGCTCAACTCTTCTGCTGCAACTTGCTGTCATCCCACCGACACGCTCTTGCTCCTTAGCGCTACATTTTTGCTCAATGGGCAACGGTCTTCGGCTTGGCGTGCCAACATTTCCGGCCCCATTTAGAACCTCCGGTTCCAAATCCATCCTAAGTCCAAGGGGGCAGATTTTGCTCACTGGGCGTCTGTAACAGGATGTCTTCTTGGTGGCAAAGTCCCTCGCCGTAACCTCCACCACACGTACTTGTCCATCCCGACCAGGGAACACTGCCGTAACCACAGCCTTAATCCAATTGCTCCTGGGGGCTTGATCATCTACTACCACCACGAGATCTCCAACTCGAATCGGCTCAGCCTTCGCGTGCCACTTCCGACGCCTCAGCTTCTTTACGGCAGCACGGCCGTCTACGATCCAGAATTTCTGCCTTAGGTTGTTAAGGACAGCACTCTGCCCCTGATGGGCATTTTTCTCATGTTCCTCTTGAATAAGCAGCTCCGTGATATGATGATTTGACGGGAGGATTATAGGTTTCTTTGCAGCCTCGTCCACAAGCGCACAATCAATTCTTCCTCTAAGGCGAATAACTCCATACTCATCCAGCAAAGGAGACAGCTTCCAAATTCTGCTTTTCTTGAGCGAATCCCCACTGTTCAGGCTTCGGATCTCTGGAGCATAGCTGTCCTGTTGAGCAAGTTTCATCAGCAGGAGTTCGGCTGCTTTCAGGTCACTAGGCTGTAGATTTGAGTCCAAAAACTCAGACAAAAATATATTAAGCTTCCTTGCAAAGCATGAATCATTCAGACTATTTTTCTTTGGCAATGGCGTGCATGAACGTACTGACCAAGGAGACTTAGCCCCACATTTACCACCAGTTTTCCACCACTTCGCGACGGCAACAACAGATGCTGTAACACGTAATAAACGTGTAAATGAAGAGAATTTCTTGTGATTGAGCAGCCAACGCCCCTCGCCTGCTCCCAACCCACACTCCCCTGAAGAGGAGCTGATTCTGGAAGCATCCCCGAGGTGCTCCCCGTCAATTTGAACTGCTACAATCGCCTCACTTGAGGCTTCAACAGGCCAATATTTGTCATCTTTCAAAAGAAAGGTAGGGCCATTAAGCCAACGCGAATCGTGGTGGAAGTCGGTGGACGTGTGTAGCCGGGTCCCTTCATCAGCCACGTTCAAATCGGTGGGCACCCATCGCCATTCTTGAGAATTTGTGCTCTCCTGGATCTCTCCCACTCGGTTAGCCACGAACTCCTTGAATCTGGCAACTTCTGTCCGAATCCAGCTCAGTACGGTCTTGGAATCTGACCAGAAGTACCTACTCGTCATTCCAACTTTCAAACCGGCTTCTATTGCTGTCGCCAGTCTCGTGCCAAGTAGCGCTGCCATTAGCTCCATTCGGGGAACGGTTAACTTCTTGAGCGGGGCAACTCGAACTTTTGAAGCCACGAAAGAAAGGGTTACTCCATCCTCCAACTGAACACGCAAGTAACAAACTGCGCAATATGCTTCCAAACTAGCATCGACAAACACATGGAGCTGGATAGTGATGGCTTGCTGTAGATTGTAATTGTAACATCTCGGAACTTTGATCTTCTCGATTCCAAATATGTCCATGACCCAAGTCTTCCAGTCGTCATAAAGCTCATCAGTAGCTTCGTCATCCCATCCTATCTTGTCCCTCCAAGCTTGCTGCAACAGCATCATCCCCTTAATTTTATAGTGGCCTATAAATCCCAATGGATCGTAGAGGCTCATGGCAAGACTTGTCATCTCACGCTTGGTAGGTCTGCACCCCATCAAGACTTCTTCTTTCACCTTATGGAAATTGGCTTTAAAGGTGAAGCAGTCTTCAGTAGGGTCCCACCATAATCCCAGTACACGTTCAGCTGGCAACTCTGACTTGACACCAAAATCCTTAGCTCCAGCCGCTCTCATCTCAACAGGGATTTTCTCCAATACCTCTGGAGAATTGGAGGTCCACTTGGTTACATTAAAATTTCCCTTCCTGTTGATCTCCACAATGTCCTGGTACAACTGGACTGTCTTCTCCACTGTGGAATCCCCAGTGAGAACATCATCAACATAGAAGTCATCACAAATTGCTTGACATGCTTCAGGATGCTCCTCCTCAAATTCCTTTGCGTTCTCATTCTTTGTGAAGATGGCTGATGCTGGGGAAGAGGAGGCTCCAAATATCATGACGTTCATTTGGTACTCATCAGGCTCCCTTGTTGTGTCACCATTCCTCCAGAGAAACCGTTGTGAAGAGCGATCCTGTTCCCGGATCATGACTCTGTGGAACATATCTTCAATGTCCCCATTAATTACAAACGGATGTCTCCTAAAGTTCCACAATACTTCAGTGAGGGGACGGATAAGGTCGGGCCCCTTCATCAGATTATCGTTGAGAGCTACTCCATGTGACTTGGCTGCGGCATCAAACACTAGCCTCAACTTATTTGGTTTATTTGGGTTGGTCACTCCAAAATGAGGAACGTACCATTCCCGAGGTGAGCGTGTGGCAATGTTGGCTTCATCCAGTTTTGTGATGTAACCCTTTTCTTCATATTCCTTAAACTTTGCCGAATACATGAGGGCGAAGGCTGGATCTCGAACCATCTTCTTTTCAATTCCCTCAAGTCTCCTGCGTGCTGCACTCTTGCTTTCAGGTAAAGTCACATCCGGGTTACGCCATAACAAACCAACTTCACATTTTCCATCCACTTTCTTGTAGGTGTCCTCAAGGATCCTTTGTGCTCTTCTATCTTCTATGGATGCTGTACTATCTTCATTGACGACACGCACCCCAAAATTGTCAACACTAAACGATTCCTTGATTAGTTGATGAAGGTATTCATCAGATCCACATACATGGTAGAGCCTTCCACTTGCTGAGTCATCCAAGATTTTTCCTGACACAAACCATCCAAGTTTAGTCCGTTTTCCAACTGGAGCAGATTCATCTCTGAAAAGGACTTCCCTCTGCATGGTTATGAATCCATGGTCCTCTCCAATGAGAACCTCAACAACAGCATTCTGGAGATTATCCATCTTCATTTTTCTGAGATGAGGCCACTTCCTTTTGATTTCATCTATGTTGACGCTGTAGGGCTGGAATCCTAGACTTCCGACAGCGTTGACATTAGTCATCTTATTATATGAAGCTCCTTTGTAGGCACCAGCAACTTCAAAGTTGACGCTTTCCACTCGTTTATGAGAGACATTGCCCATTATCCCAGTGACGGTAAAGTCTTTCTCTCTTCCCTTTATCCCAAGTTCAGCTGCTAGCTTCCCATCAATGAAGCTACAAGTGGCTCCAGAGTCAAGAAGGGCGAATGTCTTCCGAACTCCGTTGGGTCCACGTACTTTCACAGGCACGATTCCTAAGGGACCATTTGCTCCTTCAATGAGAGTGACACCAGCAACATTATTTCCATCAGGAGGTGGATTGTCTTCATTCCTAGGATGAGGTGGTGGTGGATTGTCATTCTGTTTTTCTCTATGAAGTAGTTGGTGGTGTGGCTTATCACATCTGTCCTTTCCACATGGCTTGGCATCAGGGCAATTCTTAACGATGTGTTTCCCTCGCAAGCAACAGAAGCAGATGTTCTCAGCCTTGACGAAATTCCATTTTTCATGCAATGGTTTCTTCCGGAATCCACGACAGATGTCCAAGGTGTGTCCACTCTTTTCACAAAATAAACAGGATTTCTTTTCTTCCATTTCAGGAACAATTCCAGCATTTACGGAGCCCCGGCCCCGTTTACGGCGTGATTCAGTTGACTTGTCTTCACTGGTATCCAGGATTTGCACTTTCACCATTTCACAAGCCATTTCCTTTTGTATGGATATCCACTCCTCGAATGTCTCCATATTTTTTGTTTGCTCAGGTTGATTGCGGTACCACTGTATCCACTCACGTCTCAGCTGAGGAGGTAGCTTCTCTGTCAACTTGTTTAACAGATGCACGTTGTTGAGGTAGTCACTCTGCTTATGTCCCTTGATGCTGACTACTAGGCTTTGCACACAACGAGCGAAGGACACTATGGACTCCGGTTTCCCAAGGTTGGGGTTGTCAACCTTCTCGGCAGTTTGGATGAGGCTCTCTATTATGAGCTCTGGTCTGCCAAACTCCATCTCCAAATTGGCGATAATCGTGTCTACATTATCAGGAGTATTGAACAAATACTTCACTGCATCATGTGCTTTCCCTTTGAGGGCTTTCCGGAGGCGGTACAAGTTGTCGCTGTCGTCGAAGCGGTGTTTCTTGGTTGACCTTTGGTACTGGCATTTAAAACTAGTCCATTCCTCTGGCTTTCCATCGAAGGTCGGAAGGTCCTTATCCACACTGGAGTTGACAATGATTTTTTGTCGTTTGTTGTTGATGCTCATGGCCTTTCCCAACACTTTAGCCAATTTCTCAAGCTGTCTGTCCTCCTCCTCATCTTCACTAGAGGGAGGGTCTTGGTCGGAGTCAACATCCACTTCGGGTTTCTTCTTCAAGGTGGAGTCTCTTTCCTCATCGTCAACACACCGTTGTGTCTTGGCACTATTGGAAATGGAGTCATCAGTGGTGGAGCAGTCATCTTCCATGATGATTTCCTTCTGCAACGAGAAGTCCTCCATGACGGTGCGCTTCTCTTCCAGTTGCTCCTTTTCCAGATGTCCGATTTTCTGTTTTGCTATTTTTATAGCTAGGTTGGAGGTCCGCTGCTTATCCAACATCATCTGGAGAACTTGTCTGTCACTGCTGTTCAGCTCGTCTCCAGGAATGGTCAGCAGCTTATTCCTCCACTCGTCATCATCATCGATCATCGTCTCGTTATAGGAGATCTCGGCCTCCAAATCCCGAACTTGCTTGCTGTAACTTGCGGTGAGGGACGACAGTTTCCTCCTTTCCTCAAGTTCCAGTTTCTTCAGGATGGTCTTGGTCCGGCTGGACAATGAAGCACTTCCAGACATGATGATGATGACGATGACACAATACACACACAAAAATACACTTTACAAATTCCAATTTTAGGAAATATTTGCTTTTCTACAAAGCTTACAACAATTTACACAAATTCCAGGTTATCCAGGAGCTATATATCCGGGTTTCTGGATCCGTTCGATTGACCACAATATTATTACCCGTTCTTGTCTTGCCTTCCTCCGATGATATTAAAACTCTGCTAAATGTACTCCTCCACTTTTTGTCAGTTATGGATGCTGCCTGCCTTATTAGCTATGCTTTACGCTCGACACAACCTAACTTTATGACAAAATAATCGTCGCTAAATCCGATAGTTTTAATTAACTATGAAGATACGGCTTTAATAGGAGACACTAGCTTTAAAATGACAAGTTAAGGTATAATAAGAACAATTATTAAAAGGTAAAAAGATCACTTCGTCACTGCTATGAAATGTGGACGACAAAATTATGTATTATATTCTGCTCAGCTCTCTCACTTCAACTGGTGAGGTTGACACTGACTGATTTCTTGATGATGATATCAATCCTCCTCTAACATCCAGTTCTACTTGCGTTTCTTCTCCAAAATAATCAGCAAAATGGTGGTCACCCTCCTGACTATTGGTGGTGGTGGTGAATACAGGTTGATAGGAGGAGGAGATTGGCTCAACTCTTCTGCTGCAACTTGCTGTCATCCCACCGACACGCTCTTGCTCCTTAGCGCTACATTTTTGCTCAATGGGCAACGGTCTTCGGCTTGGCGTGCCAACAACCTACCTATTCCCAACTCCGTTCTTTCACTACCCTTAATTGAATATGGTGCTATTCATGCACTTTCTCCTATTGAGACAAAGCGACGGGACTTTGATTTTGCTTTTTAGTATTTCTGAAAAGGGTTCAGGAGAGTTTTTGAAATGGAACAGGGTTAAAAGTATAGTTTTTTCGTAGTTTAGTTTACGATAAAGTAAACTGACTACTATTTTCCTACCAGCACTTTCCTTATTGATGAGTGCTGACAAAACTGGTATTTTTACAACTTTCTCCATTTAGTCAATTCTTAGTGGCTTTTCAGGGGCAAAAATAGAAAAGTTTCGACCACGCTTTCAGAATAATATAAATTGTGGACGTATACAAAAAAAATTGGTGCATTATGAAGATAAATATGAAGCATTTTCAGGCAGTAGTGGTGTCTCCATTCCTGCACTATGAAGAAATGAGCAGGTTTATTATAAATATGATTTTTTTGGTTTTTGTGTACCAACTAATGTACATAGCAGCAAAGGCGTATAAGTACAAAATAATCGCAAGAAAGTACACAAGTAAGTGCTACCGGATCCAGTTTTCTACAGCTGGATAAATGCTGATGAAACCAAGCTCTTAGCAAAAGAAGTTGTGTTGCAGTAATAGGGCGAAGATAAATGTAGGAAGTATAAGTAATAGGAAGAAGCTGAAGAAAGTAAGAACACTGCCCAAACTAAGAATAAAACTCTTTTGAAATGTCCCAAACAGTTTCTATCCAGAAGAGAAAAGTTGTAATTTCATGTGAAAGCAAGTCTTGTTTCTTTAGTGCTGCTCTTGAGTCTTGTGCACTCACACTCAATAAAACTTTACGTATATATTGCTAAAGATCTTTGTCACGATACTTCACTTTTTTTCATGGATATTGGAGTAAACATAAAAACAAAAATTAATACCAAAGGAAAGATAACACGAGGCGAGTAGTAGTGGGTCCGATTGGGTTGAATTCAAGGCAGCTGCTACGTGACCAACTCTTGCTGTTTCCACATATTACTATAGAAAATTGCAGCCTCACTACATCTGACGTCCATAGCTTTTCCTACTCTGCTTAGCTATACATATACGATTTGTTTTGAATCTACGATTGGTCACTGCTGGCATTGATTATTCACGCTTTTAAAGGATTACAACATAAATATGAAATATGAACATATACATCAAGTACAAAATTATGTGCATAATTATTACCAAAGCCTGAAACATATGTTTGTAAAATGAGATGTTATAAGGTTTCGTTTTTTCTTCCTTTTTCAAGGTGTGCAAGCTTCTTCGACACACAAGCCCGACTGATTCACTGCATGTACAAGCCAAGTATGGGGAGATTAACTTGAAGATTTACGGACCCCAAGTAGTTGTAGCAGCCCGCACGTTGTGTTCAAACCCCACTTCCAAAATTGCCAAAGAAAACCTTGAAGTCTTCATTGATATGTGGCAGTCGCTTATGGATGACGTGGCCGCCCTTGCCAACGAGATTGCTGAAGTGTGTAGGACAAGAGCAATGAATAAGCAAGTTTACATGTCATTGCCAAGACCAGGGGTGAGTGAAAACTTTTTATTTTTTCAACTGTCATGTGTGGAAATGGAAACTGACTGATGATTATGAGAAACAAAAATACATGCCTAGTACTAGTACTACTAAAATGCAAAGTAAAAAGTTTAGGATCACACACACACATTACACAAGCTAATAAAATGTTTTACACTTTTAAACACGTTTCGCTTACTACTTATTACTTGTTATGTCTCACTCCAAACGGCTACATTGAAATGAAAGATTGAAAATTTTGACATTGTTCAAATGGCGTCTTGAAACTGATAATATAAGGATTTATGTGTGTATGTATATTTTAATCGTTTGTATAATATTTACTGTGTGATCGTTTTCTCAATTCTTGTTTAGATTTTTGAGTCTTTGAACTTCTAACGTTAATAACATTTTACGTCAAGAACCGATCAGTCATTCAGTTTAGTTTATTTAGATATAACGAATGCAAAAAAAGCTGTGATGTTAAATTCAGAGAATTTATGTTTCCTGCAAATTAATGTTTCTGTGCTGATACTGATCATTCTCCTTTCTATACTTTTCAAAAAACGATAACGTTTTTCATGAATATTTTTAGTCGTGTGTACCACCCTCTCAGCAAAATCACTACCCCGCAGTTACTCCGAATCCTCCAAACCCTCCAAATCCAGAGCCACCACCAGCTGTGGTTACACCTGGTCAAACAACTACAGCTACTGGACAAACGCAAACAGGAGCTTTACCGGTCGAAGCAGATGATGTTGCATATTCGGTACACAAGGCACATCATGCACTAAAAACTTTAACAGCTTTCATGTTAAATCCTTTAAGTAGAATTTTGGGTTGTAATTCTTTTCGTAGAAAGATTTGGTTAAAGCTTGGGATAGAGAAAAGAGAATTGATTATTGCTTTCGTTTAATATATAACAGAAACAATATGTTAAACAATCAGTATGGTATATTATTTTATATCTTATTACCTTTGCTTTATAATATCACCGTGCAGACATACGTGCACGCTCATTGTGCTGTGCGTTGGATTTTGTTATTAATTCTGACGAATTACATTGTCATGTAGCCTTAAGCATAATTTATTATGCGTCATATCTAGTAATAGCTTCAATTTCCGTTTTATACATTTTTAGCAGTTTCGTTTATGGATGCCTGTAGTAGTAATTCTTGCTGTTTTATGTCCAATGCATATTGTCTATAAGATCAATTTAAACCGTGATTTTGGAATCGATTGATATTTTTTATTTTTAATGGAATAATATACAACATTTTCTACCCTTTCAGAAACATGGTACAACCCAAAAGCCTATTAAAGCGACGAAACTGGATACAGAGGTAATGTGACTTTGTAAAAATTCCATATAAAATTTATTATTTGAATATTTTATGTAGTGTGCATTAAACTAGTGTCATGCAATTGATGGTAAAAAATTATATCATTAATATATTATGATACAATTTATTATTATATGGCATATATGTGCTTTCATTATTTACGCATTGCACAAATACAGACAAAATAGTTTGCTTAATGCAATAAATTTTATTGACGCATATTATAATGCTTCAGAAAATAGGAATCCATAATACCGTACGGATGTATATGTGACATGTGCTGATTTAATATTTCAATCGGTATAACGTTTCGCTTGGATAAGGTAGCATGGAGTTTTCTTCCATGATTGCAGGCAACATGTTGCCAAAAGTTTAATGTGATTAAATTCTAAACCCATTTGTTTTTCAGCGCTCTCTCTCTCTCTTTATTCATTCTTCTTCGTGGATATTTCCATATATGTGTAACACCTTCATGATAAGTTTGTATGAAGGTGATGCCTGCTGGTGCTGTCGAGTCTTTTTCAAATACATACCCTGTACATTTCGTATTTTATAATAAATAACAGCAGTGATTTCGTCGAAATCTGTTTTAGACTCACCGAAGCATGGAAATAAGTGAGCACGTACTTATGAGTGTGCTGGCGAGGTACAGATGCAGACGTTTCATTTTCTAGAAAATGTGATGAAAAACTACACGCATTGGTTAGGAATCCTAACTTAGGATAGATACACTGGGTGTGTTTAGTGTACATCTATGAATTGTATTAGTGTGTATATTCAAGATTACAACGGTATATACTTTTAGACTTGAAAATATATATGACATGTACATCTTTTATATGCATGTATGCATTCATGTGTGCAAGAACCAAAATCGTTTACATTGCTTGCTGAAGAAGAAGAAAAGCCAAAGTAAAAGCACAAGCGGAGGAGGAAAGACAGGAGAAGAAAGTTAGTGACAAATAAGACCCTGACTCTTATATGTATTTCCACCTGAGTTTTTCTTGGCAACTCACTATTTTTATGGGTAGTTGCAGTCAAATAATATGCCTTTATGTTCCAGCTAAGCTATGTGTGTAAGTATCGCCATGTTTGTTGTCCATGTTGTATTTGTTAGTGGTTGTTTGTAGTCAGGTAGAATTTTAGGATGGTTTTCTTTTTCCCCAGCAAATAGCTATGAAGGGAATGAGAAAAAGATCACAGTAAAAACATTACAAAAGCAGTGGTGAATAAACTTTTTTTCAAAACTGATGTCAACGAGTTGCGGAAGTGAAATGGGAATACACCAACTAATTAATATGGGTCACTCCAGCATGCCATCATCAATTAGAAGCAAGGACTTATTTCAACTTCCTCATGCAAAAACATGTACTACAGATAAACTTCATTCCAATTAATTATTAACAGGTTTAATTACAATCGGTAGGATGAGAGAAAGTAGAAAGTCTAGAAATTGTTCATCGTTAAATAATATTATTATTCTTTGCACATTCGGTGAGGCGAATACAGATATATGGCAACTGATTTATGTGCTGTTAAATCTTACTCGCTAGAGAAAGACGAGCGCACGTCGAGACGACCCCATCCATTGTTTAAGGAGCATTCATTCGTTACTTAAAATAAAAGTGTGTCTTCCCGTAGTGGGTCACGTAGATTTCTAAATGGTATATCTGAAACTGGCAGAATCCATTTCCTCACGTCTTAAAGTCGCACACAGTTCAGCATTCGGCTCAACCCTGGCTAAGCACTTTCGCACAATTTTGCATGTCAAACTGAAGGGAAAGTTCTAGGGAGAGTCAGAAAAAAGAAGAAAAAGCAGCCGGCAGGTGGGTTTTCTTTCTGTTTAGGATTTTATATGCACCTAAAACAACCTACACAGAGGAAAATGCTGCTGTTTTCATGTGTTCTATAGGCACATGAATTCTTATACTTTTGCTACATTATGCTGAGCAGATTCCTTCATTGTTTGGTTTAGAATTTCGTTTTCACTTTCACTACCTTATTTTCTTGGCTCCCTATGGAACAGTTCTGACTACCTTGGGCACTTCTTTGTGTACTACACTCCCTGCTCTCTCGCCTTTCGCAAGAAAAATAGATGTATCGTGTGTGCCTAGGCGTTGTTGTCCTCTTCGTCATCAACAAAAAGTCGTGACAAAAAAGTTGTTTTGTGCAGGAAAAAAAGCTGTTTCAGTGGAATCACTTTGCTTCGCGCAATTTGTTTAGTGAGCCTCGCCACTAAAATCAAAACGTCAGGATTGGTTTCAAGGGACGTGCCAGTCTTTTCTAAATATTATCATTTTGTTTCTTCCTTGTTGGCCTCAATCTGTAAATTTGGAATGAATATATGTATAAGTAAATATGGTGTGAAACGCTGAAATACCCAGGTGTAATGCTAATATGCATAGGCGGCAGCATCATTGTGCTTCATTGGGCATCATTGTGTTTCACATCTCTGAAAGATGCTTATAATAATATGGAAATTCAAAGGTCTACGTACGCTTTGTGATTTCAGTTTACAATGGTGTATTATGGATTATATTTTTGTAGACTTATTTTCTTTACATTAAACGAGTTTCTATTGGTTTAGTCATTTCTATTACACCATATTTTAGTCGACCCTTTACCCAACTTGAGTAAGTTTTGGCGTTTTGTTACTGAGTTATCTTGATGATAAATCACCTAACGTATAGTAGTTCTATACATGCATTGAAGCCTCAGGTTTAATCGGGTGTTGCAAAATAATTATAAAAAAATATTGATTGAATTAAGTTTGTGAGTCAGTTTATATCTCAATCACCGCTTACAGTGAAAGTTTGCACGCAATATTTTCTTTAATATTGCTGAAGATGAGCAATACAACTAACAGTAGCTGTATTTTTTTACCACAAAAATTAGAGAAATAAGAAAGCGGTTTTTATCACGAACTTTTTAATTTTTAAATCATTCGTGCCAAAGTCACCGAACCAACAACTAAAAGGTGAAAGCAATGTTTTGCACGCCCCAATGCATTTCTGATATCAAACCTATGGCTAACAAGCAATATCATTTTCCTTGAAATTCATTTACAAAAAATTCTTGATAAATTTATCCAAAGAAACTCAAGTAAATATATATGTGAGCATTCATTCATTCTTTCAAATGTTAATTCTAGACTTCATGCATGGTAAGAGTACAGACTTTATCTTTCTGAACGTATCATCTTAGCCGCAAATGTCATTCAAACGAACTTTTCATTGGAATAGATAAAGGGTCTTTTGCTTACTCCTACTTCTTTGAACTGTCTCATCATGATTTAACCTTTCTTTTACTACGGATATTTGGAAATGTTTCACATTTTTTCCTTGTTATGTTGGAACACGTTCCCTTCTCCTTCGACAGAAAGACACCACCATTCCGACTCCAACCATAACTTGGTAACCTTTCATTATTATAGAGTCAACATTTTCAAATTTCACGATATGAATGTGAACATCCCTGTAGTCCCATGATCTTCACCGAGTTTGTACATGGACATATATATTACCTGGTTGAGTTTCGGTTTACTCGACCCAAGTTCACTTTTCCTCTTGATGTGAAATGAATATAAGGTGTACATAATGATGGCTTTCTTTGTATGGAGTCTAAGTCCTATGCTTCCTTCTCTGCTTTAACTTTACAAGTTTTAACCCTTGGTTGGTTTGGCTCATGTTCGAATGAGCATTCCTTTATGATGGCAGAAGAAAAAGTAGAGAGAGAGAGAGAGTGGTGGTGGTAATATAAAGTTAACCATCATGCTCGTTTTTCTCAAGTCCTTTTATAACTTTTGCTCTCGGTTTTGACTCCACTTTTGTGCTCAACTATATGATGTCACAAGAAAAGTTGAGTTTTGGTTGAAGAATGAATGGGGAAAAGTTGTAGGTTTAAGAAGAATATGATTGGTACAAGTTTAGGATGAAAACTAGTGGTGGTGGAGGTATTTTCTCTTTGTGATGTTGTCAGCAGAGAGTCAAATGGCTCTGGTGTTGTGCGGTTTTCCATTGGTTGTTAAAAAGTTGAGGAGAAGAGAGCTATAAAAACCTCCACATTCATGGGTACATGGTTAAAAGATATGGGGGTTGATGGTTGATTTTACTGCAGTTAAGGAAGAAAAGTTTTTACTTTCTATGCAGGTAAGATATAGTTGGAGAATTCAGTGTCCCTAGTCAGTTACTGAAGACTTGTGAGTTCAAAATACTACTATCTTGCCTATTATCAATACTACCCTCACAAACTATCTGTGGTTTTGCTGCATTATCAAGTATCATCATTATTATTACTTATATTTTGGATGTCTTGTCTGGGAGGAGAAAAAAATCCGCAGAGATCCTTTTCTTGACTGGTTGACTAATGATATATAAAAATGAACTAACATAACATATCAAGTAGAAAACATACGTGTGTTTTCGTGTTTATATACCAAGCTCCGCTATATATTAAATGCAATCGTTTATATATGTAGCTCTAGCAGACCATACAATTGTACGCATTGATTCATCATGGTAAAACTCGTTTTTTTTTCATTCAGTGTCAGATATTTGGTCATTTCCCTTGAGATAACGTGAGCTACTGAAAGTGTAGGGTACTACTACTACTGCTATAAGCGTTGTTGATAGAGAAAAGTTTTTTTTAGTCCTCTGACTTTTCTCCTCAGCTTCTTACTTTTTTGTCAGTGTATTTACTGTACTTTATCATGGAATCGCATACCTCTCGTGTTTTCTATTTTTTCATGTGGGGGAGAAGAAATATATATAACAGATCACAACTTGAGGAAACTAACAAACTTCTGTTGTGCTGTACAGTCTACAATTGTACAGATACGGGATGGTGTGACAGCTAACATACATACCATAAAAACGATAGGTAGGCAGTAGGAACAGAGTAGAAATAGTACATAATTATTTTGGAACAGCTTACATATAAGATCGTTTACTCCTCATGATTTTGAAATACGGAAGAAATAAGAGTAAAAGTTGTCAGAAACGAAAAGAGATTGAATTTTGCGCAGTATCTACTACTATATAATATGTTGCGTCACACAATTACGAAGCCGATTTACCGGTACCACTATACGTACGACTAGACTGACAGCCAATATAGTAAAAATAAACGAGGATGAAGTAGATGTTCTTCAACTGTTCCAGCTCGATATAATATATTTTCCAGTTCCCATTATCAAAAGGTCCGAATCCAAAAAGGCATGAAAACTTTCATAAATCACGCTACCATGCATGCATGGGCTTTTACTTTGGAAAGTAGTACAGGTTTTTCCTTTGTACGAGTATGCTATAATGTATGCATACTTCATATATATGGGGCCTGTTTGTTATCAATGTTCTTTTTTTAGGGAAAAGATGATGCAGCGCTTTGCTTTACGATATGTGCTCACATTCACATTTCCCAGGACAAAAGCGGCAGTAGTAGTACTCTGCTGATTAAATAAATTTCCATTTTCAAAAGAGGAAAAGTACTCTCCATTTCGTTACTTTGTCAAATACTCAACAGCTTTATGAAGACATCCTATTCTGGCCCTCTTTCTCTTGTTCCCCAGCTCCAGCATGCATAGATACACAGTTTTATTCAATCCCTTTCAATTTCACTCTGTTAGATCAACCAACAAATGCATCAACTAACATAACATAGCTTTACATTACATTGTACAATCGAGTATTTTCAGGCTTCAGCAGATTGAGGTAGGGATGAGAGGGTCACACTCGTAGCAGTAGCAATTTTCATAAAAGTAAGTAGGGAATATCTTCAGCTGGTGGATGGAGTAGCAAAGTGAGTTTACACATTTGCAGATCTCATGTGAACCATGGATGATGATTTTACATATATATACGGTGGAGGCACATTTTCCCAATGTCTCTCTCTATATCTCTGCTTTGCTTAATACTTGCCTTCCCATTTTCTATTTCAGCTCGTAGTTGGAAATAGTGGGAAACATTTATGCATGCAAACTTTGTGGGTTAAACTTATGTAAATGTGGGACCCTTGAAAGCAAATGCGTTATTTTTACATGTTTTGTACTTCTATGACAGTCCATACAAAAACCTGACATACACATACAACATGGTAGTATTAGTAAAATTGTGTAGTTGCTGAAATGTTCATGCATTTTTGGTTTTTTGATGCTTGGGAATAAGGGAATTAAGGTTCTTGTGATATGACGACGCAACGCAGCCTGGCCCAAGGCAGAGTTTAAAAGTGGAGAAATGGTCTCACATCCGTGATCATGCGACTCTGGTGTATCTTTGGATTTGGATCTTGTTGTTGATATATATTATATAGTATAAAGTGAAAACGATTTTTTGTTGTTGTTGAAATGCCCACATTTAGTAGGATTTCTGTGTATGACTGATGAAGATGATGAGTAGTAGGCACATGGCACATCCACATGATATATAACTGTTACCCTGTGTTTTGCGTGCTACTGCTAAAACCAAAATGAAATGCTATAAAATTATAGTACATTATACACGGTTGCCTGTAAAAGTAGATTTACACATGTAAGTACGTCGGTTCAACCAGTAATGTACATATGTTAAGCTATTCCTCATGCTCAATTCAGAGATGTGCAATTCAATTGTGTACACACATGGTTTTTCCTTCTAGTCTGTAAACCTTGGACAAAAAATTGGGTTTGTTGCCGATAGAATGGCACTCAGCTACCATTTGAATAGCTATCCGTAATGGAGTAAAAACCCACAAATTCAATCTTCAAACATAGTTCATTTACTGCGCTTATCCAGCAGCTGCCATGCCGTGGAGGATATAGCATCCCGCAAATTGGATATTGGACAAGAGCTTTAATGGTCTATTGAATTTTGATGCGATGATGGGAGAGAGAGAGAGCTAGTTGATCGTAGCAAATACATATATCCTTCCCAAAATAAATCACTGAAAATGGGTGGAGACTCCTCATTATTTAGAATGGTTGTATATAGGTGATAAGAATGAGCCTTTGTCGAGATGCAATTATTACCGAAAAGTGTAATGATAAATCATTCGCATTATATAGTGCCATAACATTAACAGCCAATTCTAGGAACGAAGGAATAGCACGAGATCTAGTTCATCATGTGCTATGATTGTAGAGCTAATGATAAAGGTTGATTGGTTTGTCAAACTGTTAACATGATTTACTTCCTTTACAACTATCATTTTTGCATCCTTGATGTATTTTCAGAATCCAAGATTTCATTAGCTTAAAAACGTTGGAGTGCTATATTCCTATTATTCGTATTCGTAGCTTATTACAACATTACATGCAATAATTTTATAGCTTTAACTCTAACTGATTATATTTCCATTCTGTTTTCGATCCTGTTTGTTTCTGTTTCTATTTGTTTTGGCCAAAATACTATTTCGTTTGGATAACGGAGGATTAAAACCATAAACTTATATTTTGACAAAATTTCTATTTGAGCAGAATGTAACAAGAATACAGCCAAACACTCTTTAATTTACAGTATATAATATTTCATTGCATTGCCACCCAGATAGAAATTTTCAGTACTAAATGCGCATTTTATGCGTGGGAAGTATATGTGGAAAATAAGTGGGAAATGGAAGCCGGGCCCGAATGTTTTCTGCATGGTAAAAAATATGAGGGAAAGATGTGGGAAATGCGCAGATACTGCAACTTATTTGCATGGGATTTCCCATTAGTTTCCCACACCTTATATGCACAGAAATTTCCCTTGCAATTTATGTATGATTACCGAACGTATTATGCATGTTTTTTTGAATGTGTTTATGCTACTTGGCATCAGCTGTTAATAAGATAAACTGGTTAATATATATTAATGAATAATAATTCAATTAATAAAGTTTAATGATGAATAACACTTTGACGCATAAAACTGACTACATCCATAATAATATGTAATGAATATTAAAGGGCTCATTGTGCAGAGCCATATTTAATGTTGACATAACTTTTTTTAACAACACATTTGGACTCATTTGTAACTGACTTTCAAAACTAACTAATGTAATATACTTTCACAATAACTATAAAATTTGTCAGTTATTTCTACATTAGACACGTAGGCAATAATTATGAAGACTCCGAGATCAGAAAAAGTAGTACACTCCAGATCTTTTGTCCAGCTTCAGTTCCTATTTTGGACTTGGGTGGCCAGTGACACTGACTGTTTTACTTCATTTAAACTAAAATAATTATTCTACTGTTGCTAAATTGAACTAATTAACTCTGTTGGTAGTAACTTAATGATGAACGCAAACGGTCAATTGAAATGAGTATGTGAAACAATGCAGATCCCTTCATCGTCAAAAGCCTAGTCTAACAAATTTGATCATCACTTTTTTGTCCGTTGCGTCGAATACGCATTTTTTTATCAATAAATGTAAGCGCATCTGATTATACAATCTTGCGTTGAGTTTTCCCGAATGATTTAAACACGATTTATGCACTAAATAGACGCCCGGTTTCCTTGGTGGGAAAGGTGGGAAATAGCACTGTTTCCCGTGCATAATATGCGTTTATTTTGCATGGGTTTCGTTTCCCTCACATAATATGCAATCATTTCTATCTGGGAAATTTTGTTTGGCTACAAACCTACAATTATATTTTGATTAAGATCATAGCTAGTGGCCATTTGTGGGTGTTTTTCATGTAACTTTCTCGTGCGAAAATTTTAAGCTGATCAGCCTTGTATAGTTTCAAGAACCTTTCAATATGGTTCTTACATACGTGCCCGAGTTGAAAAAAAATGCATATAACTTTCTTTTGCATGAAATATACCATAAACGTGTAAAAAATTTAATGTCTCACTCTGGAGAAATATTTATTGTCATTAGGAAACGCACGCTTCATTTATGTACACATATTAAAGAGGACTTTCCAACCATTGAACGTAATAGCTTTTAGCCCGCAGTAATTTGTAAATGCCACCATGTTCCATGTATATATGTATATTGTTGTTTGGTTCATATATGAGATTGTGGATCGTAACTATTCTCATTAAATTTTTTGTAGGAGCAAGCTAAAATCGCAAAGAGTGGTCTGGAAATGAAGTTGATTACTTCGGATCTGGAAGCTGAAGCGGAGAAATGGGGCGAAGAAAATTTCAATGATGAAAATAACGACATCGTTCGCCGAGCAAAGAATATGTCAAATATGGCTTACAACATGTACCAGTTCACCCGAGGAGAAGGTCCCCTAAAAACTACTCAGGATCTCTTTACCCAAGCCGAGTATTTTGCTGAGGAGGCTAATCGGCTTTATAAAGTCATTCGCCAATTTTCGTATACCGTAAGAAAGCTAACACATAATTTACTATTACTTTGCATTATATTTATAATCGTTTGCTCTTAACAAGCGTATAATTGCTTTCACTTGTGTGCTGATCTTCCGGATCAAGATAAATGAGCATTCAATAGCCTGACAGCATTGACAAAATTCTTCATCACACTCCATCTAGCCATCAATTCATAGAGCAGTTATAGAGCATATATAGTATATTAGATCAAGTTTGTACTTCAATGACACGGCTTTTTGGATGTGAGCCCATTTTAATAGAAACTATATTTATTTATTTTGACAAGGAAATCATAAATTATCAATGCTTAAAAATCGGCAAACCTAAGCATATGCCAGCCTCACGTAATAAAAACAACCTATAACCGACCGTGAGAATTTTTAAACTACTCTAACGAATACTTATTGATGCATACATAATACTAAACTAAATAGGTTTTAATTTCGTATTAAAATTTATATTTCACGAGCAAAAATCTTGGTAAAGTATAAGCTCGAACCTTTGAGTTGTAGGTTATGAGATACTCCCAAGTTAACATTATAGATACTGAGAAAATTGCCCAAAGTGTTTCAGAAAGTTTTGCGTTTTGCTAAGACGTTCTCTGCTAAATGGTCCCTTTCTAGAGCAACAGCAGCTATAATTCACACGTCAGACCAATGACTGTGAGATTGATAATCTTTAAAAAGCAACTTCAAAGATATCTGCTTTTTCTTATACGAAAAACTAATGGTAGGTACAAAAGGGAAAGTGAAGTGGTCTGTGTATATAGGATGAACAAACAAAAACACAGTATCAGTTAACTATAATGGGATGATTTAAGGAACATGACATTTGTTTTAACTATATATGTAACTGCTCGACTCTCTTTCGCCCCATTCATATCGCTTTTAATCTTTTTTTCACTCTCAAAATAGGTTTTTCTTTCGTTGCCCCATTATTACTTTTTATTTTTGCCGTTAACCAGTCGCCATCGACTCTGTATGATTACGAACTTTCTGGTTGCTGTAGTTTAACTGACTTTGACATACAAATGAGAAACCACTTTGAAAGTAAATTCATTGCTTTTCGAACATTCAAAAGTTCAAACTAATCGGACTCCCATATGGAGTGGCAAATGGTAAAAACTACTTTCTAATGTTTTCTTCCAAGATTGATAGATCTTTTTTTTTCATTTTGGAACTTACGGCTGGTCGAATTATAATGCTATATCTATGAGAATTAACAGAAGGGAAAGTTACGAAACCTTTTGCTAACGGATTACTTTTCACTTTCAAACTTAAATTCATTCCCTTTGTTATCTGACTTTGTAAGATGTATATGATGAACAGGTTGAAAAATAACTGGGTCACCTCAAGATTTAAATATCGAGTGCAATAACAAAGTTTAGAAATGCTCCAAACGGATGTTTGGCATGTGAAATGGTTGGGGAAAAATAAAGTTTCTCAATGTTTCAGGAATATTACGACAGCTTTGTTCTCCGCAAAACAAACAATGAATTAACCATTCTAAAATAAAATAAGTTAATCTAAATATGATCTACTTAAATAACATATGATTGTATATTCCAGGTTCCAACCAGTACAGAAAAGAAGGCACTACTGGAGAAAGTTGATGAAATCCCTACGCGAGTCCAACAACTTCAGTTTACAGTTAAAAATCCAACTGTTGGTAAAGCAGCTACGTTTACGAAAGTCGATTCAGTCATTCAAGAGACTAAACTCCTCATGACTGTTATTTCCAAAGTTGTTACTACCTGCTTTGAATGTGCTTCCAAAGTAAGTGATCTACTATATAATTTACAAACTACGATTCAATTCATACTAATATTATCAATCTTTCAGATACACAAATCAATGCAATTTTTCAGAAAGTTCTTTAAAAAAATTCTAAAGCTACATATTACAAGGATAAGTTCATTGAAAGATAATCAACAATATACTTATATAGCATTTACATTTACTACGAATCCTTAGTAGGTTTTCACATTCGACCTTCCTGAAAAAAAAAACAGTCTTAAAATGCGTTAATTCACCATGCACCAACTAGTTATCTTTTGTCCTTATCATTACACAGTAATGCACTGTGTGTGAGTGTGGCACACACTCTCCTCAAGTTTTAGAAGAATAATAAGGGAAAGTATAAAAATGCAAACTGATTTTCACTTCCTTAGATTTGTGAAATTTGGAAATACTTTTTAACTGTGTTTGTATTTGTTAGATTGATCCCTGTAAAGGTGTTGCCCTGTCCTTGCCTACCAAATGAAACTTTTTGCCTTCAATCTTGTGTAGTACTTAATAATTTTCATACGTACAGTAATATTTTTCCGTGTATGAACATTTTTTGTAGCATTTGTATCGGCAACTAACCATGATGACTATACTACTACTCATATACTTTATTTAGTTACTAATAACCAGTTTTGACAACTTATTTAATATATTTAACCTTCGGACTACTAATCTCACTTCTTCATATAACTGAGTTCAGTTGTTTGGAGCTGGAATAACATCAATAAACTTATTGATTTGAATCATACATTTTTGTTTTGATAAAAAAAACTATTTTGTCTCCTTTGTCGAAGAAATTTTGACATGAAACGACAAAAAAACAGGAACGAAAGAGATGGAGAACGAAAACTGAAGGAACCTTTTTTGATTACTCCAATGTTTTTTATATAGTATATGCTTACAGCAGCCCAGTCGGGTGATAAATCCGGACAGGTAGAGTTGGAACTCCAAATTTTTAAAATTTTTCATGCTCTGAAACCAGTGCAAGTTACTGTATTAAACTGTTGACTTTAGTGTGTAGTCAGATTTGTATTGAGTTACCCTCAAATATACTTATATATTTTGACTTCAGTGTTGCAGTTGATCTGTATGTATTTAGAGGTACAGTACTGCAGATTGTTATCGTTTATAAATTAGTTTTCATAAAGAATCTTAGTAGGTTCTGTAGCTCGATCCTTTCTTGTATTGTGAAAATATGTTTAGTTTTACTATATCTAGCAAACAGTTTTCTGGGGAAAACGGAATAGAAACAAAAATAATTTTTGGCTAGAGTTTTTTACTGCAATTCACATAAATGTTTGTAAATACAACTGACAGTTTTAAACCAAAAACTACATTCTACACACATATAATGCAGGATCTCTGTTTTTTCTTAATGTGATGCGCGGTGTTTATATGAATATTTTTGCCTGTTAAATAATATGTTATAAGTATACTGACGTCTAGTGGTTTGTTGTAATTGTGAGTATTTCGTTAGTGACAATTGGAGGAAACACGGAACCCGTATTTTGGACGATACGATTACCCGTATGTTGAATAAATGTACATTGACAAGAAGACATGCATAGAATAGGAATGTTTCTTGAATCTTGATGCATCATTTTAATGCAGCACTTTTACTTAAATACAAAGTACTTAAGATCATTGCGAGTACAAAAGGTCAAAGTAAAAAAGTATTGAAACAAATTAACAAATTGATAAAAAACCTCGAACAGCAGGTCTATGTCTGACAAAGCATAAATATGCAAAAATTTTGAACTAGGCGACACATTGAATTTTGCGTTTGTAAAAATAATCTGCATCTATGTATAAAAAAGTGAGCAAAAACTAACCGGACATAATGAAATTGATTCAGACTTTATTCAGCATGATATAGTATGTAACTTGATGCATGATAATTGCATGTAAGTACCTGTGATTTGTGATTGTATTTTTATAAATAGCAAAGGAATGTTATATGTTTGTCTTGATAATGTGTAAGTTCAAGAGCGATGGTGACTCTGTTGAAAATGACACGCAAGCTGGAATGGATTGGAACTTGACCTTTGCACGTTGTCCTCATCTAAGCACGTGTCGCATGGTGATTTACTCCTCTTGCTCGCGCTGTACTTGTTGTAGGTGTCTTGATAATACCATTGGAATATTAATATTACCTTACAAGACTTATTATGCACTCGACGGTCTTGACAATAATTATTGCATGATTGAATATTCAGACATCAGAGCTCAACTGCAAAGATCCCTTGAGGGACAAGTTTTTAGAGGCTTAGTTAAGCTGCCAACGAGAGGCTCTAAAGATAACTTTAGAAGCCTCTCTAACCTTTTCCACTCATGTTTCGCGTGAGGCAATATCTATTGTCAAGCCGTTCGGCTGAACTAATATGCTTATCTAACGCCCATACTTTCATTTTCATTGCCTACCTCTAAAATCATACAGGACTGATGCCATGTGAAAGTCTACTACTACTAGTCAAAAAGGGCAGAGCACATTGGTGTGGTAAATAATTGCATCATTGTAATTTTCCTGGAAGAACGGAAAATTCAAGTTGTACTGCATGGAAGAATCTTATGTGCTTAATCGCATCTCATTAGCAGCTTCTTAAACTTACTTCATTTAACACTAAAAAACAAGCAGACATGAACAAGCGCACAGTGAACTTATCAACCAACAATAACTTTGCGAGTGTATGTATACACAAAGAAATTAGGGCTTTTATTGCACGTTGAATGATAAGGATACATCATATATCGTTCTATGTATGCATGTATATATATGTACGCTTTTCGCTTTCTGTTGATGTCGTATTTTGTACTTGAATTCAAGCGTAAGTAAGATGGTACTTTTGTCTGTATCGTATAACATCGTTAACTTTTACAGCTTGCAGTTTGAAACTTTTCTTTTAACGTCTTGAGTGTGCATTGTTTAAAAAGCAAAGTCAAAAGTATGAGCCTAGAAACTGTACTTAAAGTATATAGTAGTTTTCTCTTATTATTAGTCCTTGTGGTGCAAGTACGGCCAATAAAGTTTAGTCAAGAACATGCTACGTTAATTAACAAGAGATTCTAGTTGGCTGTTAGTTGATCACATTAGATGTACCTACTGTACATATAGACAGTCTTTTATATATATATTTTGTAGCCAGCTAATAAGATGTATTGGTATTTATCTATATATAATGGAAGTAAATTCTCTTGTTAGTCGAAGAACAGTATCGTGTTTGTAAAAGAAGGACATAATTACATACCTTAAGTCCTTTGGAGAAGAATAGAAACCTTAGGTTTATTCTAGAGCTAGAAGAGTCTTGGTGGTTTGATATATATATATATATATACTATTATAAAATGTAGAAGCAGCAGAAAATATATATATATGCCATAGAGCTCATAAATGCTCCCAAAACCATCCTCTGGGAGGATACTGAGAGCCACTTGAGGTAATTAACACAAGTATTCTTTTTCCTTTATTTTCCCCAAAACATAGTATCAGCTGGACTTCCGAGGGTTATCTCCAAGAGGAAGAAATTCTCCATACCGAACAGACGCCGATGATGTTTCTGGTGGAGCCGGTAGCGGTGAATCCAAGGTCGGCGGTGGGACGTCCTCTGATGGATCCATGTGACAGTTTGGAATGGCCCGAAGGGCCAAACAAGGAGATGGACGCAGGACCCGAGTCTCATTCTTGCTCTTCTAAATTGCTCTCTCTTGGTGGCTAGGTTCTTTGGAACCATGTCATTTTTTGGAGCACATATTTAGAGCTTCTCTCTTCCTCTCATCGTTGTGCAACATATTGGGACACAAAATTCACCCTAAAAATTCGTCTTTCAACTTTCCCCGTCGTTTTTAACATCGTCTCCACATTTCGAAGATATACCTTCAGAGGCAAGGATGTTGGAGAAATTGGAAGATAAGAAATGCTGGAGGGTCTTCTTTGAAAAGCAAACAAAAATTGGTTCATCAAATGAGAAAGTGGCCTTGTATAGCTGTAAGCTTTTCTTCGATGAGAATTCGGAAAAATTCTTGGGGCATTGTGAGACCGCTATCTTTCTTTGAGAAAGCAAAATACAGACGAGTCTACAATATGTTTGCTTTCTATATCATCATCATCGTATATAAGACCATAACTACATTAGTTCCCAAACCTTTTGAACACATTTCCTTAATTGGTTCATAATATAGAACAGATGTATATTTGTAATATGAATCATAAGCAACTTTCTACTCTTTCGTGAAACGCAAAGGAACAACCGCGACCATTAATTTAATGCCTTGTGAACGGATCAAAACCACAGCCATCATTCAATATCTGCTGCATTGAAGAATTTCAAAATTCAATTTTAATACAAAAGTCAAAAGAGAACAGAAGGAATAAAAATATGCATGGACATGAAGCAAGATACTCTTGTACCTCGGCTTTCTGAAGAGCTTGAAAGCTTCAAGCTGAAAAAATATGTGAGTCGAATTAAAAGAGCTATATATATGTAGCCTGATCAAAGCTAGCTGAAGTTAGCTGACAACGGAAATCACTTGAGCTCGAAGAGCAAAGTAAACAAATAGGGGAAAAAGAGAAAAACCTCATGCTTTCTCCCATTGCTATCAAGGCGAGAAAAACGGTTAAGAAGAATCTACATGAAAGAAGAACCAAGCCGTTTCCCCCTATCGTGATCATGAACGTAAAAGGACGCTCAAGTAATAAGCTGCAAGAGGAACGCTCTTTTATTTCAAGTGGTGAAAGAAGAAATAATATAAGCCTATTACGAGGAATGAGTAACTCAAAAGTCATCATGTTTGTTTGTAAGCTCATTCCATTCTCATCGTAATATTAGCTTTCTCCCACTTGCACAAAGGACCAGCGAAACGGTACATCAAAGATGCATAGATCAGCAGAAAAAATTTGAAAAACCTGTGAACGTCAACAAGGCAAACAGAGAAGAATAAAGGAAATGGAAGAGTAATGAGTTGAAATAGAGAAAAGTGTTCAGGTAAAAAATAAAACTCGTCATTTTGCTGTGCTGCTAAATGACGACATCACATCCCTTCTTTTAGAAGGACCGTCGGTGTGTTTACACACCATTTGCAGCCCACAATTTACTCCAGCATTTAAGCGACATGCGAGACTGAGAGAAGTTGAGCGAAAATTGGAACTCAACCCGGCAAATTGTTGCAAATTCTGCTATCCGTCTCACCATGCTCACCCAGCGTTGATTACGTATATGTATTTACTAAATTTTACATCCATATAATAATATCGTTACACACGGTAGGCCGTATATTTATGAGTAATGCAACGTAGTAATAATATATACTTCAGAACAACGTTTTTAGGACGCGTCGACGTCAACACTCTCTAACGCAATTCTCTGCTTTCTACATGAAGATGAAAGGTCAAGTTAAGGCTGAAGTTGCTCAATCTATCTATTTTATCAGAACTTTGAGTTTCCCATTGTACTACTACTTATTATCATTTTCGAGTGGAAAGAGGAAACTAGAACAACTATCAATCTGGGGAAAAAATTGTTCGCTGTGCTTCACGCTCCTCTAGAAATCCATGGTGTCTATAAAATGGAGCTATCCAATTATTTTGAGCCATTCATCTGTAAAGACACACAGTCATAAGAAGAAACGGAATCTTTAATGAGGTTGATATAATGCGACGTGACCTACAATATGATTTTATGGAGAAAGAATGTTTTATATACCACTCATACATACATGCTTTCTCCTCTTGTTTGTGAACAAGGTCAAAGAGTAAATACCTTACCTAGCGCCCAACCTATATTCGATGTCATCATTAAAACAGTTGAGAATTCAGTGAAAAGCTTCGACTTGAAAAACTATACTAGTCTATTACTATTGTTTGGCTCCAACTTTCCATTATATATAGGTCAGAGGAGTCAGAGTGTATAAAAGCAAGCGATTGTTTCCGTTCATCACCATCATTATTAACGTTAGTATGTAAGAATCATTCAAATATTCCAATATCTTTCCTGACTCCTTATATGCCTTGACATCAAAGCTATAAAACAATGCAAAAGGCAAAAGTGTATAAGTTCTATGCTATATTTATGTTGCTGATGCAAAATGTCAGCTCAGGAAGAAGCGTGAAATGACATGGAAAACATCTAGCTTAATGAGAAAGCATCCAAAACGAGGACAGCAAAAGGCATCACAAAAAAGCACCTTTTTTTATTATTTTTGTGGCTATTACTATACTATCCTACCATTTATTCATCGAAGCTCTAGCAGCCATTGCCATTCATTAGCACTCAAGATTCAACATGATTAGAGAAATCAAGTCAACAGCCAACGCAAAAAAAAATCGACCAGGCCGTTACTAACATATATCTGTATATCCGCTGTGGTGATGCATGTTTAAAATGGACACTTTTAAGTGCGAGTACCTATATACATACTTAACTTTTACTAACAAAAACTAAGAAACAGTTCACGTATGAAAACAGAAATCAGTGTGGAAAAAAACACCTTGTGAATCTACTAAACAATTTCTCAAGTTGCATGTAAGAGAAACATGATTTGCTCCTCTCTTTCTGTGAAAAATTACTCAACATAAAAAAATACATCATATACCAAGTAATGCTTATAATGTGTCTGATAATATTAAACTAAACTAAAAACACAAGGTTTCAAACGAAACTGCTGCAAAACCGAGCTAAATGTTGTAAACATTACTGAATTCTCAATCTGCTTATAATCTGCAATTACTCATTTTAAGATCAAATCATATAAAAAAAATTAATATTATAAAAAAAATATACACTGACTGAAATCCGTAACTCGTTAATAAATTAATTGCTTAAAAAATTGATGATAATGCAAAGAACTTTCCTCCAATCCATTGGAAATCCAATAGAAATTAATATTCAGCTGTAATAACTATATTATAATAGAATGTGTAATATATATAAATAATATGGATCGTCATGTACATACTTATGTAATAATATATGTGTATAATATATATATGATATATTATTATGTATGTCTTTTTGCATAAAATCATTCAATATTATAATTATTATTACTACTCAAAATCTTTTATAAGCTTGATATATTCGTTCATGCATATTCCTGTACCTTAAAGAAAATACATTACTGTGAATACATGCGTACATCTACATAATATTTATGTGCAAAATGTCATTTATGTATGCTAGAAATAAATCAGCTAAATGTTCAGGCTTCCAGATAATTGCAGTGTAATTGACACATTACGCAATATATATAAATAGACATTATATATTGTACTTAGGTATATTTGAGTGCTATATGCTAAGTGTTGATCGAGAGAATGTGAAAAATTGTGATCTTGACTTGTTTATGTACTACTATTACTATACGAGAAAAATTTGTGTTTATGTGGTATATTGGATGATTTATCTTTGTCTGCCGAGATGAAGAAAATTGTGACAGTATAACCGTCATACATAGCTGTTAAAGTAAATGGAGATCTGTCGGTACTATGTCTGTGTACGGTGCAAACTGGTTATGCTATATATAATAATATATGGGTAGTTCTTGGCAGAATATTTATCAGTACATTGCATGGAGGTCATATTACCCCTTAAATATGTTTCTTACTGTCAAACTATGTGTAACGTTCATTATTACGTAAGTGAGGAAAAAGGGTAACTTCTTATATTCCAAAAACTCGGTTTAAATAAAGTTGAATTTATGTGACATCTAGCCATGTCCATTATTGTAGTCACGCTACATGATTTTACTCGTGGAGAACTGAATGACCTTTATAAAATGTTTTATTTCGCACATCCAGTTGCTTATTGGCTTGTCCTATTAAGTAAAAACTATAGGGTTTTGCCAAGTGCCAGATTATAGTTACATCAATTAATTAATGCTATGTATTAAAATATTGCTAAAAAAAATTATGAAATCTCAAAGTGCGATCGGCTCAGAAGAAACTAGAGAACAATTTTGCCATAAACTTCAGTAAGAAACGTCAGCCTACGATCCTGTTAGCGTCGCTACAAGCGAAAGTGGTATTTCCAACATCTTCAAACGTTGAATTTAAAACATGAAACACG
Organism: Orchesella flavescens; assembly: GCA_964034955.1. Lineage (NCBI taxonomy): Eukaryota > Metazoa > Arthropoda > Collembola > Entomobryomorpha > Orchesellidae > Orchesella > Orchesella flavescens. The sequence goes on along the minus strand of OZ035956.1, from coordinate 28,537,189 downwards.
GCCCCATAATCTTGTCAATTAATTACAACTAATGAAACTTTATTTGTAGTCCTTGTGTGTATACTCACGCTCCTTGCTTTGATAGGAATTCAAATACATGAAAGCTGAAACGGAGCATTGTTGCATTGTAAGCGTATCTGGTTTTATATCTAGTTTGCCTTCAAAAGTGGGTAAACAGTTTTTAAAGTACCAACTAACATAATTTTAAACTTAAACGTAATAAGTTTTCGTCCTGCGTAATCACAGCATCAGTGAGCAGCACCTTTCCCTACCACAAATTCTGCCGTGTGAAATGCGATGTTCGAGCATTGCTTCTAATTCCCCAGATCGTCCCGTCCCAAGGACTATAAGTATACTGATTTACTTGAATAATTATTGTTGCCTTTACATAATAATTATAAACATAAATTACTGATGTGTCAGACGTGATAACAATGATGCAAAGTGCATGCATGTAAAAAATAATCCATAATCCCTTTCGCAACATCAACTGATTTCTCACGGATGAAATAATATGCTCATGCTCGCCACATAATCTTCCGATTAGGATTAAAATGATTTTATGCTTAACGGACACATACTACAACGGTCTGGCGCAGTATGTAGTATCAGGGAATGAGTTAGTTCTGTCTCGCTGAATGGTATCAAAACCTGATCAATGAGCTGAGTTGTCAAGTGGTAGTACCGTCCTCAGGGATTTGTTCCATTTGTGATGGAAAAGAAAAGTCTGAGAAAATTGGTTTTTGAATCTTGATTGAATGAACACCACTAATGCACTTACTGAAAGACAAAATTGTTCAGAAATACTACCAACGATGCCAGAAAATGAGTAGGCTTTATTTTCCCAAAGTTTCCTGGCATCCCTACCAAGCCACCGTCTTTTTCCACAATATAGGTAGCGGATTCAACTAAACCCCATTCGGAATCCACTTTGTTGGTTCGGCTCTTTTTCTCATACATTTGTACTTATAAGGTAAAAAAAGCTTAAATCTTCATGTAGAGCCCACCCATATCTGGTCCACTGACGATTAATAGGAAGGGTAAAAAGGCAGAATCCATCTATCAACTTCTTTGGAATGACCATACCACACACTGGTATATATTTTTTAATGACAATGTCAGCACACGAGAGGTTTTTTTTGGAAGCTAAGAGTGAAACGGGAACTAAAAAGGTATATTACCCAATTTGACTTGTGTGTGTGTACCATCACCATCAAGTATACAAATCTAATCGCAAGGACAAATGTATATATGTACATACCACGCACCATATCAATAAAAAGATTGCTGACTGTTGACCATTCCATTTTCTTCTTCTAACAAATTCAATGGGAAAAGTTCGAACAAAAGTTGACACAATTCTAAGGAAAGTTTTTCATCGATTGTTAGGAAACAAGTCAAGACTGGGAAAACTAATGAGAAAAGGGAAAAAGTTGGATGAACGGCTTAAACAGAGAAAGACTGCGTATGAAACTTATTCTGATCCAACCATCTTACCCATTACAAGTTTAGTATGTCCAAAGCTGTTTCATTTGTAGTTCTCGGAACAGCATTAGTATTGTGGAAACATGATTATGATTAATACATCATACATCTCGGAATTATGCAATGATCTCATTCCATTAAACTTCATCTTGTTATGTTGAAATGCCAGTAAAGGTGGAAGGAAATATTACTTATGCTAAAGCTAAAACTCACATCCTAACAACTTTATTTATGTACATCTGAAAAAGTTGAATAGTAGGATAAAACCAACGTGAAACATGTAGGGTACATGTAGCATTTCCTGTGGAAAGTGTTTTAATATAATATGATGCATTCGTATGAAGACTATTACTGTTATAGAGGAATTTAGCGATAGCTGCTTGGATTTAAAGAGCTTTCAAGCATACAAACAGTACCCAAATAAATTATGTATTGTTGAAATTGAATGCATTCCAAATTGAATTTATCTGATCAAAATATAATAAGCCTTTTCTTGCAGATGAATATACAAATACAACGATCATGATAATTCAAACTCCTTATGGATAAACTAAACTATACGGACTAACTGATTAACAAATTATTGATTGCATAGCTTTGTATTTCAATATTTCGCATGAACCAATACGAATAAGGTCAATGGCTTTGGAGATGACAATAGATAAGATCGTATACGTTCATTACACATTACATCATACGATTTATTTTTTCATTATTTTTAAGGTCTACTTTCATCTTTTTTCATAGAAATTCTCCTCTAATAAAATACCACTACGACGGACGTTATTATTATTCTATATACTTAAGGACTTATCATCTTACATTTTAAGTGCGCTTTCGCATTCACTTGTTTCAGAACTGCAGACAATGACGCTCCAGGACCACATTCAAATGACATTGGATACTCTGATTCCTTGGGTCTACAATTAAATGAAGATTGAAATGAATGATTTCAAATCATTATAACCAAATTATGAAAAAAATGGGTAGAAGGCAATCAAAAACTGCTAAAGAATGAACTTACCGTTGGTATAAATTTTGAATGACTTGCTCCCATCTGACTGGCTGGTAAATTTGTTTAGCCAGAAGCTTTTTCAGTTCACCTGAAGAATGGTATCTATTGGCTGTGACGTTAGAATAAACAGGCATTCTCGGTCGGTTGATTGTAACATTGTCCAAAACTGCTTTCAAAGGCGTAGCTGCTGGTCTCATTAGCTCGGTGTGAAATGCTCCGCACACCGGTAATCTCTTTACTCGACGCAAATTGAAATCTTTATAATTTGCTTCAATAAAGTCCAACGCCTCATTGTTACCAGCTATTACTTTACAGTGAGGAAAGAGATAATTGGCTACAGAACAAACTGGGTCCTCTATTTTGAACTCTCTTCTACACCATTCCTTTGCTACAACTAGAGAATAATCTGCAAAGAAAAAGAGTTATTATTGATAGCGATTTTGTACATTCCAAATTGGGTGACATCTCCAATATTAGCATATACGGTTCAACTTACTTAATTTAGAATCGGCTCCGTACAAAACTGTAGACATTCCACTAGGAATAATCTCTGACGCCAACTGCATTGCCTCTGCTCTAACCTTCACTACCCTTATGGCATCTTCAAATGACAAGACTCCAGCAAACACCAAAGCTGAAATTTCTCCAACGCTAAAGCCAGCGGTTATAACACATCGTTCTATTACGTCAGGATCAGTTTCTCTCAAATTTTCAAGGGCCGCAAGAGATGACACCAATATTGCAGGTTGTGAGTAGACAGTCTTGTTCAGTTTTTCAATTGGGCCGTTAGCGCATAGATCCAATAAGTCATAATTTAAAATGCCACTGGCAATCTCATACAACACTTGCACATGACGAGGCATGTTTGTCGTGTCCCCACACATTCCAATGTGTTGTGTCCCTTGTCCCGGAAACATGATAACCTAAAATAAAAATATAGACAATGTGTGTTTAGCAATTTACATTTTAGTCAACTTCACACGTGCAGTTGGCAGTACTTAATTCAGTATTACTGATGTTGTCGCAGGTTCAATTTTTCTTCGCATCCCCTCTTCCACAGCATTATCCCCCTGATCAAAATAAACCGAGAGTTTGGTTCCTCTTGCAAATGGCCCGGTTAGGAATGGGTCACCTCCAATTTTACCATCTTCTAACGGTACTCCGTATGATGACGCATCTTTAATCAGTTTCCTCACATTTCGTAATTTCATTCCTCTCATGATGAAAGGATGTGTATATAACTATCACACCAAACTTTAAAGACAGTTTAGAAATATTAACAAACACCAAACTTCAATGTCACTTTCACTGTTAATCAAATGAACTTCGTGGTGAAGTTTGAAGTTAAATGAAGGTACTTAAAGTAGATCAAAATAAACAAATTTCATCAGATGCACATGAAATGAAGTGTTTTTGTTCCTTCAACTTCAACACAGGATTTTCTGATATCTTCATCTCATGCTGCTAAAAACATTGGCGGCCGAAGAACGTCAAAGCACCCCCTCGATGGTATCATACACAAATGCATTTTTTGGCAAGACGAATGTAGGTCGAAGGAACAAAGGATGGAAGATGAAATGTTGTTAAAAAGGCCTTATAGCGTTTGTCAAATTTCAGATAAGATTGGTTTTGGTAATATGTTTATGCACAGCGAATTTTGTAAATAGTAATGATGATTTTTGAATGTGACAAGTCAAAATTCGATTGTTAACGTTGAATTTAAAGTGGGGATTGGAGAAACCTTTCGACATCCGTTAGTCTTCAACTCAATTAATTTGTTAATTTTATTCGTTTGCTTCGTCGTCATCTTCATCTTCTTCCCCTTCCTCAGCCTCTGCTGCTGCTTCCTCCGCCTCTTCTACGGCTAGTTGCTTTTTGAGAGCCTCCTTAAACTTCATGATGTTCATGACCACATCGTCAAGTTTTTCTGCAGAAACAAAATAAAAATGCAAACAATTGTAAGGGAAGTTTTAGCTAGTTAAGTATTACGTTGAAGGGGTTTATCTTTTCTTTTAGCAATTTAATCACCATATCCAGAATCTTTAATCAATTGTTTCATGCTATCATGGAGTGCATGCTTCGTCTGAGAATACCAAAGACTTTCGTGAGCTTCGTCTTTGGGTTTGTTGAGCCGAGTTCTCATTTTGTTAAGCCAACGCATGGCATACTTTCGAACAATTTGGTCAACTCTTTCAACTTCCGCCCGTCTTTTCTCAATGCGGTCAGCTATTTAATTATTGTTAGTTAAAATAAGTCTTATAATAATGTTAAATGAAACTCTAGGAATTCCTACACTTTCACTTACGAAGCTCAGCTCTAAACTTTTCAACTCGTTTTTGCCTTTTGATAGCGTTCCGTTTCATGTCATCAGCGTACTCAGCTTGAACCTCTTTCTCACGTTCCAATGTTTCTTGGGCACTTAGCATTTTGGCATCAAACCATCGTTGAAGCTGGTGTTATATGTTTATGAGATTAAAATGCTTTAAGTGCTAACAAATCATCATTCTTTTTTTTCGATGAAAATATTATGGCAAAAAAACTCAAAGCTTAATATTTTCAACCTTTTTCTGATATTGAAGCTTCGTAGTCTTTTCTGAATGTTCTCTATTCGCTTCGGATTGCATGTCTTTCAAAGTGGTCTTGTGAAGAATTTCTTTCTTCTTCGCGTCTTGTGCTTCTCGTAGTTTCATTATGCGGTTTCTTTGGGCGTCCATTTTTTCTTCATTTTCCCTTAACTTTACTAATTGCGCTTGCTTCTTTTGTTCTAAAAGCTGTTGACGATGAAGACGAGCTTGCTTTTCGTTTTCTTCAAATCTATCAATTCATGCGGACTTGCATACGTTAGTGAGTTATCGTTAGTGGGTAGGGAGCAAGTAAGTCATTTAACATAGAACGTGTAATTAGTTTAATACTAACTTTTTCCGTTGAGATTCTAATGCCTCACGCTTGAATGTTTTAGCTCTAGCAGCCCTTGCTTTTTTTGTGGCCAACTTTCCACCATTTGCCAGTTGCTGTTCATGAAGGAAGACACGATTTTGCTTTCGAGTTTCCCTGTCCACTTTATCCTAGAGTGTGTTATTAATACGAGAAAAAATGTTTGAAAACTGGTAGATGCCTGTATAATATTTCAGATTATTTATTAAATGACCCAACCTGTAGCGCGATTTTTCTGCGAACTTCATCATTGTATAAGGAAGATAGATATAAGCGAAAGCGGTTAAACTCTTCTATTGAACAAAGGACTTCATTTTTGTCATTAACCAATTTATGATTTTTCAGTTGGGATAGTATATCATTCCGGAGAAAATATTTTGATGCGGTAGGGTCATGTAGTGGTTCTGACTTGTTGGAAGGTATCCGAACTCGATTATCTGGGTCTGCTGACGAGTACATTCCAGGTCTCACCATCTATTTAATTTTAAAAGTTTCTTTAATCAGACACTTTATTAATAGTTTTGTTCTGTGATTTCAAGAATTTATCAGTGAAGAAGCCAGAATTTATTGTATAATTTGAATGAATTAGTGTAAATAAGGAACCGATTTTCCAAGCTGCCCTCGTGTAAAATATATTTGTGTAGTTTCTGGAGCTGGAAGGGATGGAAGCTTCTGTTCTAACAGCATATATTCCCATGTTGGCAAACTTTTTGCGGGCAAGTACCCTGGTGGTTTGGGTACACTATCTTTGATATCGTCAATTTTGGTTCTTTGCCGCACGGAAAGTCTTTCAAATATTACATCAAATACATATTTGATTTAAGCATTCCCATTTCAAGCAAAACCAGTAGAGTATTAAAAGACAATGTTGCAATAAAGAGAGTTCATAGCCGTTACCGATAACCGATTTCTTCAGGCGAAGCCATGCTGTTGTTGTTAATTCAACTGGGACACAGAAGTTGTAATGCTACTATATAGAAGATCTTACTATATGAGCGGTCCAGTAGTATTCAAAATGACTTCATAATTCCACTTCCTCTCCCACGCTTGCCACCCATCCATACAAGAAACTATGAAGAAGGACGGAATGTTCAAGCTTATACTATATTTGGAGAGTGGGTCATGGATCAATGCCTACCTACTACCAATCCACTGCATGTCATGCCTTATCCGTAGGTCAACTTACTAAACAAACTCATTTAACGTTGGAACAGTCTTATCTCAAATGTCTCTTTGGCGATATCTTCCTATAGACTTTTGACCATAATAAGGCCGTACATGAATCTGAAGATTCATGAAGAACGGCAGATTAAGTTTTCTGTACAAACTGATAAGGCCATTACAATGTGATGACAAATTTAAGATTATCATTTAGTATAATGTAGAAAATTGTGTATTCGTTGTACTCCAAGTCATGTCTATACCATGCATGTAGTGTCGTGAGAATTGCTATCATTTTTCTGGTCGTGAGTCATCATCAACTTGAGTTGCAAAGAAAAAGTGTTTTGTCACTCAACATTTCATCTTATTCCAAAAGTGCATGGTTGCAATCTGAGCATGCATGGCACAAGGTCATACAATGAATGATATATCGATAAGATAAGATATGCAATTAAAACAGTGATTCAAATTTCATTTGCGTGAATTAATAGCAGGAAAAATGGTGTGAATACTTCCACAAAATAAAGTATCCGTATTCCGACAGTAGAAATCAATTAAAATTACATACGGATTATACGGATAACAAAAAACATAAATGATGATAATATGGGGAAGAATGGCTTCATTCTTTCATTACCGATTATGATATACGATATAATTTGTGGCAAGAACGGGATGAAACAAAAGTATTCATTAAGCGTGCTTAATTTTTATTAAATCCATGCATCCTTTTTGGTTAATGTACTGCATTTACGACTACGACTCCACGAGTTTTTGTCCCTTGTTGGGGCATCCACAACAATCTCTATTTTTCTACATCAACTTCTTTATGTGAACACCAGTTCAATTTATGCAATATTTCCTCATGGATCTTGTCAACATTCAACAAAATTTAATGCAGAATGAGTATAAATAATGAAAAATCTTCTATATAACCGCGGCCGTCATTAAAAGCATCTGTGACCTTGAAAATTGTTTTGACACGCGAGCAATGCAATGCCTAAAAAATAAAGATTTTTTGCACATCGGCCACTTTTATCTTTAATTTGTATGTGTTTAGATAATAAAATCTCTTTGGACCACCATAATCATGGTAATCCTATTCTGAAAATCAGACGAACTCAATTCATCTGATGAAGACAATAAGGTAAATCGAGGCCCGCATATAAACAATTCTATAACGGTCTTGGTAAATAAATTGACACTTTTGATTTTCATTAAGCAATCAATAATTCTTGAAACTTGCAAGAAAGTCGTTGTCATTATTTTAGTTCATAGCAAAGTTGCGATGCTGATTCATAATCGATAAATCTCGTTTACGAGATTGTTTGTTATCAAAAAATTCTTAACTGCATTTCATGTGCTATTTTTAGCTTCATTCAGTAAATAATGAACTTACAAATCGAAATCATAAGCAAGATTTTGTGCAGTTGACACCTGCATTACATGACATGACGTTTTGTCCATAAACCAGTGTACGATAAAACCATTGAACTTTGTTGAACTGTCTTTGCAGTGCCATTGCATTGATTGTATATTGCAAGTTGCAAGCATTCAAAGCAAAAGTGAGCTTGTAAGTAACTAATGGTAAACTACAGTCTGTAGATGTGCGCTGATGATCTGCTTCCATTTATGTTTGATTACATTAACGAGCGCTACACGTTTAGAGAAGTATGCAACCATAACACGCATTCCAAAATGCATTTTTGACGGAGATCAGATCGGTTCTGCATGTACATATTTTTCAGGGTCAACCTGAAGTTGTCTATGTGCGTAGCGAATCTTATTCTGTTTCAGCATCCATAATCAACTATTGTATGTATTGTGTATGTTGAGTGCATTCATTTGATACACTGTGTTTAGCATGCACGTTTCTATGTGTTTGATACATTATTGTGGAAAGCTTGCTTATCTTTGTGAATGCGAATATGCATAAAAGGATATAATAACATCAAAAACAGCATGGTCAAGTGGGTTTATGATTATGGCAAGGTATGGTATGTTCGTTCATTAGAAGTCGTTTAAAAATAGCTTAACCAAAGAAGCAACCTGACTAAGCTTCAAATACTGCATGGTTACTTCCACCATTCCATTAGGTCAGAGAAGCAAAATATACTCATTTGGGACCACATTTTTGTGTAATACGCACCGTTCCCATTCATTATCCAGATCTTCAGTGACTTTGTCATTTGTTTACAAATTAATAGTTTATATCAAGAGTTCTTAATCTCATAGCTTTCACAATGTTACTTGAAATTTTTGAACTTTTTCTTCTACTAGTTGTCGCTTTTATAGCGTGGTTTCTTCTAAAATATGGAAACCGATACATTGGAACGGAAAACCGTCATAAGTAAGCTCATGATATTATGGGGTATTGTGTTACATCATCATGCAAATGAAATTACTATTTTTCTTTAATACTTTTACCCCAAACAGATTCTTTGCTGAATACTTCAAAGACTTTCCCAAATTTCACAATGAAAAAACGGGTTTCTACAAGAAGGAATTATTCAAGCAACTCCATGAGATTGAGTCAGGCATTCCAGATCTACGAAAAATAAACGCTGTTAGAGTACTCGAAATTGGAGCTGGACCAGGTAAAGTACATGTGTAGTTGTGTAGTGGTCAACTTCACTGAATAATGGTTTCAAACAACGAAATCGAAGGAGGATGAGCAAAAGTATTTAAAATTATTTCTGTGACACATTCAACATTACAAAAGAAAAGTCCTAACTAATGAATATTATTATGACTTGTATATAATTTCGTTACACATGAGTAATTTGGTTTTGGCTACTTCCTAATGCTCATTAAACTTATATGAATATTGAATATAGGGGCAAACATGGAATTTTATCCTAAAAACACAAAGCTGGTAGTGGCAGATCCTAACCCATTTTTCAGAGAGCAGCTAGAAGAAGTAGTGAAAAAGGTAACCCATGCAATATGTAACTGACTTAGACATGTATCTTAAAGCAGACAATCAAATTGCATGGGCACTGGATAAATAAATATCCTTTAATTTCATAGTTTCCTGGCACAGATTTGGAACGTTATTTAGTTACCGGAGCAGAAGACATGAAAGAAATTCCTTCTCAGTCCGTTGACGCTGTCGTGTCTACTCTTGTGTTATGTAGTGCGGAAGATTTGCAAACGATTTACAAGGAAATACGCAGGGTATTAGTTCCCGTAAGTTGCTGATGCTGATTGTCACATACTATCAAAATATGCATTTATGTATTCAGTCGCTTTCCTTTCATCTCCTTTCACAATTTTCTAAATATGTGGTTTTCATATTGCAGGGTGGAAAATTTTTCTTTATGGAACACGTAATTGACACAAGTTTATCTGTAACGAAGATCTTTCAGATTATTTTCGGAGTGTTTGGTCTTGCTCAGTTTTTATTTGATGGTTGTCGGCCTGACAAAGACATTAAAAAAGAGTTAGAAAACGGCGGGTTTGCTTCTGTGGATGCCAAACGATTTCGCTTGAATTTAAAAGAAGGGGTCCCTCTTGCATACTCAGGAGTTTATTTAATTCAACCTCATATTTACGGAACTGCTACAACTTCAAAGTAAAACAGTATATAATAATCGTTGATAGATGAAACTTTTTAGTAGTATCAAAATTTAATACACGGTTGTGGTTTATTGGAAAAATAACCTTGAATTTTGACAAATGAAATAGTTATATAACAGTAGTGAAGGTCATAATTGATCAAGACACACAAAAGTTCTGAACTGCACGATTATGTACATAACAATAACAATAAAAATTAGAAAAAGTAATTATAGAGAAAAATTTTTCTCATTCGTGCAAGACAATATTCTTTTTCACAAAAACACCAAATCATTAAAGCAGACAATTTTTCAAGACAGTATGAGTTACACGTTTAGGAACAAAGAATTTTTTTGCTGCTGCATGAAGGGTAGAAGTTTCTTTGTTACGGTTCATCACATAAGGTAACTGCTGCGTTTGAGATGAGTTTCCTGCACCAGGTGAAACATAAAAATGGACGGGGAGCCCAACACTGCCAGCGGCTAATACAACATTGACTTTCAGCAAAATATCAGTCTCTTGAAGTGCCGTTATAACGTATAGGTCGTTTGATTGCTTATCGATAGCTCGTACAACACCATAACCTAAACAATTGTTTGGAAAAATTCCTGCATTCCTAATATATTTTCGTTCCAATCCATCGACTGACTCCAGCACATCATCTGAAATTTCACACAAAGCTACCAACGTCCCGTTTATGGACGAAAGGATTTCATTGTACGTCAATGTAGAATTCATTGTTCCGATTGCCACACAGTTCAACGGCACACTAAAATTTTAAAAATATAGATCTACATGTAACAAGGACAAATGCGCATAATATTAATTAACTGAATAGAATACTTTTTGTTTTTTCTAACCATAACGGCACAACAGAGCGAATATCAAACCCATCTGCTGAACCAACTTTCTCAGCGAAGTATGAGGCAATCACCATTTCTCTAGAAACTTTTGGAGTTGTGCCCCTGTTAGTAAACAATAATTATAATAAGTAAAGTTTTCTTGAAGTGTATATTTTACGACAGTCTTAACAAACATATAACACCTGAAAATACTACTCACCATGAGCTTTTGTTAGAGGCTTCTTCGTGGTTGCAAGCAGATTTTACAGATAAGAAGGTAAACTCGCCAAGTTCTTGTCGATACTTTTGAGGAAGATTCACGCTGAGAAAAGACTTGAATTTTGTTACATTCTGCTTATTTAAAAGAAAAGGAAACGATCTCTTATCGTTGTCAATATTTAATTGCACAACTGCTGTGGGACGAATGATCTTGATGATTTCACAGGCTAAATGCACTCCTAGCCCTATTTATAATACAAGCCAAAAGTCATAAAATAATCATTTTTAAATTGCAAGTCATGGCAAGTAAATAGTGCAAACGAAAGCTCACCTTGGGAAAATCCCATTGTATTAACAACCCAAGGAATATCTTTAAACTCTTCGGAATTTGAGCAATACTCAAACAGTTCACAAACTCCTTTGATGTACGAAATTGGAAAATCTGCAACATTCACTCCTCCCAAGAAGATTGCGCTACATAAGAAAATGGGGAATAAATAGTCTCATTTAATGCAGCACGCAGCAGTTTTGCTTAATAAAATCGGTCTTGTTATCCTTGCATACCGTGAAGGCTCCTTCAAATGAGTGAAATTAGGACCTAGAATAGGTTCTGAGCAAATGTGGACAGAAATCATACCAGGAGGTGTAAACTCAGTCTGTCCAGGATCCAAGTCGAGAAAAAGTACTCGATCAGTATCCTGTGTACTGAGGAAGCGATTGGTCAACCATCTCACAAAAGTTGATTTTCCTACACCTTTTCCACCAAATGGGCATATTATACCTTTGGAACAGCCTGTAATAGAAATATCGACGTTTTAGAACTAAATGAAATAAAACTGTCATATATATCACAATGAACAATGTATTCATTCGTTTAATTTAATACCAAATTTGTCAATGAGATCGTTGAAAATTTGTTCCCAATAAATGGGAAATTCCAAAAAACGGTATCTCTGACTTTTGGACTTTTTGATAAATTGAAATCCAACTTTCTCCATAAAAGTTTTTAGTTGAGGGGTTTTCCCAGGGCCCATTCCCGTAATTGATGGTCCAATGAAATTCACACTATCCGGGTAGACATGCCTCATTCCTTCACACCATTCATTCTCGAAACCTTCCATTATGATCAAAGTTCCTTCCACAGCCAATAATTCTTCTGATGAAATATTCGGATAATACCCTGGAATGTCATCTGCTGCTGCAGCGTTACCTGCATCATTTCTCGCAATCGCTTTGATGCACTGCAAACTACTGTGTCCTTTTGCACTAAACGCTGCATACTTCTTTCCATCCACTCCAACCTTGAAACCATGCAGATCAACAACACCTTTCACAACCGTTATCAACGCCTTGCCTGTGAAATACAATTCCTGAGGTGGCATAATGGAAACAAGAATAGAATTGCAGTCCAGTTTCCGATAAAGAATTCCATCAGAAAAAGTTCTCATGTGTGGTCTGACGGCAGCAAATGATCCATCCTCATCATCTTCAAAATCAATGGAGAACCGGGATGACATATCTAACATATTGCTAGTCTGTAAAAAATTGATTTATAAGGATTTAAGTACATGTTAAAAAATTATTAGTTATACTAGACATGGTGCTCCCCGCTCGCTAAAATAAATTTAATAATAATTAACCTCGTCTTGGCCATTTTCAACCTCCATCTCATTCCTTACTCGTGATTCTTCTTCTTCTAAACTTCCCGAAAGGTTTTCCTCGGTGAGCCGAAGGCGCTCAGCCCTTTCAATGAAACTTGCAATTTTTACTTTCGTCTTTGCTGCTCCTTTCACCTCTTTCAAAAATTTCTTCTTTCCCTTCTTTGTTGTCATGTAATGGGCGTTTGACTTAGATGACGCTGTATTTCCCACCAGGCTCATTTTTCTTCTTGATTATACAGGTTCCACCACACATTCAACATCAGCCAGCCACAAATCTATTTGAAAATGATAAGATGTAAGATAACAACAACGTGCTCGGCACAATAATTTTTCCCTTAGAAATGTCTCTTCAAGTATTATGACTGTTTTTCACTTTGAAGTGATTAAAGTTAAACAATCAAAGGACGACTAGCGACTGTCCAAAAATGCTCACAACGTGTAGATATATAGAATCCGAAAATCGGAGAACGTTTCATGCACCATTTGTCACAAGTTACTCACCGTTTTTGTCGAATTAGTCAGTTCACAACCAAAGCACATGGTCCTATTTCTGAAGCTGAACGAATACAAAACGACAATGTGGAAAGATATACCTAACTTTTATAATAATTCATTCACAAGGTATCCCTTGCATACAATTTTCGCACGAGATATCCTGAAACATGAAACTCAAGTTGCCCCGATCCGTAACTCTTTAAAGTTTTTATGCATTAAGATATTTTTGGAGAAGAAAAATACTTGTGTGAAACAGTGAAGGTCTTCGTTCCATATTGCATTTGCATGGAGTCTAGCAAAAGACATTCATACCATAACATGCGAACAGATGAGACATGAAATCATATGTGAAGTGCATACTTGAAAACACTAAATGCGTTCTACATTAGTGTATGCAATCTTGGCTATGGCCAAGGGCGTAATTGTATGAATGTTTTTGGATTTTAAACCATTGTCAACTGTAAGTTTCTTCTAAATCTACTGTAATTAACACTCGAGCATTTTTCATGTATGTTTCTAACAATAAGGCATTTTTTTGCATCTGCATCTTATCGAAGAAGGCTAACTAAATTTGAAGTCAATCATTCAATCCATTCACATTCAACATTTTGTTGCTGGTTGCTACAATTTTGGAACGGGGTGGAGTACACTTCAACTTAAGACTGACTGTGGAGTGCAATAATTAAATTATATAATAATAATATAATGGGTGGAAACCTAAGTACTGCTTGCTCGGAAGATGTTGGCACAGGATTTGGAGGATTGGAAGTCGAAGCTGGAGGGTCGGACAATATTAGCGATGTCAATGTTCCTTTGCGAGAAAATTTGCTATTCCCTAATGAGGTAATACTTTCTGAGATCTTTATATGCGTAAGATGGTTGGAAGGGTTTAAAAAAAATAAAGATATGATTGATTATGCATTATGGTTATCATTTCACATTTAGATACTGGAGAAAATCTTGTCCTTTTTATCAGTCCGTGACATGCTCATCGCTCGAGAAGTTTGCCTGGACTGGATGCATCATATTAACAGTACAGAGTATTTGCAAGAACGGGTGAAAATTCGAATATCATCGGATGAGATAAGATGTCTTGCGGATTCCCCTTTGCAGCCTGTCTTCAACAGCTTTCACTTCCATAAAATTGACATTACCCGTCAGTCTATGAGATTCTGGTCATTGTATAGTGACATTATTACTCATTTGGACTTTTATAAATCTTCTGTAATACCGAGGAATACTGTGAATTCCAAACAAGCCGTTAGTTATATAGCACTTTTATCTATCTTATGATTATAAATTTTAGTCACAATGAGTAATATCAATAACTATGTTTAATTTCTCATTCTAGGATTTCATTCTTGGGTGCCCTAATTTAAAACACTTGGGTCTAGTCAACTGTGATAAATATTTTTTAATGGGAGGAAGTTTCATTCAACTCCACGACATTTTGTGCTTAGAGAATCTAGAATCTCTAAATCTTTCAAAAAATCAGTATAACAAACACGTATTGAAATTACATATTATTTGGATTATCAGTTCAATTACTGCGTAAAAAGTAAAGTAATGATTTTTTTTGCTTTGAATTAGAAACCTCACAGACAGTATTTTGTTTTCGATTCTGCTTAAAACCAAGAAGCTTAAGAGTCTTGATTTAAGTGACTGTTCAAATATGGTCTTCATGAAAGCTGTGCACAACAGGTTTTACCCAGCAAGTACATGCTAAATACATTATGTAATCCGTCATCTTAATTAATATGAAGTCCAGTCATTAATGAAGTGTTTCTATAATTGTTGAATAGGTGCGTCACGTCCCATCCCATATAGTGATAATGTATTGTCCTTTCACACTTTATGCAGTGACTTTTTGTTAACTGAAAAAGCTCATTGTATGACAAAGTTTAACTTTGGAATGAAGTTCAATTCCACAGCAATGAACCTAATCATGAATACAGGTATGGCCATGTCACAATTTCATTCAATCTTCAATATAAATGAACAATCATAAATCTTAAATACTTATTCTTTGCCGAACCTTTTGTCTGTTTCGATTATAGATCATATAAAATGGCAAGATGTCAACTTGGAAAGCCCAGAGCTTAAAGTTGCCGATGTTAAAGACTTTATATCTAAATTTAATTTGTCGCTACTAAAGTTGGAATTAGGTAATTGGAGCAAAACTATTGAAGTAATTACGTTTAGATTTAGGAGGACTATTAATTTGAACGCAGTAAAATGTAATGTACGATAACCCCTTTTCTTGCTCCCAGGTCGATGCAAGCTTAGTTCGGCGGATGTTTATGCATCCAACCTGTTCCAGTTGCAAAAGTTTTCAGCTCACGATTCGCGCACATTCACAAATTTGGAATTTCTAGATACAATGCCAAATTTGAAAGAATTAACACTGGATGGAATCAGTGGATTCGATTTGAATTATGAAATTCTTAAGAACTGCATTCAACTAACTACTTTGTCACTCAATGGCATTAAGGTAAGTTCTTGCTCACAACTTAAAATAAACTCCCGATAAAGCACATCAATATTTTGGACTTTAATAAAATTTCAGCCCAATGGTGACCAGGAAGCATACCGAGAGGTCTTGTTGAAATGCATACCATGTCTAAAGAATTTAAAGTCTTTAGAACTTGGCAACTGTTCATCTCTTGTAAATAATGAAATGGTCCAGACTATCATCATTCATTTGAAAGGGTTGCGGAATCTGAACTTGGAGGCGGCTCCTATTTCTGACTTGGCGTTAACGGGAGTAATGTCTGAAGAAGGAACTGGCGGAGCGATGAAATTTTCTACTGATGAAGCTAGGTGTTCTGAACAAACCAAAGGAGCCTGTGCACAGAATTTGTCGAGCCTGACAGGTACTCTAATAATTATTGCGTAATGCATTTAAAATTAATGTCTGGATTTATTTTAATTGAAAGATTTTGTTTTTAGACCTTGAACGCCTTAATCTAAGTCACTGCAGGAATCTCAGTGATTTCACATGGCAGACTGCATTTCGACTACCTAGTCTATTTTATTTAAATCTTAGTAGTTGTTCAACGTTGTCGAAAAAGGGAATACTATCGATTATTAGCAACTGTCGAAATTTAGAAAATCTTATTTTAATACATTGCTCCCGTCAGATTCTTACTGATCCTGAAGTAATCAACGCAGCCAGAGAAAAACTTTATAGATGCAAAGGAATCACGTATTAAAACAGTTATTTCCAATCAAATAAAATGGGAATGATGTATTTTTTGTTTACTCATCACATCACCCAACCCGTTGTTGCATTCAGTTCAAAATGTTTTAGCATGATAGTAGTACATACAATTACTCGATTAAATTATGAGCAGATGAGATTACGGGTAAAATCACAACATTAATAATAAAGTTGTTTTACTCATATTTCTAAAGCTGTTTAAAGTGTGTGCTATTATTAGCTGAAAGATATATCGTTGCAAGACAAAAAATGATTTATTTATGATGTTTCCCAAGATAATGCTAAATTATGAAAATTGCATAGAGGATTTTTCCTTTGTCAGGCAGTTATCTTTATTTATTTCACCATTTATTGAAATCCAATTTAAGGAATAATGTTATGCTGATATAAGTTACCTTAATTATCATATATATATATATATCGTAATAATAAAATACCTTATTAAAATATTTCGATGCTACGGAGTATGATAAAATGAATAGAAGATGCCATCCCATTGAGACATCGAAAAGACTCTTAGTAGCCGAAAGACATTTTATGGCACACTCCTTTCCTTGTATTCTTTTGCTAGAAAAAAAATGAAGTAGAATAATTTGCGTCCATCATGCCAAATGGAACATCTGAAAGGCAAGTGTGTATATTTATATCACAGAAGAAGAGTCGTCTGCATCTACATTATGAACTTTTATCACGTAAGCACTTCATCACTGTACCACTTTTCACTGTTTTAAAACATGGTTTAGTTGAAAACCATTTTCGAAACACTTTAATTAAAGGGCAAAAAATCTGGTGCATTCGATTCTTCCTTCTTTACTTTTTGGATCAAACGGGAAACGCGGCTCAGCAATCGCGTTCTGCGACTACTTTCCCCGTTTGCACTTCCTTGAGATTGAGCAAGACTTGAAGGAGTAGACTTATCAGCCGAGGTCTCTATTTTGATTTTTCTACTCTTATCTGTGTCAGAAGTAGGGGAATTTCCGACATCTCTTGGATATCTTCTGGGGATTATAGACACTGTTGGTTGGGAATCAGGCGACTGTTCGTAATATCTCGCCTTAATATCCTTAGAATTACTGGCATTTGTTATGGGTTTCTTTTGTTTCAATTTCTTCTGAGATGGCTTTTCCCTCTTAATTGACAATTTACGTTTACGAGGTGAAGTTGAAATGCTTTTCGTTGGCTGTTCCAGGTTGTTTACCTTGCCCTGATAATAACATAAAACATACATTACTGACATCTGACCTGCCATAATGTCGAACATGAAGTAAATAGACAAACGATGGATGAAGCTCTTCAATCTTCAAATGGCTTCGATTACAACTAAGCTATAAGTAAACTCGAAGAGACGCATACAGTTTTTGAAGGATTCTTCCTAGGAACTGGAGCAAATTTCACATGTGGGTAAGGGCAGTTCTCTCGCGAGCATTCTGATTTATTGAAAAACTGACATGGTGGCATCCTTCCCAGTTTCAAATCATGTGACAACTTACAATCTGTTGTCGTGCATTTGTCTACAATAAACCTACAAATGGTGACAGCATTTTAGGGGCCATTGATTGACAACATTATAATATTAATATGAAGGCAGTATTATGAATACTCACTTGGGACAAATCAACAATTGCTTTCGATCGTGAATGTAAGGGCAACTTCCACCCTCTTTCCTTTTGCACTCTCCGAATCGATTGTAGAATACACAAAATCGTTTCTTCTGCCACGTTCTTTGTGACAAAGTTAATTTAGACTTCACAACAGCACGTCTTTATATTATAAAAGATAGCGGGTGGTAATATGTGTTACAATTAAAATCCAAAGTATAGGTAGGGCACTACATTTCACTTACTGGGCTAATCTTAGTCCTGGATTTACAGGCTGTGGCTGCAGTGACTTTAGTTCTATGGAAAAAGAATCTTTCAAGCGATTTAAAGACCTGCCTCCATTTTTTCTGACAAATCGACTTCCGCTAATGTTTACAACTGCTATGCTGCCTGTCCTCACTCGTTTGAGTGATTTTCCCCCTTTCTTGCTGATGTACTTATTCCCACTAATGCTAACAATTAGTTTAGGCTTTCCTATTTATTGCAAAATACACGTTTGTATGACTATCACAAATCACCAAAAAAATGGACAACAACAACTCTAGGAATACAGTATCAAACGCTTAATAAAAATTATGTATCTCAAATACCTTGATTGCTTGACATCTGTCCAGTTCTACTAATAATTCTGGCGTCATAAGATTTACCTACCGAAATTCTAGCCTTCTTTTGAAAGTGAGCAATAGATTTTTTTAAACTGTGCCGATAGAAATGGCTAATTTGACTAAATTTGGGTTTGTAATTAGAAACTAGTCTCATAGAATAACGCTTAACTAATCTGGTCTTGTGAAGGTCCCTCGAAACGGGAGAACTTTTGACTCGTCGATCTAATTTAAACTTGGTTTTCACGGTACATGGGTTACACGGTACAGTTGATACAGCAGATTTGGAGGAGCTGCTGGAACTGTTTGCCGTTAATGTACTGAATGCACCTAGTTTACTACCACTAAAATGATTTTCACTACTTTCGTGCAACCCTGAAGAATAATTAATCGAAGCATCATTGTAGACAGCTAAGCACGAGCCTGCTTTTAATAAATTAAAAGCATTATGTGCAGGATTTATATGAGGACGAACTCTATTGCTCGATATTGGTGGACTTGAACTAGATACAGTGGACGTAAATGATTCAGTTGTTGAAAGATCATTATTAGTAACTACCATTGGATATAAACTTTGATATGAAGATAAATTGGCAATATTTGTACTACTTATTGGCTGAGTGATTGTAGGAGTTCTCTTCAAAACATATGGATTAGTAGATCTATCCCTGACTGTAGTCCCTACTGCTGGGTATGCATGATGCATAGTCATGCTTCCACTTGCTGTGGATGAAGATGCCACAGTTTGGTAAAAACGTGGATTAGGAAATACCTGCCTAACATATTGGTCCGTTAACATGTACTTAAAGGGATTCGGATAATGATGCAACTGTTTTCGATTGACTAAAGAAAGAGATCTAGTATCTGGATAACGGCTTCCGATTTGATTGTACACTGTTTTGGGTTTAGTGCTTGCAGTCCTCTCACTACTCTGAGATATTAGATCTAACAATAACAAATCCATATGATTAAAATCTAACATACTTTATATACCGATACACGGTTATGGCACGTCACTAGTAATAAACATAAAATATTCAGAATACAAGTAGTAAATATTAAGTTACTAGAAAGGTGGGCTATTTCCTGACGAAGTTTTTCATTTTCTTCCATCCTGGCGATTTTAATCCGTCATAGAATGTAGACGGGTAGTTCGATAGTTGCTTCAGACTG
Source organism: Orchesella flavescens (assembly GCA_964034955.1). Classification (NCBI taxonomy): domain Eukaryota; kingdom Metazoa; phylum Arthropoda; class Collembola; order Entomobryomorpha; family Orchesellidae; genus Orchesella; species Orchesella flavescens. The sequence goes on along the minus strand of OZ035956.1, from coordinate 28,517,226 downwards.
ACAACTGATTACTGCAAAAAGATTAAAATTAAATTGAACCCAACCAGCAACATTTTAAAACAAAGAGTAAATTTCAAAGGTCCAAAGCATAAAAATAACCATCAACTGTTGGCTTTAAAAGCTCTTGCTCTCACAAACTTGCTCATTGATCCTGCAAACACGTTAAACTGTTCATTAAGATAATTTTTAAAGCCCAATTCTGTACTGAAACACTTTTACCAAACACCTACAACCAGCGCGACCAAAAAGCCAAGGTTTAAGTACATGCATATAACTGATAACCCAACCCAGCTGCTGCACACTTGTGAACCAATAATTATGTTTTTGATGTTGATTAATTTATATGAGACACTCGCACATGCAGAACACAGCAGGCAAAGGTGATTGCAAACCGTTAATTTGGAATTTATAATTACCAAAATGTGTAAGAATAGATCCTCTATACAAAATAATTCACGCGTAAACTAAAAATTTAATGTTGAATGACGCAACAATTTAATTAATAATAAATTAATATAGTTAATCAACTATTATCTATCACAAAAATTGCATCGAGCCTAGATGCATCAATGGGCTCTTCCTGAACTGAAGGTTATTATGTGTTTTTGTGCTTGTAAAATACACGCAGATCTCTTGTGTATTAAAAACCATATGATCGACTAATAAAGGAATTGGAGCGCCAACTTTAATGGATACACAAAAAGTACATTATTTTATCTTTTATACGGGTGTGGGTGGTCGAATGTACATAAGTCAAGCAGGATGGGATAGGAAATGACTTGATCTATTGATGTTGAAATACGATGAACATCATAAAACCATGTGCATGTGACCGAACCGAAAATGTGTTGTTGTGATTAGATTGATTACTTTGTATTTATTTACAAACAAACGCTTTTAGAACCTAGTCCTGTAACTAACTGTGAATAACTGTCGAAGAGAATGCGAATCAACAGTAATGCTGATAAATTAACTGAATTAGCGAGGAATTCTAGTCTGGAAGTAAGAAAATGTATTAGTAAAAAGAATTAAACTGATGTTCAGCTTAGATTTACTCGTGGACTGCTGACTGCCTATTAAAAAAAGTGTTCGTTAACAATGATGTCAGAGTTTGTTGAATCTGAATTCTGATACCATTCGCTGGGTTCAGTCATAGTATGGGTAAGTAATTTTTTGCTATTTATATGGTTCTTTCGCAAAGATATGATTTTATTATGTTTCGGGGTATTTTTTGCTGATGCCATTCTTGCATAAGTATAGTACTAAGGGTGAAAGGAGGATGATGAAATATGGCGTGTAACTTTCACTTTGTATATTATTCTAGGCGACTGAAGACTCAATTTATTACGACAACGCAACAGACCAATACTTCTGACTCCCTAGCTGATTGATGGTAGATCGGCTAAAAACTTATAACCTACTAAACCTACAAAATGCTTCAACTTGAGTGATTGATGTTCCAATTACCATTCCTTAGTTGACGACCGCTGACCATCAACAGCTACAAAATGCAGAGTGTGTATGCAAGAAAGCCTGCAATTTTCGCAGGGTACTTGAGGTCAGTTCTTAACGTTGGCTGTTTAGGTGCAAAATGTCCCCCCAAAAAAGATGTTTTTAGAAGGTATTGAATCATTGAAAGCTCTTGAACTCAGTTTCAAAGTAGAATGTCATGTCATTATATCGATAATCACACTTTACTGACTTTACACAAACGAAAATTGCACGTATCTTTTTTCGTTGTAGGTGCTATATGCCTTGCGCATCCAACGGTCGGAAGTTTTCTAGTCAACACCGTGTATCAAGTATCTTAGCATGCAGACACAACTCATCAGTAATGGTGCCTTATCCTTATCGACACCATCAAATGGAAGGACTAACGGAATTTAAAATTTTTGGTTGTAAATTCCATCGTGGGCAACACATGTTAGCTGAGTTTAACAGCAGCGATGGGGTTACTCCGCAGCCTCCTTCCACACCAAACAAAAAGTCTAGTCCTAATCAACCTCCTAAACCGCCATCGAAAAGACAGCCAAGCAAAGAAGTGTCCAACTTTGTGTTTGCTAAATTCTTCACATTTGTTCAAAACTATCTGAATATGATGGAAAGAAAATTTCCTAGGGCAATGCAAATATATCGCGTGTTTGTTGTTGGAGTTAAGGTGGGTATGGAATATAGATAGGTAAAATCATCCAGATGTCACTACAAATTAACAAGTAATTTAATACTAATTTTGCTCATTTCTTTATTTGTGTTGTCGTTAGGAATTTTCAAAGGAAATGGCTGAATACGTGAAGATCAAATCGAAAGCCATTATATCTTCAAATAGTATTTTTAAGCTAAGTCGTCATGAACTGGATGTCTATTTCAGGATGCCCAATGAAATGTTTCGAGTTGGACCTACCTTGCTTTTGTCTGCTTTGCCAGGCTTCCAGTATATAATCTTTCCAATTGCGTAAGTTCATTCATATTACTAACTTGTTAGCGTACCATTTCTAGACCATTTTTTAGTAATATTTTAAAATATGGTGTTTATGAATAACTAGATTAAAATTTCCTAAGCATTTGCTTTCCTCCCACTTTTGGTCATTGCAAGAGAAATCTCAGTTCGCCATTGATGCTCAAAAAAAGCGACTATTTAACCAAAGACCAGTTCTAAGACATTTGCAAAGCAACATGGAGGATATAAGAGATAAGCGTCATCAAGAACTTTGCAAAGAAATTTTGTTCAAGTTGGGAAGTGGCAGTCAACCCACCGTCCCTGAAATAATGAGAATTAAACCATTGTTCGAATCAGATCCTTTTAGTATTAGGGCCATGCACGGGCCACATATTGTGAGCTAATTTATATTGAATTTATAAATACATTTTTGCATCAATCTTCAAGAGATATTTTACAAAATGCTTTATATTTCAGAAATCTCTTTGCAGACTGCATGGTCTAAGGACTTGGGTCTTTAACAGGGGAAAACTTTTTGACCGAGCTGAAATGTTATATGTACTGGACATGTGTTTAATGCGTGATGGCATCTTCGATCTAAAGACTGAAGAGTTAAAATCTGTAAGTTAAAATTTCACATATAAGAACGAATATATTTCAATATTTAAATCGATAAACGCAATGAATTATTTACTACTATTTGCTTTGGCTTTTGTAGTATCCTCATTCGTTGTTTATTGATTTCTCTAGGCTTGTTTTCTACGAGGACTCAACGCTGCCAACACTAGTCACGATGACATGGTGGAATTTATTCAACAATGGTTATCGATCTCCTCAGCCATTCAACCTCATTCGTACTCGTTGTTATTACATCTACCTGTACTACTAGCGTATAATAATCCCAACAACTGGGCACTGTTAAGTTGAAATTATGATTATTAGGCTTTAGACTGAGTGTGCTTATTGTTGGAAAATTCAAAGACATTTGGAATTTCATTGGGAAAATAGAGATTCTTATTTATAAAAATAAACATAAAGGAAACCTGAGATTTCTATACAGCATGTAACCATCTTTTGATTTTAACATGAAAACTACTTCTCCAAGTTGTACTAGTCCATCTGGCTTTCATATAATGATTCTAACTCCGAGACAGTTTGTTAATTTCACATTTTGAATCATATTCAAAGTATACATGAAACTTTGGAGCAGTAGGTTGATCTATGCATAAAACATAATATTCTTTTGAGATCCGGTCACGATGTGAGTTCACAGCCATTGAAAATATATGAAAGCATATTATTGGAGTGAGAGCTCTGCTGCCGGCTTGAGCTGAAATCCAGCCTAAAGAATAAGGAGAAAAGAAAGCCAAACCAGCGACGGCTATACTGAGCTGCGTCACTCAGCTTATACCTTAAATCCGTACTTCTCGGCCTTGTATAAAAAAATATGTACCTACTAACCGAAGCATCCCATCCAGTATATATATATACATTTGTACATTTTTTTTATACAGCCATGTAATTTTCATACGTTTATATGTATGTATTGTTATATACTCATCCCGTTCGCCCTTCGTGCTTTTGCTATACAGTACTTGACAGCTAATAATAAAGGAAGCATCGCATCGGATCCGCTCCCTATCCTCCATCATTCTATCTATCTTCTTGGGAGATTTGAGGGGACGAAGCTATTATTGAGAGACAATACACTATGTATATAGTACGTAAACAAATGAAGGAGAAATGAGTGCATTTACCTATCCTCAGTCAGTAGTGCATTTTAATGTTGTTTTCAATTTACATGTGAAATGAAGTTTTGCATTTTACAACAACTCAAAGTGTAGTGCTGATAAATATTTTTCAGAGTTTGGTTTGGTAGTATCGCTTGGTTTTTTGACGGAACGGGTAAAATATACCATACCATACCATTAACTATTGATCTAGTTTATTGGCAGCGAAAGGAGGTAAGTAAATGTAATGCCAATGAATGCGCATGGTGAATGGAAGTATTGATTTGTGAACTAATGAATTTGTTAAACTTATATATAGTTGTTTTTTCAACCCGAAGCGATCTCAGTCATTTTGTGAAGATTAAAGATAAAACCGGAAATGGCTGGAGTTGTGAGAAGGACGGGATGGCCACAGGGTACAAGCCAGCCAAATAGTAATAACACGAATGCTAAGGCTCAAACCAATGGTCCTACAACTCCTTCGGTGTATAATTTAAATAGAACCATTCATTTGTAAGTTCATTATTCACTCTTAAACTGTAGCTTTGTATTAAAAATATGACATTTATAACTTTCGGCATTTAGTCATTGAAATCTGACTGTTTCTCACTGGTGACTGGTACGTTTATAACTATATTCTGTTGACCTTTTTCTTTTTTCAGGTACCCCCTCTCGAACTATACCTTTGGCACGAAAGATCCTTTGTATGAGAGGGATCCGTCTGTTCCAGCTAGGTTTCAAAGGATGAGGGACGAGTTTGAAAAAATTGGAATGAGACGAAGTGTTGAAGGGGTTCTTCTTGTCCATGAACATGGACTGCCGCATGTTCTTTTACTACAGTTGGGGACAACGTTTTTTAAGCTGTAAACTAACAATTCAAACCTAATTTATAATTATTATATCAATAAAATAATCTGTGAATTATAGTGAATAGGGTATGCTCGTCACTAGTATTAAATATCTGCTAGCGATGGCTAAGGGTAATAATCGTATTTGTAAATTACTTTATTTTGATAGACCTGGCGGAGAGCTAAACCCAGGTGAAGATGAAATCGACGGGTTGAAACGCTTGATGACTGAGGTAAAGAGTAATTGAATTGATTTTTATTTTTATTACAAGACCCTTTGATTAGACCGTGTCATCATGTCTGCTTGACTTCTAACTTGTATTTTCTTGTTTTGTATGAAGACGTTAGGCCGACAGGATGGCGTTGCTCAAGAATGGGTCGTTGAAGATACGATCGGAAATTGGTGGCGACCCAATTTCGAACCTCCTCAGTATCCTTATGTTCCCCCTCATATTACCAAGCCTAAGGAACACAAAAAGTTATTTTTGGTGCAACTTCAAGAGAAAGGTACCGGTATTTATTACAGCAATTGTCGTTTTAAAATATCTCTACTTAATCCTTAAGTAGAGAAAACCTTAGAATGAGGAATAGGCTACTTACTTACCTTGCTGATTAATGAATAATTATTTTGAAGTATAGTACTAGGGACTTTATATTTAGCAGGTTTCTTCTTCGTGAATTCTATGCTTTTTCTCTTTTTTTGAATCCTTTATAATATGAATGATCTCTTTCAAACAGAAACGTCTCACAACCAAACCGGACACAATAAGAAGCTTGTGTCTTTTGGAAGAATGTATGAATAAGCATTAGCTGAAAACTAATTTAATATATATAATAGAGCCATGTATCTAAGTAGGACATGTTCATTCAACTAGTTTTTTTTCTATGATATAAATATCTATCTGGATATTTGTACATTTAATATTCAATGTGTCATGTCATATATGATGTACCACTGACATTTGTACTGTATATGCTGTGTATAATCTTCTTATCAAGTATACCGATGAAAATTTCTTGCATATTTTATATTTGTACTTAAAATATTATTTTTGCAAGTTGATTCAGTCCTGATGAATCATAGTAAGTCCTTTTTTATCTATATGCATATTTCAGTTGTTACTATAATACATAATAGTATTCTTCGTTTTGTTTAACTGCGACGTATTATTTACTTGTGGATACTGATACGAGACAAACTGTTAAAGATTGGAGGTGAAAGTAATACTTGTTTGGATGTTTCTGTTACACTAAATCTCAAATATATTAATTACTCTTCGATAATACCAAAGTTCTGTTGACGAGGGAAGCCAAAATTATTAGAATCAGTAGACACAATGAAATAACATACTTACTAGACTGTGATATAAGCCGGAATGAAGTATTGGTTCTACCGCTAGACTGAAATACGTACAATTAAATTTTATGTAAGGTTATTCTGATGAAGCTTCAAAATATTCGTAATTTAATGTACCAGAAATGTGTATATATTGGTATGGGATTCTCGGAAGAGAAGGTAGTCAAATGTGAAAATGGAGGATGTGAAGACGATCTCTGTTATTATTATTATTATTAAATAGTTTAAGTGTGTATAGTTAATTTAATCATGATAAATTATTTTCTATATATTATCCCATGTTAAAATGCTTTTAATGTGAAATCACGTAAAGCCTATCTAACTCTAAATTTGAGCTGACTGTCACATTTTGAAACAGCTTTGTTCGCAGTACCGAAGAACTACAAGTTGGTCGCTGCACCGTTGTTTGAGTTGTATGATAACGCCCAAGGATATGGACCTATCATCTCGTCGTTGCCGCAAGCCCTGTGCAGGTAATTTATGTAATCCTTTCCTATTATTATTAAACTTGTTATGTCTACTTATACATTTTTCTTCTATTATCTTGTATTCTGTATTGTAAGTATATTTAAATATCATATATTACATAACTGACTGTGATTTTAAATGTAACACACGTGCTCATAATATTTAAATGTACAAAGTAATTTTCATACACGAGTAAGAACTAGTCTTGAGTGCACAGAGGTCCGTTTACTGCAGTAGACACTTTTATGTTTATAAAGCGAAGCATGTTCATGTGTGTTAGAACTATCACATTTAGTACATTTGAATTTAATAACTTATGTGATTAATATGTTATAATAGTGGCTTTAAAATGTTTGGACTCAAGTATACCCTTTTATGTGAATGCGCAGGCATTCATCTTATACAATTATGATGTTCATTCTCATTAGTTAGTTGATAGTAAAATGTGAGGTGGGTGTAGTGTTGCATTTTTCTTCTGTATTCAGGTATTTCAATTTCAGGTATTGAGCGAGGTAATGTCGTATTGATAGGTATGAGATGAGAAACATTTGATTTCTCAATGAATTAAAATTCAAGATATATTCGAGATACTGTGAATTTCGATATTTTTCTTTATTGTCCAAAAGTCATTTTTTTACACAAAAATGCAATAGTGCTAGCTATTCCTGCTCACAATTGATTAAAATATCTGTACTGTAAAAGTATTTCGGTACTATTTCATGTGTGTACTGACTGTCATGTGACGCATTCCAAGTGTTATCTATCGTTTTTTTTGTATTATGTGGCCGTCTGACCAGAGTTTCCATTTTAAAACATGAAGGACCGTATTTGTGAGTTTATGGTTTGCGCAAATACACCAAGGAAATATTCCTAAATCCTGATCCAATGAAAAGGAAACGAAGGTTTACGCCCAGTTTTCAGTAATGTCCGTATCTGAATTAAGGATTGACTCCAACTAAACCTAAATTTTATGTTTGTGTATGTTTGAAATAGCCGAAGCAGTGCGGTTTGTAGCACTTGGTACTTTATTGTAGCCCGTGAATTATGTATGCGTCATAATATATCATAGTGTTATGTTAAACTACCACTAAATGAATGGATAGAATGATTGATGGATTCAAGATGTGTTTCAAACACAATTGGGTTTTGTAGTCATTAGTTTGGAAAACCGTTGAAGGTGAATGGCATCATTCAGTGTGGACATTAATTTGTTCAGTACTAAATGTATATTTTTTTTTAATTAATTAATTGTTTTTCTGTCCGAATTTGAATACTGCTGGTCATTTGCTTGACATCGCGTTCGCGGATGTATTTTGTTTTTACTGTAGTTTTATTAATACTGACCATTAAGTTGGATCCGTTTTCGAAAAAAAAGTGTAAAGTGTGCCAAATTAATGAGTACGCATCGTCGGCTTGTGATAGTTTTACGAATGAAAAGAAAAGTTGTCAAATGCGACATGAAAAGTACAAAATAATATTTAGTAGATGGATCAGAACCGACAATGTTGAATGTATTTTTCATTGTAATATAAAAATTAATACATCATGTACTAATCCCGACTTATCAATTAAGGATTATCTTTTGTGTAGTATGCGTATGTAGTATAGTACTTTAAAAAACCAAAAAAAAACCAGGTGCATCGTATGTGTTACATGAATCTTCATTTGCATGATGTTTAAAATTCAAATGAAAACGAGATGTTATATTTTTTAATATGTCGCTACCACATTTATCAAATATTACTGTGTTTGATATTGTTCTATCGTCAGTAACTCTCTATGACTGAAATACTCAAACTTTTAAATATCATTAACTAAATGAATGAGGAATCCCATGAAAATTTAACAATGTTTTATTACGCAATTGTATTGCGCTTTCAAAGTTCTGTGAGTTGGAAATTTGTTGGTTTTGGTGATCCAATAAAATATTTTATATCTGAATCATGACTTTGAATAATGCAAGAACTTTTTGGCATATTAAAGTTCAGTCAAGTTTCTGCCAAGTGAAGCATTAGATGCATTATAGTTAGGTCCTTTAGCGTCCCTTTTCACCATTCGAACAATTGTAACCACTGACTGGCAAGAGCTGCTATTGGTAGGAATTGAATAATAATACTTTGTTAGCCGTATCAAGAGCACCTGCAAGAGGAGCATATTATGCGCAAGTTAAAGCTTACTATATACTGAATTAGTAAAAGTCAAAAGGAATCCGATACATTTTCAGTGAATTTTGATTACAATCAGCAAATTCTAATTTTCCTTCTAGTGCTTAGTAATCTCTAATACACCGTTTTAGTTTATGCTAACACGATGCTAACTGTGTAATGTCTCAATTTATCGGATCCTGGAAACGTTATTAGTTTCTCAATATTAGCAAAATGTAACGCTCATGTCTGTAGTTTTTGTAGACTCACACTCACAGCGTCAGACGTAACAAGCAGTTATTTGCACAATAATAGATCTCAATTAGAGATAAGGTAAGATAAACAAAAGAATCAACACTATTAGTTTTATCTCTTATCAAGAGGATCTTTTGTTATGCAAATGAGAGATGGTTGTGAAAATGACACTTTCTCATTGTTATGCAAATTAGCATTATATTTAATTTTAAACGCTGTTAACGAGTACAAATCTATTGAATTTATAAAGATATCACCGATGAGCAAGTAGTTGCATTTGTATCGGTGACATAAAAAGAAATGCAATCGTAGACCTATCTACAATCATCTATGGAAATATGCATATGCCGGCATATCTACTTGAAAACGAAAAACATGAAAACAATGCCAATGCCATAATATTATGCTTTTTGCATTATCATCGAACTAAAAGTTTATATTTAGGTCTATGATAATGTTTGCAAATGTAGTTGATGCAAGCTGCAGCACCACCGCTGCAAGGGTTGAACTTAATTTGACTTCTGACTAAAGTAAAAAATCAATTTATTCAACCTAATATTTGTTTCTCTCAAATTTTGATTGAATTTACGTGCAGGGAATGACTGAACGCGAATTGTTGCAACTCAGTCTTGAATTTTTAATATGCTTGCTAATGCTAAAAACATACATGCTTTCGTGCTTTTGCTTTAAAATTTTGTCCTAGCTGGATTGAATCATTCTAACTAAATGAACTACCGTATTTACCTACGAAAAATGGCCCCAAATAATAATTATGTTTTATGCTATTTACGGCATGGAAGATGTGAAATTATATTATGCAAACACCTGGAGAACTTGTCATTTAATTCTTATTGCGACAGTCAATTTGTTCTACTATCCATCAGAACAGGGCATTCATGAATTTTAACTGGTATTTAGCACTAAAAAGGTATGTTGGCAGTACTACATAAATCATCGTAATGAATTGAAAATTGTTTCAGTAAGCATAATATTGCATAATTCAACCAACACTAAACTAACGTTCAACGTTGTAAGTTTTAGAATTAGTTTTAGTATCAACTTATATTTTTCTATTTTTACAGATTTAACTTCGTGTATCTCTAATCAGGAAAATGGACTGAAGAACACTCGGACTGGTCTGTAAGTTGCTGTTGACGTTCTGGCTATGAAAAAGTTCTGTACTATACTGAAGATAAAATATACTTATCAATTCAATTTTTTATTATGCTTCATTTCATTGTATGTGTACATAGTTTAAAATCATATATAGTCGATGCTTTTACTATTGTTAGCTACTTTTCCTCCAAGTCAGATTATTGTTTTTGCAATTTCAATATTAAGTTCAAACTAAATTCATTTAATGTATCAACGAAAAAATCAACATTGATTTAAAAAGTGTGATGACTGGTGGCATCAGGATTTGAGCACCTTTCGGACTTGGTTCGGTAATTTTTGAATATCCGTACTCCGTAGTATATGAGCATAATATAGAATGTAGGGTTGCTTGTCATTTCAAAGTGACATAAATTGATAAAAGTGATACTGCTTATCATTGTAAAGACTATTTTCATTTATTCATAGTTTAGTTTCTTTTACTGTCTTCAATTTCATTGCTTTTTTCTACGATATTTCAATTTTAAAACAAACAGAAATAGAAAAAGAAAAAGAAGTATCTCGTACTTAAAGATTTTGAAAATGAAAGACAAAGCACTAAAAGTTAGGATTTTAACTGCGTTGTCCGAGTTCGAAAACTGTTAATAGGTCTTTGTGCCTCTACATGCATGCCTGTTTCATAAAGAGAGTCTTGTCCCGTGTATATCCACCCAAATTAGGTAGCATAATTTGCACTTTGTTTGCATCTTTAAGATAAACTACTCGACGATGATTATGACAATTTAGCACAAAGTAGCACTGTCGTGGCATAAAAATGAGTAGTATCAAATCAAGTATTCAAGTCGACCCTATTTGGATATAAGTTTTAACAAGTCTTTCTCATAAATAGAAGTAAAAGTGACTTTTCTCGATACGTATGGGTATATAGAGTTGTTTCATTCATACTCCGTGAAAGCACTAGTTGGTAGACTGCATTTTTGTTGCATCACACTATTCATTTGTTTATATCGAAATAATGTAGCAGTTAGTAGTAGACTAAAGTAGTGTAAGTCATGTTCGAATATGAACATAAAACCTATTCATGCAGAAGAATATGAAATTGAACGTAACGGTAATATACCATTTTTGTACTCCACTGCATTGTTACGATTACGATCCTTATCCCCATCCTTGTAGCAGTTTCGAGCGTGAATTTTATCTAGTGATTTCATCTGATAGGATATGATTTGTTCATAAAATGTGAATGTTTATTGGTTATCTTTATATTGTTGGCTTTATGATGTCAAAATATAACTATGCATTTCCGACCTATGTTCAAATAACGTCTATTTTAAGTGTTGTAATTTGTAGACTAGGTATACTCGGGCATACTCAATAGGTTATCATCATAGTATAGAATGGTTTGCATAACAAATTCAGTTAAATGTATGTATGTATGTATGTATGTATATTAGTAAATGTAAACGTAAACTATTATCATTGTGTTTCAAATAAAAAGATTTTTGTGTTGAATAGATAGTAGGTAAGTAAGGGATGAAATAGGCCGTGAAAGCAGTTTTATCGTCATTTAGTATGTATTGCACGTTTAATGTATGTGTGTTGGTTTTTCATGTGATGTAGCATTACTACCTCTTAATATACTTGTTTTCTCATTCTATGTATGCACTAATATGTTGAGACTGTTATTTCACGGGATTTTTTGGTGGCAGAAAAATTTGCTTGAAGGGATTTGTCTCTGGAGAATCTCATGATTTTTGTGCTCTGTAAGTCGGAGTCTGTTTATTCTCTGCGTGTACAACAGCAACTAACCTTCTCGTTATATTATATGTATGAATAAGAAAAAAATAATGATACCACGTTGTTGTTTTGTGTCTACGTTCATTGTTATGAGGGATTAGTCAGAAGAAATAAATTGTGACTTTTGGCTGTACGCATGTTTCAAAGCACTTTTTCTTTTTTATTTGGGTTACATGGGGCATTCATGAAGTTACAAAGCTTGGTGTTTTCCGAACTTACTATTGTTATATGAGGATGAAGGGGATGGGTTTTATGCCCGAGAATTACATGGATGCACCCTCAGGGATTTACATTTTATCAAAAAGATATCATATATACATGCATAATCACAATGTCACTGTGTTTGGATGATCATTTCTTCAATACCTGCATAATGTCATCATAATGTCAAGTCTGCTGGGGGCTTGTGGTGAAAGGCACAAGACGACAAGAAGACATTCATAGTACTAGTAAGGCAACTACTGATTTCATGTTGTATTTGAATGGTAAGTAATGTAAATTATGTATTACATGCATGGATTTGTATGTAATAGGTACTTGTAGAATTTTTTATAATAAGAAAAGAAGGGATAATATGCTAAAGCTGATTTATAATTTATTTTGTGTATCATCCTATATTGCTCATAAACGTGATGAAATCAGTCTCCATATATAACGATGTATAAAAGGTGGTTAAGAAGCTCTAGTAACAGGGAACTCGGAACTCCTTTGTGGTTATGATATGCCTTTTCCTACTTTTCACTTTTTGAACCCAGATATTAGCTTACAAGTTGACTTTTTAAAATCCGGGTTGCTTTCAGAATACCAATGTTTGTATAGGAGGTCATTACAGGTTGCTCTGCTCTTCGAATCATCCGAGGTCGTCAACAAGCGTACTGCTCCTGTGTAGCAGTTTTTGGTGAAGGCTTAAATTGCCTCATTCATTGATACATCAAGGAAGAAGGGTATCCAAGATGCTTGGGACAAGGACAAACAAAACTCTGCAATGCATCACCCTCTCACGAAAAACATTATTGGATTCTCCGTGTCGCGATAAATCAAGGGTTGATTCAATTGAATCGAATTAAGCTAACACTTGTACTATTACTAATACGGTAAGAACGTTTTGGAGCATTTTCAACAAGAGACCGAGGCAATGCAATGCAGTAGTGGGTATAGCAATTTTGAGACAAAGGATATTACATGCTACTAGATATATTGGTCGTATGAGTGACATTAATTCTGTTGTTCTTGCTTTTTGAGACTGTTAAAGAGACTCTTTGTGTATGCAGAAAACTCCTGTCTTATCGTTATTATAGCGAAGGCGAAAGTAACCCCTTGTTCTGTCTGATACTGTAGAATATATTTTAGTTGGTAGTTACTTTATTGGAAAAATTTACGAAACTTTTAATCAAGCCGAAAGAGCAAAGGGGTATTTATATTCGTTGTTCTTTAGTTGGCAATGTTAATTTTAGTAAATAATGAAAAAAACAAAATTGTAGTTTCATTTGTACAGCGATGTTTGGACATTTGCGTTGTGTTAAGTCAGTGTACTATAATGGACTATTTTGCCTTTGTTTCATATAATTCGGTTAATACAATCTCAATCCCTCTTTAAAGTTTTAGATAAAGACGCACTGTGCTGTGGTTTTTTGTCTTTCGTACTTTGTACAACTGAAATTTTCAATCCCTAAACTAATGTCCAATGGTCGTCTACTTCTATGAAACGCAGGCGGTTCCTTTTTGCCCAGCAATAAATTAACCATTTGACAGGTTAATCTGGTATTTATGACAAAACTGGAGTCACACAGACTCCTGATCCAATCCAGCTTTATGCCGCATAATCATTTCTTTCCAGCTGAATGATCCTCCAATCTCCCGCAGCTAGAAAATGATACTCAGCTCTGTGCTAAACTTGTAAATGTCACTGGGCTCTTGGGGTGTGCTTTCTATTCCACACAGTCAACAGTACGTACTTGCGTACGTACACGCGAATCTGATGCTGGGAGATAGTAGATAGCTTAGTCAGTCAAAAAGACTGTTGATTTTATAAATGTGTATTTAATGGAGTGTTATAGCGGCCAAAGACGTTCAAAAAAATTTATGGCATTATTTTTGGGAAGATCTGTTAGCATTTACTAACAACACATACATATTCCCCATTCCCAAGTAGTAACAAAATTATTTTACTTCCATCCCAGGTGTATTCCTTTGGAAAGCAGTATGCTGGAGAAGCAATGAGAAATTTTAGTGTTGTTTTTTTTGTATTTACAATTTACCCAATTTGCTAAGCCTGTGTGAATTTATAACGTGTGAAAATCAATAAACAGTGGAATTCCAAACGGGATTAAGTCTCATATATGATCTACTTGAAACAAAATCAGAAACTATAATATGGGAATCTCTGTATCGGCTGGGGCAACAAGGGACTGAACTGAGACTGCAATGAGTTTTCATGACTTTATGCCAACCCAGCATGAATGCCACTGCTACATGCATATATTATACACAAGTAAGTACAGAATAATAATACAATTTTATAATTCAACTGCGCTTCAATTTTCCTTCAGTAAAATACTGTGTCATAAACTTCACTCTTCTCTTCTGTTCTGAGAGAAAGGGAAAGAAAATAGGAAAAGGAAACGAATGACTAACTTATCATATATCGCTCCTACTCATCCATTGTCATCAGATTCTTGATCAAATGGCATCCTTTTGTTTGCCACGTTTCAGTCATATTATTTTTTCCGCATTCTGAATTTCAGCATTACATCCTAATGGGAAGTTTACATCGTTTAGAACCATTTCAGTAATAACTTGATGAGTCAAGCTGTGACTGTATACAAACGCATCTGAGAGAGAGAAAGAGCAGTATCAAATCATGACATGAGAAGAAAGACCCGTCTTGTCCTAGTCCTAGGCTTTCAGACAATTGTTTGTAACACCAGAAAAAAGCAGGCAAGCGTTTTTTTTCTTTTGTCGTCTTTTTGTGCTCATTCTTCGACGAGTACTCTAGTTCAATGCTGACATTTTCATTGCATTGTGACTGCAACATTTCATAACTTCCATATCCCTATATTGAGAAGGGAAGGTACATTTTAGATGATTTCATTCGTTTCGCAGAAGCGCAACAGCAAAGAGCGGAAACTAGATACTGAATGGCTTCCACTAAGTTAGTTTATACTGTGGTGTATTATATAACATGTGTATATTTAATATATTATATGTATGTTGAATGTCCTACACTAGTTTGTGTAGACAAGAGATCCAACAGGGTTCATTCCAAACGATTCTTACTTGAGGGTTATGTATTTCTTTCCTTTTTCGTTTCTTGACAAAAAATAATGTGATGTTATGATGGTCTTTCTATTCTTTTTCTCTCTCTCTCTCTCTCTCTCTCTCTTTTCTCCGTCTCTCATACGCACAACTTTTTCAAGTCCGGAATTCAATTCCACTTGGGTTGAAATAAAAAGTTCATATATCATTTTTCTATTTTTGTCATATCCCCTTTTAGAATTCTTTTATGACTCCATTGTCTTTTTGATGAAGTGAGTGTGCTCCCCGTTATAACATCCTCTCATCGTATCATTATTTGTATTCATCGTGTGGTGTCCGCAAGGGTTTGTCAATCCCATTCCAATTTTTTGGTGCCTAAAAAATCCAATGTTTCTCAATGTGACCAAGCAAGTGTAAATGAAACTCTACACTCTACCCCTCACTTCATGTCAAGGTATGTGGCTGGGTTTCACAGCTAAATGTTACGTGAAAACTATGGCTTTGGTTTCTTTCTCCGCAAAAATATCAGCAAGCCCACCCTACCCATGTTGAATGTTCAATTCAACAACGGGGTACATGAACCCAAATAAATATGAAAATCGTTTCCTCTTCATTATTATCATTGAAAGTAGAAATCTCACATGTACAAAACATGTTTGAAAGCATGTTGAATGTTGGAGAAGGTATTTAATGGATGTGCATTAAAGCTTTTGTGTTATTGTTTGAGTTAGGATGAAAATAAAGTCAATGAGTACATGAAGCGTTAGTGTCAGCAAAAGTGTATATATACATGGTATCGGATATTATATGATCCATTCAAAAACTCGCTTTATGTGGTACAAATATCTAGAACGTGAAGACGTAGAGCAGAGCTAATCACTTTTGACTTGCGCTGATTTGTTGTGTAAGTTGAGAATAATGCATGTGTCCTTAATTGCCAAATGTATTATAGACAACTGTCAGGGTAAAACCGTCATTTACTTGTTGAACCAGCCGATATTTGTGACACGAAGGAATCCTCGCGTTTTTTGAGAATCATGTTGCTTGCTCCCTAGGGAAGAACGATAAGAGAGGATAAAATCATTTCGGAACGATGATTTTTACGGTGAAGATGCACATTAACGTATTTTTTCAGTCTGAGTAGCGTCAGCAACAGCATTAGCTTCCCGAGATGTGATGACATGACCGCACTATATGTATGGGATCTCTCATCCAACGAATCAAGACGACGACACTAATGCCTTAGAAAGCTTTTCACTCTTCATGCCGTGGCAGCTACTATATATTTTATTTTCTTTGCTTGTTGCCTTTCACTTGTACGCAGTAAGTAAGTAAGTAAAAACGAGCACTTATTTTCCCTATACACATATATGTACGATATGTACACATATACACATATACAGAGAGGGAATATAAGCGCTTCATCATATGCAATTGCTTTGGTATATGACCACTACTCCCTTTACTTTCGTTCCATTCTCTGTCAATTTTGCCTGTCATCATGTTTCTCGAGTTCCTCCCGTTCACTAATACTTCCATCATATCTTTCCGGTTCGTTTGGCCCGCATGAGAAGAGCAAAAAGTGGGAATCTCTTATAGATAGGCCTTTACTCAACAACGATGATGTTCATATCATCATCATTTATTGTCTGATACCTTTGAATGGGATGCATGATGCATCAAAAAGATATGAAATGCCTTGCTTAAGCACGTTTTCTTAAGTATTCAACAACCATCAACTTATCAGCTCATTTTGCATTAGCACAAACACAAACCATCAGCAGCCATTGTCATGGGGGAACATTTTGTCTACACATGCATGGGGAAGTCTGTCTCTACACAAACATAATGTTCGTTGTGTATATACGAAGGCATTTCGCGAAAGATCCGGTCAACTTTGATAACGCTTATCTCAAAGAGGACTTCCTCAAATACAATAATCTGCATATCCCCTGAAAGATAAAGATTGTGGCTTTTGAATGATGGGTTGCTTGTAGTAGCAGTCATTTGCTTTGTAGAGTTAGAGCTGGAAACGTAAACGCGAATGTTTTTTACAACACAAGATATTCGTGCGCAGATGAAACTGCATTTTTGAAGAGCCTTTCTTCGAACTTAATTAGAAATGAGCTTCAAAAAGATGGTTTTGATCCATTGCCAGTGCGATCAACTATTATTGAGTGGTGCAAGCGATTTCGTAGTGGTGACCCATCGCTAGAAAATAAGGCAAACCCAGGATGACCTTTAAGTTTGACTGACGACAGATACGTAGCTAAAGTGAAAGCTGTTGTTGAAAAGGAAAGACGACTCCTGTTGCGAGAAATAGCAGAAAAGGTCAATATAAGTGTCATGTCAGTGTTGAGAATTCTACATTTGACTTTGGGTCTATCTCTTCGCTGTGCAAGGTCGATTCCCAAACTGCTCACACCTCAACAAACGAAATTTAGGTGCAAACGAGCCAAGATAATCTCAACCTCCTTTCTCAGGATAGAGATTTTTTCTGGGGCAAGTTGTGATTGGGGCTGAAAGTTAGCTTCATCTCTATCAGGCAGAGACTACAAGACCGTCATCACAATGGCTCCCAGCTGGTTCACAACCCCCTTTAAAGGCCATACGTAAAACGTCAAGTGCTAAACTTATGATGATCGTTTTTTGGGACCGGTTCTGAGTTTTGTTGACCGAGTTCTACCATAAGGATTCTACATTGACCAGACAAAAATATGCTGATATCTTGGCTAAGCTGAAATCAACATACATCAAGAAACGAGGTCAAAACCAATGGGATGACAGAATTTACTTATTGCATGATAATGCACCATCTCACACTTCGAAGGTCGCATAGCAAAACTACGGGACGTCGGGTTCATTCGACTTTGTCATCCTCCATACAACCGTACCCTTGCTCCATCGGACTACTTTTTGTTCCCAAAACTAAAAAATTACATGCGTGGGAGGAAGTATAATTCGGATGAACATGTCAAAAAAGTGTAATTTCATGGCTTGGACATAGAGGCCCAGCATTCTTCTCTATTGGCATCTCGGCTCTTGAAAAAAGGTGGAAAAAGTGTGTACGAGTTGGGGGAGATTATGTAGAAAAAATAAATTAAATATGTCAAGTGATTATTAAATGAGAGCAAAATAAAGTTGACCTGATGTTTCGCGAAATACCTTCGTATACATATAGCTATGTCCTTGTTTCATGTACACTCATTTTTTTCTTCCTTTGATGAATACAACGACACAAATTTACACTCCCCTTCCAATAATTCAATCACTAAACTTCAATTTCCAGAAGTTTCAAACTCCAGAAAATAAAACATAATCCATGGGTTCTTCTCAATCTTTATCAAAGGGGCTAGAAATGGAGTAGACTTCTGTATGTCTACTTTACCAGTATAAATTACCTTCTCCTTGTTATGGCTTTCCCCACTTAACTTATCAAGATAAATTAAGACTTTTAAAGAAATTAGAATTAGAGTACAACGGGAAAAGTAGTGCAGTTGCAGTAGTAGTATTACCAAATTATCTGTTTCTTTGCATACACCCAATAGATCTTGTGACGACAAGAAACAAACCGTGGTATTAGAGGGGGGAATACTCAGTGAAAAGAAAATGCTAACGGAGCAGTCTTAAGTTGATTCATGGGCGATTAGCAAAAGGATTTATATCGTGTGGAAAGTGTAATGGGGGGAAATGGCAACATATCGATAACAGGTAAAACTCATTTTGCTTTTCTGCAAAAACCATACAATACAATGCAGAGAGGTTAGGTTGTATAGGAACGTAACACTACACCGTGTGGTTTGAAAAGCACTACCTACCACCATTCTACCATAGAAGAGAAAATGTTTATAGGTAAACAAATAAATGAGGGGATAACCATTAAAACTGAGCCACAGTAAGACACTTAGCTATTTACTTTCTTCCTTTCTTATTCTACGTCAAAATCTGTTGCTTTCTCCAACAGATTGGGTGGTGTGGAGAAAATGCACACAGTCAGCAAAAAAGTGCTAAGCTGCTGCTAGATTCACTTTCATAGAAAACAGACTCCGGTGTGTGTTGTCATGATGGGAAGGAAGAACAGAAATGTTGTTCACATGCCAGTTATGGCTGCAGCACAGCATGTACGCCGTACCGGCCGACATTTTAAAAGGAATTATCCTTAGCTATATTATATGTATTTCTACGCTTAGATAAGTGAGTGAGTAAATTACAAGGGGGTAAGATGATGTTCCTTTCATTTCCTCTGGAGACATATCTGCTAGATTCGTATTCTTACTTTACCATACCATATGCCATAATATGAATATTATTATATGTTCATCACTGAAAAACAAGGAGCTCTGTACCTATTGAGAATCTATCCATAATTTTTCTCCTATCTATGGTGTTAAATGTGAATATTCCGCTATTAGGAAAGAAGAGGAAAAGTTTTGTAGCATATCTAGAGGCAAACTAAATGAAACTGAAAGTCCTTAATGGAATCTAAAATGTGATATTCATCCCTTTAGATATCCATATATGTACTTATGTGTACTATTTTCCAGCAGAATGGGAAGCGTAGATACATACATATTATACTGTGCTGTGATGCTGTGAAAAGTTGAAGAGGGAAAGAAGAGTAATATGTTAGCATGAGCAGAGCCCAGCTAAAGGGAAGATGGAATGAAGCAAAGTGGGTAAAACTGTGAGAGAAGAAACTTAGTATGTGGTGTAAGCCATCACAACTTCCCTCTACTCCCAGTTGCTTGTCAAGAAAGGAAGTAACTTGATCTAGATCCAACATAACAACAACTGCTTCTCTGTTTTGCTTCACCCTGCCATTCATTCCTTTACTACTACTAGCTCTTTGGAGGAGCAGAGTATTTATTAAACGAAGCTTAAGACCCTTTATTTTTTCCCTTTTTTTCTTAAACACTTTATACATTTCCTTTTTATTAGATAAAATATCAGTGGAAAAAGAAAAAAATCCTTCAGGCCACGCTGTCGCATCGTAAACGTTTCCCTTCCTTCCCTCATTCACCTTGTACTTATATATATGTATTTATATACTTACACATAATACATTATATTCAGAGCAGAACGTACAGCGTTGGTTTTGTACTTTGTACAAAATGAACAACCTCATCGCCCTCACTCTGCATTCATTTTTCAGCGTTAAATGTCTATTTGTAACTTGTACATGAGAGCTTGCTAATCGGTGTAAATGCATTTTATGCTCTTTGCTACGTTTTAATGATGTCTTATCACCCGTTGTAATGACTTTAATTTTCCTTATCACTGATACTAATAGCTATGCATTCATTACACTCATATACACAATTTTCTGCACACCATACCCATATTATGCATATATATATCCAACAAAGGAGGACAGGACACAAAAGATACTTTCTTCCGAAACAGATTTTTAAGACATGTCATTATTACATCAAGTCATGAGCCTAAAATCTTCTGGTAGTGGTGGTGTATAGTGTCGCGATACACCCCTACTTCAACTATGTGCTAAATGGTTTCCTATAACTCTTATAACTATATGTACTAAACTGTTCTTGCACTTATTTCATCTTTTTACCTGATCTTTTCATGATACTATTTATAGTATAGTACATTTGGATAAAAGCACCCTCTCTCTCCACTTGCACAACTTTTTTCAACTATAAAACAAACTGAGAACTGATTAGAGAAGCCCAACCATTTGTACAGTCACTACTTGCTGCAGTTTTTGAAGCCGTTAAAGTATGTGATGGTGGAATGACACGGTAGTATAATATTATTCAAAAATCCTTTTCCTTTCCATATCATCATATCATGTATGTATTCTGCACATATATACATGTAATGTACATATTATGCTTGCTCTTTTTATACACGAAGAGTAGTTCCTAAGTATATTTTCATTACAATCTGAATTACGGATCCAGAAACTCTACTGGTGTACTAAACTCAAGAAAGTTGGCACCAGACCAAGGTTTTTCTTGAGAGAAGAGCAAGTGGCTACGCTTGATAGGGGAAAGGGAAAGCGCTTTCTTTTTTTAACACTCTATGATGAGCAAGGAAAGATGCTGTTGGACATACTTACTGAAAATGCGAAAAAAGAGATTGGATAGAAACTATTCTTCCTCATTTTAGTATTTATTAGACATATTGCTGCTGTCCTTATTTCTGTGTGTAGTTCATTTTGGTCTTTTGCTGGAAAGTGGAAAGGTAAAGTTGTAGTCGTATTCGTAAAGTTCGAAATAAGCATGAACTCTTGTCGTGCGTGCCCTGACTTTTGTACATTTCCTGTATATGGAGACCCAAAAAAGTAGTGCTATATAGCAAGTGCATTAAAATAAATGCATTTCTACAATGTAGGAAATCTCTTGTGGTGAATTAGATACAGGGCCATTCCATCTTCCATCAAAATTCAAGAAGCTTTGGCAAAGCAATGAAAATGTATAAAAGTGAGGAATATTTTGGCCGAGGGATTTGCTCATCCCTGTTGATCAGGGCTTAGACTTTTATATAAACTTGCCAACGACACAAAAAGTCAGAAATAAAGAATGAATTTATCTTTTGTAATATTGAATGTGTAAAAACCACCTTTTACTTCTGTTCCTGGCTTCCGTCCATTTCTGCCTTTGTCCTTCCAAGGAAAGTGAGCATGTGAGGTCATAACTTTCGATAGATGTCTCTAGAATGGGTTATCGTATTAAACTTAAAATGTATATAGTGAAGACAAAGTCGCACATGTATGAAGTAGCCAGCTTCTCTTCCGACCTGTTTTCAAGACACCGGGCAAGTAATAATATACATAGATATGCTATAATTTCGCTTCAGTGGGAAACAAAACCTATCTGTTGCTGAATGGAATTTTTTTTTGCAGCTTTAAGCCAAAAGTCAGCATTTTCCTTTTTTTCCACCGTGAGTCAAAAAGTGCTTCCAAACATTTATAGCCAATTCGAGTTCATTCCACCACTATATCATTTTAAATTGCAATATTATTTTAATACTACTCACGGCTTGATGATCGCTTCATATAGAAAGTTAAAAATATCAAGCTTAATTAAACGTAAAACGTTCACATTCATTTCTAAGAATTGTTAGAATTACTATTTCTTTAGTTGTAGAAGTTGAGCTTCATCAACATCAGCATGGTAAAGTGAAGAAAGTTCGTAATTGGCAGAAGGTCAAGAAACGGACATTCAGATAATGACTTTAGTCTCTATAATGATTACATATAGGTATAACCCAAAAGTTTGGGAGTTCTCTGTGGTATTACCCTACTTCTGCCCAATAAAATTTGCTTGTCTTATCTTGAGTTCAGAAACTGAGATCATTTTGCTATTTGGCTTAACAAGTTTATAGTTTCATTTATAGTTCAATTCAGTTTTAAACCATTTCATATGAACGTTTTGTCATTGCCAGTCGATGATTTATAGCTTTTCGGGGTTTCTCTTGCAAATTTCACAGGAATTGAACAATTCACTAACTCAATTTATCCCTAAATTTGTCAGTCTCATTTCACAATACACCAATTCGGAATTTTATACACTATTGTTATTGCAATACGTATACGTATTTATACCGTTTCCACATCCTAAGAATTCGATGATTTGTGACGTGATTATTTATTTTATTTATTTGTCATTCGTGGAAGCATGCAGTTTTAAAGTTAAATTCTCTTTGGCATTCAAAAATCTATCTTCTCAGTCAGTACATATTATGTAATTCCGAACTAACGCTTCATGAATGGAGAAACCCATACACACCATATATACTCATATATTTCGAAGTTAAAATAACTTTGAATCAATTCAATATAGCTGCCATTACATTATTAGAGTAACAAAAGTATGTTTTCATTGTCAGTTGTACTTATATTGTGCATACTTTCTATTATATAATACAAACAAGAATAGCAGGGAAAGTGAAACGGAGGATGTAGATGAAGTAATGGGAATTCCGTGACAATTTCTGTAAATAAATACTTCAGAGCGAGTGACAGGGAAAGGAACAAACTTACAAGGGGGTAATACACGGTGTAGAATATAGGTAGACAAGACATAGTATATTGTATAACCCCGTTTAAGATATGCTGTGTAAACATTTACAAAATATTCAGCATTCAACATCCCAACTTGGGAGATTAACTGGATTCTTTATGAGACATTCGCGAAAATATATCGTACATAAAGATAAAGTAAAAAGGGGAAATAATACTATCCGAGGAATTCCTCGTTTTCATTCACTCAGATTCTCCTCCATTTAAAGAATAATTAATGGCCATGTAACAAATCCAACGATATGGATCATGAAGGTAGGATGAAACAGTGGCAGTTGTTTGGAAAGCGACGGAGAGATTAGAATCAAGAGGCCGGGCCGTGTACTATTTTGGTTTACAGTTAATAAATCAATTTGTCAGGTGGTCTGTCTAAACTAAAAACGTTACACTTTGCCACTACTGTGTGGAGTCTTATAAATTAGAAACACTGATCTTCACCATGCTACAAACAGAGTGAGCAATATCAGTCACGTACCCGTCAAACCCCGAAAATACTAAATTCTTAATATCTGCAGCTATATGTACATTTGTTTGTTTCGCTTTCTCCATAGTCAACTATAACGAATAGCCTATCAAAAATATTTCATGTATCAAAACGAAAGACATGGGGATGACTGAAACGGATTCATTTCAAATAGATGATAAAGGTTTACTTTCACTAACGAATTTCACTGGAAGCATAACTTCTTGGCTGGAAGATACATATATGTTGTATGAATGCATACATGCATTTGAAATTTTCTCCATTTCGTAAGATATGAAAGTGTGGTGGATGTGTGTGATGTGATTGTAGCCATTTACCTTTTGGGAGAATATCGCACAATAGCTGCTGAACGATGGATAACAAATAACGATGAAGATAAGAAATGGCACAGTTCTCTGACATGGAGTGGAGAGCAGAGCTTGGATGAACTTAATGTTTTCACATCCACTTTAAAATGTCCATATACATAGAATAGAGGGAGAGTGAGCAGAGAGAGACCAGTAAATATAAGATGAGATGATGTTAAAGGGAGAGAAGGATTAGATGAGTGACAATTTTCTCCTCACAGCGTTTTCCAGCAATTGTGCTATGTGATTTACACCAAAGTGTGTCTTTTATATTTATTATAGCACGTCTTCCGTATTTCTTCACGCTTTTATGCAGGTGGTTTGTGACAATCTGAAGATACATAATGATATTATTTGACAAAGCCAAAATGTGGAATACAGAAAGAGAATGACTGGCTTCCTTTCCCTTCGTTGTCAGCATGAGAATTGGCTGAGCGACCACCACAAAAGGGCATCCAAAGTTTTTACCGTGTGATCCTATCTCCTTTCCATGTTCTCTCGCTCGTCTTTACAGTATAATAGACCGCAAATAACATTGCTCCTCTCTCGTCCTTCAGGAACACAATTGTCAGGTTAAAATAAGATGGCCAAACGCATTGATGTGGAATGGGTACTGATACTCTTTTACTGTGGTGAAGAGATAAAAAGGACGAGGGAAATGAAATTTGTGGTGGAAATCACATGTTGACCCAAAACGAAAATTTATTACTGCCATCCTCTCATCTTTGATATCTATTGGTTTTGTGTGTGTGTGTCTCTCTCTCCCTCACTTAACAAGGTTCAGTTTTTGAATGGCTCCTCTTTCATTTTTGGCCTCGAGGCTCCAGTTACACAAACTAAGAGCATCCTTGAGTGAGGAAACTCACGCCAAATGTCTGCCGCTAGATTGGAAAGGAGGAGAACGAGGGTTGTATAAAAAAAACTTACACATTCACCAGTTGAAATAAGATTTCTTGGAAAAGGGCTTACATACTATATTGTATTGTACTTAAGTGAATGATTAGCAATGGAAGAATGTGAGAGGAAGTTGGAATAGTAAATGCCTTCACTTTTCTAGAGAGGGTTTTCATCCACGCTCCCTGCAAATGCCATAGGCAAATTCAGTTGTACACTTGTCCCTTGGCGAATGAATACCTACTTCTCTTCTTTTTTATATGAAGATCATACTGTTTCCAAACCATAAAATGTATATGCATTATATCTATCCACTGTAATGATAAGGGATTTGTATGGAGTATATTTTAAGTAGTTTAGAGGGGACCTGGGCTTCAATAAGGTAAAATCTGGGCTTCAAGTAGAAAAGGGGAAGGGTTGAAGGAAAACATACAATTACGAGATAATATAAACACCTGATATACCTGGCCTTGAATTGACATGAGCAAACCAAAACACACGACGAAACTTTAATTGACGTAGATATATTATTCAACTGACAAAGTGACAACTGACGTACTAATACAATAACTATATCCGGTTACTGACACAATGGATAACTGCTAACGAACAATTGACAATCCAAAAAAGAGATCACTATCGACTTGACAATCACGCATCACCAAAAAGTGAAAAAGATAAAGATGATGATGAGAAACGTGGGGATATAGATTGAGTGAGGAAATAGAGAAGAGAGGGAGCGGGAAGGGGTAATAGGAGAATGTGGGTTACACATTGCAGCCCTCTCCTTTGGGGAGACGAAGCGAAGGGGACAGAAGCTGAGTCAAAAAAAAGAGAAGGGAAGGAACTGGGGGGAGAAAAGTTTAATTTCCATACAGGGTGGGGCAGTTAGCAACAAGATGGTCGGGGGAATGGCAGTAAAAACATATTCTTCTGCCCTGTATGGAAAAGAGGGCGGATTTGGGTACAAGAGTGGGGCAACTACGGGTGATATGGGAAGTAGCAAAGCAGATACGGCAAGGGGTAGGAATTATTTGAGGTAAAGAAGGGATTTGTATGGAGTTGAGGGAAATGACGGGACCAGAGGAAGTTGGGTTGAAGACCCGCTCTCGAGCCTCTGCCCATTTTTGTTCCTCCGCGGGAGTGAATGGGAGGGACATTAGGTCATGAAAATTAAGAAGGGTAGGGGCAGGAGTGGAAGATTGAAGGTTTGCGGAATGTGGGGGTGGAAGAAGAGGGGGGATAGCAGTGGTAGAAGAGGCCGAAACAGTAGGGGGTATTGACATAAGAGGGACGATTGGCATTAGTGGGGGAAATTGTATGAGTGGTGGGACTGGTGTTTGAGTTGGAATTGGAGTTTGAAGGCGGGGAGGAGAGGGGGGGTTACGAAGAACACAGGCATATGTAGAAGGAGTGGGGGTTGGATGAAAGTATTTGTCAATGGGATCAATATAAACCCGACGGACAGGTTCTTCTGGAATGGGGAGAACTCTCGGGCGGGGTGGTGGAGGAATAGTAATTGGTGGGGATGGGTCAGTAGACGAATTACGGGGTACTTTGGAAGGAGAAGACGAATGAGGGGGACTTTTTCGCTTTCGTTTTGCTGGTAGTACTGGGCGTTGAATTTTCTTGGGGGCAGTAAACTGGAAACTGGGCGCCGGGGTGGTGGTCCAATCCATGGCAAGTGGGGGAGATGCAGGAGGTGATGGGAAGGAGAGCTGGAACTTTAGAGCTTTGGTAACATCAATGGCTCTTGGAGTGGCCGCCTCAACTGTGACGGGAGCGGTCTCTTCAGCCATCGGAACTGCGACGGGAGAGGCGGGAGGTGTGTCACCCAGAAGCAGATTCTCCATCTCAGCCGAAACTTCTTCTCCTGTCGACTCCATCTGAAAGGAAACATTAGAGCTTAGGGAATTAGAAACTGGACTTGCAGGAGTGGGGATTTGGGGGACATAATTTCTTAGTAAACGGCCATTAGCAGCGAAAGATTTGTTTTGTTGTCGGCGATGGGGACGAAGATCTTGTATTTCGTATGTAATGGGACCTAGTTTGCGAATTATTTTATAAGGGCCCCGCCATTTGGGCTCAAATTTTTGGACTTTGCCAGGGGTAGACTCCAGTCTAGCATGTAAGACCAGATCACCAGGAGAAAATGTTTCATGGGGGTGTGTATCATTAAATTTCTGGGATTGGAGAGTTTGGAACATAACAGTGTTATCATGGGCATCTGAATTTGCTAGTTCAGCAAGTTTAGAGCGGGTTATGGGACAATCGGGAATCTGTTTGAAAAGTGTAGTAGGGAAGGTGTTGTCGCAAGATAGGCGAGCTTCGCGACCGTGAACTAGAAAAAATGGGCTATGTTTGGTAACCGAATGGAGGGACGTATTGTGGGCAAAGACGGCTGGGTGTAACTGGGTTTCCCAATCGCCGGGGTGGTCGTGGAGGAGTTTTGCGATAGTGCGCTTGATTGTGTCATTGTTTTTCTCGCACAAACCATTTACATTAGGGGAGTAGGGGGATGTGAACATAAGTTGGATGTTAAGGGATTGACAAAAACTTTTAAATTCACTGGACTCAAATTGGGATCCCTGGTCTGCTAAAATCTTGGACGGGGTACCATGCCTGTAGACTATGTGGGTAAGGATTGCGTTAATCGAATTCGCTGCGGTCGCACGAGACATAGGGATGGCTTCTACATAACGGGTTAAATGGTCGGATATGGTAAGCACATAGCATTTAGAATTTTTACTACGGGGGAAGGGTCCAATAAAGTCGATCGCTATGCGTTCGAAGGGGTGTTCAGGAGGGGGTATTGGACAAAGAGGGCCAGAGGGAGGTGTATTCTTTCTATAAAACAATTGGCAGGTCGGGCAGGAGTGTAAAAATTGTTTAAGGGTTTGGGACATTGAGGGCCAATAGAACCGGGATTGTAAGCGGTTCCAAGATTTGTAGTATCCCAGATGGCCGGCTTGGGGATCAGAATGTATGGACTCAAGGGCTTTAGTCCGGAGGGACATGGGGATATAAACTGTCAAAAGGGGGAGTGATAATTCTGGATTTACTTTATATAAAATTTCTTCGTAAAGGGCAAATTTTTTGGAAAGGTCATCGGAAGCCGGGGTTGAAGTCTCTAGAAGTTGTTTGATAATATGGGCAGTTTGGGGGTCTTTCCGTTGTTCTGAGATGATTTGTGGGAATTCGGATTGAATGGTATGGGCTATCAGGGCGTAGAGTTGGTTATCAGTTAGAGTGGGATTTTCATCGGGGACTGGATTTCTAGAGAGGGCGTCAGCGTGTCCATGGGATTTACCACTAGTATAAATAATGTTGAAGTCATAGGGTTGGAGAGATAGGGACCAACGTGCTAAGCGCCCATTGGGGTTTTTCAAATTGAGGAGATGACATAAGGAGCAATGGTCTGTGACAACGGTAAAGGGTCTTCCATATAGATAGGGGCGGAATTTTTCTATGGAGTAAACGACTGCTAAACATTCCAACTCAGTGACGGTATAATTTTGTTCTGCGTTGTTGATAACACGCGAAGCATAGGCAACTGGACGACGGGAGTTATCGTTGGGATCTACTTGCATTAACACCGCTCCCAGCCCAATCGTGCTTGCATCTGTGTGGATTTCAGTGGGTTGGGTAGGGTCAAAGTGGGCTAAAAGGGGTGGGGAGGTCAGTAAATGTTTAATTGCTTGAAACGAAGATTCTTGTGGGGTGTCCCATGAAAAGGGGGTATCTTTTCTTGTGAGCTGGTTGAGGGGTTCGGCTATTCTTGCAAAGTTGGGAATAAAGCGTCGATAAAAGGAGCAAAGGGAAATGAAAGATCTAACATCTTTCACTTTACGTGGGGTTGGGAAGTCTTGGACTGCACGTACTTTTTCTGGGTTAACTTCAATACCTTCAGAACTAATAATGTGGCCTAAGAACTTTAATTTTGGTTCTGCGAAGTGGCACTTGCTGGGTTTCAGAGTGAGCTGGGCATCAATGAGGGCTTGGAGGACGGAAGAAAGGGTGTTGTTGTGTTCTTGGAAAGTCCTTCCAAACACCAAGATGTCGTCAAGATAAACCAGGACCATGGACCACTTAAGATGGGAAAGGACGTTATCCATTAATCGTTGGAATGTAGCAGGGGCGTTACACAGGCCAAAGGGGAGTCTGTTGAATTCAAAACAACCGTCCGGGGTGACGAAAGCGGTTTTTTCTTGGGAGGTTTTGGCCATGGGGACTTGGTAGTAACCGGACATAAGGTCTAGGGTGGTAGCATATTTTATTCCAGCAAGCTGGTCTAACGCGTCGTCCATGCGGGGAAGTGGGTAGACGTCGGTCTTTGTTATTTTGTTGAGCTTTCTGTAGTCCACGCAAAACCGCCAGCTACCGTCTGGTTTTTTAACAAGGACGACATTGGAAGAGTATGGGGATGAGGAGGGTTTGATTATATCCATATCAAGGAGTTTCTGGACTTCTTGTTTGAGCTCATTTCTTTCAAAGTGGGAGGTTCGGTATGGGTGGTGACGAATGGGAGGATTATTGCCTGTCTCGATATGGTGTTCAGCCATTGGGGTCTTTCCGATTTCGTTTGGGGAGAACGCAAAAGCTTTTCTATACTTAGAGAGGAGGCGTAAGAGGTCACGTTTTTGGGAGCTAGTCAAATGGGGGTGTAACTCAATATTGGCAATATCGGGGTCGATGGGATCACTGTTGTCCAGTGTCGTAGATATGTTATTAATATTGCAAGGAGGTGATGGGAGTGGCTGGGGTTCCAAAGGTACAAGGAATTCTGAATCCACCGGGACTGCATAACCTAAAGTAGTGTTAGCTAGGATTTTGACTGGTTCGAAGGTGGGATTAACAAGGTAAGTATGGGTAATACCTGCATCTGTGGAGGAAATACTATTTGGAAAGGCGAGGTGATTAATGGAGCAGAAGTGCGGATTTGGATGAATGGAAAATGTTTGATTCTCCGAAGAGTTAACTTTAAGGGTAACGCGTTTGGTGCAATTTGGGGGTATTACAATGGAGTGGGCTGCTTTGGCAGTAAAACATTTTGGGAGAGTGTCTTGGGCTGGGCTGCACTGTCTAATGCTAAGACATTTTTCTCGAGGATCAATGACAAATGGGGATTGGGTAAGGAAGTCTAGACCTAATAACATCGGGTTTGTAGACTCGGGTAGGACATAAAATGACCATAAAAATTGATTGGGAAAGCGGGAGAGGCGAAAGGATAACTCGACGACTTTGTTGATAGAGATTTTGTTTCCTCCCTTGGTGGCGACGGAGACTTGAATGGGAGGTATTGACTTGGTGGAGATTATGCTGTGGGGACCAAGGGATGAGAGTGTTGCTGGGGATATGGTGGATATATTGGCTCCACTGTCGACAAGAGCGTCTACGGGAACCTCAGCAAAGATTAACGTTTCTTTGATGAGGGAAGCTGTAAAGTTGAGGGTAATGGGTTTAGGAAGTGTAGGCGGGTCTACACCTGTGGTGTGCCTTTCGGCGTTGGGTGGGACATCTGGGCTGCTTAATGACGAATTATCTGGGCTGCTTAATGACGAATTATCTGGAAGAGGGGGTTGATGAACCTGTTGATCCCGCTTCAACAGGTCTACCAGTTTCCCGACGAGGGAGCTTGTGCATTTCTAGCAAATGGGGTGGGTGAACGCGGGTTTTGGGAGTTGTTACTTGGGCGAAATGGTGGGCGAGAGTGGATTTCGAGACCACGCTTGTGATCGGCGCATGTCTGGATCTCATGGCCGCGTCTGCCACAAAATTGACATTGAGGAATGGGCTTGCCTTCAGCCTGAAGCTTTTGAAAGCATTCATTGGTTCGGTGACCTGGGCGACTACAGTAGTTACATATATTTTGAGTGGGGTTGTGGGCTAAAGGTGGTGGGAATTGAGTAAAGGAAGGTCTAAAACTGGGGCGAGGGATAGCTGGGAGAGAAAAATTTTGCTGCGAATTTCCAACGGGGTGTGGGAGAGATGAAGAAACTTCTAGATAAGCGCGCAGTCTGGAAAGAAACTGGGTGGGGGTAGTATTAATTGGGTCCAATCCTAGGGTCATTTGGGCTGCGAGTGTGGGAGGGAGACCTGAGATTAGGGACTTTAGTTTTTTCTCATTATCCATTTTGGGATCAATTTGGGCTAGGGCTTCTAACTTCTGCATTACGTATTGTTGGGGGTCGGAGGGTGGGTTAAATTTAATTTGTTTACATTTTAATTTGGCCTGGGATTTAAGGGTGGCAGATCCAAAGTCTGCAATGAGGGCAATTTTGATGGAGGTCCATCTATCGAGATCGGTCTCGGAGTGAAGGAGGGGGGAGAAGAATTCAGCTTCGCGACTGGAAAACCAACTTTTAACTGGGCCATCGAGGACTCTGTCTATATTTAGACGGGCCCATGATACACCAAGGGAGTGGGAAAGACAGTCATTTTCAAATTTGAAGAGCCACTGTTCGGCGTTAGATGAGCCGTCGAACCTGCGGAATCCTTGAATGATTTGGCTGATGGGGAAGGTGTGTGGAAAGGGGCTGTATTGTGGTGGAGTGGCAAATGAGTGTGGGGTGGGAGGATGTGGCAATTGGGAGTTGAATGGTGGCTGTGTGGGTGGGTTTGGTGCATTATGAATGAGTGTGGTATGTGTTGGTGTGGTTTGTAATGATGGGGGGATCATTGTGTGTGGAAGGTTGTGTGTGTGTGTTGAGAGGTTAGGACTAGTAGGTGCTAGTGAGAAACCAAGATTATGTGTGGGTTGGATAAGGTCATGGGTACTTGGGTATGCAAAGGTTTGTGTTGATTGGGTAACTGGGGTTTGAGGGGGTTTTCTAGGTCGCGTAGGGGCAATAGGGCGGGGTGGTGGTTGGTTATTGGTATGTAGGGACAGATCGGAAAAGGTTAGTGCGTCGTGGGGGTCTACTTTTCGTTTTTTGGAACCTTTGGGGGGCATGATCGAAGTACGACAAAATGTCGATTTGCTACCTGGGATTTTTTTTTTTTTTTTTTTTTTTTTTTAAATTATAGGTATAAGTATATTATTATTATTTATTTAAAAAAAACTAATGATTGGGGTTCGGAAGATGGAAGATTTGGGGAGAAACTCGCTGTGCTAAACGGGAGGTACACGGGCGGCAACTGTCACCGTAGAAAGGGAAACCGGCGCCTTGTAATGATAAGGGATTTGTATGGAGTATATTTTAAGTAGTTTAGAGGGGACCTGGGCTTCAATAAGGTAAAATCTGGGCTTCAAGTAGAAAAGGGGAAGGGTTGAAGGAAAACATACAATTACGAGATAATATAAACACCTGATATACCTGGCCTTGAATTGACATGAGCAAACCAAAACACACGACGAAACTTTAATTGACGTAGATATATTATTCAACTGACAAAGTGACAACTGACGTACTAATACAATAACTATATCCGGTTACTGACACAATGGATAACTGCTAACGAACAATTGACAATCCAAAAAAGAGATCACTATCGACTTGACAATCACGCATCACCAAAAAGTGAAAAAGATAAAGATGATGATGAGAAACGTGGGGATATAGATTGAGTGAGGAAATAGAGAAGAGAGGGAGCGGGAAGGGGTAATAGGAGAATGTGGGTTACACATTGCACCACCTATTTAGTATTCCGTCCCTAAAACGGTCCATGTCGTGCACATTCAAGAGACTCCTGCTCCAGAGAGTGAGATTACATCTTACAGCATTTCGTTAGCATGTAAAGATAAACGAAGTACTTTGATCTCTATTGTCGCTGCCAACAGATTTCTACCAACTCTGCATATCTTCACACAAGATAGTTTCACATCGCATTGTTATTATAACGACATCTTGCAAACGTACAACTGTTACATCAACACCTCATCTTGGGTTTGGGGAAGAGGATGCTGACACATTACAACATATTGCCTCTGGTGTGAAACAGCGTTTAAACTGATACAGGTGAACATTTTTATGTTATAATATAATCCTTATTCCAATGTACATTCCCAGATTATCATCATCATCATCATCATCATGAATATTCTTTCTGGGATGTTATGTTCGTGCCCTTTTGCATTCACCTTTTCTATTCAAATCCTAAAAATTGGCTAACCGCTTACCCCAACTTTGTTTGCAATGACTTGGTTTTGGTTGTTTCGCCAAACAAAAGTTGCATTGTACTTGTTACTTCTTAAACTCTTACAATTTTACAAACTTAACATAAAATTAAATTGAAGTATTTTTACCCTTGTTGTTAACTCCAGTTTCTCACTTGTTCAGCAAAAAATGAAACTGTTGAGCAGCTGTATAAGTAAGCAGCGAAGTGTGAAGTAGTAGTAAATAGGTTGAAAGTTGGGAGAGGAATGGAGGCATAAGAAAATAAGGTGATTCGGACAGACCGCTGTCACCTATAAAGTAGCTTCGCTACGTAAGCAGACAAGTTTTTATTTTTTCGTTTAAAGAAATGGTGGTAACCTTACGGCTTCCGCCTTAGCATTTCATGGTGAAACGCAAAATGTAGGTTTGAATTTTCCTTGCTAGGGAACGATGCATAGTAAAGAAGTGCTGAGTACTAAATGGTTAGATAAAGAAAAGTATTTTCCGCAAACCAAACGATTTAAACTCGGGCACAAAACAGTATTTTCCACGATTCCTTTCAAAAGACTTGTTGTCAACTTTTCAGAGGGTATTCTTTGTATTATGTTGATGATGATCTTCAACCGTAACGTTACGCTTTGACGTTTGTTCCATTGTATAGGGATCATTGTAAATGAAACCTGTATTTTAGTGTTTCTCCTTATCTTCCTCTTTACTTTTATAGTAGACAATCTTGTTGAGTCGAAGACGAAAGCTACAAGTAACATAAAAAGTTTTTACATTATGTGGTTGTGATCAAATTGCTGACCTCTATTCAACACGCTGTAATTCCAAACGATGAGATTCAAGACGAAGAGGATAAACATGCATGTATGGATATCGCGAAAGTTATCGTCCTCAAAAGATTTAACTTTCATTTGTTAGAGTTAACTTTCATTTGGCTGCATGTCATACATTCTTACCTAAAAATCTGATACTGTCCTTGAACGAAAAACACGTAAAATGCAACGCACTTTGATTTGTTTTTTTTGTATAGGATAACATAACTCGATTAGAGGAAATTCACTTCCAGATGCGTTATAACATGTAAATGGTAGGCTTACTTTCGTCTGTATTCCGATTCGATTGCGAGTGTTTAGAGTTTATAGGCCCAATATTTTATACGGTTGAATACATCCAGTTAAAATTCACGCAGCGAAAGATGATTCAAAACCTGGGGGTTTTTATTGGATCAATGAAAACTGCATGATATGATTATAAGGGTAAAATTTCACAAATCAAATTTATCGTTCTGAATGGTGAACGTTCTAATCCATTAATTCCTGTTGAATTGTTGAAAACGATGTCAATCACTCATCGCATGTATCGCATTGCATAAGTTATCTTTTGGATTTGGACAGCATGTAAGTAAAGTCAATAGATTGGGGCTGACTGCTCCAATTACTAAAGCTATATAGCAATGTTTTGTAGATAGATTTGTTTAAAAAATTTACGATGAAGGGTTGGCAATGATTTGATAAAAGTACTGAAGCCTGCAAGGGCAATAGGACTAACTTGTAGATTACGTATAAATTTTTATACCAAAAATTACGAAGGAAGAAAAAGATTACCCGAATAGCCCCGAAAATCAGAAAGATTATTAGTAGTAAATGACAAAGTGGTAGGTTTGGTATTGAAATATTAACTCTTAACATCTTAACCTTAGCATTTACTATACATAATACACCAGGCATTTGATTCTCAGATCCAAACGTTTCAAATTGTAATTTCGTCAAGTGGAGCACACAGACGCACAGCAGCAGCCGCTTCTTTCAGGCATTTTCTTATACAATTCCGATAACTATAGGGAAGATGATAAAGTAGAATCCTATACAAGCTGAGGGGAACGCAATAATGTTGCTCTTCATTTCGTCCGACAGAACGACGACAGGAAATGAGGCTAATGGAAACTTTTATTCTTATAATGTTCTTCATTTTTCAAACTCATCGTGTATACGAATTAAGCTTCGCTTTTTTGGGGCAAGTCAGTTCTGTTTGTGTTATGTTGCAGAGTATGAGTATGAGCATTCCCCAATATTCTTTGGTATTGACAAGAAGTACCAGAATTATGAGTGTGTGATGTGATGGGGTGATCAACAACAGT
Organism: Orchesella flavescens; assembly: GCA_964034955.1. NCBI lineage: Eukaryota > Metazoa > Arthropoda > Collembola > Entomobryomorpha > Orchesellidae > Orchesella > Orchesella flavescens. The sequence continues at coordinate 28,481,814 of OZ035956.1, read as the reverse complement.
GACTTTGACTTACTGACAATGAGAATGAGAACACTAATGGAAGGATCTGTACAGATCTACGATTTGTCTGAAATAAAGTAATACGCACCACTGTCTAGTTCTCATTTGCTTTATATAAAGTGACAAAAAATCTATAGAATAAGATATGGAGAACCTCCAATAAACCTAAAATGCTAAGCTGTAAGTGATTTGGAGATATAAGGTCAATGGTAGGGGTAACGTTAGACTTTTAACTTGCTAGTAACAAATTACTAAAAAATTGGTTGTATTAGATAACACATGCCCACCTGCCCAGTTGAAACGAAATGTGCATAATATTTAACAATTTTGAGTCATAGCTTGAATATCCAAGAGAAAAAGCATATAAAAATGCAAATGTTTGATTGAAACGTGATCATTGATAGAGTTTAGCAATGACTCGTCACACATCGTCTGCTGTTGCTGCGATCGTGACCATCTGACTGTGACTACAAAAATATAATATACGAACACTATAAGTTTGAAGTTCAATATAATTCAAGATCCTTCTCTTCGTGCATCATAACAAGCATCATTTTAAAAACACAATGTTGAAAAATATCAAATTCTAACAACCTGTTTGTATCAAGGTGGATGGAAAGGGCCAGGAAATAAATGTGGGGTTGCATTGGGATCCTTTGAAGCAACAACAATGATAACCATCACTGCAAAGTTGTGAGTCATAATTAATGCACCTTCAATTTTTGGGCTGGGAATACATATATATTGCCAACACAGCAACAGCAAAATAATAGTTTTCACATAACAAGATACTGTAAGTGGTTTGGATAAGCACAAGGAAGAGAAAGCTTCTTGGCTTTTTGAAGATTCAAGTGCTATGCAACTCTCTGAAATATACTTCACATCGAGAGCCACTTGTATTACTGAATACAGCACAGTGTTGAATTTTGTTACACTCACGTATGACAATGTCCTGTACATGGTATGCATATATATATATGTTCACCCATCCATCCTTTCGATCTCCACCTTTCAATTAATTCTTGAAGGGAAAATCAACTTGTACAAATACATCATACATCCTCGATATAAATCTGAAAGCGGTTTCACCAACGGGGAAGTGTCTAAACATCTCACCCAAATTTTTTCAGGAACTAAAAAGCAGTTGAAGAGAACCAGAAATGATAAGCGGAAACCTCAGTCGCACGTGGTAAAGGAACTGCAAAATGGTGGAAGAGGAGGGAAGTGAAAGCAGGCACAGTATTTAGAATAGCTATTGTGGCCAAGTAGTTCACATGCATGCACAGCAAAAGTATTATTCTCAACAACTTTTCGCTTTACAAACAGGAGCACTTGAGCACGTCGTGTCAACCCCTTCACTTTTACTTGTCTTTTCTTCTTCCTATTATTACCTTTATGTATGTATATATTGGAAACAAGTTTTGATTCCGTACATGTTTCTAGAGATGCACGTTTTCATTTTGGCCACCTCTTATATGATGTTATAACATGCATACATGAATAATAACTAGTTACATGTCTTTACAATTTAACTCAACTATTAACATTTAAATGAACCACATGATGAAAGCATATATAGTGTGATTCCATTCCCATTCTGCCAATAAATACATACTTATATATGTTCAGTTGATTGGTTTGGTTCGTAATACATATATTATAGAACATAGAACGTATGTACAATGTACAGGTTTTTCATATTATCCAGTGTCAATTAGAATTGATAAATAGAATATGTACACATGAAGGAAAAATATAAAATATCTCATTTATGTAGATATTTCTCCTTTTCTACTTGATGGAGAAATGAAAGCGCATGTTGTGCATAGAAAACAATACCCAAGTTTGTACGGGTATTCCAATGCTTTGTTTTTATGTGACTTCTTAACACGGTAATGTTATTACAATCAAGAGGAATTTAAAAAAAAACTCCGCTTTTTATGAACTATACTTGGCCTATAATGTTATCTACTTAAGTCTTAATATTTAAAGACATTTAAATTTAAAATGCAATCGAGTGAAAGTCTACGTTCTTGTTTTTAGTTCTTCCTATTCGAAAAGTAATTATGAAACCAAATAGTTTGCATAGTTTCGTAACTGAATAAGTTTCAGGTGACACCAAACCAAAGTTTGGATTCTTGTATCATACAGATATAAGCTCTCAATTACCTTTCAACAATCAATTAGGTATTATATATACCTTAAGTATTTCGAGAAAAGTTCGAACCTAATTTTGTCGCCCACCTTTACTTAATGCTTTATACAGAACGTGAACGAAACTGCCACTTACTGCTTCATTTTTCCCCTTTTGCTACTACAAACTTACATGACAATTTAGGAAGTTCGCCTTTAGGTATGGAAAGTTTATGCGAGCAAAAGAGATTCATTACAACTTGGCTTTCCCTTTTTCTCATAATTACTGACTTTGAAAACTCAAAAAATTACTGCATATAAAGTATGTATACGTTTCCCCATTTACGTAAAATTACGTATTAAATTGCTTTTCTTTCAAACTAGCTGACTGAGCTCTTCAGAGATTCAACAAGACAAATAATATATTTGAAGGAGGAAGTATTACAGAGTGCAGAAGTCTAAAAGTTACAACTGATGACAGATCCTAATGAATGACACTTAAAATGTATTTTTTTACATGAAAATGTACATTCATACTACAACACGCAGCTATAGGGAGAAAAGTTGGAAATATGTATGTTTTGTGTACGTTACATATATTATTACTCCAAAGTTTACAAATACCATACTTTGAAGCTCCCTAGTTTAGATAAAATATTTGACGTTTTGTAAGTGGCTGACTGTAATTATCATATCATAAGATATAATGTACAACAAACAAAGGTAATAATGACTCATTCTAAGTTAAATGGTAATAGAAGAGCTATTTTACTGACAGTTATTAGTGAAAGGCAAAAGTATACGCACATATAGCCTATTCTAAAATGTATTCTGTCATCTCTTTTCTAAAACATCATCATCTGAGCAAAACTGAATAAGGATTTGTTTAAAAAAATTAAAAGAAAAAGACAAAAAAGAATATTTCATCCCGACTTTTCTTTTATAGTTCACTTCAACAATAATTATTTCATTCAAACACCGTTCTTTAGATACATAATGAAAATACTTGGTACATTGTCTGTCTGTCTGCGGGAACGATAACTGTTAAATAGATTGACGTTTTTAAATTCTGTTTTCATATATCAACACTTTGGATTAAAGCTGCTAGCAAACAATTTGGTGCTAATTTGATGCTTAGTTAGCGCGAGCTTGGTGCTAATTCGATGCGCTTTTAGTGATTATACTGATCATTTATCTTAAATATTTTACATCCTCCTGAAGGTGCATAATTGTATTTCGAATTTGTCTGGTTTATTGTCAGACTGTCATCACTTCCTTCATGTAACTGCTGAAGTGTTTTCATAATTTGCTGGTTTAAATTTTCCCCTTCTAACTTGATTTCACTCTCTGCATTACTTGTCATTCTTGTCAACCTTTCAATTGAGATTTTTCATGGGAATAATTCTGGTTTGCAAAAGGTAATATTTTTTTTGCTCATCTCAGTTTTTTTTTCTCAGTGAGATGAGAAAATACACAAAGTACTTGAGATGTTTTCATAACTAAAAATGAAAAACTAAAAGTTAGCTCCAATTATACTCAATGTACAACAATTGGTTAATCCTAATATATTATGTTATTGACAATAAATCAGCTTAAAACTTATCAGTGGTTAGTTGTGTGTTAAAATGAATAAAAAAAATAGTTAAAATTGGATTATTGGATGACACTCAATAAAATTAAAGCTTCATCGCCTTTTAATGTCTGCCAGTCAAAATATAAGTTAAAATGGTTAAGTGTGTAAAAACATGAGAAAATACTTGGCAGAAAATATGCTTTCATTCTTCATACATCGTTGTTTTCATGTACTCTGTGAGTCTTTTGTAAATCTCTGCATGCACTTGGCTCAAAAAACAATATATATATATGTACGTATGGTGAATTATGTACATAGTTCCATTCCACTATAGAAAATAAACTTTATCCCTAGCCAGCATAGTTGCGTAGACGGATAGTGAATGATATTATATGACTGGCAGCCTACCCACTTTGGTATGAAACTTGGTTAAATAACAGGATTTCAGTTTGCAAGATCTTAGTGAATAGGAAGGAATTTGTGAAAAGGAGGATTTATTCATACATTTGGGGAAGTATGTGGAAACTCTGTGTGTAAGAATAAGAAAGGAGAAAGAAGGATAGGGGTAAAAATCTCCCACAGGAAACGAACCAAAAAGTGAAGGATCGAAGTGCATCAAATGAGCGATAAAATGCATGATTTTGACAGGGAAAAATAGTTTGATTTATGAATGCCATCCACTACAACCAGCAACTCTGAAGAATAAAAAAAGGCTTAGACTTTGTCTGGAAATTCCCTTCGCTTCTTTTTATTCTTTCATGCTTTCCCGTTGTTCATCATCATACATATCATGGATGAGCCTATGCTTAGGAAAAAGTCTGATGAATGTATGAATATTTTATACATATATATGTATGATGAATAAAACGAATAGTTTCACACAGATTCCTCTCGGATTTCCTGTTTCCCCCACATTACATTACCTCACATCTTATGGGTATCATGTGCTACATGTAGTAGTACATGGTTTAAAGTATTGGTTGATAGATGAAGGATAGACGGAATTTTTCATTTTTTTACTTAAAGAATCGTGACAGTACTTTAGGATGTTTGCCGCAACTGGTCAATTTTGATAACATACTATGCATATATTTACATCTATAAATGATATATGATAACTCCCTTTTCTATTGAACACAAAAACGGCACATCGATAATATTTTAGATCGCAAATCTGTTGCAAAAAGTTTTTTTAAAGGTTTATTCGGTTCTGATATTGCAAGTTACTAGTACAACAGCTTGTATGTAATATAGCAAGACAGGTTAGTGCGGTTGCCGTTTGATTGGAATGGGATAAAATCAATGAAATCATCCATATTTTTTGGTCATAGGGAACTACATATCCAAATTTCTTGGTGTAGGAAGAACGTGCGTGCATGTTTATGCTTGAAATTCGTGGAAAATTCTGTGCATTATATGAATGTGAGGAGTAGAACTAGATATTTGACTTTAATTGGAGGAACTTGTACTGATGACGACAGGTTTTTTTCGCTTTTGATTGATGTGCAATTCCAAACAAAATTGGCTGTTCGTTTCCCATAAATCTAGATCGCATGGAATAGAAGATGCACTACCTGCCAATCTGTCTCCTGGCATTTTCATTTCCGAGTATTGTGGAAAAGCACACTCGAGAACAGGCACTGTATGATACTTTCGGCGGACTCAACATGCCCCTGAATTTCCCCTATTGTATAAAGCCCAGCCATTTATAGAAAGCGTAAGTATATTCTACAGATTACTGAAAATGTGCATGCATGTATATGCTTGTATTGTTGATACGTATAGAATTAGTATACCAAATGCATGAATATGAAACTAGACGTACCATCAACTAAATTACAAAACGTATCTATTGTCTATGAGGTGGATTCCAGACAGACAGTGGTAGTGTCTACAAAATTACATTAAATTTTGCAATCTTCCTAAAACAATCCTTGGTACTATATTTTCTACCGTTACAGACAGTTCATGTTACTACTACTACTACACCTACCTATTATACTGCTGCAGCTGTACTAAGCTTAAATAAACATGAAACGAATGTAATGGGAAGGTAAAAGGTATTGACACGAAGATATATGCAAGTCACCTGACACTGAAAGCTCGTTCGACTCCTTCGTGACGGATCATCTTGACGATTCAACACGTCGCGATATGGCAGGATTTTCCCATTTAATATTAGGTACATAACATATCATCAATTTGAAAACAGATCAAACCTATACGGATTTCTACAATAATGGTTTATTACATCACATTACAGGGCGCATTCGTGTTGACATTTTCATAAAGATATACATTCTTATCAGTTTGCCCCAACTTATTGCAAGACCAGCAACAATTTATTATTTCGTGGATAGTAGATACAAGCTCGATCCTTATTTATCATTTCCAACAATCCATCAAGTGGTATAGACAAATAGGAGGAACAGGCTCCATTTCCATATCTTTAAATTATAGCAGGTGATATGATGACTACATTAGGTTATGTATTATTAATGAAGACCAGGTGTTTCATAATGAAAGTTGGAGTTTGGCGTTTTTGAATTGCTCGGAAAATATTTAATATTTACTGTCTCAACAGATTATATACTGTTTGTTGTATTATAATTTGAAATTGTTAAAATTACGGTGACTTATTACAAGTTACAAAGTGGAAGCAAGAAAATTGAATTAGTAAGCATAATGATTAACGTTTCAGCATATGTATATCTAAACTGTCGCGATAATTGTGGGGAATGCTTTCCAAGCGATAGACGATCAACGGTTTGCGTAGTAAACTATAGAGAATTTGATTATAGGAGAGAGTAATCTGGTAAATGAATTCTGTACCTGTATATTTGTATACTGTCGGGGTTGGTTGGTGAGTGAGTTGTGAGCGTCTTAAAAGCTGTTGTGTCTCTTCTTTCTCCAAGTGCAACTACGCTTTCATAATAATAATCATCATCATCCTTTAGTGGCAGTGGAGTAGAGAATGCGTCACTTTTGTGAAAGACAGATTTGGGATTTATGTAATGGAAATTTCAAGAAGGGAAATGTCAAGAAAGCCCATTTTCCCAGTCACATTACTGTCATCATTGCCATGTTTCTTGTTTCCTGTTATGTGTACACGAATGTGTATATTACAATCACACAGATACGACACGTAACCATCAAAAGGTGCATAATAAAATGTATGGTTGGGCTAAGAGCTAAAATACAATATTATATACAATACCCCTCCAAAAAAAGGTGTATCCATTTGTTGTAGTCGTCATGTAGTGAAGTATCTAATCGCGTAGTTGTATTTCTCAGAAGCAAATAATATGGCACAATATAATAGTACTGTGTATAGTTGATAGTAACCGCATAAAAGTCGGCTTCATTCTTGTTTCTCTTTGCTGTCAAAAAAGGAGATTTGGAGGAGAGATGTGATGAAATTTGCAAGAGACTATGTCACTGATTACTACCACTACCTATATCTCCCCACCACAATGAGTCGACAAGACCACAAGTGTCGTATTGAAAAAATAATTCAATGTCTAGCCGGCCTCTACCACCATCCAACACCACTGCCATTTCATAGAATGTAATAATACAATGATGTACATATGTACATACATATTATAATGTGATACAGGCTAAAACTTGTACAAAACCATGAGGGAGAAACGGGCCATACTATACTGCTTTTTTATTCAAGCATCCAATGTGTATGGTAATTTGTAGCAAGGGATTATGCTGATAGACAGGTGTGCTCTCCTTTTTTCCTCTTCTTTCTTTCTTTATGCAAAATATATTTTATGCGGTTCACCAACAAAGCCATAAAAACGAAAAGAAAATAAAGAGCTTCCGTTTTGTCTACTATTTTCTTCATTCTTTCCGGCGACATATTACAAACTGCAAAATAGTCCTTGGGGTATATTATTATCCCAGATTGCCACAACTGCTATTAAAAGATATATATTGTACCCTACCTATACCATCCATGTTACATTACATTACATTCTATGTAAAAATAGAATTTTAGAGTGCCGACTGGGAAAACTAAGTGAAGGAATTTTCGGTGGGGATTTCTGACGAATTTTTTTGTCCCTTACTGGGCTCGTTGTTGAGGATACACCTGTCTCCAATGCTGTATGACATAAGCAGTATCACTTTGCCCCAGCCGTGCCTTGTTTTGGGTTATGTGAAGTTTCTGACTCGTCGAATGGAATTACTGCCGAAAAGGATTCCCCTCACTCAAGTCACACCTGCAGCTTGCAAATGTAGTCAATCAAATTCAAATATTCTATGTATATACTTATAATATACACTGTCCACAGAAGTTACCTTATTATTCCATATCGAGCGGACCACCGAAGAAAGTTAGATTCTGGCAACAGTTATAACAGCATTTCATTTTCGATTGCGTTACCACCGAGAATTTTTATATTTAGTTGCAATGAAAGTGTTACAATCAATGCATTGTTACAAGAATATTTGCTATTTCTCCAAAAACCTGATTATTCTTGGGTTGCAACTAGGCATTGCAACAATTACTTGTTAATACTCTTAGTCAAGTAATTGGAATGTCAAGAAGTATTGTCAAGTAATTGAAGAAGTATTGATAACTGGGCTCATAGTGTAAAACTACCATTTCATATGAAAATCCATTTGGTAACTAGGGACGAAAAATCTCCAACGGATGAATTTGTATAATATTTGTATAGTAAAATATCAAGATCAATTACTTGACTGGTCAAAAGGCAAATGCTTAGTTTGGGATGCTACTTGTGTTGACACCTTAGCTGCTAGCTATATTGATACTACTACGATACAAGCAGGAGCAGCCGCTGAGATTGCTAGCAAACGTAAAGAAACCAAATACCAATCTTTGTCCCAAAACCATCATTTTGTCGCCTTTGCTGTTGAGACTCTAGGACCCTGGTCCGCTGAAGCAAAAAGTCTAGTGGATTCTATCGGTTCACAATTAATCATTCAAAGCGGCGATCTACGTTCGAGACACTTCCTATACCAGCGAATATCTTTGGCTATTCAGAGAGGAAATGCCATTAGCATGCTGGGGACTATACCTTCCTCCATTCCCATGGAGGAAATATTTTATCTATAAATCTTTTCATTGTTATTTCCATTAAAATATGTGTTGAAATTTTGTTTGATCGAAATAAAACTTTGTGTTTGTTTACAAAAAAAAAAAAAAAAAAAAAAAAAAAAAATTACTTGACAATAAGTATTGGTATTGATAGTATTGAAGCTACCAATATTTCTTCAATTGCTTATCAATTACTTGTATTGGTATGCAATGCCTAGTTGCAACAAAAGTAGCCGCTTTATATAGCCTATAGCAGAATATTTTTTGTGTCGAGGTCCCAATAATCTTTCTTTTCCTCTTGTTTTAGCTAACTACCATGCAAAACTTGTGGATTATTGTTGCATCCCAATAAATGTAGGTCGAAAAGGCGATTTCAGTGAAATATAGGTATTTATGCTCACTTAAAGAACCGGCAAGCCATCTCGTAAAAGGAGAGAGACATTAGTGCCATCACAAGCAGAAAATGTTAAGTTCCATAAAACTCGCTTCTGTTTATTGGCCTGACTGAGCTCCTCTTGAATGTGTGGGGAAGTTGAGTAATATTTATGAGCATCATTGCAAACGACAGCGTTTCATTATGTTGTTATACATTGTGAAAGTTGTTGGTGAGAGACCATCCAACAATGCATTATTTCAAATCAACGAGGTAATTATATCAAGATTTTTTTTCTTTTATCCTTCTATGAGAGCGCCTCCATTTTTCCTCCTCTCATATAAGGTTTATCTCTCGCTAAGTTCTTGGTGGTGGTACCATCAAAACTATGCATCAATAATGGGGAAAACTTAGCTTCAACTCACTTTCCCTCACAATAATATCCTTCCCGAAAAAAGTACAAGATGAGATACTATTACGTTGGCGAAATTTCATCTACAGCAAAAGATTCCCTAAGTACGCAATTAAGTTTTGGATATATGGACATTAATTTTTGTTATAAGTTAAGATGTTAAGAAGTCATGGTCAATATGTACAGCCATTGTACTATATATACGATTCAAGTTGACTCTGTGCATGGATGTTCACACAAGAAAAGAAACCATTAGGGTGGTTTGTTTGATAGAAATTTTATTGGGTAGAAGAAGCAAAAGTATGGTATTGTTGGTCATATATATAGAATGTATACATGGACAGAAAAACTTTTTGGATGGAAAAAGAAATTTCCTGAAAGCACATTCAACATCATACGCTATTAGTTCATGGATGTATGAATTTGTATTACACATATAATAATGTATATTATTATGTGCTTATATATATTCCTCGCAAACTTACATTTGTATGCTCTATTTTCCCAGTACATTGATACTTCCCGTTTATTCTTGTTTTGAGAGAAGTTGAGCCACAGGAACAAAGACAGATCGCGTGCATTTCTGACATGACATATGGAATATTTGTTTGCCTCTAATGGATGGACACGGTTGACAAGACGAGCACAAGGAGCTGGAGAGATGGGGGTCAGACTGAGGAGGTCATACTAGAGCATGTACAAGCTTAAAACTAACAATGGACTGAGGCATACAGCTACAGATTAGGCTGTGTGTGTATTTGTTGCAATACATGTTGAAGTTAATGTAAGTATTGGGGATGGGGATACACACTTTATTTAGGTAGAAGTACAACTGCTTCTGGGCAATTCATTTAATGTTCAGAGTCCTGTAAGGATCTCACTTCATAAGCGAGTAAAAATGTTTTAATAAATCAAAACGGTCATGAAATGTTGAATGTAAACTTGTGCCTTTCACAACAATCATCGCAATACGGCTTCAACAGAGGATTGATTGCTGTTGAGAAAGTAGCTGAAGGGATGTTGCCGGATATGCATTACGTGTATGATTGCTATCATTTTTCACCCATTCAAAAACTGGCAGACGTATTCATTAATGACCAAGAGTTTTTTGAGGGGGGAGGGGGTTAACGAAAGCTTTAAAATGTTTTTCTTGCGTAAAACCACAGTGGGCATATTTCAATGAAGAGTAACAATCTTAGTTATGCATTTCAATAATTTTGTTCAGTCGAAGAGACTTGCTGACTTCGTCTGCAATGATTTAATTTTAGGGTAACAACACAACATACCATATAAATCGTTGGAACAGGCAGTTAGCAGTCTAGCGTGTATCAAAATAGAAATGTTGGTGAAAAGGATTTTGTAAAAACGAAATTTTTATTAGACAAGATGAATATCCAAAATTGTTTCAAGTATGATACATAAATAGGTATATGTATGCACCTTGTCATCAAAATCGTTGGATACATATTTTTTTGTCACATTACATTATACACCGCGTATGCTAATTTAAACCTATAAGTAATTTATTTCTCTATATGAGATTCTGCAGGAAAAACTACGATAGTGGAAAAATATGCATGCTATGTAACTACCCGTGTACTTCACACGTTTTCCCCTTTTCGTTTCAGTCTTACAAGTCTTACTCATCGTCAGTGACGAGCATACCTTATCGTGAAATATATATGTAGATATGTACTATTCACGTGCATAATATTATGTATACTTATGAGCTCAGACAAAATTAAAGTTTTTTTTCTAGTTTGCACACGACCCGGGTGCAGATACGGTTATATAGGCAACGAGTGGTGGTAATATGCAGTGTCAAGCAGGCCAATGCTGCCACTGCTATGCAATAACGTGTTGTTACTGCAGCTCATTTGGCATTCAACTCCAATGCCTTGGGACGTAATTCTTCGTTTTCCTCAAGCTATTTATAAATGCCAACACCTGATTAAATTATTTCGAATTGATAAAATCTAATATGAAACTTTTTCCCTCTGTGGCTTCTTTTCCAGTGAGGAAAAAGCAAGGCAACACCACCAGTTTCCCTCACAGTCTCGCACCTTTTTCCTTTCATATGTAGCGTCGAGTTTCTTGTGATTAATAGGTACCTGATGATATGTCGCCGTCTTTCTTTGTATCCAACGCGTAATATTGCATATTTATTGGCATCACGCACAAAAGTACCTTCCCCACCAAGACGAAAGAAAATGTCTCTCCTCTTGTCGGCTCTACTGTAAAAGAAACTTGTAACACTGTCACTTTGTCACTAAATATGTTATAAAGCACGAATGCATAAGTAAACCCTTATCATGTGGAGCTCCCAATGTAGACCACTTTTTTCTATGCCTATATTAGCGCAAATATTTTGGGCCCCTTGTCTGTCCGAAAAATGGTCTTGCTCCGGAACAAAAAGTAAATTAAACTTGGCATGTACATATATGTAAACTATTGAATATATTACTATATTTTATGATAAAAAAATATATTATAATATATCCAAGTGGTTTGCTGAGCTTATCAGTTTTTTTTGACAAATTGTTATGCTTGCAGAATTCTAAAAAAAATGGTTTAATTTTCTTACAATCTATAAAGAAACAATATCAGCATACTAATAATATATATTATATATACATTGCTATTTGATTACACACACCATCAAAATGTAAAAAAAAACTTTATATCTAAGTTTTATCGAACCTATTATATGCATGGAACATATTGTCTAGTTGGAATAAAATATTATCCTCTATTAGTTCGTGTTAGAAAATTTTCCTTTCCAGGAAAATTCTTAATTTAAGGTCAGGTTCATCATCATGTATACATATATATTTAGAATTGATAAAGAGAGCATCTCATAATTTATTTTAGAAAGGCCTTCGACAACCAAGGACTCATACATAACTTGATTGTTGGGCCCGTAAAGAAACAAACAAGCAACGTCATGTTCATCAGGAGTAAAGTAACTGTTTTTGCTACATTTTATTTCTATGTAGGTATGGACAGCTTACTTTTTTGCAACTACCACTTGCTTATAGCAGGTGAAGGATTTCCCCAGCCAATGTACCAAAACTACTTTATCAAGTATTTTTTTTGAATGAGGAAGACTTTCACATGGCATGCATAAAACATACTATACTACACATCGCTTGTTTCGTCTTGGTTAATAATGGTTGTGGCGGTACGCTGGCTACACGTATTTACTCCATAGTACGTTGCTGTAAGGAAAGACCATTTATTATGCAAGATTCATGAATGCGGGCAGACGAGTTTATGTATACTATTCATGAAATAGCATTGGCCAATATTTTTCCGCAGTGTTGAATACTTGAACATCACACTTTTTCAAACATGATGCGAAATCCTTCATGAATGAGGAAATGAATACATATACGTACATGCAATATATGTATGTATGTTGTGTTGTAGCGGCTGAAAATTATGCATACCAATGCACCATATGAGCCTCCTTTTGATCTACCGGTTCCTCTTAAATTGGTATCATATTCATAGGGTAGTCATATCATAACGTAATACAAGTACATACTGTTTCTCTGTGCTACCAGAATTTTTTACTCACTCCAGAATTATTTTAGCTCTACCTTGGTAGTTTTTTGTGACCTGGAATATCCATATTACAAAAATATGTTGTGAGGAAAAAAGTACTTGTATCTTTGTATGTATAGTGTGCATCTACTTACACATGTAGGACAACTATGTAATCTTTATACAAGCTTTTCCTTCAAAATTGCACTCAAGCATGAATGCATGCATATGAGTGAGCGATTTGGGGAAGTGAAGAAAGTTTGTAATTCCATAACTTATGAAACCACGTCCACCCTCCGCGATTTATGAGTTTTCAAATTTATTTATTTTAGTTGCTGACGTCAACGTGTTTGCTAATATTTCATCCTTCTTACACGCTACAGAGCTGTAAGGTATATGGGTAGGACCCAAGTCTGTACTCCACACTCCACCAGTACCACGCCAACTTAACGTGTGATGGGATCATTCCAGCATGTATTTAGCGCACTCACAATAACATATTTCACATTAGGGAAAGTAGCATTTTTTACGAAAAAAATGGTCGAGCATTTATCTACAAGAAGAATGAAACCTGTAGGATGATTTGATGTCATGTAATGGTGCATACACAACCCTATTTATAGTATTTAACATTTTGCTACATTGTATATCGTTATACATATACCCAAGCATTTATGTGGGCAACGGTGTATTTAATGTAGACGTGCCGTTGTTGAATATGAGGCCAAGACCGCATGTAGTGAAGGATTTTCCCACAAAACAGTGGTTGAGAGAAGACGATGGTGAGTTGATGCAAGGAAATAGCAACACGTAACATAATGTTTCCCTTTGTGAAAGTAGCATGTATTATGGATATTTGTATTTTGCGTTTTCATCTCCAGAAAGAGAAAGTAATCCTCCCAGGTAGAGGTTGAGAGAGAGAAAGAGCGAAAAACCAGGACGGGGGTTAGATTTTGGTCGACTCGACTAGGTTTGGTCTTGGTGGAGGTGGCACAATAGATAATAACTTTGGTTTGCATGCTAAGCTCTATATGAGGAATTGGGCGTGGAATTGGAGCACTTAGAAGATTTACAAGGTTTTAGCAATTTATGATGGCGATTTGCTCCAAAAAACATACAACCACCACTGTTGATTTGCTACACCACTACAACTACATATACCAATGGTCGATGTGTGTTTGTATATTTATGTGCTTTTATGTAACCAGGCTTTGTACTAGTGGAGAACATTAGATTAGGTAACTTTGTTTTCCTGTGCTTTCATATAGAAAATACGCCCATGGTCGTAAACGTAAACGTACCGGATTGGAAAAACAACCAAACGGAATTCTTGGGGAAAGTATGCACGTAGTAGTACTTAGCAAGTTTGAGTGTAAAACAGCTGCTGGAATTTATGCTCTTGATGATAACATGCAAAAACACTACACACATGGGTTAACATGCAACAGTAGCAAAGTGTTGATGTGTAGATCACAGGGACGGAAAAGCAAACTCTCTTTAATCTCCACTTAATCCAATCCTTAATTGTTTCTTTAATACCTCCTGTAATTAATAACTTGATGCCTAGAAGTTGTTGCATGATGGCAACAATGAGAGAGAGAGAGAGAGAAAAGACCTTAACTTTCATGTTGAGTAGTGAGAGCTCCCTCCGTTTGTACTTTGTACGTGGTGGTAATAAAACGGTTTGGAATTTATGAGTTTCTCCTGTTGATTTATCTGTTTTACTCTTTGCACAAAATTTCTGCGTAAAGTTTAAGTGATAATTTGTAATCCAGGGGCGTAAATCTGTCTACCTTACTTTCCAAATTGGACAGCAATAATTATAGAGATTGGAAAGTTTTAGACATCGAAGGTAAAAGCAAGCCGAGAGTGTCGATTTATGTATGTTCTAGTTTACAAGCTAGGCTTATTAATTTAACGGCTTGGGGTTCGTTTCCTGGAATTAAATGGATGGTACAAACTTCGAAATGTTTATATAGGAGTCGACAACAAAACAGTAACTGACAATGGTACTGTAATTTATTCTTCCCTTCAATTTTAGAAAATAAAAAGGCTGATAAAATTTCCTTAACGTTGATTCATATAATTTTAAAAGTCAAACGAACAATTTTTCATAGTGAATTGAGTACTAAAAATTTACGTTTACGTATTCAACAATAAGGCAACATGTACACGAAATATTTGTATGTAGGAACGTATAAACTACTGATTGTTGCACATAAGCCATGAGAATGATGATAATCATTTCGTATCTGCACCTGAATAAGCCTTTGGCAAAGAAAAAACATTGGTCGCATTTTACCCAGCATAGCAGCAGCCTTCGTATTTTCGTTGTTTATGTCAATTTTCCCCAAGTCTCATTGATAAAAGCCGTCCTTCAAAACCAAAAGTTATGTAAAGAGAGGGGATGGAAGAGAATGGAGTGAGTGCTGGATCATTGAATACGATTAAATATCCTAGCTGTCACTCTTGATAACATTCAACATTTTGTTGCATTCTCAGAATAATGCATAAGTTATCCACCTTCTACCTTACACGTAGCGTAGAAGAACAACAGTTTTTCTTCATAACCTCAACTTTCCTATTTCGGTTTCAACCAAAAGTTTTTACCTGTACAGCTCTCTTATCCACTCCCATTGTACAGGAGCTAGAATATGTACTAATTCGATTGAAAATTTTGTATTAAAAGCGTCCCCTCTCAATCTCAGCGTAAGATAATAATAAAGCAAATAGCTTGGAGCAACTTTTCCAACCTGGCAGATGGGATTCCCACTTGATTACTTGGCTTTCACTTGACGACATTCCATTTCGGATGATCTTATGCTCTATGTATTTTCCTCTCCTCGCTCTCAGACAACATTTATAAATTGTATTTCTCCACTTGCTTTCCTCCTGTCTTTTGGAGTCTTCCACTCTCTCCCTTCTTGTACGGACGATGCTGTTGGAAATGACAGGAAAAGTGGAGGAGGAAAAGAAGAGCTTTGAAAGTTTTTCATTGAGATGCTGATATTAAGGATAGTGGAAGAGAATGACAAGTGAAGCGAAAAATTCACTTAATTTCCCCGACAGTTTATGCCATTTTCAGTCACAACTGTTGGCAACAAAGTTAATTTCATCTCATCATGTGAAAACTATGCTAACTGCTAAATCCAAACACAATATTCAGCAAGCAACTGAGTTAACTTGTCGATTGTATTATGTATCGTTTATTTTTCCGCTTTTCCATTCATTCTAATTTCTGTCCTTTCCTTCTTTATTTTTGTTGCTTCTCATTTCGCATCGGTGACACTGAGATTATTATATTTTGATGTGAGGAATATTTTTCTTTCTTGTCAAATCAAAATTGTCACGATATTCGTTCTCGTGTGCGTGACTTTCTCTTTCCAAAACTTCTAAAACTGGTTCAACACTAATGAAATTTTCAATAAAATTATAAACTGGATTTTCTTCCCAATTTTATATTGGCTCGTTTACACGAAATCCGAAACAAAAATGTGAAAACTCGAACAGAAAGCAGGAGGATTTTAAGTGAAATTAATAAATTTTGAGGAATAGCGCAGCACCATCCAAACTCCAATCTCAATTCAAGCCTTTTGGTATTATAGAAGCGACAAAATTATCCACTATGTTAATACAAACTGATAAGTCTGCACACAAGCAGAAACACAAACTTTATATTAGCTTCTGCGATGAGGATGGCTAATTTTCAAATTCACTGGGTTGGAATCTAATTTTAATAACATAAAACAATACAACCTATAAAATATAAATGTCAGTCTGTGCATCCGAAGAAAATCCTGTTATTGTGATCTTTATTTTATGGATTGAATGCATGTGGTGCTATCGCATCGCTTCCTGCTTCCCTTCCGTATTAATCAGCAGGTTGGTTTGATTTGAAGTGGTGGAAATGAGAAGAGAAAGTTGATAAACATGGAAATGAGCCCTGAATGGATGGAACAGGCTGAGACGAGTGTTGAGCATGCTAGGCAAACTATTATGATTATTATTCTCCAAATATGCTGACTGCTGACATGAGCTCCGGTTTTTAACTTTGCATAACATTCAAATTTTTTGTGATTCTAAATTGCATAAAAATAACTGAAATGTTGATTGGTTAATTGCTTCTCTCCGACAGAGCTATAATTTGTCTTCTCTTTCTCTTCAAGTTGAAATGAGAGGAGAAGAACCGAAGCGAACCTGGACAAGAAAATGACACTGAGATCTCTGATGACTTCCTCAAGTGGTAGCAGCAGTCTATGAAATCAGTGGAGCGATGGCTGTCATTCAAATATGTACTTGAGCAGATTCACGTGGAGGAGAAAACAATCTTGTATTGTTGAATATTTTAATTTTAGAAATACACTCCAATACAAATGGAAAGTTACCTACTCCCTCATCATCAATGGGGTTTTAATTTTGAATTTCATGTTTGCGTATTCTAAAGTCTCTTGCTAGCAGTTTTTAAGCTTCTAACGTTAGAAATTTTGACTGAAATTAACAAGAGCAGAGAGCAGCCCAAAAAATCGGAAATACACTTTTTCACAACTTTAAAAAATAACATGCACCGGATTTTAGTTTACAAAATGCAAATATGCATATTATTATTAAGATTAAGAAGTCGTCTGTCTGTCTGTGAGCACGACAGCTATCGTCCGGCATCACTATTTTTTTTAAATTGAAGCGATAAACGATAATCTTGCCTTGGTTACTCCGGCCAAAAATATGCCAAGGCAATTGCCATTTTCTCCTTGGTTACCAAGACTAAATTATGAAATAGTAGTTGGCATTTTTTCCTGGGTTACTCAGACCAAAATTTTGACATGGCACTTGGCATTTTTCCTGGGTTACTCCGCCCAACTTGTCATTTTTTGTTGAGTTACTCCCGCCAAAATTTTGACACGGCACTTGGCATTTTTATTTGAGTTACTCCGGCCAAAATTTTGACACGGCACTTGGCATTTTTATTTGTGTTACTCCGGCCAAAATTTTGAAACGGCACTTGGCATTTTTGGTTGGATTACTCCGGCCAAAAATTTGACACGGCACCTGGCATTTTTATTTGAGTTACTCCGGCCAAAATTTTGACAAGGCACTTTGCATTTATATTTGGGTTACTCTAGCCTGAAATTTTGATATGGCAATGGACTCTTCAAAACTTTAAAATTGTTTAAAAATGTTAGCCACAGTTTGAATTACTGTTTCATTTTTCGCTAACGTAGTCTTCGGTATGAATAAGAATTATCCAAAATTTTGAAACAAAACGAATGGCAAGTTGTGAAAGTATGAAAGTCACGTGGTACGTAATATGTTGCGTCTTCTAAAAGGAACACAAATGTAACTTGAATGTGTTGGGTTACATGCGTGCTTCCTTTCACTTCCCTACTTTATAGTAAAAGTCGCAATGAGTTCAAACGAAAGTCATGTACGGCTCATAATTTCGTGTCGACTTCTCTAAACTAGGGCTACCTGCATAACCAACCATTTTTTACGCAAATGGAACTCCATTTTTTCTTTCTAGAGTGGTGGATCTGTTTGAGTAACAAAAAACGGAAATGGTATCATCAGCGGCGAAAAAGTGAACAGGCTGACGACTGCGTTTAGTTCAAGTTAACCTGTCGCATATTTTTGCTTGATATGAATACACAATGAAGGGTAAAAATACTAGTAAATGGACTGAAAAAATCAGTAGCGAGAGTTTTCTCAACAGCATTAGGTAACATTACATTCCATGTTTGCACTAATATCAACTAATTTGTTTTACATTACCCTCCAAAGTTAAGTGCTTGTCCACATGACGTGCACTAAATTGCATAAAAATGAGTTTTCAAGGTAATCAGATGGTAATCAGTATAGTCTGCGTTTTTACAGATTTAGCGTCTTGAATGCGGATTATTAATGGTGCGGGTTCAACTTAGTGATCGCTTTTCCTGCTCCTAACTTTAAAAAAATGAATGATATGAATCGAAATAAGATTAAATTTTTCTACCAATTACTAGGCATCACCATTTTTCTGAGCTTAAAACTACTTGACTGCTTCACCGACTCCTTCTTTATCATTTTGTTGGAATCGGGAGGGATATTGGAAGGCATATTTACTTACTTGTTGGGCTATCAATTCAATGTTACTAGCTTAAAGATTTGTTTTTGGCATGGACTTTATAACGAAAAAATAAATGAAATTTGGTAATCGTACTCAATTTAATTTTTAAACATTTATGTGTACTATTCTGCACCACATTTGCTGGAAAGTGAACAAGCGAAAATTTGAAAACTATATATCTTTTCGTTATTAACCATTGCACGAAATCGTACATGTAGACTCAAGCACAGTCTGAAAAGAGATGTTGTAAATGCATTTCCCCCCCATAAAAGATGCATGATCAGTTCATGGACAAAACACTACTCAAAATGCGACTCCTCTTCATTTCATTTCCATACGAGTTGAATCCCTCTTCTTTCCCATCCTTGAAAATGTTTTTTCGATACATATTGGATAATGCATGCATGTGACAAAAAGGATTTTCCCTTATAAATCTTTATTACTGTTTCATAGCACATCATTTGTATCATGATCATCATCTTTATCCCTTTATTCTTCATCTCATTCTCAACTCGCCATCAATGCATTCATTCACTCAACAACCGGGTGAGAGAGAGAAACTTCCCCATTGACATGCACATTTGGAGCGTTACTTTTTTTTGGTCTTTTGTAAGCAACCATGTACCACCATCACCTCCATCGAAACCACCATGATGTGATCGTCGTTGTATAATGGAAAAGAAGAAAGTATAAAAGTTTAGAAGTGTTGATGTTCCTTCTTGTTGAAACCCCTTCTCGATTTCTTTATTTCGTAGTCTTGTGACATACCGCACTCACTACTACTACTACTCCATACTGCTTTGCAATGCTCGTTGCATTTCTTCACTTTACTTACTTAGTTTCGCTTTCGTAAAAAAAACCTTAGGGTTCAACGAGGTGTCGAAGAAATTGGAAAAATCCGTTTTTCGGATGATTGATGACACCAGTAGAGCCTCTTCCCTTGTCGGAAGGAGCGAAAAAAGTAAAAAATAAGACACAGCAGTCTCTTCCACTTTTCCCTATACTTTTTGTGTGTGTATGCCGTGCCGTGTCTCATGTAGTAAAATGTTCATATGTCCTTGTCCTCATGGACTTGAGAAGAGACTTCACTAAGAGGAGACGACGATGGCTTAGCAGTAACAATAGTGTGATGGTGGTGTGGTACAAGAAGTTTCTTTTCTTTTAAGGAGATACTCCACTGATACCCCTTACAGTTGAGTTTCCCTTTTTTATATTTCTTTCTCCCTTTCCTCCACCTTTCCATCATACTCTTTGGCTGCAATCATCTATCACAAAAATCCACGTGTGTTTCGGTTGGCTCACTATATAATGTGCATACATGTGTCTGATGGGATAATGTATCACTACCTTCATCATCAGCATCACAATATCTTTCAGCTAATATCATCTACACATCTCTCCAGACTATCACTGCTCATTCACCGTCGTTGTCGTCTCCACCAATTTTTTTGCTCGTATAGACTCTATCCCTTAGACCTTTTTTGTCACCATTTACCAATGATGAACGAATGTTCACCTTTACGGTAGAGTTGTCAGTAGTATTATATCGTATGGAATCCAAAGCTTGGATCTTTTCACAGTAACAAAAAAAAGAGAAGGATTGATGATGAAGATGATCAGACATGGTAAATTTTATGGAACTCTTCTCCTAAACACTTTTTTCTCTCTCTCCAAGACGAAAAGTGGAGAAAAACAGGAAAAAACAGCTAGGAGCAAAGAAAAGTGGGAAAGCAGCAAATGGAAACGAGTGTCACATTCGTTCGGCAAAAACTTTGAGCAGTTTCGTTTTCCCCATGTGACAAGAGTATTTAAGAATAGGAAAACGAAAAATATTCTAGCAAGTGATATGGTTCGTTGTGAGATTTGGATGATGATGACTACGATGGTGGTAGTGGTGTATGGTATATTACTATTCCCTTTACTTTCTTTACTTAGGCAACTTTTTCTGTTGAATAGAAGCGAAAGGTGGTGGTGGTGGTTATACTGTTGCCTTTAGTTCTTCTATTTCTAAAACCTGACGTAAAATATTCTCCCATCTATTATACACACGATGCTCCTTCATGTCTCAAACTGTCAATAATACTTCGACTAGTTATTTCCTCTTCCTATCTGATGGTTTTGGTTTCCTATCCAACTTTCCCCCAACATATCTTCCCTAAGGAGTCTTCCATTTTTGTCCCCATTTTCATACTCATCGCATCTCTTGGTATTTGAATAACACTGAACTCCCTCCCACTTTCCTTTACAGATTTCTCCTCAGCCTCAACCTGTTTTTTATACCTCTTGGTATAATTCAAATGCGTGCTATTCAATCCGAGTATAATGTGAGAAATCTATAATTTTCTGTTGCACTTAATATTACTCCCATTTGTGCAAAGTTTTACATACGAGCAGAATGTTGAGGGAACTGCTACAATATTGTAAAGTATTGAGATATTAGTATAAAATACAATATATAGCATCATAATTACATTAAAACTGATGATAAAAATAATTATTGGGACCAACAAGCACTAATTAAGTCTTTAAATAGATGCTATATCATTTAAATTTTGATATTATCTCATGAAAAATGAGTAGCCAATTTAAACTATTCTACTTTTAATTTATTAGATGCAACATGCTTCACTAAACAGGAACCATAAAGTTTAAACTTTAATTTTACTTCCTCAGTCAGTATTGCCAATTGCTGCACTGAAACCTAGCAATTATGCTGGAAAAAAGCAACAAATTGAATCCAGACATGAGCAAAAGTGACACAATTTTTAAATTCACCATCGAACCTCAAGGATTCGATAAATCTTTATAAAAATAATAATTCTTATGATCAACAGTCAGTATTTGAAGGTATGTTTCTTCGTTTAAATTTAATCCAATCTTTTTGTCTCAGCTTGTTTTTTTGGATGCTTCGTAATCATAGATGAACCCAACCCTAGCTTTCTAGGAATTTGCTTGTAATGCTGGAAGGAAAGTTCATACTTTTAGCTTAATAAAAACTCTTTTCCGAAGAATCGAAACTCAACCGTGATGCACTACTCCATTCCATATAGCATACAGATAGAAAGATAGTATAAAAGGTGTGCTTCAGCTGCCACAGTGTGACAGTGACTGTGAGACAGTTCCAGTTGGTGTGATTTCTCTGAATGAAAAATGAGGTAATGAACGAGAAAGACCATAGAGATTAAAAACTTTCCCTTTTGCGTCATGATGATTTATTCTAATCAAGAATTTTCCGTGCCTTGCTCACCCATTCACCATACAGTCAGTGCTCAGACCTTATATATAAGGTCTTGGACCTTATATATAAGGTCCAAAAATAGCTCAGCTGGACCTTATATATAGGGTTTTGGACCTTATATATAAGGTCCAAAAATAGCTCTTATGCAAATTATGCATGGGATAATTTTCAAAAATCGGTTACAGTGTTACTGTTTGTGAAAAAATAGAATTGCCACGGTCAATAATTTTTAAATTCGCTTAAATTAATTGTAAAATTTGTTTTATAATTTTAGACCTCATAATTTTTTGTTCAAAAATTATTTTCAAAAAAACTATTTTTGGACCTTATATATAAGGTCTTGGACCGTATATATAAGGTCGGACCGTATATATAAGGTCCAAGACCCTATATATAAGGTCCAGCCCAGGTGATTTTTGGACCTTATATATAAGGTCCAAGACCTTATATATAAGGTCTGAGCACTGACTGCCATAGAACGACAGAGGAGTTCTCTTCCCTGAGCCAACCTAAATCACTGCTCACAATCACAATATATAACATCTTACTGCCATAAACAAATATGTACGTGCCAGCGCTCTCAAATATATTTTATCTCTCGGGCTAAAATCCTTATAAAATAGAACGTACATCAGTCAGCGATCTGAAAAGATTACCAATTTCTCATATTTTTCTGCAATCTATCTGCTTTTACCTGAATGGATGAAAGTATATAATCTTTTGAGCAATCATTCCCTTTCTTCTCCGTGTGGTATATATTATTGTCATCTACCGTAAAATAGTACGGTATACTTATATTCTTGCCTATTTACCATTTCCCTAAGTACTAACCTAATATATAGTCTCGCGTAAACCGGTAGTTAAGCACGTAATCTTACTGCTGCAAGCGCAGTTTGTAGAATTGAATGAAGCGGAAAGGACGATAATGTTCATTGCTTAGTAAGATGATTCACGGTGATGGTACGATGGCCAAGTTTTGATGTAAGTGAATAAGTGAATCAATGAAAGTTATATAAGGTGGTGGTGGGAGAAAGCTGTATGAAGCTGACGGAAAAACAGTTTGATCCTTACTTCAATCAGATAGAGGTGACAGGGATTGCTGACATTTCAGCTTTCATCGTGTTTAAGATGGATTAGCCGTCAACATGTTGCTGGCAGGCCAGAATCAAAACTTCTATATATGTGATATAATGTCCACAACATGAAAAAGTAGTAGTTGGGAGCAAAATTTATGTACCTACATGTATGCAACTGCCAGAAGCAACTTCTTTATGAAATGCATGTATGTTCTCTCGTAACTCACTACCCATATTCATCTCAATCTTAGTCAGAAACCGTCACAGCATTGCATCAAGTTGCTTGTTATTATTACAAGCCAACCCAAGGTTTTCAACTGTTACGTTGCCATAATATAGATATTGATATGCATAACGTATGCGTAATAATAAGTAGTATACTAAAACTATGATTCACATTAGAATGGTGTAATAATGTACCTTTTATATTCTGCTATACAATGCTCTACTTTTGTGTGAAAACTTGTTCCCTTTTACGACACAATGTTTGTGGCTCCTCCACAAGACGACGAAGAAGAAAGGGAGCAACAAACATTAAGAGAGAATTTTAGCTGCTTCCGTTTAATATCACATAAAACTTGGCATATATGTAATTTAGGACCGTCGAGAGCATAATCATACTCCATACTCTTACCCTGCTCGTTCTTGTGTGGATATGTGCATACTATATAATACTATATCCAAGTTCATGAGATGGATGGTGACTTTTGCTCATTAGAAATAGTTGTAATAGGGCATTACAAGATTCTTCTGATTTGGACAGGCGGAATCTATCATTATGCAGACCGTGTCCACTGTCAAGTATCACGGAAGAAAATTACACTTTTCCCTTAATTAATGTGCTTGCTAACCAGTAGTTCCAACAACGCTACCTTCATTCAAAACTATGCAGCCGCATATGAATGTATATGTATGTGTGTACTTTTACTTTTAGATAATTTTGGGCCGTCCTCATATTATTACTAACCCTCCGTGCATATTGGAGTATATCACTGATTCACTTTTAATGGTTCTAACCAACGTATTATTGATTTCAACAATCAAAGTTAGATTTTGGACTCTTTGTTTTCCTTTGACGAACCCTTCATCAACGCGTAATCTAATGGTTTATGGGTAAAACTTTCTTGACTGTAATTTACGGGATCTTATGGCAGTCTTAAATGAATGCAAGGAACATTAAGATATATCCTTCGCATCGCATCCTGTATTTTCCAAGCCATAAAAACATGTCTTGGCGTTACTTTATTATTACTTATCCTCAAAATTCATTCTAGACTCTTGATAAAACTGATGAAAAGTATATAGAAGCTATTGGAAAGTTGAGATAGTAATTTCTTTTTCTTCCATCCTTGCAAGAATCCAACCCTTACTTTATACTAACTTGTCGGAAGCATGCTTATATACTTACTACTATGTTATATTGTAATTAAACCTTCCTATATAATGATGGCGTTGGCAGTACTACCTGCTAGCATTATTTCACGACATCATCGTTATAGGTGAAACCGTGTCGTCTCGTATATCTACAAAGGTAAATATAAGTGAGCTGCCGCGCTGTGGTTCTTTGTTGACTTGACACTGTGTGAATGCAACCACTTGACTCAAAAGAAAGCTCATTATTTTTGTCAACTAATGGTTCAGTGGTTGAAAACATGGGGCTGCTATATGTGTATATTATAGCCCTACCAACTCAAGCAAGTGTCACCGAAATTCTAAGAAAGAAGACCTAATTGCTCTTGTATTACTTAAAATATTGGTAGTTCACCACCCTGTAGCTCACGAAAAGGGTTTCAAGTTTTATCGTTCCATCCACATTCTCCTGGTGATAGTGTGTAGTTGTAGTAGTAGAAGAGGTATATATTAAATTGAGAATGGGAGGTAGGATGGAATGGCAGTACCAGCCACCGAGAATGGGAACCACCACTGCTGAAACTACTTTTCTTCCTTCTCCATTGGTCAGAGACTGGATATCATTATCATTTTGGTAAGTGCATTACCATATATTCAAACCCTTGACCGTCATCACGTCATTCGTTTTTCTCTTGGCTAAGAACCCGTCAACTCCTGCACACTGTCAGCAAGAGCCAAGTCAAACCACCCTTTGGCTATATTATAACCATATCAATTTTCCATCTTTCTTTTGTAAATCACAATCTGGATGGAAACTTTAATATCAGGATTGAGTAAATGGAAATAGAGAGGAGAGAGAACTTGAGACAAGCTATTATTACAATAGTGCATAGAATTTTAAACATAAATTTTGATGTCGTGGCTAGGCTGGATCGGGATACACACATATATTTTAGAAGCAGCAGGCACCAAAAGCAGCACAGTGGTGGTGGTGGTGATGGAACTTACTCTTTGTTTGATGTGATATACACTTTCTTATATATAGAGCCGCGCATTCTTCTTCCTTTGATATGATTATTATGATGAGATTACGACCTCATAAATTACGCATTATAAATTATGCATGTTTTTGACGGGTGGATGGCAGCTGATCCTACGACAAAAATCCAAAAGAAAGTTTAGTAGAGCACGGGGAGGATTTTTAGTTACCAACATGGGTGTTGTAATAACAGTCCACCTGTACTTTTTTCGGTTGGGCTTGGGCACAAGTGTTTCATTTCCAAAATAGGAAAAGTGAACATGACTCGGGGATTTTGAGAAATTTGTGCAAAATCCAAATAACTATCTTTTACATATTATGGCAAGAGTAAAAGCTCAAAAAACTCGATTTTGCAGAACGCTCTAATTTTGTATAAAATAACACAAGGTGTATATGTATATATGTATATGATACTACGTTTCCGACAAAGAGTGAAAGCTTATTCAGAATGTATAATTTATGACGATAAGAATAAAAAAAATTGTATTACCTATACCGCCTGAATTTCCGCATTGAGCCAACTGTCCAAGGCTGCCAGTATGACTTTTTTTGGAGTTTGGGACCTGAAACCATCAGATTCGAAAATACATTTATACATATATCATTCGTGTTATTCATACATAAGTTGAAAATTGTTTGTTACTCTTCAACTATGTGAATGTGATATACACACACATGTATGCATGATGATTGTTAGTTATACCAAACTTCAAGTTCCCGGAAAGGAAATCCTAAAAATAACTTTCGCAATTTGTTTCGCACTTGCCTCCGCCTCCGTCCAATTTGTTTCCCCAGGAGGAAATGACAAGTTTCAATCTGACGGATGAAGCTCTGAGCAACACACTTCTCCCCTGCTTTTGCTAACTCTCTACTTTTGGGAATGGACATTAGGACCGAACGAAAGGGTGCGAGTTGACAGTGGTGCGCGGACAGACAGTTGTAAAACGAACATGTGGCTTCATACACGCATATTATTACATTATAGATTGGTTGGATATTTTACATACATTTATGTTTCTCCACATCCAAAATTGGATAAATGTATGTTTGTGTATGAGCCAAAGTAAAAACTATGATGAAAAACGAATGTGTTGAACGTTCCGGATTTCCTTCGTCTAAAATTGTAAGTTATGGCCTGAAGCCGTTTTAAATTGGAGATTTCAGAATGAAAAAAAAAGAAGAAGGTGCGTAATATTTAGAAAAGGGAAATGCGTCATACGATCAAGTATTTTATGCACGACTCTGCACTAGCCTCGCACTTGTGTTTTGAAACGGATGGGACACAAAATGTTTTCACCATGCTTGGCCACTGGAGAAAGGTGTTGGATGGAGGAAATGCATGTAGCCAATAATGCTCTCATGATATAATCATGCCATTCCCGTATGGATCACGTTTATGCGTGTTTTTTGTAAGTATGTGAGTGAGGCTGCTCATGGATAAATATATGGGTGTAATCTAAAAGTTATAAAAACCTGTTTGTAACATCAGCAAGCTTAACGAGAACAGAGACGCCAACGTAAACTATTAATGAGTTAGACTATCGAGTGGTGTGGTGGTGTGCTGTGTGTAAAAAGTATGAAACCGCAGCACAGCAAAAACGAACATCAATGCCACTGATAGAATAGCTAATGGAGGAAATTTTCATCAGGTTCCCAACAATGGGGCGTGTGACTGTCAGTCCGGTAATTTATTACCAAGTTAAGTACACTGATATATTTATATGGAATGCACGTTCTTTCCATCCTATTTGGAGTCTCGTAGTTTCCGTAAAATGCGCTCAAACAAGTTGATGATGACCATGGACTCTTTTTGGAATCCGTACAAATGTTCTATAAACACTGTGTTTGCATATATTGTGGAACCTATATATGAGAATATCTAAATTATATTATGTACATCGGCTTTTTATCAAATTGAAGGGTGAGGCAATTTTGTGACGTCGGAAGATGATTGCAAATCATGCCGAAGCAACACTATATACCCGCCTGTTAACAATTTATCGTTATAGCCCAATAATAATTAAATACATAATCGAATTAACTCTCTAAGCTTTAAATGTTGTTGTTCTTTACTTTCTTGGTATACTAAACGAGAATATATAGAGTTTCCTGGTCTTTTCCATTACGTGAAACTTTAGGAGACTTGCTCCTTTCCCTTCCAATTTTTCAACTTCTTGAGAAAAAGCAACAAACAAAACGCAAACAAGCGAATAAAGCACCAACTCTCACCAAAAGTAAGGAGGCCGTTAGAAATATCAAAAGCAACAAGAACAGTCAAACCACCGGTTTGTTAGTGAGTTGGTTAGTTACAGACCGTTGGGTTCCCAGGATTCTGCCAAATGCTTATCACCAAGAGTAATACACTAGTCAACTGTGTGAGAGGAGGTAGTAGGTATGTGAAGATTTTTTTGCTGCCATTTCCCATCTAACAATTTCCCAAACCGTTAGAAGTGCCCAAGTACATACATATATATTTCTCTCCTTCTTTAGAAAAAAGCCAAGGTAAAAATAAGAAAGTTGTTGGTTATTTTTTTCTTCTGCGAGTGCCATATATCCTAAGAACTTCTACCTGTAGGAAGACTTCAATCGTGAAGCGTAGTAGGTACTTTCACTCTCTCCTCATAAACTTTCCTATATATGCTGAGCAAGGGAGGAATCACACAAACTTGTTTACATTGTTGTAATATATGTACATATATATAGCTGAGCGAAGAAGTAGTTTCCTTATTAAACCCAAACCCTTTGGCGATTCGGTTATTATAGTCAAGTTTACTTTGGAAACGTTAGATGTATTCCAGTAAGGTGTTGGTGTTAGTATAAACGTAAGTGATCCATTCATCTTTCAGGTAAATACCCTTACCAGCATAGAGTATATATAAATAAATGTGCTATAAGCACACTTGAAAATGGAAAGTTGAAGTCGGAGATGGGACGTCCGGCATCGTCCTCGTTCCCGTCATCTTTAGCTAAGAGTCGTCCATCACAGCAAAAACTCTGTTAGACTTGTTTTGGGATCAAAAGATGGATTGTGAGACGTAAAACTAGCAAACGGTTGAAAGGATATTTATACATGTTCTCTTCTGACTCACTCTCTCTCCTTTTTGGTTGTGCATGATGTTAGCTCAAAGTTTTTATGCATGCATCCCCACATAGATTTTCCATGCTTTCACTTTCCCCCAAGATGTAACTGTTACTCATTCACTACTATTCCCTAACAAGACGAGAGTTTCTTCTCCTGTTTCACCACACCACACCACATACACACACAAGTCCCAACACAAACTCTTGAGCGTTTAGTTAGACAGATTCTAACGAAAGGCTACAACGTAGTAGTATTCTGGCATTTTTCTTGTACACATACATATATACTTATATATACATTCATATTATGTCTACAAACAAGCAGTTCCATGTATTTTTGGTGTGCATTGTACATTAAAACGAGAAGGTCGCAATAATATAGTATAATGATCATGTGAAGCCTTTGATGCATTGTTTGGTGTAGTCTTTAAAGAATCCCATCGTAGTCCACTGCCACCCCTTTTGGTTGGCTTTGATGGATGTGAGAGACCGAAATAATGCTCTCCCTCTCCATTTCCTTTTTTCCCACTCGTTTGTCTACTTTCACTCCTAACTACAGCTATATTTGCACGGTTTTGTCTTCTTTTGGCGACATTTTTGCTGGTTCGTTAACTACAACCCTCTACAAATATGTACACTGCCGTTGTCAAATTGAGGTTTCCGTTCTTTTTGTGCAGTTGACGACGTGTTGTGTTATGTTATGTGTCCTTTATCTAATTTCTTAAGGTTTCACTCTCGAGTTATGTATTGCATTTTGAGAAGGTGATGATGAGAACAAATTTTTTTTACTCCGCATTTGAATTTCCTGTACGAAGCGAAGATGTAGTTTTGTAATTTTAAAATACATTTGGAAAGGGATGTCAAGTATGCGTAATGTTCACGCATTGTTTCTACAATAATATTTTGATATTGAATTCTTCCACACATTTCCAACATGCTCCGTATGAATAAGTACTTACAATATACGAGAAATGTGTCGGATATTAAATTGTAAATGTTCATCAATGTGTATTGTGTACCTCCACGTTCATGCATATTATCCGTCTATATAGGGGTTTGCTTGCCATCCAAGAGTATGTAAGCTTAAGCAGTAATATGGCCTTTGCAGCAATGTAAGTCTGAAATCTTTCTCATGAGGACACCCATCAAGGGGATAGCGAAAATACCAATATCTGCTTGAAAATACCAACGGCACTATCTAAAATACCAAACTGAACATAAGTACATGGTGAGTCAAGGCTGAAATAAAACGCCTATTGCCAAACATGCCACACTACTTATTCTGGAAGTATGTAACGTAACAAGTAGAAAAGTCGTAAGAGCATACATGCATAAAAAAAGTATGGGAACAAAAATAAAATACATTACACACATATAGCATACCCATATATACAATTTGAGAATGCAGGAATATATCTGGAGAGCATCTTTCTGACAGTCCCTCCATTGTTACACAAAACGTAGTGTAAGAGAAAAGTCTTGACATTTTTTTCCGTCGTCTCTGCTTCATGCTCGTCCAACAACCCCCTGGAAATAATTCACAAAAAACTATCGAACCTTTTGATAGGATGACATAGCAAATAAATCACTGGCTCCACCAAAATTGTACTCAAAAAAACTTAGTTCCCGTCTTCTCTTTACTACTGTTGCCCCTACACACCACTACCGGTCACAACGACATGATATTTTCCCCCGTTTGCTCTCCCTAGGAAAAGTGCAGCACAAGAGGGACCGGAGAGCGCGTCCTTGATATCTTCACCACATCAATAATACGTTGGTGATCGTACTTAATATTATGTAATATATACATTTTTATATCATCATCACACCTCTTGAAACATGCCATCATGCCATGCACTAAACCCTTTCTGTAATGGTGTAATGTACCTGAGAAGTTATATATATGGAAGAAATAGTTTTTAGTAAAAACAAAATTAGGTGTTACACTTCTCAATACTATATATTATGGAGCTGTTCCGACAAAAATATTAGGATACTTGTACTTTCATGTAATATACCAAAGAATGAGAGTTTTATAAGTAGATTGAGGGTGGGGCTTCAGTAATAGTTTCAGCTGGAGTAGCAAACCAGATAGTAAAGTTGAAAGAGGACCAGCATAGCATCAGAGAACGATGGTGGATATGAAATTGTTCTTTAGTTTCATTGAATTCATAAATTTAGCAATGGAATTTTAGTACAAAAAGTTTCTTTCTTTTTCGTTTTCTTATACTTTTTTGTTTAAGGATAAAATGCCTCCCTAAAAATACTACAATAAAAGTAAGTAAAAGTATATAGAATCAAGATATGTACTTACATTACAACTTACAAAGAGAGAGAGAGAATCATTTATTGTTAGTCTCGGGTTGAAAATAGAAGCATCAAGTATCAACCCATGTAATACATTTGTGCTTTAGTCTCAAAATTGTTCGAATGCTTCCACGAACGCCCTTTTTATTGCAGGGATTATTTATGATACAAATTGCTTGCTTTTGGGGTTGTAATAACGTGAAAGGAATAATTTTAGCTTGACAGTTTAAGATTGAGATAACAAGTTTTTTTTGTACAAAAATTTGTACATTCAATGCATGAAACATTACTCTTGTGATCTCTGGGTATGACGCAAAACAAAACTTGGAATGTTTTGTTGTTCAAATGCGAGCATTTTCAAGAAATCTTAATTTCGGCACAGAAACACTTTCACTGGCATTTATGCTACTTATGAGCACGTACTCGGATCCAGGCTGGATAGCAGACAATACCCCAATTCGGTAGCCCACCATCCCCAACATGGTGTGATGCAGGTACCTGATAATCCCCGTAATTAGCTTAAGATGCACTTAAGTCTTCTGCAAGTGATTACTGTATAAAACAAAGATTTTAGGAGGACAACGTGTGTGCAGCATCATCAGCTATAAAGTGCTCCTCGTAGAATGAATGAACGCATGAAAATTAGTTTCTCCAACTAATTATTTAGCGCAAAGACTGAAAATGGGGGAACGAACAGGTCCCCATCTCATACATTTGATTATTTGACGACAAGAGAGAAAGAAAGAGACTGATTTTTACGTAAAGAGCCAACAGCCATTTAATCCTGAGGAGCAAGCAGCAGCAATGTAGCACATATCACCAAGAAGATGAGAGAGCTGCACTTAACTTGTGAAAAACTTTGCTTTTACATTAAATCAACTAAATAGTGTTCTCTTTTTTGTTCTTTCCAAGAACACTTTTCCTTCCTCATGTTTGTAACAAGCCTTTATGGCCTAAGACACTTAACCTTAAGCTAAATCGGTTGGTTTAGTTTCCAGACAAGAATCATAAGAACATTTTCTTTTTGTCTTTTCTTACTCCTCCCGATATGTTGCTGCTGACTAGTAACTACTTATATGAGTATCAGAAGTTGTTTCCTACTCTTGTGCTAAAATGGGTCCCATTCCAACAAATTTAAAGAAGAAAATTATATTAACTTCATACATTGTTCGAAACTAAGTAAACCTATTCATCTCCTTGAGAAAAAGTAAGAGAGCATTTTATTTTACTCCCTCCTGATCATGCTGATGATGTTGATGTTGCAACAACTTGCTTTTTCGGAACACCCAGCTATATTCAAGCACACACTTTAATGGATATTGTGAGAATAATATATATCCATTGTATTCTCTTATATGAACAACAGTGTGGCTGAGGGAGCTGAAGTGATGGAAATACTAAAATAGTCATTAGTAAAAAAAACCTTATCCTACTTCGAATTTTATTGTTATCTTAAATTTTATTATATGAATTTGTTCGTTAATTTATGGCAGTCATTTTGATCGGGTGCAATTTTGAATTATTGTTTTAAAGATGAGTTATGAATTAATTGGTGAATTGGAAATTTGTTAGTCTTTGACATGTATGTTGTATGTGTACGCCGTATTGCGGATTTATGAGTTGTCAGTGTTTTGTGTAAAGTATAATTCCTTCTGGAAGCTTTGGGTTGCGTTTGTAGAGCATGGCATGTGTGAGGAAGAGGCATGGTACCTCGTGGTCAGTTAGTTGTAAAAAAAGTTTTGTGAAGGTTTAGAAAATATTTTATTGGCCTATCTGGTAGAGAATCTTTTGTGGAATAACATATCTTCTTGTCGAAATTTCTAAATGTTAAGTTTTTGAGTTAGTGGATTGAACAGTAATAGTCGCTAATCAAATCTTGATTTTTACCTGAAAATTGTCATTGAAGTTTAATTTGAATCTTGTTGAATAAATAAAAGTCACCGTTCTGTAATAATTAGTATAATCAGTTTGTGCTTTTTTTTAACAGTTATTGTCTTCATCAGTTGAAGATAAGGTAGACTTAAGGCTAAAGTAATTGTGCAAGGGCTTGATAGCTTTTATAATTGCTGAGTTCTTTTGGCAGTTAACTTTAGTCTGTATTAGTTGATGATTAGCTAGGATAGTCAGTCCGAGCTTTTGCATCATACCCTACTCTCGAGCTGAAGTCTCAGTCGGGAAGTTTCATCGATCCAAGAAAAGTGATTTGGCCTTACAACCCAGATTGCCAATCCTGGAGGCATTGTCTGGCCTTACAACCCAGATAGTCATTAGTCCATCAAGCAGGACAGTCAGTCCGTGTTTGACCCTACGCTCGAGTTGGAGTCACCAGCCCGAGAGGTGTCATTGGTCCTTCGATCTCAGATCCCCAGTTCGTGGAGACCCGTCCTGGAGTGATTAAATTTGTGCAAATCAGTTGATTAAAATTGAGTTAATCAAGCTGTTTGCTTTTTGTGATAGTGTAAAGTGCTTGTGCCTTTATACTTGACATTTGGATTCCAGTTTTGGAATCATTGTTGAACATTTTGTGTTTCGAAAATTGTTCAAAATGCAAACTGAAGGAGCGAGTCCTTCATCGATTGGACGCGGCCAGCGTCTCCGAAATCAGACAATGCGGTTGGGTTATCCAGAGTTAGGAAACCCGTCCAATGTGCATCCTGATCCTCAAAGCCATCATTCACGGCACCCTGTGTTCGAGTACACCGTACCTGTGACGATGATGGGAACCTGCCCACCTGAAAATGTTATCCAGAACATAGTTCGAGAGCCACCTTCAGTAGTGATACCAGTTCCAAAACCTCGCACATCTCTCTCTAACAAGTCCGTTGGAAAGCAATCGGTTCGTTCAGAGAAGCAGAAAATGGAGGACATTGCAGAGCTGGAGGAAACAAGGGAAATGTGCCACGAACGCGCCACCTTAGTTTACTCGTTGGAGTGTGCAACAGCTAAAAGTAAAGGAATCAACAAGAGAATTGAATTCCTCAAATCCATTACAAGACGTGACCTGACGGATGAAGAAGAAGATGAACTTGAGACCTTAGCAGCCACAGATCTAGAGGTTCAAGAAAAAATCGAAATGACTGAAGCTGAAATCAGGTGCTTGGATAATAGGATGAGGGTGAACATGAGAACTCGAGAAGAGAAAAATAAAATTGAGAATGAAGCTAGTGACGATGGATCTAGTGTCGAGGAAGTTCCTGTAGATGCGTCCCAGACAGCAAAGTGGATCGCCGAACAGGAAAAACTGGGGAAGCGGCCTCTCGAACATGGTGGAATGAACCATCATGTGTCAAATGCTCCACCCCATGGACTCAATGAGTTAGCCTACGGACAACAGCACATGTTCCCTGGAGTTTTGCCAAGTGAGTTCCAGCCAGGAATGAACTGGAATAATGGACATCATCATCACGTGCCTCATCAATTCCGTCTTCCACCTGAGCCGTGGAATACACCTCCACATGGTCATCCGCTTCCGGTTGAAACAGAAAAGATGCACTCACCTCCACAACAGTGTAATGCCACCTCGAGTCAACCACAAGTGTCAGAAGAGTCATCCCTTATGATGCAGATTATGCAAAAGCAGTTAGAGCTGATGCAGAAGCCATCAGGAGATGCCGCTCGAAGTGACAAGGAGCTGCCACTCTTTACGGGAAGAGCTGAAGATTGGGCAGCATTTGTAGCTGAGCTTGATCGTACTACAAAACAGTACGGGATCAAGAACTCGGAGAACCTTAGAAGACTCCGGAAGTCACTGAAGGGAAAGGCTTTGGAAGTTGTGAAGGCTTTGATGGCTAATCCTGACAATGTTCCGGAAATACTGAAGACTCTGTACCTTCATTTTGGAAGACCAGAGCAAATTATTCGCTCCCTTATCCAGAAGGCTCGAGAAACCAAGTCACCTGAAGCAAACAAGCCGGAAAGTTGGATTGCGTACGCCATCGTAGTCCAGAGTCTTGTTGTTAACATCAAGACCTTCAACCTCAATGGAAAATACCTCCACGACACCTATCTTCTTGAGCAACTAGTGGAAAAACTACCAGTGTCCATGCGCAAGGAATGGATTCTCTGGAAAAGAAGCTATATGCCGTATGCACCTGAAGACTTGGAGATATTCAGCCACTGGATGAGTATCCAGCGGGAAACAGCCTGCACCATTTCCAGACTGGAAATAAAGGATGCCCCTGAAGATGAAGGCACAACGAGGAAGCGCCGTGGAGCAGGAGTCAACGTAGCAGTCGAAGATGACTCAAGTTGCAAGTGCTGTGGCAAAAAACATAAAGTTTCAACGTGTTATGTTTTTAAGAAGATGAAGTCGGTTGACCGATGGGTGCTGGTGAAGGACAACAATTTATGCTTCTGTTGCCTTGAAACTGGACATACGACCCGCAATTGTCCAACTGGGAAAGTCTGTGGACAAAGTGGATGTGACAGGAAGCACCATTTTATGTTGCACAGCTCACCATTCTCAAAGAAGGAGAAGAAGTCAGAACAGCCCAAAGATGAAAAAGACGAGTCTCCTCCTCCACCACCACCAGATGGGTCCTTAAATGCAGCAGCCAGCTCAGAGTGTCTGCCTATAGTTCCAGTGAATGTTCATGGTCCAAACGGAACAAAAAGAATTTACGCTTTGTTGGACAGTGGAGCATCCTGCAGCATCCTTGAGGAAAGTGTAGCTCATGATCTTGGTCTCACTGGAGAGAGTAAACCCTTCCGCTTCACTGTTTTCGGAAAAGACGTTCGGGAAGACACCAACTCCAGACAAGTTGACCTTGAAGTTTCAGGAGCTTTCCGAAAAGCGAAGAAGTACGACGTGAGCTCTGTCCGAACCGTACACCGCCTTGGTATTCCTGGATGCAGCGCTGATGTTGACAGCCTAAAGAGGAAGTATCCGTATCTGAGACGGATGAATATGAAATCCTACAACACAGCTGTACCTCAGATGATCATCGGTTATGATTGCAGTCGACTCTCGGCAGCTCGAGAGATTTTGGAGCATGAAGATGGAGACAAGCCAGTTGCCTACAAATCTTTGTTGGGATGGTACGTCAGCGTTGGTGCAGTAGGAAATAGGTGCTACACCATTTGTGAAGTGACCGACTCCAATAAAATATTGCACGAGGAGATCAAGGAGTTCTTCTCAACTGAGAGTTTTGGAGTGAAGGTTTTCGCTGGAGCTCATCGTTCGATTGAAGATTGTCGTGCTCTCCAGCTGCTAGAGAAGAATACCATCAAGTCTGACAACCGTTGGGAATCTTGCCTGCTTTGGAAAAGTGATTCCCCTGTGCTACCGGAAAGCTACAGAATGGCTGAGAGGAGACTGCTGACAATGGAAAGAAAGATGGACAAAGACCCGGAGTTTGCAGAACTTGTTGAGAAGAAGTTTGAAGATTATATTTCCAAAGGGTTCCTTGTCCAGAACAGGAAAATATACGATGCAAGTAAGAGGGACTCAAAGTTATGGTACCTGCCATGGTTCTTTGCTTATCATCCCTCTAAGAAGCCGAGACTTGTCTTCGACGCAGCAGCCAAATCCCATGGCAAATCGCTAAACGACTTCCTTCTGAAGGGACCTGATCTTCTGCAATCTCTGGCGGCCGTCCTTATGAGGTTCCGAAGACATCAAGTGGCCATATGCGGTGACATATCTGAAATGTTTCATCAGGTCAAGTTAAAGGAGGAAGACAAGGCGAGCCAGACTATTCTCTATCGTGGAAAGAATAGGAAAATTAAACCGTTGGAGTATGAAATGAGTGTGCTCTTCTTTGGCTCCGCCTCATCACCGTGCTCAGCAATTTTCGCCAAAGATGCCAATGCTGCGGCTTATGAAGAAAAGTATCCTGTAGCCGTGAACGCCATTAGGTATGATCACTACATGGATGACTACCTTGGGGGTGGTGACAATCCGGAAAAAGCTGCTTTGCTGCGTGAACAAGTCCGTTTCATCCATGCTCAAGGAGGACTCAAGATCGTCAAATGGAATAGCAACTCCAATGAAGTGCTCAGAAACATCCCAGACGCAGAAAGAAGCGAACGGAGCCTGACCTTTTCGGATAAGAATGAAAATTATGAGAAAACATTGGGATTGATTTGGAATGCTAGAGATGATGAGTTCCAGTTCCAGCTAAACTTTCAACGTGTTCCTCCTGTAGTAATGAGTGGCATCCGCCTGCCAACCAAGAGAGAAGTGGCAAGTGTTGTCATGTCGCTGTTTGATCCATTAGGATTTCTATGCCCCCTGAAAGTGAAGGCGCTGACACTCCTTCAAGAGATCTGGAGATCAGGAGTAGGCTGGGACGACGAGGTTCCACACTCCCTTGAAGACCGTTGGATTGATTGGCTACAGGAGCTGAAGGTTATAGAATCTGTAGCAGTTCCAAGAAAAATGTGTTCTTCAATTATTAGTGAATGTGAAGTGCAGATGCACGTATTTGTGGACGCCAGTGAAGAAGCATTCTCTGCCGTCATTTTCTTACGTTTCAACACGGGAGGGAGTGTGGAACTCTCTTTCGTAATGGGAAAGGTTCGTGTGGCTCCTTTACGTGGCCTCACAATTCCCAGAATGGAGCTTCAAGCTGCGGTGATGGGAGCCAGGTTAGCAGCCACCGTGAAGAAAGCGTTTCGTGATGAGCTGCTTATTCAGCGCACAACCTTTTGGAGTGATTCCAAGACCGTGCTGTGTTGGCTGAGATCAACCTCAGCACGCTACAACACATTCATAGCCAATCGTGTTGGGGAAATCCAGGAGTTGACGGATGTAGCTGACTGGAGGTGGATCCCTAGCAAACAAAATGTTGCAGATGACGCCACTCGGTCCCATAAGATGCAGGAGTTTACCTCTAAATCAAGGTGGCTCATCGGACCTGAATTCCTTCTGGCAAAAGAAAGTGAATGGCCAGAAGAAGCGGAAAGTGGAAGGCATTCTCAAACGGAGGAAGATTCAGAGGATTCATTCATTCTGTCAACGTGTGTAAATCAAACACCAGAAGGTTTGATCGATGTCAACCGTTTTAGTTCTTGGCTTCGTCTCATTCGGGCTATAGCAGCCGTTATAGCAGCAGGACGAGCCTTTCGAGGAATAGTGCCCACAGGAATCACAGTAGATGACATGAAGAAAGCAGAGTTATATTTGATTAGAAGAAGCCAAGAAGATTCCTTTCCGGTGGAGATGAAACTTCTCAGAGAGAACAAGCCGTTGCCAAAGGATAGTAAACTTCGTGTGCTCTCTCCTGCTTTGAGTGATGATGGAGTGATCGTGTTGCGGGGACGCTTGAATGCTGCCAGCTTGCCAGAAGACGTGAAGTCACCTCCTATTCTCGACCCAAAGCATAGGTACACACAACTGTACATAGAGTACCACCACGTTATGAGCAAGCATTTTGGACAAGAGCGAGTTGTTAACGAGCTGCGTCAACATGTTTGGATTCTGGATTGCCGTGCAGCTGTTCGAAGATGCTGGGCTAAATGTGCCTTTTGCATTCGAAAACGGGCTCAACCTTCTGTTCCAGAAATGGGCCAATTGCCAGTGTCAAGATTAGAAGCCGGGACTCCTGCATTTTTCAATACTGGAGTGGACTATTTCGGCCCCTACCATGTCACCGTGAATCGTCACAAGGAGAAGCGATGGGGAGTGCTTTTCACCTGTCTTAGTACACGAGCCGTTCATTTGGAACTTGCAGAAAGTCTGAGTACTAGTGACATGCTGAATGCCCTGGTACGTTTTATGAACATTCGTGGAAGTCCCCATAGTCTTTGGAGTGACAATGGGACAAATTTTGTTGGAGCCAAAAGGGAAATAGAAGAGAACCTTTTCTCATGGAATGAAAAGTTGATCCAGGAAGCCACCTCTACAAGGATGATATCGTGGAAGTTCATCCCGCCAGCTGCGCCACACATGGGAGGTTCCTGGGAACGACTCGTTGGAAGCACCAAGAAGGTCCTTGATGCTATCCTGAAGGAACAGAATCCCTCTGAAGGAACCTTACGGACTCTATTCTGTGAAGTAATGGGCATTTTGAACAGCCGTCCATTGACCCACTTGTCTTGCAATTCGGAGGATGAAGGATGTCTCACCCCAAACCATCTTCTCCTGCTCAGATGTGTGACAGGACCCAGGATTCCAGGAGCGTATGATGAAGCAGACAGTTACAGGAAGAGTTGGAAGTATGCTCAATTCCTTGCCGACCAGTTTTGGAACCGATGGCGTAAGGAGTATCTTCCATTCCTCGTGAAGCGGCAGAAGTGGCTCCATCCAGGAAAGGAAGTGAAGATTGGAGATGTCGTGCTCGTCGTGAATGATCAGGCTCCCCGAAACTCGTGGAAACTAGGGAGGATCACCCAAGCGTTTCCAGGCAAAGATGGAAGAACGAGAGTCGTGGAGATCAAAATTGCGTCAGTGGATCCTTCAGACGCGAAGAAATTGGTCAAGACATCAGTTTTGAAGAGACCTGTTGTGAAAGTGTGCCCCCTCAGCTTTGGGGATAGTGAAAGTGATACTTTCGGGAGGAAGAATGTGGCTGAGGGAGCTGAAGTGATAGAAATACTAAAATAGTCATTAGTAAAAAAAACCTTATCCTACTTCGAATTTTATTGTTATCTTAAATTTTATTATATGAATTTGTTCGTTAATTTATGGCAGTCATTTTGATCGGGTGCAATTTTGAATTATTGTTTTAAAGATGAGTTATGAATTAATTGGTGAATTGGAAATTTGTTAGTCTTTGACATGTATGTTGTATGTGTACGCCGTATTGCGGATTTATGAGTTGTCAGTGTTTTGTGTAAAGTATAATTCCTTCTGGAAGCTTTGGGTTGCGTTTGTAGAGCATGGCATGTGTGAGGAAGAGGCATGGTACCTCGTGGTCAGTTAGTTGTAAAAAAAGTTTTGTGAAGGTTTAGAAAATATTTTATTGGCCTATCTGGTAGAGAATCTTTTGTGGAATAACATATCTTCTTGTCGAAATTTCTAAATGTTAAGTTTTTGAGTTAGTGGATTGAACAGTAATAGTCGCTAATCAAATCTTGATTTTTACCTGAAAATTGTCATTGAAGTTTAATTTGAATCTTGTTGAATAAATAAAAGTCACCGTTCTGTAATAATTAGTATAATCAGTTTGTGCTTTTTTTAACAGTTATTGTCTTCATCAGTTGAAGATAAGGTAGACTTAAGGCTAAAGTAATTGTGCAAGGGCTTGATAGCTTTTATAATTGCTGAGTTCTTTTGGCAGTTAACTTTAGTCTGTATTAGTTGATGATTAGCTAGGATAGTCAGTCCGAGCTTTTGCATCATACCCTACTCTCGAGCTGAAGTCTCAGTCGGGAAGTTTCATCGATCCAAGAAAAGTGATTTGGCCTTACAACCCAGATTGCCAATCCTGGAGGCATTGTCTGGCCTTACAACCCAGATAGTCATTAGTCCATCAAGCAGGACAGTCAGTCCGTGTTTGACCCTACGCTCGAGTTGGAGTCACCAGCCCGAGAGGTGTCAAACAGCATTAGCCATACCAGCACACTATTATATTGCCTATTTTCACCAAGTGCTCCCAAAAAGAACGAGTTGCCAGTAGTAGTAGTACTTGTGCTTTTGTACTATACTCGGATAGGAATGAAATCAAGATTTTTTCTAACGAGCAGTCAAAATATTTGTTGCGCAATGAACGTCTCCTCATTTTACTGGTGGAAGTACTCATCAGCACATAAACTAAGTTACTTTAAGGGATAATAATACCCATAATGTCATGTGTAATATGCATACATACATATTAATACGCTTTCCCAATTCCAACCACTATATGCTGATCTTGTATGCTAGTACAATGCATATTAGCAAGAATCTACTTTATTTTCCTTAATGCACTCACTCTCAGTACAATCAAAAGATAAAAGTCGAAAACCGTAAAGTAGGCAAAATTAAAGGAGAGATGGCAGCCGGCAACCATATCTTTTGCACAAAGAATCAACTTTTCTTTCAAGAGACAGCAGACAAGGTTTCTCCCTTGAGTTACTGGCTTTCACTTCAGTTCAGTTAAGCATTGAGAACACAAACATTTTTAACACATGATCTCTCCTTACTACAAAGCCTTATTTGTTAGGGATAATTGCAACTTTCTCCCTCTCTCTCCCTGTTTTTTTTTGCTTTCAAACTTCAAAACAGCTTGAACTTGTGTAATCTTGGAGAAAATATTTTTATAGGTTTAGTTTCAGATAATTGTTATTAGTGGCGCTGTTTGAAGTGACTAATTTGCAAATTAAAGGCCTCATTTCGAATGAGAACCCAATTCATTCTTTTCTGTTAGTAAAGCTAAGTCAATCCTCTCAAGTTTTTTGTTTTGTAAGGTAATTGTTTCAAAATGGATGGGAATTTATGAGCATAATTGGAAAGGTCATATGGAGTTAGCACTGAAATTTAATGCGTTGAGAAAGATGAGAAGCCCATCATTTACACACTGGAAGCCGACAACGGCAAAACAATCTAGGAATGGGAGTGGGGAGA
Organism: Orchesella flavescens; assembly: GCA_964034955.1. Classification (NCBI taxonomy): domain Eukaryota; kingdom Metazoa; phylum Arthropoda; class Collembola; order Entomobryomorpha; family Orchesellidae; genus Orchesella; species Orchesella flavescens. The sequence continues at coordinate 28,440,026 of OZ035956.1, read as the reverse complement.
CTTAAGACTCAACAGACTAAAACAGAAGGACTTGCTAGCAACTATATAGCCTTGCTAAATGTTTATGCACTACTTAAATGGATTGTGACAGTTTGTGACGCTTTATTAACGTAAATGTTTTATTACTTGTTTTAGCATTGTAAGAATAAGGTCAACTGCAGCTTTCTTGAAAATTACTTTGAAAGTGTCATGCTTTTCATATTTTTGCATATCTCAAAAAATACTTTTTCTACGTATGAAAAATGTTGGTTCATATGGCTGTTGTTCGTCTGACACTTTTACAAAAGCTAACTTGGCTAGGAAACTAGGATGTTAATAAGATCATCTCAATTTTCCGACTATATTAAACCGTTAATGTAAACCGGAATTTTCTTCAAATTCAAACGTATAATGACTCAAGTGCCCTGTGTCTTCCTTTGGACAAGAATCTCTTATTAGGCAGGCTGCATGGCAAGTGAGTTGGTCTGCAAAAGCAAACTAGATTTGAATTTGTGTCACATCTCTTCATCTTTCATTCCACAGTGTCCTTGATAGCAAATAGCACACACACAGCCCAGTTGTCAAAGGGTAGCAACAAGCTATACATTTTTATGCAGACAAAAAGCTGTTGCGTTTTCAACTTCTTTCTCAAAGGAAATAGCCAGCAGAGTTCTTCTTATGGGTACTTGTGTATAATATATATTTTTCTCTCTTCTCTCTTGCCTCTTAAATTACTAAAAAGGACTAAAGAGCTACCCACAATATGTTGGGATGCCACACTGGGAAGAGCCTTTAGGTTATGAATCCTCGAGGCCAGATAATCCTCTGTGTTGTTGCTTCTCTTCCTCTCTCCTATTTATTATTCCTATTCTCTAACTCCATTTTGCTTTTGACTTGTGGCTTTAGCACGCTCTCTTGCTTTCTTCATTTTCTTCGCATCCCCAATTTAAATATTCTTTATGCATGGTGTACAAAAGAAGTTTCTTTATGTGAAATGGTCCCATTGTGCTTGAGATGTAATATGGTTACATTTATATATAGTATTATATAAAAAGCTTGGCGTTTGTGGCAACATGGCAGGCAGAGGTTGTCAGTTTTTTTTGGGAAAAATATTTCCTTCACCATGATTATGCTTTTTTGCAAAAAAAAAAATATGCTTTCCTTCTTCTTCCTTTCTTATCTGCAATCAATAACATGAGGAGCGTTACTGAGGACTAGGGTAAATATGCATAATATCATCATCCTAGTCTTAGATGTATAAGGGAACTTTTAAATTTCCCCTTTCATTCAACTATATTACTTTTTACTCTGATGAGATTTCATAGGATACTTTTTTTATAGGGAGTTGCTTGCTTGTGGTTCAAGTGGCGTGCTATTTCCTTTTGACCTGACAAGATTCTAGAAAAATTCGTCGACTAGGCCTGAGAAATCCAGATAAAATGACAGAAATATGTAAATGAAATATTTACAAAACATGCAACACATGAGAGATGTATAACCTTCTTTCCATATTCCGGTGGCATAAACGAATTCAAGATGAACACTAAAGCTATTGTGTGTCAACTCGGAAAAAAGTCTTCAACGCTACAATCACTGTTGACTGCACGCCCTTTTGACTGTATTGTGTTGCTTGTTGTTCGAGCACACATAGAAACTTTATGTATCTATATATACATGTTTTTTAAAGTTTTACAGGAAAATGAGTTCTGGTATGGTGGAGTTGGAGTAGGAATGAACAGAGAAATGTATGTACGTATGTACATGAATAAAAATATACGTGAGCCCAAACATTAACATTCTGTCATCATAAAAAATGAAGATCGGATTGCTTATTTTTGGTTGGCTGCACAGAACTCCGCAAATGAATCTTTGTTCAAGTGAAATCCTCCTTGAATAGTCTGATTCTGATATTCACAGAGTTGAGTTCCTGAACTGAAAATATATTCCATAATACTTTCCACTGGGTTGAACTAATTTTCTCCTACACATATCAACTTGTTCATACTTGGGATCAGCATATTTATTGTGGTTAGGAGAACGATTGAATTTTGGAATGGAGTGGGTTGAATTGGAATATATAGTATTTGAGGGAGGGAATAACAATAATTATTTGACAAACAGAATAGATTTGAAATCGACGTACATTGGAACGTCGTACAGTAGTGCATTTATGGAATGCACATACGAATAATTTCTTTTGTGTTAAAAAGACGAGAAATACTTTTTTAGCAGAGAAGACAAGGAGCCATATAAGCCCCAGTAAAAATAAAAAAAGATATAAGGAAGGCTGCTCCTAAAATATAATATAAAAGTTGTATATTATGTAGAATGTGGTTGTGTTTGCCTTACAATTACAGTTTTTCTAAGAGTTTTTTCAAGCTCTTCAATTTACGAAATAATTTGCATAATGAGGCTCCCGCTAACTAGACCACATTTATTCAAGATGCATTAAAACAGGAAACAATCCCTCTGGAGTCTTTCCCCCTCTTTCATCATCACTGGAAAATATCTGAGCTAAATAGAATAGCTTTCGTTTGTGCTTGTTCTCAAGTAGCAACAGTGGTTCTACAAAAAAAAAATAAGTGAATCAACCCCTACTAATGTCAAACGAAAGCTTTACTAGCACAATGCTGTAACACAAAACAAAATACAAGTCATCTCCGTATGTTGAAGTCCAATGCGATTTAGACTCATGCTTTTTACATTTAATACAAAACAAGACGTACACAATGCAATATCCTACACAATAAAACCGTAGTCGTGTACGCGTGTACCCGCTTATACTCGTTCTAGTGAAAAAAGTAGAACGAGAAAGTTATGGACTTTATTGTTTGCTACTAAAAAACCTTCAATACTAATTAAGGAATGATTTTACTTTTCATACAAAATGAGCGAGTTTAAGATTTGTATTATTAAGATTGTGTTTTATGCACGTACTAGCATTTTTATACGCATTAAAGCAAAATTTGGTTTCAGCAGGAGAAGTAGTCAAGGTTCTTGGGTAATTTATCTTATGCAATGCAATCCAAAACATGTAAAACAGGAGGAAAGGTAAGAAAAACCATGTTGAAATGAGTAAAGAAAAAGACTTGTAGGCAGCAGAAGGATAAATGTGACAGGACACAATAGCGCATAGAAATTTTGTCATTTCTCCTAGCCTTTTTTCATTCCTCAGTGAGCATCAATGCACAATAGCCTCATATCTTGAAGAAATGTATAAAATTCTCCTGGTTGTGTTGTGTTGCTGATGATGAGCGATGACTGATGAATGAGCTTTAGCCTTTTCTTCTCTGATTTCGAGCTCTGCTTCCATTCACTTCATTCAGAGATGAACTTTTGCACAGTGTGCTGCCAGATGATAATGTTGATATTAAGACGTGTGTATAGATGTTTGCGCATTCATTTCCCTATTCACATGAATTGTTTGACTTTTCATCCAAATGGAACCTGCATGAAGGCCATTATAGCTTCAAGACAAAAGATGATGATGATGATGATGGCTCGTATAACTAACTGTATTCATAAGTATTATACTGAATCCCGTATCTGTGTATTTAGCACACTCTTCATTTACATTTAAGTATCAATCTATATAGTTGATAGTCCACGTTTCCTAAATGTGCCTCGTAATATAGGTATTATACAATTTCTACGCTATAAACATTCTTAAATTCCTACAGAAAGATAAAGAGACACTGAAGAAGCGAGAGACGAGAGAATAAGACAAGGTGCAATAAGACATAACTTTCAGATGAGAAAGAGCAACATGTTTCCATTGTCTCCTTCTTCACCTCCCAATTTTGTGAAGACTACACAAAAAGACACGAGTAGATCGTTAAACGTAAGTTTCGCATGAATGATTATACAAAAGATAAAGAGAGAGAGAGAGTCAAACTTGAGAGAGAAGTTGCTAAGTATGCAAAGCCTGTCAGTTCCTGGAATGGAAAGAAGCAACAGTAGTACATGGAAGTTAGTCGTAATGAAATGTTGACCTTTCTAAGAAAGACTCATACACACATCTACAGATGTGTGCACTGCTGAACACTCCAACTCCAGAAGAGTGAGAGAGAGATGTACATGCATTATGTATCTTCTTCTTGTTATTTTAAAGCAGGGGAGAGAGAAAAAGTACAAAACATTGTGTGTAATAGTTTCACTTCTTCCTCCTTCATATTTCATTCTGAGTTGATTTCTGACTTGTGGTTTATATGTAAATGGTTTATATTGTATTTATATTTTAAAGACAAGAGACCGACACTGTTGCTACTTTCTTCTCAGCCCTTTTTCAAAATGTAAATGTGAGCGTGCGATGAATGTCAATCAGTTGTGTTGCTTCTTGCTCTGTTGTTCCTTCACCACCACTTACATTCTTTACTTACCCCTTCTTGAATGAATGTTATATGGGCAGAGGCATACCTACGTGTTTACCTTCCCTAATATTACTACTAACCACCTCGTTGCTCTTGTTGGATCTCTAACGAATACACATATACATTATGCAGTGCAACAGACATCCCATTATATGTATTATAGGGTAGTAGGTAAAAGTTTTATATCATTCGTTTATACTTGGCACTTTTTGTTGGAGAAGACAGATGACTAACAATTTTCTAGTTTAAAGGTTAAAGTAAAACTAAGTTCTAGGAACAGAAACAGCCGAAAACCCTTCATCCCATCTCACCGTCTTTACCTAAGACGGAGGAATAAGAAGAAGAAGAAGATAGTTAATGTTTTTCTTTTTAAAAGTGGATCATTTGAAGGAAAAATCTTGTCTCACAGCACGTAAACTCCTGTGTTTATATATTTTATTTAAAAACTTCAAGAATCTAGAGGAGAGAGAGAGAGAGAGAAGGGGGAAAATAAGAAGAGTGGTGTCTGTTCCTCCCAACACTTTTGATGTAAATTCTCAAGTTATGTGGCTGACAAATTTTCTTGGTTCCCTTACAAAATTCTAACACTAGCATAAGACAACAGGAGGAGCAACACAGTGAAAGTATGTATATGTACCCATCTTTAAAACACACACAAAAAGAACATGTGTGCAACATATTTGAATCTACATATATCCGTCTGTGCAACTTTCTTTGGTTCTGTAATAAATAATCCACTCCTTCGTTTGCTGGGAGAAATGCAAAAGTGCGGATGCTGTTGAATTCAACAAAGTCTTCGTCGGAAAAAGAAAAGCATGTTTTTCTTTTAGTGCTCTCTCTGGAAAATGTATGCAGGCTGAATTTAAAATACTAACGAATTTCTTCAAGAACTTGGGGATCCACGACGTAACGAGAAACATGTGCGAGAGGATGTCAGCCTCAATTATGTGTTTGGTGGATGGTTGAGAACAAGGCCGAAACTGCTTGTCTATAAGGAAAATGCATATACGTACATTACATACATATATATAGTGATGAAGCGTTAGTTTTTTTGATACGCATGCAATTTGATAAAAACGCAAAAGAAGATTAGTGATGAAACATGGAGTTTTCATGCTGGAATCTTTTGCATGTAAGCAATTCTGACTGAAATGTATCTTGCTTTTCTCATACTAACTTTTCGTTTCAGATTATATTTAACTTATCATAAACATATATATGTATCAAATATATTTTTTATACCTACTGTTGAGCATATGGAGAAAGTACAGAAGTAACAAGTCTCTAGTGTTTACAATATTATATGTGTAAAGGATTTGTATTTGCAAAGAAGAAAGAAAATAAATGCTAAAAACCGAAGTCAAAAATGAGTAGAAAGAAATAATTTTATTTGTTATTGCAAGTTTCTGATAGCTAGAGTTTTAAGTAAACTGCCTGACAGATAATATGTTTATGTTAATGATAACAAAATCCATCTATACCTAAATTTCTGCTGCAGAAACAAATTGCAGCCAGGAGAGTTACATACAATGATGTAAAAATAAAACTACACATGTATAATTTGTGAAGATAAATTGTTTGGATGAAAGTAAAAAATGTTTTCGAGGCTAAGTCTTTTATTGGTGACAGATCATTGGATAAAAGTGTAAAACAAAATAGTACTGATACTTTCAATCTTATCATTCTTGATGGTGGAACCCATTTTGTACCAATACCAATACCAACACGAAACACCCATACATTATATATATCTTTGTGTTAGCAAATGGTTAGGTACAAATGAACGATATATGGAGCCTATATAGTATAGTATATACATTGACAACAGCAAGAAAGGTATACAACTTTCTGCGAGAAAAGACAATTCATGAAATCATGCATTATTCAGCACACAAGATCAAATGCTAAAATCCAAATCCAAAATTCATTCAACAGGAGGATTCCCAATTCACCAGATCCATACTTATGTTTTTTGTGTACACACATTAAACATGGAGGATGCAAGTGAAAGTTTTATATTTTTAGTACGACCAAACCAACTGCAAAACAAATCTACATTTGTGAATCTACAGAAGATACCCGCCACGCCATGAAGAACGTGTAGTATTTCAAAGTTTGTATGAATACTATATACTCTCATCGTTGTCCTACTTATCATTGACAGTAGGGAGGAATTTGTATCCGCGCGTATCACCTCTCCCATTCTCTTCCCAAAAATATGCTGACTAATGCGATGAATGATAATCATCCGTATAGTAATAATAAGTATGAGCAACATGTAATGAAAAAGGTTTTTAAGCCCCTGCTATTGTTATTTAGCTTTGTTTGACTCTTCCCTTCCTTTATTCTTTCATTCTTTCGTTGGTGCGCTCTCACTCATTCACCAACTTTTTTTTGTTACAGCTTCAAACTGTTGAGTGTGTGCACTTTATCTTTAGGCATACAATACCATTATAATATAATACGGAGAGGAAAGAGCACGTACCCATATGTATATTCAAAGGAAAGGATGAAAAGCTCTGTGTACTTTTTTTTATCCATGATTGTAATTTGCACTGTGAGCAGATTTTATGCATCACTTGAGATGCATACAACGGGAAAGAGAATGAGTAAATATGGTAGATTCAACAAATTTTATGCCATACTTCCCTCATTCATACATGACAATAATATCAGGCCAGATTCTTCTTTTTTTTGTCTAGCACAGAAAAATCTGTACACTAGTCTGAATATATGTGCATGTATAAAATGGACTATGGGGCTCATTGTAAGTTTGAATCACTGTGATGATATAACGCAAAGAAAGTATTATATGTATGATATTGTATTATGTATTGTGATAACTATACAGGATGTGAATGACGTGGAAACAAAAAAAAGTAGAACTTGTAAGCATGCTGGTGATAGTTTTTGTTTGTTAGTAGAGCAGCATCCTTTCACAATCAACAGCTCAACAAGCGACATCAGCACAAAAACTTTTAGACAATGCTTCCTTTGACATAGAAGCATAGAGAAAGTTGCTCAAATACATTTCATATGCTCACATATGTTGTTCAAAAAATATAGTGGCTATATATAAGGGAAAGTAAGTAAGAATTGTGAGTGTGGCACGCAGTTTTCTAAATACGTGCAATATTTTGCTGTTGATCCGTAATGTTTTTCCTCATATGTACTACTTAATGCTTCAGTATTTATGTTATGTACACGTAGGCATGCAGTTCTAGATAAGCACACACAACACAAGTCATACTTTCTCTCAGAGTTGGCAAACGAAACGACAAAAAGAGATGCTGGAGCCAATACTCTGTCTTTTGGGACATGTTTTTCAACACGAATATCGGGCACACATCAGCAGATATTTTCCACTAACGCAACAGTACATAGTTTCACATGTGTGTTAGTTTTTCAAGTAATGTAATCTGTTATACTACCGTCTTTTCTGAACATCTGAAACACAGCTTACGCCATATATATTCCAAACACTAACCTTGTTTTTCATCTCTCCTCTTCTGTAAAATGAAATGATAGGTTTTTTTTATACCTAACTCAAGATGTAAGTGATATCAAAGTGTCTTCCATGCTTACTTTCCAATTGTGTCATTGCTTATGAACATACATACATCCATTTAGGTAGTGTGGAAATAGTGAAAGTAAACATGACAATTCAAAAATTGAGCTCCCTCAGCACAATCAGTACATTGACTACTTTAGCAGTTATACATTTTTCCTTGTTTGAAAATTTGACAAAACCATTTTCTCCGTTTTCTCACCATTCGCATCATAGCCGCTTTTTCTTCTAGGAAATAATAGCTTGTGGCATAGGAAATAATCTGGTCATATATAGTCATGAGCATATATATTGCAAGGTATAGATAGATATGTACATTTCTCCTGTTTCCCTTTGCTTTACATTCTCTTATATAGTATAAAGTAGCATCGCCCTCCGATTTGCTCGTTTCTTTCAGGTCTCTCGTTTCCTCGAAGACTGATTCTATAAGCATAACTTAATCCCATTTCCACGACAAGTCCAGATTATGTACTTGCAGGTCTAGGGCAAGTTACTCTCGCCCATTCCATCCTCAAAGGAAAAGAACGGGAGAAGGGAAAAAAATGTTTGAAGCGGAAAAGAGAAGTTGATGATCATCAAGGCCAACTAAGGTAAAGGACAACGTTGAGAGAGGAAACGGGTTTCGGTCAAAGCAACACTATCAAATCTACACTTTAATTCAAAGGAAAAATCCACATGGGGACTCTCATTTCAACCTTACAGAAAGAGGAAGAAACCGAAACAGGAAAAGTACTTTGAGATTTTTTTTCTTCATTCACGCCAAATAACACAACAAACTAAACCGACCTGTGGCATCACCTCTTAGAAAACAAGTAAAGAGAAAAAAGAAAGACATGAAATTGATTTTCTTTTTTGTCGTTTCCTCCACATCTTTCTCTCTGTTGCTCCCTATATTATTCTCAGAAAGGAATAAATATATATACAATCACACATTCTGATACACTTATATTTCTTTCTACTTATATATAGTCGTGTACACACACTTTTCCACAAGTTAGTTGGTTTTCTTTCTTCTGCAATTCTATCGAAGACACAGAGTCAAATAAAGTATGTATTGGAACACCACCCTCTCCTCCTCTTCTTATTCTCCCCAGATTTTTGGAGACAGACAGATCAGATGCTGTCCCATCTTTTTATTCCTGGTGAAACCGTGAGTAAAAGTCTCGGAATGGTTGAGTTGATTGGGGTGCTACCCAAGCAAGAGTAATAGAGTGGGTGAATGCAACAAACCTTCTTCTTCTTCTCACATCTACATGGGGAAAACTCACGTACGAGAAAATGGAACATTATATATAGAGATCGGTGCGACATGTTTGTTGCAGTCAGTCAACTATGTTCAAATCAGCACATTCCACAATCGGTGAAAAGCTTAAAAAGAATATTATATATAAGGGAAAAGCAACAGTACCAACATCACCGTCACCCAACATATTTGCCTCTAAAAAACATGTGTAAAAACGTTTGTAGTTAGAGGAAAGAAGGTGGCTTCTTGATGATGAAACCAGTCAACTAGAACCAAGAAATCATTGGAGAAGAAAATGTAGTAAACTTTCTCCACCGTTCTGGTCCATTATACTATACTTTTACTTAGTCCCTCTCTCCACCAGAGATAACAACCACCTTTGCCTCTTCTCCAATGTTTGTTTAAATACATATACATATGATGATGGAATCAAACTATTGACTGTTGCATTTTGGCTAGGTATAGCTTCTCCTCCAAACTACTTACGGCAAAAAAAATCCTTCAGAAAAATTTCTTTCGAACAAATTCAAGAAAATCATATTAAAATTCCAAATATATATGGATATAAGTCAAACGGCATAAAATATGAAACACTGCTCAACAGTCGACGACGGTATGTGTTGCATGACATGTCTGTGAGAGGAGGATTCAATTCAATCATGTTGATTCTATGAGATTGGTGTTCATGAGTATGTTCCTGCAACTGCTCCCATAACTGATTCTCATTTTGATCATTATTTCCTATTTTCCCCTATAGTTTTATAACTCCACTGTAATGCAATTTCATGCGAGCCGTACTAAACTTAACGTTTGATATATATGTATATATATTTAAGACTTCCTTCGTTTCAAAACATAACAAGGTTCACGCCACAATAAGTTGGTTATAGAAAAGGAAATACACAGATGCGGAATCAAACTGTGAGTTGTGTGGGTATTTTTTTCAGTTGCAATTTCATATAAGAAAGTGTTTTGTTATTTATGTTTAGAAGAATATTACGAATATACACACACTCATCGTGGATATGTTCTTCCTTACCTTCTTCGTATACTTATCGTTAGTGCTTTTGACTCGGAAATAAGACTTAAGGGCCTAAAAAGAAACCTTAGGGCAAAGACGCTCAAAATTGTATATTACAAAACAGTGTGTAGCGTAGTAACCCATATATTTTTGAAAGCTGTGTGTGCATCAATATAATAGAAATGGAGACCATGAAGTTGAAATAGGTACGCGGTTCAATAATATGTGTCTATTACGTGGGTCGCAATCGTAATAGTGTATGATTTTGAGCCTTGATGGCTTTCCTCCGACTTCCCTTAGAGCTTTTCTCTCTATGTATTTTCCCCTACTTTTTCCCTTCTCTTTCACTCTCATATTCTTTTCCTCCCTTGTCAATATCTATAACTCAAACCAAGTTTTTTTTGCCATTTGCTCTCTCATTTTTGCTCCCACATTTCTTGTCAGGGAAAAAAATAGAAAACTCCTTTTCCCTTGGATTTGAGTTCTCTTACGCAGTAGTTTGGTAACAGGTTTTTCTTTTTCTTCGGAAGGAACAGAACAGGAAAACTGCCTGTGGATTCTTAGATCCGAGGAGATCAGCAATATGAGATGAAAACGAAATTATATATCGGGTCTGGGGATCAGAAACATGTATGAACATATACACATCATATATATCAGAAAATGTTTTAGTTCTCCACATGGGCAACAAAAATTGCAAAGAAACAAGCCACCAGATAAGGAAACGTGAAGGGCAAGTTACATAACATAATATATGGTCATATAGATAGATTACACTTGGACAGATGTACGAACAAAAAAGTTCGGAAATGGCTTTGAGTATGACAGCAAGTCAAAAAATAACTTTTGAAAATAATTTCATGTTGAATTTCATATCCATGCTTGTTTTCCGGAGGTTCAAGACTCAGTTGCTTAAATATACTTACTTTTAGGGAGCTTATATATAAGTTGGTTGTTGGTTACATTACTTTAGCATGTTATCTCACTTTTACAGATATTTGGTAAATATATATAGGGACACGAAGAAGCGAATCAAAATAGCACCTAGCTAGTATACATACATGCTGCATACATATAACAAGAGCTGAATTTTCATGAATTCATCTTCAAGTCTTGCAGTACTTGATGATGAGTATCAAATTGAAACTACTAATTTTGAACCCCAGGTTACACTTCACTGCTACTTTATTATTATAGCTTTTTACGCACATTTAAATCGACGTGGTGTGATGTGGTCGGTGCGTTCACCGCTTGACATCACCCTAGAACTCGGAAGGCATCAATTTTACTAAGAAGGGAAATCTGAGATCAGGTGAACACCAGCAAAATTCCCACAGCGCTGGTTACACCAGATCCGTGCATTCGCATTTCTTGAAAGAAAACGTATGTATGGCTTTGCGGCACTTGTACCTTAGAGCAAAGATACATACAACATATACATGATGATTGTCTTTTTCAGCAAGTCGTCCGTGAAAATGGGAAAGCGTAAGACGAAGGCCAAGCATTGAAGAAGTACGGGACAAATTTATGATAGCAGGAATCGGAAATACGTGAGCAACTTTAGTTAGCACCCGTGAGCTGTAGTGGTGGTGCTGCTGCTCGTTAAGTCAGTGAAGAAGGCGAATGTGCGTCACTAGCTTTCATTTCTTTAATAAACTTAAAGGTAATTTTCATTTCGTTGATCGAAACAAATCCTAAACTTCCAGATTAATGCAATTACTTTCCCTCCATCTACACTGATCTTGTTTTTAGTGTTGGCAACTCTCATTTTGTTTTACTAACTCAAAAAGATAAAACTCTTGATTAACGGCTTGTCGAAATCGGCACAGCTGCGTATAGGTGTTTTGATGAATTAAAAAATTGAGACCTTTCACCGTGCATTTTAGATACAAACACGACGTATACATTTCGTTCGTATTACATAAATTACTATGGCCTATAGTCTATACCGTGGGATATGTAAGCATAATATTTTAATACAATCTCTTAGCATTTTAAGACCTGCTTACTTATTATTTGAGAATGTAGTAAAATTCTTCATGAAGTAAAAACAAGACTCAATAATGTACATCGTGTAACTCACTTTCTCTCTCTCACAGAAAAAAAATAAAACGAAGGGATGTGTGTAATGAACCTCTCAGAATTTGGCAGTTTTGCCAAAGAAATTCTGCTGTCTTCATCTTTCAGCATTACATAACAAGGCCAGTTAGGTTTTTTGATAAGGGTAATAATATTCACTAGATGTTCATTCACCTTCCCATCGTTTCACTCCAGTGGGGCTTTTTACTACCAAACAGCTCAAACGTAAAGCATCAACCTGCTCAACCAGCACCAAAATTCAGTATTATACATACTTGTGCCTGCCAACTCACATCTTTAAAAAAATGATATGAAGAGCTGTATTATATTTACATGCTCACATACACACACACTCGTCGGTTTTATTTCATATTTACGTATAATACACTTGAGCAGAGGTTTTGACTTCCTCTCATACTTTTAGTACTGATGCGACCAAAGATGCATAAAATTTCTTTAATGCTATTACCCCTACCCCTGTAATAGCCCCTAAGACTCTTTCTAAGGTGTAGTACACTCCTCCTTCTTGTGAAACCTCTAACAATCTTACCAAGCATGAAAAACAAGTATATATTCAGGAATATGAAGAGACTTCGCTTTCTCTTCGGCGGGTTGCATATTATACATACATACATGCATATGTATCTACAAAACTACAACCTACGTCGGCTCTTGAGATCTGCATATAATGCGTGCAACACCAAATTATACTTATGCAAAAGTGTATATACCTGATGGAACTATGCTATCACATCAGCACTATATTTCGAGATCATGACCATGACAGTATAAAAGTATATAAGATTACTACTACTCCATATATTGAATGATATTACAGTTGTTATATTATCATTTGGTGGAATTCTTGTCTCAACGAGCTACTAGAAGAGGGTGCATATGAGCTACGTTAGTGATAATAACTACGTTGGTTTACTGCCACTGCACTGCTGCTGTTGCTCCTTCCTTACTGGTGTATTCGTCGTTGTGGAAAAAAATATGCAAAATAATACGAGACTTCATCTCACAAAATACAAGCCTCGAGGGTCTCCTAAAATGTACGAGCTGGTGTAATATACTATCCTACAGGCCTCCCTTAACACCCCCGGTATTTGGTCTTTGTGTATATTATATTATACACACATATTTATTACAACTATAAATAGTTGATTTAAAAAATATATTTCAGGCCTGTTATTCTTTTTACCCTTTTTTCATCCAAGGACCTTCTCAATTAGGTCCTAGCATAAAACAGACGCTGATTGTGGGTCTACCTTGGGAAGAGGCAGTCGGCACCTTTCATATTTATAATGACATTAAGATTGTATTTCATCCCGAGAAAAAATTCCAGAAAATTTTCAACGTATACTCTACCATTATTTGCAACAATCACATACTATTCACCATAGGGTGGCGAATTAAATTCCTCATGCTCAGATGCAACAATGTGAAATACGACCTCAAAATGTTGTTCCACTTTAGGAGAACAATACGACAAACTGCTCAACGTCTGCAGCGACGCCAATACAGACTTTACATATTATGATATTATATACCACTATTCTAGCAACACGAGCTCTATTACATGTTTATTGTGATTGTGTCTGTGTGTTTTTTTAGAAAGTTGAAAAATGTAAACGGGGCAATATAAATCATCGTTATCTTGGCTCTAGCCACACTGTACAACACAACACACTTTCTTTCTCTAACCACTTTCCTGAATTCAAGTTGTTGTTATGTATTTTGTTTATATGAATATTTGTTGCCCATGCTCATCGTCAATAGAAGACCGTTGAACAAATGAATTCGAATACAAATACATTTTGAAAATTGTACACTATATAACTATACTGTTTTCTAATAGGGTTGCAACAAGCAGTAGTAGCTATATATAAGTGTTTTGTACCTAAGCAAACCTCTATAATATACGCTCAGCTCCCTTCTAATAGGGTTGCAACAAGCAGTAGTAGCTATATATAAGTGTTTTGTACCTAAGCAAACCTCTATAATATACGCTCAGCTCCCATTTTGTGAGAGTCAAAGTCGATAACATCAGAAATACATAAGTGTTCTTTAATGGTGAGATATCAGCTTCGGCAGCTGAATTTATTTCAAATGGTATTTGTTGCACTTCCTACCTTTTCAAGCACGTTTATGTTACGTTATATAACATGCCAAGGTAAAAGAAGAAGAGTAACGGTGAGACGCGATATAAACATGTACACTTGAAATAGATATTATGTTATAGACATCGCAAGAACTACATGGAGTGTAATAAGCCAGTTTATGAAATTCTATATTAGTCTACATTTTCCCATTGCATTTTATGAACTAAGTATTTTATACATATTTTCTAAACTAAATTTTGTTTTCAAATTCCAATGAAACAGCAGCAGTATAAATAGCAGCTTATATGTATGTATGCAAACGCGTACCATCAAGGCTAACACTTTCATGTATTTTAACAAATGTGATGTTAAATTTTTTTTTGTTGGAGAAACCACCACGGAAAAAAATCGAGATCATGCCATCCCGATGCCACTTGTAGTAAAAAGTATATGTAATATATTGTAACGTGCAACCATGTATATAAACCTTGTCAGTCAGTGCTCAGACCTTATATATAAGGTCCAAAAATAGCTCAGCTGGACCTTATATATAGAGTCTTGGACCTTATATATAAGGTCCAAAAATAGCTCTTATGCAAATTATGCATGGGATAATTTTCAAAAATCGGGTACAGTGTTACTGTATGTGAAAAAATAGAATTGCCACGGTCAATAATTTTTAAATTCGCTTAAATTAATTGTAAAATTTGTTTTATAATTTTAGACCTCATAATTTTTTGTTCAAAAATTATTTTCAAAAAAACTATTTTTGGACCTTATATATAAGGTCTTGGACCGTATATATAAGGTCGGACCGTATATATAAGGTCCAAGACCCTATATATAAGGTCCAGCCCAGGTGATTTTTGGACCTTCTATATAAGGTCTGAGCACTGACTGCTTGTCGAGATGAGAAGCTGTAAGGAAAAGCGAAGCATTAAATTATCTGTGGATTCCATTTGGGCCAAGTCTAGTCAGTTCCAATTTTATTCAATGACTTTTCTTCTCTTTCTTGTATTCCAACAGATGCGTGTTTTCGGAACCACTTTCACCATCCATCCCCTATATATATATTGTTATTGTACAAGGTCTTGCATTTTTTAAGACGTATGAACATGGATTTGGTTGACTAAATTAAGCTATATTCAAACCTATAATGTTATACTTTCACACATGAAAAACCAATCGCTTAGGGAGAAGATCATAACGTCTTTATAACGAAGAGGGAAAAAAGTGTTTCTATATATATACACATGCTCCTTTTTTCTCCTGAGAAAATTCCAACAACTTAAACGCGCTCGTATTTT
Organism: Orchesella flavescens; assembly: GCA_964034955.1. Lineage (NCBI taxonomy): Eukaryota > Metazoa > Arthropoda > Collembola > Entomobryomorpha > Orchesellidae > Orchesella > Orchesella flavescens. The sequence continues at coordinate 28,424,354 of OZ035956.1, read as the reverse complement.
TCTTCGCTACATCTACATTCCCATGCTGCGCTTTTTACTTTTCTTTTGGTCTTGTAAATTAGCAGATTACTGTTGCTTTTCCCAAGCTGCCAAAATTAGAAAACAAGAAACTTTCTTAATCTTTCGTGGCAAGCATTCCTAATAGAGTAAAAGGAAAATGTGAACACATGCTATAAATTTACAATATACTTTGGAAGAAACACACACGTTCCTCTGTGCTTACAGGTATATATACAAAATATTATACAACAGAAACCCGGTTAATAAACAGTGGGAGCAACATTAGCCATAGTATAAAAATTTATGAACTGTTTTTCACGAAATGAAAGAAACGGCTGAAAGTAGCAACCACTCGGATAAATGATGATCTTATTTTCAGGAGTCATAAAGTTAGTCAAGAATAAGTAAGGGGAAAAGACATGCTCAGCAGTGGCTCACCTACCTCATGTATATTTGTATTTGGGTACGAGTAAATTGTAGTTTTTATGCAAATAAAAAATAAATGATACAACTATTTTTATGAGTTATTGGGAGAAACAAAAAAAAGTAAAAGTGTTATAAATGCATTGTGCCACTAGCACTACCTTTCGTGCAAGAAAAAGTACCCTGTAATATAGCATGCCGAGAACACAACTCATTTCCTTTCTGTCATTATTTTTTTCAACCTGCCTTCCCAACTCCATTAACATTATTACTTATTTTTGTTTAGCAGCATTTTTTACCTATAAATTATAATAATGACCCTTATACATACATATCTACACACATGTGTAGTACATACTTGTTGTGTTTGACAATATTTTGCCCATTAGTTTTGCAACGAGTAGTGCATAAATATTTATGTAGTCATTATGTGGCTTTAGAACCAATGGAAATGGGCATATAAACTTGTACATACTCAACAGTCGACAATGAGTAGTATTCACGTTTACCGTATGTAAAAAGATCACCTTGTATAAATTATGAGCGATAATTTTACTGCCTTTGTTTAGATATAGTGGTATTTTTAAGCAGGCTAATTTTCATTATGTAAGTTTTTCCGAAAAGGGGCAAGTTCAAACTTTTGAATATTTCGCAATGGATATGCCTAAAATCCATATCGAAAACGTACTCAAATACTGTTAATTTAAAACTAGCTTTTTTCTATTTAAAAACCATCACCTGGAAAGGATAATAATATGCCAAACATTGAAACTGCCATACACGTACAATCAGTTTCGACCAGTAGACAGCCGTTATTACTATGCTTGCCCTAAGTTAATCCGTAGTTAGCTGCAAAAATATCCATATTTCGAAGTAATAGATAGTTGTCTCACCTTACCCCAAATCTCACAATACTATTTAATTTGATAAAAATTTAACAGCAGTCGCAAATAAAAAAAATAGAACTAAGCATGCACTAAGTTATATATACCAAGTAAGCATGCAATGACGAATGAAAGCTTCAAAATGTGTTGCTGGAAACAGGCCATTTGTGATTATTTATTGCGGTCCCAGTACAACATGCATCAGATAATGTTGGACAATGAAATCTAGCATAAAACTGCATTGGTTAGCACAATAGTTGCCAAAAATTTGATCTTAAGAGTCTATATCAGCCAGTGAATAGCTTTCTCATATGACTCACATACTTCCGATCGCTTTAGTGCTACTAGCACATGTGTACAATGCATTCAACAATTTAGAGTTCTACAATCACAATAAACTATATAGTCAGTCATAAGGAACTGCTACTGCCGTATGCACATCCCAGTATTCAAAACATTGATTTCAAATGAGTCATCATTATACGAAGCAACAAGACAAAGATTTCTGATATGTAAAACGTTTCCTGATACATCCAAGATATAAATGTTACATCTATGGAAGATGTTTTAAGAAATGTCAGATTTTAATCTGTCAAACTATTAAAGCCCATTTTTTGATCTGATATGATATAGAAAATTGTAAACCACATGATTTTATATTTCTTTCAAAATTGTACATTATTTAGGCTTCCAGTCTTATAGGAATAAAATTACTATCTCTGATTCCATATATAGTATATCTTTATTCTTGTAAAGTAACGCAAGGTTGGCCCCTTCACCATCACGATTGCACTGCATATAGTAGCCTAAATATGTATGCGATTTCTGTCTTTGAGCCAATAGAAAAAGGCTGAGCTGGATTTTTGGATTTCCTCAGATTTTCCCCTACTGCAGTTTGATGTATGTATAGTGTGCTCGAAGAAAAGCCACACTACGTAATTCCTATGATATCTTCATGGCACAATGAAGTTGTCCTGTGCTTTCTTTCTCTTTTTTTCATTTTCTCTCTCCACTGCTCTCTCTCTCTCTCTCACTTATTCACAGAAAATTGACTTTATGCCTTTCTGGTTGAATGTTGGATAAGAATCAGGAATAAGCCAGAGAGATTTCGTTTGGAGGTACAAGCAACACATTAGAAAAGCCTTGGTGTAGCAGTGTTATTACAGTCAAGTTATATATTGGTTGTCGTGGTCGTCCTGAAGGCAGTTCAGCCTGTCAAACTCTGCTGTATGTGCAACTACCAAGACAATCATGGGATGAATAATGGAAAAATCTTGGGACTGATTGCCAATCAAAAGCCAATAAGAAACGGAGTTTATATGTGCATTTACCCTCTACGTCGAAGGTAGGGGGCATACTTATACTTATATATAGGTACACTTGGTATTGAAGCCTGAAAGAGAAAGAGGAGAAAGGACGCAAAATCAATGATATCGAAACTTACATTTGGACAATTACACGTCGGCATTCGCTAGCCAATAAAGCATCTCCTTTCTTTCCTTCTTTTTATAATATCATTTCCTCCTTCTTGACTGTTTTGATTAGCAAAATGATAAATGGATAAAAATCCCGGTTTACAGTCATGTTGATAAAATGAAAACCGTAGTGGTAGTTTAAGAGTCATCCACTATGTAGCAATCATTGGTGATTTCGTTTAGCCCGTAGAGAAAGCATTAGAATGTGAACAAGTAATAACCTAGGCTAGTCGTAACAAAAAGAATATTATTATATACCTGGTTGAAATTAAAGGATGTAAAGAATACAAGCACAAGTGGACACATTATTGTATTATTTGCTATTTGTTTGCCCACGGAAGGAGCATATTTTTATCTATAAAATGTCAATCAATCTCTACTGCAAAACAATCCCAGAATTATTAGTACACATATGTTTTTCCCGATTTAAGAAAAGAAAACTTATTTTCAACCTTTCAAATAGTTTTTTGGGATACCTATTTTATTATAATCTCTAGCAAAATAAACTGAAATAATTCATGTGTATGCATGTTCTACTCACGTTTCAAACGAATTTGATTATTCACTTGGTTTCTTCGTTCGTGTTATATTTGATTTGAGATGTAGGAGTTACAATTTTCGCTGGTGTGAATGATTATACCAAATTTTATGTATGTATTTATGTGGTCTATAAGTGGTGTGTGTACGTATGAAATGAGCGCAAGTGTTTTTACATGCATGTTTGTCCGGCATTTTTGGTGGAAAAGTTAACTTTAACCATTATTAGGGAAACTGCCACATGAGAAGAGTTAAAATGAAATCGATAATCTCACATTGCCATTACTACCTCTGTGAACCAAGCGTGAATGCCAATCGTTGTGGTTTGTGAATTTTATCATGGCTTTTTTTGAATGTCATACATTTTGTTCCCGTGTGTGGAAGACTTTTTGGCAAACAGCCGACATTATCCACATTACAATGACGATGACGACGATAGGATGGAACAGTAGTGGAATGATCGTTTCGTTTGGTGTACAACAAGCATCCAAGAAATATCATTATGTGTACAAAAAAAACTAGCTGTAAAAAGTTGTTTGGTTGACAGAATGACACTGGGAAAGGGAATGAGGTCGAGGTTGACAACTGTACAAATAGTCCTCTGTGTGTGGAATCCTACTATCTATTTCCCTTCTTTTATATGCATAATATTCTTTGGTCCGATTCGAATTTTTATGCACTTGGCTACAAATAAAACATTACACAGCCTGTAGAGCTCTTGCTGTTTCTCACACAGCTTGTATTTATGTAACTCAATGAATGGTCAGCTTCTCTCCAGCTTTTCTATCTATCTCACATGCTAAAAACTCCATTTTTATATCTAAATATGAGCTTGTGTGGTAGTGGTGGTGGTGGCGAGCTCACACGCGCTTTATATATATATACATATATGTAGCGTCCATCCACTCCATGGGTTTATACCATGTATACCAGAGCAACGAAACTGGAGCCAACAACTAACGCAATGTAACATCTTCCTAAGGCTTTCACACAATTTCCCGTTTCACAAGATAGCCTTGATCGGTGGACCTACAGGTTTTTGTCATTTATTGGACATTGGACTGACACTTTTTGGTCTCATACATTATTACGCCCGTACACCAACGAGGGAAGCCATCGTTTTTATATAATGCATAAAGTCAGTAGTAGTGGAGTTATCCAGGAAGAGAGTGTTTCTTTTTATGTTTCTGTTGCTACTTTTGTGGTTTGACCCTAGTGTGATTCCACTGGGAAGTGTACTTATAACCAAGGGAAAACCCTGCTGCCAATCCAATAATCCAAAGTCCAGAGACCGAACGCTACAAGTACCTCAACAAACCATCAATGCAGCTTCAACTTACTACTTTACTCTCATAACACGACCCAGCGCCGCCGCCACCGCCACCATCACTACCACTCTTTTTTATCCCTTGATTATTTTATTCCACTGTTGCAAAACTGCTGCTGGGGCTAGTCTGACTCTTATTACTACACGTTAACATTCTGTAATGCACTTAAATACGTGGGGGAGTATGAGTTAATCCATTTCTCAAATAATATTCATAGATTACCTTCTCTCACATGCATTTTGTATGCGAAGGGAAAGCTGACAATGAAATATCAGTAGTGGATGACTAACAAACATTAGATGAATGTATGTACTTCATTGGAAATTTCTGGAATCTCTTGTAGCATAGCTTCCACCCTAATAATAATGCATTAAGGAATATGATGATCCGAACGAATAACCTTTTTATTACAATGTCAAAATATTATTTCGAAGCATGCAGTAGCCATCATAAATTTCCTGGACTCGCATTCACCCAAAAGTTATAGATGGCTTTTGATAGATAGTTACAAATGGGCTAACATTAGCAATGACATTTCGAGTCTGAATCACTGTCTTCTTGAAGCTTCTTAAGAAAAGGACGCAGTTATTGCTTGCTTTCAGCTAATGCTGTGTACTAACTTTCTCCTTTGGAGCATGAGAGAGCTCAATCGCTTTGTTTGCAGGTAAAAGTCACTAAGGGATCAAAAACTGGAGAGAGCAGCGTATATTTATATAGGAGCAGGAGGATGCTATTGCTATGCCACGCACTCTACACAAAATGAATGGGAACATACATACATACATACATTCCCATGCATTTAGTTGGGGAGGAATATGGAATGTTATTTTGTATGAGGAATTAGAAATGAGACGCGATGGGAGGAAAGAGCCATGAGGAAAGCCATCTAGAACATCAGAGTCAGTGAAAATGCACATGTATTAACTGAAAGAAAAGTAAGTGTGTATAGGGAGAACGGAATAAGTATGTGTACCTCTTTAGGAGGCTCACATCACATCATCTATATGGAACATTGTTTACCCAAAGGATTTTACATGAGCCAAACAAGTACTTTTTTTTTCTTCTTCTACCCTTTCTCTCTCTCTCTTGTACACACCACGGCATACCATAATACTCACTCTCCAATTCATCGTTGGGCATTTGACTCCCGACTCTTGCTGCTGAGACTGATGATGACGGCGAGCAAGTACATGGTTTGCAGGGTGATTTGAGCAAAAAGGCAATAATCAGCCTTGCTCTTTTCTATCATCGACATGGGACGCGTCACGATCTTCAACTCTGTCAGTAGAGACTGTGTCAATAAATCCCAAGCTGCTTCTGTCATCTCTGTCTTTGTCCAAAAAAAGAAGGGAAAAAAAGTCGGCATACTACTTACAAGAGTGTGTATAGTTTGTTGTCAACTCAAAGCTACTATAACATCCATATTTGATTTAAGCATTGGGAATGATGGCACACACACAGAATAGTGTGGAACGTGGAGCATCATCCTAACATAATATAAAATGAACTCTTATTAACTATATATAGTATATTGGGATGCAAGGAGTAAACTATCGTTTATTCTCACACTTGTCCTGCTGCTTCTTTCTACTTTCTCAGCATCCCAAATAAACTTGAGCAATCTTGGTAGTATCATCAATGTATACTTGCTTAAGAACACGAACTGAATGAATAGGAGCTCCCTCTACATCTGATTTCTGTGTGTACACACATATTTCTCAAGGAATATCGCCGATAATGAGGTTGTCCATGTTTAAGCTAGAGTGATTTTTACCCTTCCTCACGGATCTCCCAAAGTCTTTTCTCATCATCAAGAAAAGCAATACTTTTCATATGTATCATCATCCCTTGAAGCTTTATTCAAGTTTATTGTGAGTATCAGGATGTATGCACAATATTGGACAAATATATTACAAGGCATTCCTCTTCTTCTTTTTTCTTCGTGCTCAGTCAGTGCTGCTGGCAGCCAAAAGCTCAACCAAGACCAGGATTGTTGGCGGTGTGTTGGTGCCAGAAGGAGTATTTGTTAGGAAGAGAGACGAGGGCAATTTGTGATCCCATGACGGGTAAACCCTTTTGTTCCTTTCAATAATTTTTCATGAGACAACTCAACCAGTAAGACAAAGAAAGAAGGGAGAGAGAAATATCTAATGTAATGTATACGGATCGAAGCTGATTTCCCTCTTCTTCTTCGTCTTCTTTTCCCACTGAAGTTATATGAATAAGTATTATTATGGATGTGCCGCTATTGTGTGTGTGTGAGAGAGAGTAACGTAACAACTCTCCACGCTTTCCACTACGCTTTCTCCCTCTTTCCCATTCTCAAGTCCGTAAGTATAACTTGACTCATCACATTGTTTCTTTGGGTAGTTGTAGAGGAAGAACACGGGAAAACCAATGCATTCCGGCATTCCTTTAGAGCATTTGGGAATGGAGACAGATAGCCAATAATGTAAATTGCCAACGACGTTACTTGCAAGCCTATGAATCCTTTCCTCCCTTCGTCCAAGCTCTCAAGCCAAAGAGTTTCCATTGATTCCCCAAAACAGACACGTTTTTCTTCAATTTATCCAAGCGTCAAAAGATAAGGTCAGTGATATGCCAAAAAACGCGACTATTGCTGCACGTTTTATGGAAGTCTTCCCATTGGAAAAGCATACGGAGGAGAAGCAATGTGATGGCAAGCTTTACTACTGTTTTTACAGAAGCATCCAACCGTGTATTTGATGATTTGAGAGTGCAGTTACCTGCAATTATTATGCAAGAGATGACCCCTTCTAAAAGATTCGTCTGAAGGATTTCCCTCCGCCACCTCCCCTGTCTTTTTAACAACCCAACACAAAGAGGAACTAGCGAGGAAACATGGTGAAATGAAAGTCATTGCATTGAACACTATCTTATATAGTGAGCAGAGCATGCACAAGCATCATTTTATATTTCTTAGAAAATCCCCTAAAGAAACGGAACCATAATTTTCCGACAGCTGGAGTGTAATCAGAGTGAAATTACTATTATCTTTCTTATTGTTAGCTTTTTGGCTCTCTATATTTTGTTGTTGCTTCCTTACCTGGTTGGCTGCTGCACCAGACAAAAAAAACTTGCTTTCACAATATTCATATGCCTATATATATAAGTATTACGTACGAAGGGGCACAGTCATTCCATTTGTATTGCTCCTTTAATAATTCTGAAATGAAGGAATAGCGGAACCTGAAAAAAAATATTCTGAAAGGTTTTTCATTCTCTATATTTACATTAGGTATTCCAAATGCAAGCCTTGTATTATGGTTTCTCTCGGTTTTCTTAAAAGATTTCTCTTACAGGCATTTTTTTACCACCAGAACGCATTTCATGGAGCATATTAAAAGGGAAGTGGTACTACTAGCAATTGTTCTCACTCTTTCGTGGCTTCTTCGATGGACATTCTTTTGGATGAGCATACCATATCATTTATGAATGTATATATGAACATAAAGTAAGCATACAATCCCTGCTAGTAGTAGTAAGGTTATGTCTTCTCCTCATCGATACACAAAAAAGGACAAGGAATATGAAGATTGGAGGGAAGAGACAGGAGAAGAAAAAAAACCAAAAGAAAATTATAGAAATAGTTTTGGGGGCCTGGGGATCCTAGTTGTACCTAGAGTGGTGGTGGTGGTGTGGTGTTATATGGTCTAGAATGGTATCTGTATTTGCCTGAAACGTACAGTTACAGTTGTAACAATCACACAAGTATAAAAAAAGAGCATGCAGTGTAGTACATCCATGTTAGCGGCAACTGCATTGAGTGGCGTAAGAGCATAGTTGAAGTGGCTCCCCTGCCTATTTCTTATAATTTGTATGCAGAAAGCGTGCGAAGGTGAGCACGTTTATCGCTTTTACTTGTAACCCCGGAGCAAAAGCAATAGAAAGCAAAATGAGTGCTACATACATGCATCGTGGTGGCAGGCGCTTCCGCTTTTTCACGGTAGAGGTATGGATCCAATAAGAATCATGAAGAACCAAAAAAAATATGAGAGAAAAGATTATGATTGCTTTGCCAAGCTTACATATTATGCTTTGATCATTCATATTTTTTACTGCTGTTGTTGATATTGTTGTTGGTGTCAGTCAAAGGGAAAAACTTACCACGGAATTATTTAGAAAATAGATTTAAAAAGTAAGAATTTAATTGCTCTTCACAAATTCAAAGTCAGAATGTCTAATAACACTTTTAAACGTGAAACTGTGTAGGAGCTAACAAACACAAAAACATACGATTGACAAACAGGATCGGTGTGCTTTATCAATATCTGGATTTTATTGGCATATCTATCTGCAGAAAGTAAAATGGGATAATATTGTATGCACCACACATATCTCTACCTTGAGATATTTTTTACATCCATTTGTATATCCATTCCCAAGTCTCCAATGTATGCATGAAACGATCCTACTTTTAGTGACTAAGTTTTTGAAAAGGGTTGGAGAACATTGTATAGAGAAAGCTAACAGCTAACGACACGAAAAGCTCGTGCAGCTGGTTGAGGTTACGATTGTTGGTTTTCGCAAAGTAAACTTGGTTCATAATATATTGGAGACGAGTTGAATAGCCCATTGAAATGCAAAAGGTCTTGGTGGATGTATGGAAAAGGGGGAGAAAAGTAAAGATTTCAATACTTTGGAGACACGCCAGAAAACCCGGAACTTGTGGAAACTCTTCTCTCTTGTTGATCCCTGAGAGCAGCAGCAGAAAAGGGAAAAGAGAACAGGGAATCATGAAGGAAAAAGAGAACGAGCTGGGGCACCTCGGGGGTTTGTGATTTCTGTGCGGGCTCTCTCTCTCTTTCAGTCCTCATTGTTCCTCAACTTATTCAAGGAACGGTGACTCGTAGTTGTTGCGCATGTTGTAGTGGTTGACTTTTGGCGAAAGGGTCGTCTTGTTCCCTTTTCTTTCCTGTCCTTCTTTCCTTAGATCTCGGGGAATGATTATATATACACTTTTTTTCAGTTCAAAATGCCAAAAATTGAACAAAACTATAGTTTGCGATTCTTTCGCCAAATTTGGGAGCTTTTCATTGTGCTTACTAATAATATATTATGGAGTAAAAGCATGAATCTTAAAATCTACAGCTGGAGAGCTGGCTAGCAGTTTTGGGTTGGTCGTTATTTCCCTGGAAGAAATGTGACTCTGTCATGATCTCTGTTGTTCTTGGCTCCAAAACATACTGAAATCTTGCACTTATACGTTCTTAATCGTCTAATACAATCGGGCAAGATATTGTATATCCTTTGTTAGCTAAAACTTATGCAAAAAATTGGGTAAAATTGTGATGATGATGTAATACTAACTTACCATAAACTTTCTAATTCACAATTTTCACAGATTAACTCAAGGTTTTTTCCCTGGCTTTTTACGTACATAAAATCCGCATTGTATCTGGAATGAACGTCAACAGGGAGTTCAATCTCTAAACTACAAAAATATGTACAAAATTTCTTTGTAAACTAACTTTAGATTTCTTTACATATACACAAACACACGCATACATATACATAAGTACAATAAGAATTCATACAACTGTTCTATAATAATAATAAGTCCTGGATTGGCGTGGCATTCGAAGAAGGAATATTGGAATCTGTTGATATTGATACCAGCAATAGTTACGATGCATGGATCAAAAGAATCCATCAGGTAGCCTCAAGTCGTTTTAATATTGGAAATTGAAAACATTTCTTGGATGTTACATACATAAACACAAAAAGACGAAAAAAAACTTCAAGAAAATGCAACAATGATTCTCCCTATAGATGCTGCTCATGTACGGGGAAAGAAGTTTTTATGAACTATGCGATTTCACTCTAAAAGAATGAATAGAAGGCTGAAGGAATAGTAAAAATTCACATATTTTAAAAGGAGCAAAGCGAGGCTACGAATGTTTTAAGTCAGAGTCACTATAGTCGTTCTTCTCTGAAAGGGAGTTTTTTTCTGCGGTCCGCTGTCCGTGTCCGCTCTGTGAATGCCTGAAAGGAAAAGAATTCAAATAAACAATCGATTAAAAGTATGAGAAGGAAATGGAAATTTTGTGATTGAAACCAGGGATTTTCTCAAATCTCAGTCCGTTTACATTTTTTCAGCTTTAAGTCTTGTGTGGTGATTGTAAATAAAAGCAGGATAAAATAATCCCAGAGTTAAAGAAATGGAGGAGAAAGAACCAAAACCAAGCCAAACAACTTCTTGGGAAGCACACACACACGCATACGTATGGCGAAGGTGACTAAAGAAAAGCAATAAAGATGCTTGTGTGTATAGGCTCAACTCGTGTTTTTTTAAATTTTATGTATTCATGCATTTCCAAAGAAAAATTTAATGTGCTGAAAGGAAAACTTTGCTTTTGTTCCAATTCTGGATTTAATAGAAAAAGAAATGAACTTTTTTTTGTAGGTACATCTACGGCATTCAATGACTGAATTATGGGACAACTTTGGCCATCATCAGTTTCACCCTTGCTCCTGAGCCTCATCTTTTCACTTTGCAGTTTACCTCAACTTCGATTAAGAGAAGCAATGAAAAAGGTACACGTGAATGTGAATAGCTTTCCTAATGCATGCAACCTGCATAATTTGAAAGGATAGAATGTAGAAAATATAATGTTTTTGAAAACTACATTAAGTCGTAGATGTACTTTCCCATAATATGTTTTCCAGCGTTCCTTTTTCTTCACTCTTGGAAAAGCAACCGAGCTTATTGGTTTCGACACTTCTTTGAATAACCATACACCTTTTTGTCTTAACGAACTCATTAGCCCGTAATGAATAAGAAGTTGAATTAACGCGTCTTTTGAATGTCGCCGTCGACAAAAATGTCGATTAATCTTTGTCACCAATCGAATAATATATGAAGGCCCAAGTGAATTTCTCTTCTCGCAAGACTTTCTTTTAAACCCAAAGTAGTTTCTGTTCTCTTGTATCAAAACACAGCAGACTTTAATATAACACAAAATGCCGACCTATACAAAGGATAGGCATAGACCTATGGTTGATATTGAAATCCAGACAAATTCGCATTTTGGTGAGTGAAGGGGCAAAATTTTATCAAAAATCGAAAGCAAAGGATGTAGAATTGTAATAGCAGCAGGTGTGACAAAAGATATAATGTTGGTTTCGTCAGGCATTCAGAATGGCCCATTTTGAAGTAAAAAATACAATACCCACCACAATATATCACGCCATACATTAGTTCCATAAGGCATTTCAAAATGACACTTGGCTTTAATGGGTTTCATAGAGAAGGAAAGAATACAAGACGACGACGGTATGGCGGTATAGTTGTTGGTTTTGTAATATCGTAATAGTTGAACATATCGCTATAACCCTGTAGATACTTTCACTCACATTTTGAGTATAGGCACCGTCGTTGGAGGTTACGAATCCTCAAGTTGAACTCACGTCACAACACCACGCCACAGGATCACTGATATTTCTAAATTACCCTTCTAACCAGAATTGAAACCAGATTGGAGATTCAATATCACTTTTTCATTTTTACCCTACTAGTACGAATTTGGGAAGAGAAAGAGAGAGAGAGAGAGAGAAAAAAAAATAGTTTCATTTTGGTTTCTGATTGATTTTTCAATGTTTTCAAACCGGTCATGTTTATGAAGAACACAAGGCGACCTTTTCATAGTGAAAGCGTTGTATACTAAACTTCCCTTCTTTTTAGTGAGTCAACCCACCACTATACTTAACGTCAGTAACCTCTAACACCAAAAACTAACAACTTTATTCTGTTGATAGGAATAGTGATACAAAAGTTCGTGAACTCAAATAAAAATATAAAAGGTAGAAACGAAACAATGCAATTTAAAGCTATATAATATATACTTTCTATTGAATAAAGGTCACATTGAAAAATTAAAGTTTTTCTCAGCCACTTTTTTATGGATATCATAAACATAAAATCTATGCAAGAAACGCCATTTTAATAAATTTTACACTACATTTCCTTATTATAAGACTCATTCTAATAGCTTTGAGCTTGATCATATTATTGTTTCCTAGATAAAATAGTGTTAAAGGCTTTCATCTCAAAACATGTTTTTCCTCGATTTGTAATGAAAGAGGTTATCACAAACTACAAGTTTTTTTTTAAAAAAAACTACTTAAAGTACATAATATTTAAAGTTGTCCTCAGTGTAAAGTTGAAATTATACAGAAGATGCTTTGCATGTGTAGATTTTGAAATGATTTTAATATGTACTACTACCATTACGATTACTACGAGTATATCTTTTTTCCCCAGATTGTCCTGACGTTATGCCTCATTCGGTTCTATACAATATCCATGATTTCATGGTGTTGAATGTCGATTGTGTTACAAGGGAAAAGCGCTGACTCCATTTTTATTACTACTTGAACATGAAAAGGCAAAGTCAATTTATGTATGGGGAATATCGAGCACGTCAGCAGTTTCTTCTTTTTCTCTGTTTCTTGGCACAAGCGGAGGGTGCTCTTCTTTCTCTATATGTGACATTGTATATACAGCATTACAGCAGTAGCAGTACGGTTCAAATAAACGCACATTATATTCATCTGTCTTATGCTATGTTAGTAGTATCATAATCATAACCTTCGGTGGCCCTTTCATAATGCCTGTTACATACTTTATGCTGTTTTGTTGGCAAGTAGCAATAACGAAAAAGTAAAGAGAGTATTCCAACTCATATATATTTAGATATTATTGCTCTATAATCATAATAATCATATAAAATATAAGATTTTTGCATGAGATACCCAACATCCAACGAGCCTCGCATCATCCTCCACTGAATCAGACTTTCTATTGGCAGTTAGTATATATAATGTGAAGACCATTTCTTCAAAGGGGAAAAAAATTCTTATTTTTGGGGTCCAAAAATTATAATAAGAAGATTTCCAGCAATTCGGCAACGGCAACATACGTATCGTGTTATATCATCTCTCGTTATATATTTTTACATCTTAAGTGTATGCAATATGTATTGGAATCTCAAATCGAGTGTAGTTTTGTTATGATTGGACATTATGAACCAACTTTATAATATTCACGTTAAGTGTACTTACTTCTTGGGGCAAAAGGAAATGTGGTGAAAGGAAGGGAAGGAAGAAGCTGAAATAACAATATGACGACTGAGCGGGGTTATGCATAAATTGCCACTTTGTTATACCCCTCATCCTCATATACATGTACATTTAATGTATCGATACTTTCGGCTCTTGATGATGGAATATATAATAATATGTATGTGAGTCGTGGAATGCTGATTGCTTACTTATTTTTCGTCACCATTCTATTGTCCCATATTTCCTTGCAGTTGCAACACACAATACCAAACACAAGCATGATGATGTAGAGAAAACATCAACAATACTTTTTCCCCAGCTACTACGTGAAAAACGAGCTTGGCATTGTAATTCGTAATACTTCGTACATACATAAATAAATATAAAGCTACTTCCTTTTACCGATTCAAAAGTAATCGTTTAGTGGAACTATTGTAATGCATATGAATATTCTAAATCTGTGGCAGGACATATGATTTTATAGTCTCACACTGTACGCTATAGTTATAGCATATGAATCCAACCAAGCCACTTTATTTTCCCTTGCCGAATGACTACAAAAAGACAAAAAATATCTGAGTTTACATATCTCTACACACCAGCACAAAGCTTGTAATATTAGTGTTGTAGTTCTAACCGCAATATGCCGGCACATAACACCATCACCAGCAACAGCAAAAAGTAAGGAAATGGCTTTTTGGCTATTATTTTGATTCCTTTTTGTTGGTGTTCAGGAAAAGTACTTAATTATTCACAAATAATATCGGGATGAAGTCTCAAGGATACTACTTGCTCCAACTGCAAACTGTAGAATGAAATAGCTCCATTTTCTCTATTGTATTATTCTCAAGCTATACATTCATAATATTAATTATGTATGTATTTATTTGGTGTAAAAGTTCCAAAGCGTTTTCCAAGAAACTCAAGACATACTCTATATGTATATGGTCCCCTTTTAATATCGTATGACAATTGCTTTCATCTTCCCACAACAACTGGTAAAAAGCGTGAATATTCTAAAGATATTAGCTGCAAGGAGACTATCATATCTTCATCACAAATAGAATGGTTCCAGAACAAGTTCTAAAATGCAACGAAAGAATATGTATCCATCCTTTTCTGAAGAATATTTTCCTTATATATACGGATTTTCCACAGCACATTGGCAAACTGTGTGTAGAAAACTAATTGACTTCCCTCTGCAGTGAATATATGAGCTACATATGTATTCAATGTGTAGCGGAAGATTAATATCGATATTTACATATAAATATTGGGATTCGAGTTTGAATGTGAATATTTAGGAGGCATAGGTGCATATTTAGATCCCACTTCCGACCCATGTTTGTCTTGCTATGTTCTGCCAAAGCAATTTTGCATATGATTTATAACACTTTGCTCTCATGCATTGAGCGTTTAACTGTTATTGGATAGTTTTGAAAAAAACTGCCTCCATCACTATTTGTTGTATGTAGCTCCATCGCCATTAGCTCCTAGAAATTGATGCTTCTTTTCTATTCCAAAATAACCGTTAATGGCTCCACAGACAGCAGAATAGTTTTGTATATTGTGTATCCGCAAAACTATTTTACTTGTTATTATTGTTGCTTCACACATTTTACTGTGATGTTTACTTCCTAAAGATTGCTACACATAATATTTTTGCATGCATACAGATTCCAAAAAGACTACCTAAAAGGGATGAAATGGGAGTCAATTTGACTGGAGCATTTCACAGAATTACTTTCTAAATACTGTGTTTGTGGTACTTGGTACTACAACTACCACTACAAAATTCCCTTTTTACTGTTGACTGTCAAAAAAATATTCCCGTCTTGTGAGGTAGTTTACAAAACATTACGATAATAATACAACCCGTATCAAAATATAATGCGGTGAATTCATAAAAAGTTTCATGCATAAAGAAAACATTCGAGCCGACAACAACAACAACAACGGCACTTTACTCTACACAGCTTTTGAAAGTAGCACTATGAACATGTTCCCAAAACGTAGAAAAACTTCCCAAAGGTCCTAGTCATATGCCAGTCAGTTTATGTATGAATTTTCTAGTGTGTGTATAGTAATAATGACAACCCAAGTTTCAGGTGTTGGACCAAAGTTTTAGTTTATTGGTTTCTTTTAGGTAACATTTTTCTTTCTTTCTGCTCTGACTCTGACATTTGGAATCATGGGAATTAAGACGGCGGCAAGTTATATGTTACTTCAAAGAAGGACATAGATTCTAAGGGCTTATCGTAATTCTTACATTTAATCGCAAGAAATACATATTATTTGATAGACGTAAAAATATTACGTTGCATTAACGTGCTATAATCATCGCTAATGAAGAAATTAGTAATCATCCAGAGTATTGAAGTTATAATGAAGGAGAGAAACTTAAGTGCATATCATAAAATGTCATTACTTTCCGGGTGTATGAAACCTGCTGCCCATAAATGGGAAAACAAGTAGTGTGCATAGCCATGCCCATCAAATATTAGATTAACAAAGGCAGTAAAAATTAGATATATTGAGTTTCCCGTCTGTCCCGAAGGATACTATTATGTATAGCTACAGTTGATGTTATGTTGATGGGATGGGATGTACTACAACCAGGTAAAAACTGAGACGAGCAGACAGCAGGTTGCTTTTACGAGAAGAAAGAAGAGGAAGCAGGGAGATGGAAAAAACAACAAAATATTCCTGAGGTGCCTTTCCTCCTTAATTGCTCCAAATGAAAAGTACTACACAAGGCTATTGTGACTTTCTCCTGGCAAAAAAAAGAAGATAGTTCGGCTACCAGCAGCAGCAGCACTGGAACGATATAGGAAAGGAAAGCCAAGTCTTAACAAAGAATATCATCATCATCATCATCATCATCGCATTATTGCCCATCATAATACACAATACTCCACTGCTGTTGCATCATCATAAGCATAAAATTACTTCAGAGACACACCAAAGGCATAAGTATATATATGGATGTAGGAACAAGTTATTCGTACAAGCTGCACATTAATTTGGTTTCGAGTTCCACAAGAGGAGTAATGTAACACGAGTGGGCAATGCAAGACGTAGGTTTCCTTTATTTCCCTTCATTTACCTGCTACCTGCTGCTGCACTCATTTTCATTTTCTCTTCCTCTTGCCTGTTGTATAAAACTTATAAAACACTGACTACCTTTCTCACAAAATGTTTATTTCTTTTCACAAGAATTAGTTGCTTTTTTGCCAGTAGAAATATGTATATAGTGAGCAGGAAATATACTATACATGTATAGCGTGTATATGAAATTGTGTGTAGGTTATAAAAATAATGAATCTGCTGCTATTGCTGTTCTGCGTAACGGAACATAACATAGTATAGGAAAACTGGTTGAAAGTCTTATATATAGCAATCATATCATATCGAGTTCCTCATTTCCACCAACGGTAACTGTAAAAATGAGCAGTTTGCTACTCACATTAGAGGACAGAGCGATCCTAAAAAAGCACTAACTCACCCAGCTTGGGACTTTGGGTAATAATAATGAAGGAATTATAGACGAAAATCGTAGAAGAGAGGAAACTGTTGCTTTCCCCCGTAAAAAATAACTTTCATCATAACGAATTCTTCCTCTTCATCAACAGCTAGAACTCACCACCACCGCAGCTGAGACGCTCTTAGACATTAAAGTTGAATTCGTCGACGACTCCACTCTACTGCATTGCATATAACAATATGGTCGTAAGTTGTGCTCAAAGAGTAGTAGTAATAAAAAAGTAAAATGAAAAGGATATTGAGTTGCAAGCTCATTTTCTCCACAATTCAATGTGTGTCCGTATTAGGAGCACGTATCACTGATAATGCAATGCATATTCAGGTTACGTATCAAACAAAGTCATAGGACGAGTTAGTTATTAGATGGAAAAGTCAAAAAGAAAGAGTATAATATATAGTCATGTTATATTCCATTTTGTGATGTAGCCAACCTTGTACATTTTCATATACATGAGTGTATGAATCTATGAGGGGCTCCGCCGGAACAATACAAACCATTTAAAAATTCAAGACGAAAAAAGACGTTTGTATTACGGCTCCCCTAGTTAGACTCAGCTCTTATTAATTCATGGCCATGAAACGGTCAGGATTTTTGTTTCCACCAAAAGCTTGCATTTCTCATTAAAAAGACAATTAAAACGGAGAAAGGCTGAGGTAATAATTTATACTTCCTGGCAAAAGCTTATGAATACAAAAATCAACAGTGTGTAGTATACTATGTACGTTTACGTGAGGAAACAAGTGAGCATGTATAGTTGTAGACAATATATATAGGCAGAGGGAAGAAAAATACGGAAATTTTATTAAGAGACAAAAGGATAGAGAAACGCAACAGAGAAAGTCACTAACCTAGAAAAAAAATAATAGGTAAACATTTGGAATAAAAACGATAAATTTGGAAAGATGGACTACTTTAATGACAGAAGTTTCTGCTCTGGTGTACACACACACAAACACGCTATCATATAACATACGTTGTTGATTTGCATATAAAACTAGTGACAGAGAAGGCGACCCCAACGGGACAAACCTTTAGTTTGCATGATGATGATATAAGTAGAAAACAAACAAAATTGGTTTTTACGCTACCGCTGTATAATGTCCCACACCACACCATCCACAGCAGAGCTTACTTTCAACAGAGTGTCGTGGAAAAAAAAGTAATTGTAAGTAGCAACTTCCACATAAAAAGTGGAAGTAGCAAAGCAAAAGACCAAGAAGACGAAATAGGCGGAGGAGGGGAGAAAACAAAAAAAAAAGTATTTTACTGTGCTTATATAAATTCTAGAGCACATTTAGCCAATATATTCTTTTATAGAGAGGGTTTGGTTTGGTTGTTGGAATAGAATGGTATGGTATGGTATATGGTACGGTGTTGTACATGAGATATGAGTGGAATATTAGATGGCAATGTCCTCTGTTCTGTCTGCATAGCTTTTCCCTCTTGTCCTCCTCTCTAGAAGTAATGAGCACTTAGGAAAGCCAACGTCGTTACTTTTCCCCTTGTTTCTGTTATTGTGCTCTGAAAAGATAATTATTCCTCCGGATCTTCCACGTTATTATATTATCTAACTTAATTTCAAAGTGAGGAGAGAAAACTGGTCTCTTACAAAAGAAAGAACACTACTAGACTGCCTGCACTGTAGTTACAGATGGTTGTGGAGGAATGTATAAATGATGTCGGCTTATGTAT
Source organism: Orchesella flavescens (assembly GCA_964034955.1). Lineage (NCBI taxonomy): Eukaryota > Metazoa > Arthropoda > Collembola > Entomobryomorpha > Orchesellidae > Orchesella > Orchesella flavescens. The sequence continues at coordinate 28,405,387 of OZ035956.1, read as the reverse complement.
TGTTTATATTGTAGATTGTACGTAGTAGGGATGACTAAGAAATATGCATTTCTCTACATATTTTATATATGCATTTTGACATTGTGATTCGGCCTCTCATTTTGGTGCTGGGCGTTTGTGAAAATATTTTAGTGCTGAATTTTATTGCATTCACGTTCTCATTGTGTCCCTGTGAATGTCGAGACTTGGGAATAAGTAGGCCAGAAAATGTTTTGTTTGGGATGCCATATTTAATAACTAAAGTAGGGTATAGGATTATTAAACAAAATGTAATGCAATATTCGTTATTAATTTTACAGTCAATTTCTAACAAGTGGAAATTTACTGAATATATTATTTCATTGTGAAATTATTTATTCAATAAAATTAATATCAATTCATAATATAATCAATTGTTGGTAGTGTAAGTATATACAGTGGCTTACTTAAAATAGTTTAAAATTAAATGACTTTAGGATATTTTACAATATAATTACGTCTTCCATTCTTCGTAAAATTAAAGCATCGCTCCTCACCCACATTCATTCCAGGTTTGAAGGACAGGATAATGAGGAAGTAGACAAAGGCTACAGAAATAACCTACGGCATAAAGGGATGAAGGTGAAATCATCAACAAAATTTTAAATAAACATTGTGCTGTACAATCGACACCATATCATTTTTGAGCTACTGTTCAGAATTATATACCACAACAACGGTCTTTTTTCGTAGAGAAAAGAATCCTGCTGCCGTAATACAAAATGGCTTTGGGCCAGTGAAGCTAAAAACTAAGCTGTGCATCTAAACATGAATTTTTTTTATAAAAAAAACTTAATGGTTTAAGCTTAATGAATGATTATATTTTTAAATAAGACTATTAATAAAAGCATTTACCGCATTTCTTTCCTTTTTTGTTCTACAAGTCATGTATCCACTTTTACGGACACGGTAGAATCCAACATCAGCCTAACTCATGAACCAATATAGCACATGAGTTTAAGCACTTAATAATATATAAAAACACTTAATTTGAATATGATACCTGATGGGAGGCTCTATCTGCATCTAGGGTTGTCTTAATAAATGATATTATTGTAACTAGAAGTAGAACGATTGCCGTCATTGAGCTATGTCGAACATAGGTTCCAACTCTTATGCATGGGTCCTCAAAGGAAACTGGAAAATTTGAATAAAATATATACAACATATATGGGCCAATTTTTAACCCGTTTTTTTTGTAAAAAGAGATCTTTTTAGAATTCCTACTAATTTGCAAGGTGCCAGTCATATTGTGTATTAATATGTACCTAGTTTGCTTGAATTTCTGCTTCCATGTTGTAGAACTAATTTGGTGACATTAATATTCACAGATGCATTAGCATAGCACAGTCCTTCTTCTGCTGCTTTTCTCTCTCGTAATACGGCATCGTTACAGGTAACTTGAGTACTTAGGAGAGCAGTATAGTAAAACTGGCAAATCAGATTGAAAAACTGAAACATAATCAAGTACAACAGTTTAACCATGTTAAATGAGTACTCGAAACAGTATTTTTAACCTTTTATTAGCTACTTTAGTGTACAATTGATGCATAGTATGCAAATAAAATCAAAGAGAAATTAGCTTCAGTCTCGTTGTAAAGATGAACGATTTTGTAATGATCTTTCATCATGTACTGGGCCGAGATTCTACGGCGGTAAGGGTCATCCATGCTGATAGAGTTGTCTGAATTAAAATTGTGCAAAGGAGAAAAATATCTTGAGCAATTAACAATTAAATTACTAGATATGTTATACGATAGGATGACTACGGATGATAAGAGTGCTAACCCTTTGAAGTATAGTTGAGGAATCGCTTATTCCAAACGGACGCCAAGTTTACAAGTACTTGACAAAAGAACTCAAATTGTCGAATTAGAGCGCGTGCAGCCATGAACGAATATGCCTAAAAGGAATACAAATAATGAGTGAGCACAAAAATAATTCTCACCAGCAGCATTGTCTTCAGAGTGAGATGATTAAATATTATATAATAATAATTATTATTACAAAAATTAAAAAGCCAGCCCATTTTATGGTCCTGTACATCATGGCTGGTCGGTTGACAGAATTGAAGCAACCATTGCTCTTACAATCCGCTTCCCTATCTTCATCAAATAAACAGTCTTTGCAGACGTTGTCACACTTTGGTTGTACAGCAATTGCCTTCCTTGCCCAAAATGGTTCCTCGTCAATGAAGACCAGGTCGTTTACAAAGAAATAGCCAATGGCTTGAATAACAAATGCGGATACATCTTCCAATGAGGTAAAGACTCCGGAGGCAAACACCACGAAGCAGACAACAAAGAGGGTCCCAAACACGGTAAAGCCTTTAATATCATTTTTTCGCATTCCTGTGGTTGGGTCCACATCTAACTGCATAACAGCTTGGTTGACACAATTATAAAATTCCAAGAAGCGTTGTCCATGTATTAGTACATGTACGTTTCCTGCAGTCGTTAGCATAAGTTCAGTCCAAACAAATACAACGGCTGGCATATTACGTGATAATACAGTTCGGCCCCAAGTATTTCCACATCTTTTCTCATTTAAAAAAAATGCATGTTCAAGGCACATTATTGTCAAGTTTTTTATTATTGCCTACTAAATGATTTGCTTTCTTTTACCTGTCCCTCAAGCTGCCACCAGACGCGGCGTTCAAAAACATGCAGACGAAACCGAGGGTAAACAGGACAAAAATCACGCCATGTATAACCGATACTATCATAAGTATTATGTATGATACGCTGCATCTACTCATTGTAAACGTGTAACTGCCGTCCTCCTGGATTTTTTAATGTTTCAATTAATGTATGTTTTTAAATATTAAAACTTTTCGCTTTTGACATATTACATTGCTAAATGTTTGTGTAGGATTGTGTTACCAATTTTTTAGCAGAGAATGGAAATATTCCCAAACATTTGAGAAACCACTTGGTGAATCTAAAAGCGTTCAACAGCTTTGTTGAGTGACTCCGAATCCTGGCTTGATCAGCTGGAGGTAGTGCATTCCAGGCATCAAGATTTTCATAACCAGTTCTGTTATTGTTTGCTTCGGCGGCGGCTCTTTCTCGACCCTGGTTTTGTTGGTAACCGATTGGTTTTCTTGCTGGAGTATTTGGACCAACTCTTCTGTGTTGGGGCATAGGAGGCCTCGGAGCAGGCATGATGATGACGCTAAAAAATAAAGATTACGTCCCCTTCTGCTTGATTATTTTACCAGCAGAAAATATCACAATACATAGTTTCGTTGTGTGTCCTTCATTTTCTGTCAAATTTGAAAATTTGAATGATCTTTACAAAATGTTCGAGTCATGCACATAAATGCATTAAAGGAAATAAGCAGGGAGCAAATGAAATTCATTACTTCTAATCACTATGGAAGAGTAGTATGAGACAAGAGACCACCCAGTCGTGCAAAAAATGCATTCATGCATGTGCATATTATACACAAATGGGGGTGGTGGTTGGTGGTAGAAAATTTCGTTGCATGATATGATGACAAAGTACTTGTTCAACATTTCGCTTTTATGTACTTCTAACATGCATCTCGTTCTGGTATTACGATGAAATGCGTCAATAGATTGGTAGTAGTAGTATAGTCAGTAATAGAAGAAGAAGTACAATATAGTTTTATAATGGAGGTAAGTAACATGTTATATATGATCGTGGTTAAAAGGCTCCACATCTAGATTTGCTTGCGAACAAGTATTTTGGTCAAATCAGTAGATCGTAAAATTTTTATGTCCTTGCTCTCTCGACAAAAAAAACCGTTGTAACTTTAGAGGCTACTTTTTCCCCATGAATGTAAAAATGGGAGTGCGTTTTACTCACAAACTTAGCACGAACAATGAAGTGCACACACAAAGATTTGATTCTGATTTTTTAGCTATTCTTTTGTAAAAATCCGCATCTTGCGTGCTCTACACTGGTCTCTGGACACCAGAAAAATGTTAAAGGAAATGCAGTAATGTCAGCCATTTTTCTTCACTCAAATAAGTGATTTTACACTTAGGTATAAAGATCACGAAGATAACAAATTTTTGCAAAATAAAAATCTATATGCATGGTGGATAAGATGTTATTATGTAATGGGAAAAAAGTCTTTCTCCAACAGTAATCTATAATATTATGGCATTTTTTTAAAAAAAGGGAACAGCATATATAATCTTGTAAAAAATGTTCAGCAGCCCAAGAAAATTAGTAAACGCCCAGATTTTTCTGTGACATGCTGCTGTAAGACGAACACAAATGTGAATTTGTAGATAAATGTCACAAGAAGTTAAAATTCTTGGAAATATATATTCTTCTAGTTATTACTTCCGATGTGAGATAAGTATATACAATTGAACAAGAACCGATTGCCGGCTTGCCGATTTGTTACAGGTTTCTTAGATAAACATCCGTATAGCAGTTTTTTTGCTTTGAGAGGGCTGGAAACAAAAAAAATGTTGAAACAAACAATTATTCGTAACTTCATATCATACAATTTTTTGTCAAATATTAAGGTTTACATGAATAGCTAGTTGCTCTTGCGTGTGGCAAAAACAACTAGTAGGTTTACTGTACATACGGAGACTTGTAAAGTTGATGGTGTTTGGCCACTATTTGGTATTATATATGATATGATAAAGATAACTTTTGTTTTATCTACTTGTGGAATCATGCTTGGCTCCGAAATGGAGAATTAAATAGTTATACAAAAATTGTCACCGAATTGCTAATTAAAGCAAAAATCGAATGCTTATATTTGTCTTCCTGTGCCAATAAATAGTAGCGAGACTCTTAAAAATGCCGTTAATAATATCGATCACACACAGGTAGACATGGGGTCAAGTGGAAGTCGCCAAAGTCAGTTGCACGCACAACCCCAACTTATTAAGATTCCCTCCGATACGTTTCACACACCCTTTTCAATTTAAACTTTGAAACAGTTTTACAAACAAGGGCGTTTCTCCAAGAAACGTCAAGTCAAATGTTTTCTTTGAACACAAGTAATCATGTAAATAACTGTCTGTTATTGGAATAAATACGCTCAAAAAATTCGAGATATAATTATGTATCCTCAGGAAGGTGTAAAATATTACATAATAGGTGACTTTTGCGCTCTTTTAAGTTTAAGTTTAATTTTTCTGAAAATGAATGATCCCTTTATACCACAGACGCTGTCCGCGATGAAAAAAAAATGTTCTCATAAATTGATATGGCCAATCTCAAAACTCAGTCTATCTGCTTTGACCCAAAGGTATTGTAAAAACAGAATTTTTAAATCAATTCAAAAGTGATCGTGCCTACAGACAGACGGACAATGTTCCAAGCCTTTTCTGTACATATTAACCAACATGACAACGCGCAGACAACAGATTACATGTAAGATGTCGACACGTATTTTCACCCAGCCTCTCACGTCAACGTGGTTAAATTAAATGAAATCATTGACAGGGAATGTAATCCATTATCTTTCTTTTTCAATACGCAATTTCATGAAGAATATAAGCAGTGGAATCACCGCAGGAGAAATCATTTTTCTTCCCAAATGCTCACACCCTGTTCCACCGTAATGCCTTTTGTGATCCTACATTATGAATGGTGGTAAAAATAATGCAATCATGGGCCATACATTCTGAAAATTGAGTAGCACATTGTTCCTCTGTTCAATTTACAAAGTGTACATAAACATATTGTATGTGCATAAGCTTCTTTGACTAAAATCAGTATTTTAGTACTTACTCTTCCAGTTAGTTCCAGTTGCCACTACTCCAAAATATTCCAACTCACCTTTCAGCACCACAGGAAAATATTAAATGTGTTGCAGGCGCTCAGGGTAAAATGCTGGATAGATATATAGTGTTTGGTAGCTTTTCCTATCATACACAATATGAGACATTGGATTGGATGAACGAATATAATACCTAGACATAAACCTTTCCCTATAATATATGTCTATAAATCAACTTATTATATACATATTATATATATTACGTGTGTGCTGCTCGGTACTTGGTAGACTCCCCACTTGGTTTCCTTCTCGTTAAATCTTCAATTCATTTCATCCTACCTTAACCATCATTCTCAACCTTTTCAATTGAATAAACTCCGTCACTCTTTTGGATAGATAGATGAGGATCTGGGAGTATCTTCTCGGTAGACTTGAAAGATGCATGCGTGCATGCACATGTACATACGCATATTTATACCATCAGTGATTGCTCTTGATTTGATATATGAGCAAGACTGCTTAAAGACTGAAACTAGCAAATATGTGTATAAATTGTGTGTGCTGTGTATGAAAGCAAGCAACACATGAACAGGTCACAGAAAAAGGAGAAACAAGAAAATATATGAGAAAGCACGAGAAAGTAATAAAAACGGAGCTCGTCTGACAGTGCCAAAGCCTACCAATACCAAACCAATATACGCTGCTACTATTTTATATTTCATCTTAAAAGCATCAGCAACAGACTAACCAGCTCCCGACAAAAAACTTCCATTTTCCGGATTGACTGATTCAAATTGAATAAGAAAATGGGATGCCCACACAACATACTACGGGGTTTGACGGTAATAGAGGTGGGGGTTATTGCGTTATTACATGAGAGATACATTCATTCATACCAAAGTCTTATGCTACAATTGTGTGATTCCGTGCTACCACACCACACTCACTGAAAGGATGGAAAAAATGTAGTTTTATCAATCGAGATACGGGGCATAGAATTGCTGAAGAAAAAAAAAAGCGATTACAAGATTGATTTGAAATACCATCGACTTGTCTTCCATCTGAAGTCGGTTAATAGTTTTGCTTGGAGCACATTCGAAACTAGAAACTATGCACCAACGTAATTATGTGAAGTTGTGAATGTTTTAGGCAGTTTTGGTTTAATCTAAGCAATGCAACAGCTTAATAAGATGAAGGTGACAGTGCTTTCTTTCTTATTTCATCCAATTTTAAACTTTCTATTTACTCCTGTTCAGACAAATAGGTTAATTCTTAATTTAATTCCCAATTCTCATTGCAAAAAATCTGATGGTATGAACACCTTGTGTCAATTGGGAATTTTAGGATATAACAAAGCTCAATTTGATCACAGTGTATGAGGATGGCCATTAAAGAATTTCATTACTTCAAAAGATATTTTTTTAGTGAAAACAAGTATAACACGTATAGTTGAAGCGATGGGCTTAGAAAATAAGAAACGTATACTTATTGCATCTTCTTTGCTTGCACAAAGCTACTGATGCCAGTGGCATATCCGGCTTACCGCAGAGTTGCGTGAATCTCATGAGCGAGCAAGTGGATTTCTAGATCTTGTTGCTCTCCATCATTTATACATAAAAAGGAATATCATGACACGCAGTGCATTAGGAAATCATGCTGGGCTTTGGCTCATGCCTTGGCATCGTTTTTATGCCTCTTCTTCCCATGCGAAAGCATCAAAGGCTATGAAGCGCACACATCCACAAATGGATGTACCTATTTATCATCTACTCCGAGAGTATAAATGCATTATATACTTTTCCACACAGACAAAAGGGAAACTGGATGAACGTCCACTGAAATTATTGTGTATTCTGGATTTATATTTTAATGCACTCTCCAAAAACTTTCCCTGCTCGGTTTGGCTTAAGCTCAATAACTTTCCTTACATTACACACATCCACCTCTCTCTCTCTTCTCCATTCACTCGCAATATTTATATGTGCTTTTGCTCCTTGGCCTCCTCTCTCTCTCTCTCTCCCAAAGTAAACTTCAATTCAACGGAATGATGCATCCGAAAACAGCAGTCGGCACGCCACACACATTTGCAGCAGTTAATCTGCTATTGTTGCTCCCTGCCTTGATCTCTAACAAGTAAGTTTTATGGGCTTTCGTGAAGTAAAATACGAATCCGGTCATGGCAAATGGAGTAAAGATAAGTTATGTATTAGACCAAAGCAGGCGTGCCGATACCACTAGCTGGATTAGGAATATGATGATGATGATGATGATGATTCTCGGTTTTACTCAAAATGTACAAACTAAACTTTTTTCAGCTTCGTGTCCCATCATCTACGTATCTCCCAACTGATTATATGCAGTCACATAAGGAATTTTATTTTGGCGAATACAAGTACCATCTATTTATTAATGCACACAAATGTAAGCATATCTTATATACTTCCTATCAAACCAAGGTTCATGAGCAGGATTTCTTTAATTTCAGAAGCAAAAACCCTTCGCGTCATGAGTACCACCATATATGTATATACCGTTTCATCTACCGCATACTCATCGACAGCAGAATCACGTTTAAAAATGGGAGCTGATGAGCAACGGCACCAAAAGTAATCCACCTGTATTGAGTGAAAACACTTTGGAAGGATTTTGGTCTTACTTTGAGCATTAACTTGGTTGTGCATAGTGCATGCATTTGGTTTAGTAGAAATATTTGAGGACGTCTGCACAAAAGTACTAACTTGCACTTACTCACACACCTCCTCCCAATCCCCAGTTCTAATCAATTCACAGGGAACGGCTTGATGCAAAACATGCATATTTCATGTGTAATTGTGTATGCAGCAGCAGTAGCTCGTGTAGACTGCTCAGCCTGTTTTTGAAGATAAACAGAATACTTACTTTACTTTCCCTCAAAAGCGCTTTATTACTTGGATGTACCTTCTCATCAAGAAGTTTTTGCTCTTCTTACCAGCTCGATTGTTGATGAAATGATACTTCCTTGTCCTACTCGTGTTTGCGCTGTTATGTACGTTACGTACTTACATTCTCCATATTATTGCATTGCTTTGGATTATTACAAGTTACACTTGCGTCGAGACGTATTTTAAAAGTTTGTGCAAGGCCAGGCCACAAAATGTTAGTGTTCTCATGAGTTCCCAGTTGTTAGACTCTCTATACGTTAAGTTCTCACATTTCAACTCTAATGTAGCTACACTCATTTCAAATCCTCATACGAATTTAATTAGATATTGTTATTGAACAAGTGTGCAGTTGAGATCACTCTCTCAGCTTTGCATATATGTATGTGCATGCATAAGTAAACGGATGATTGTAATATCAAAAGTACAGCAAGTTTTCATTCCTACTCATCTCGCGTGTATGTATGATGCATTAGATCAAACGAATTATGATATTTCAGGGGTTAGGGAGAAGAAAGGTCGATCCGGGAGGAATAACTGGTGATACTTGCAAATGACAAAAGACAGAGATTATGGGAATTCCAAGCATGAGTAATGTAAGTGTACGTTATATTTGTGTGAATCCTATTTCATATCAAATAATTCGGCAATCTCTTAATGCATATGCGGACAAATAGATAGACGTAGAATTCTTTCACCCATTCCAAACTATAAGTGTATACGGGTTCAGATGAACTTCCTGCAGTGGAATGTTCTACAAGTATCAAAATGCATTTTATGTTTGTGGAAGACAGCAGTAAAGCATTACTTACGTGGCTAATCAGTAAAGCTACATGTATAGTTTTCCTAATGTATGTGTATCATTGGATGAATTCGATTGTTGGTACTCAACGAGGGTTTCCAGACGTTTTGCTTAGACATACAAAACAGGGGAAGTGTGGGGAACGAAAGGACTCAAATATTTCATCGCAAGTTTTGTGGGTGAGATGATCAAATCCTAGAAATCGTCTATTCTAACGCAAACGGTGGCAGAATGCTTTCTACGAAGGCATGATATCCTCCCAGCGGTATTTATTTACGATGGGAATAAATGTACATTTTTGGGATTATCTAATAAGCAAAGATTAGTTGAGGGGACACAACCTCTGGAAGTAAATAAGGGTTGGTATTTGGTGAAACAAGAACTGAACAAGTTCCACTTCCAGAGCCTCACATTATAGCGTTGTTGTAATAATTTTTCGAATTCACCCAGTTTTGAAGTTTTAACTACGTAACGGCGTCTTACTGTTAGTTCCATTTGTGTACTAGGCTAAAAAACATCACTGCTGTGCTGGAATCCTCAACTTCAATTTTCCTTACCTTTTACGGAGTTGTGAACGGGATAATTTTTGAAGTAGCAAACAATCGATGGTGGAAAAACAAATGACTGCAAAGAGATTGGATTTGGATGATAGAATAGATAGAACTTTTGCCTTTGTACTTTGACGACATTTTTTTTACAAACAAACAATTGCATTGATTTTATTACCGATTCTGATGAAAATAATACACATGTTGATACAGAGCAACTAAAGTCAAGTTTCAAAATACTCGTAATTAATAATGAGATCAACTCAAATACATACATAATATTGTTCTTGAATGTAAGTTCATAAATATTAAATTTTGTTTGTCAACTTTAAATTATCCATAAAATAGCAACGTATTTGGATAATATGTAATGTATTACAGATAAGTAACATAAATAGTTTTTTACAATAGGTAGGGTAAGTACAATCAATGAAGATTGGTAAAATGGAATGTATAAGTTATACATGCTCTTGACAGAATATCTATATCTATAGGATAACACAGTTGATAAAGAGGGGGCTGAAACATTTCCGTGCATTATTAACGAACAAAAATATTAACATGATTTTCTGATGTTACATTTCCATGTAATATTAACAATTTTACAAGGGATACCTGGTTTGGTACACACTAACTGATTTTCTAAAGAAAACTATACATACAATATACTGCTTTCGAGTGACTATAAACATACATTATTATATGGCATTATATGACATCATTACATATGAAAATTAAGTGGCTATTTTTTGTATTATAATGCGAGCACTTTTGAATTTCATGTTTTCTAACTCACAGTTGAAATAATAACACACATGTATGCATTTTTTTCAGTTTTAACAATAAATTATTACAGATTATTCAGTTATGCATAATTATCCAATGGATATCGTATGCATAAATAATCCATTGGTTTCGTTATCCGTACAATTACATAATATATTTCAGCCAGATTTTTCTTTGCCACTTTTTTCTTTCAATTCATTTGCGTAAAACGTTGACTTAAAAGTGATTTAAATATGTTTACAGGTTAATAATCCACAAATATATCCAGTTTGCGTTACAGTTACACGTATGACGAATGCGGGTGAACATTATATTTGTACTTAAAATATTCGAACATGAAAAAAAAAGATAATTTACATGCAGTTTCAGATTACGTGACAATGAGAAATTTGCAGTTTACATTTCATTTTAAAGTCAGGCTTATTTGCTTCACACTACGCAAAATATATGTGGGTGGTATGTTGTTAGTATATATATTTTATTATATACCGGTTTACACACGAAAATGCTACCAATGTTTCGTAGTTTGTAATTAAAATGCCTTTTTGTAACACAGACTAAAATTTAAGTACATTTGCTAAATTATAATATTAATTAGCATTCAAACCTATCTTCTTAACTAGTAGCCAGCTTTTCTTAAACTCATTTGCTTCGTTGTGGTTTGATGTTGCAATGTAGTCATTCGTTGTATTTGTGTATTTAATAGAAATCTGTTTCCATCCATTAGTCGTTGTATCTTACACATGTTTTTTTAGGTACACTAACTACAACTCTAATCACAATGAATTTTTTTGCAGCTTTCAACAAAATTAAAACTACATCACAGAAAAGAATACATACAATTAGGATACATTTTCTTCAATTCACCTTCTATAAGTCATCACATGAAAAGTACTCTAAAAATTATGTTAAAAAAAGTAAAAAGTTAACGGAAATTTTATTTACTTCACATTTACTGAATAGTAATATATGTAATGCAAAATTATTATTAATTGACTATTACTTAACGATTAACCTAAAGCAATTTGCTTTTAGTTAACCTGTTCATAATCTAAAATAAATTTAAGGTTGAAATAAAACACATATTGGTTTCGAGATTTCAAAAAAAGAGTCTAAACGAAACATTTCATTTCTACCAAATAAATTTCCGTTCTTTTAAGCAACACAGATAGATTTTTATAACATTAAACTGAAATAGTTTTTCATGGATGATTAACTAACTAACTAATATTTTATAACACTGGAAAACTAAAACCGGTGATGTTATACTGATCCCTACCTAACTTATTTATTAAGTTTTGATTTTATTGCTTTCTGGTATTTGTTGTATTTTTTACCGAAATACATTATATTGCTTTCGTTTGAAACTCTTTTGAGACAAAGTATTATTGCTCTGGTTCAGTTTTGATTAGTCTTTAATAATAAGAATAAACTCCAAGTACACTTTAAGGATGTTAGTTTCAGGTATTTCTTCATTTTCATAAAGTTTGTTGGAAAATGGTGGATGATATCAAAATGGCAAGCACAATTATTACTAGCATTTTTTTCGATTCGCAAAGTATGCGTTGCATTTTTGCATCGCATGCAATTTTCCCGAAATGTATTTAAGTATGTTTGTAATTTTTTGCAAGGCCTTTGGTGTTGTTGATTTTTTAAATGTTCATTTCATTGCATGAGTCGCAATAATTGTAGTAGCACACACCACGCACACAACGGATGAATATAGAATGATTTTTCCTGCTTATAGCAAGAAAGCATCATACTTTTTTTTGGACGACATACATTGTTTAAAATGAAGACACTTGAAAATTAATTAAAAACGTTTTCAACAGAATAAATATTCTAAAGTTTCTATTTTCAGTTCATTCCACTTTCAAACCCCTTCTTCCATACCCTCATACATTCATTTCACATTCACACACGCAAACATGCATTCCAAAAATTCCATGCACACACTTTTGCAGACCAGCTTTTTATTGCTGTTGGTTGTCCTTAACTAGTTATTGCTTTAGTTACACTTGTCATGGAATGAGCTCCTTAGACTAGAATCATTGCACTCTCTCCCTGTGTGAGGAGAAAGCTACCAATTCTTACGGAGGTACCTATTAATAAAGACCCTATGATATAAGCCTTAATTACAAGTTGAATATATATATATATGTGTGTGCATTTTCCGTTGTCTTTAATAAGCTACATCTCGTTCGTTACGTGAATATTATTGCTTTCACCTGTACTTACAATTAAATATGTAAGAGTGCTCGTGCTGGTACTAAAACCTTCTTAAATATCCTTAATAATTCTACATACGAATCTAAAATGGACCGTTTGTGTCACGAGAACACTAAAATTATTAGCTTCGTTTGTTTTTCTTTCGTTGTTCAGAAAATTTTCGTTTTCATTTTAGCATTACATGAAGGGACGGCATTGAGATCTATGTAAATGCGCCCATATTACGGTTGAGTGAAAGCCGAAAGAGAAACCAGAAGAGGTAGCATATAAAGCTATGAATATATGTATGATCTTGATTTCTTCTTGTTGGACTACTCACAATACTTATATTCAATGGTAATTTTACGGTGTCCTCTCAATTCCTTCTAATTAAGGAATCTCATAATTTCATTTCTTTTTTGGTGTTATGCTTTGTCCTTCTCCTCTATTGCACATTTCCTGGTTCTCAACCGCTCCACGTATATATTATATGGTCTCATGTTATGTATGCTATTATTACACAAGTCTTGATGAATATTGCTTTAGGTAATTGACATTAAAACCAGTTGATACTTATTATTGCTGTCGTTTTATTATGTAAAAAAGAAGTATTTAATTACTGTATATTTATCCATCCTTTCTGTTATTAGACAGAGAAGGACGGCCCAGTCCTAAGTTTATTTATTGCTTTGCGAATATTATTGAGAGAATGTAGAAACTCTTCCTATGGAAGAAAATTGGGGGTTGGGCTGTCTCAACGAAAGGAATTGACAAACACCATGTTGAGGAACATGATGCTCGCTTTCCCCCATCATTGCAGAAGCACCAGTTATATCCCCCATTTTCCCCATTGCTATACTCTGCATAGATTCAAGTTTTGATTCTCATCACGCGGAGAGATTATATATTTATATAAAATTTGGTTTATTTCCTAAACATCTTATTTATTATGTTGATAAAAATAGTTCTTTTGTGTATCTGTGTATATTATATATAGCTACTCTAAAACTGATCTGTATTAAATATATATATATATACTTATTACGCTTTGTCAAATAATTATATGGTGCAATTAATTATTTTCTCTAACATATGCAACAAATAAAAGTTACAGGATTGCATAAGAAAGGGGACCGACAGGGTAGGTGAAAGCAGAAAGCCTATAGATTTTGAACGGAAAAGGATATTTGTTGAATTGGACTGAAGGTGACATAATCTCTTACACAAAGTTACACGGAGCTTAAAATATATGAAACAGGATAGCTGGAAAAAGGGTTGACATTCTAGGAAAAAAACAATTTGACATTTGGTGACATGCTATAGAGACATTATCACGATGCTTATCTAGAATACTGGCGAATTCTGTCTGAGTTTGTACATTACATATGTATGTACATATTTGTTTAGAGGCATGTGAGGTTGATTGCTTCAGTCCTACACGGGGTAAGATGCCCAGTGATGATGACTTCTTTAAACGACTGCTTAAAGTTATCAAAACTCCCAAAAAATATAACCCCAACCCGTGTGCTACTTACTTTCTAATATTTTATGGCACTACATATTTACAGCGGTATACATGCATCAAAATTTTACACTTTTATTTATTTTTTAATATAACTGTTGCAGAAATCGAGCTATACCATAATTGAATTGATAACATGGAAGTCAAGTGAAAAATATGAATATTACATAAACCATAGTTCGTAATTTTGTTGTTGATTGTAAACCAAAAGTATTTTGCAAATGAGTAATTCTTTTTTAAATTTTTATTATTTCTAATGAAATTGCAAAGTAGATCACTTATTGTTTTGGTCAAAAAAGGAAAACATTTGTTCATGCGTGCACATGTATTTGGAACCATGAGTTATTTCAAGTGTGTCAAATGCCATCAGTATTAAAACTGAAATGGGCTTTTGTTCCCCTAATCTATCCTTTTGTGATAGTCAAAAATAATGCACTTACTAAAACACTGTTACTCCCTTTCCTGTATTATTGTGCATGCAGTGTAAATAAGTAGATTGACCAAGTGACGACTCCATGTCTGTGTTTTCCCTAGAAACCTGAAAAAAATGGACAGCACACGTAGGCATAAAATGGGAAAGATATGTCCATTTTCCAAATAATTAACACTGGGCTCTCCCCTTGCGTGCAAAAAAAAAGGAAACGGAGAAAGAAAAATTTAGCTTGACATTCTATTTCATTTGGTTGTGTTGTAGGTTGGAAGCAGGAGAAATTGTCATAATGAATGTTGAATGAGGCAATAAACAACGACTCATCATCATCAGCAGTGCCTACTGACACCGAGCCAAGCTTCAAGGAAAGTTGTTGAATGTCCAATTATTATTTTGGAGAAAACGGCTATATTTTACTCGTCGATTTCTATTGAACTGTTTAGTTTGAAAGGTTGGAACTACGATTTGTCTTTTACGTTTTGTGACTTTTCACCAAAAAAACCAATAAATTCGCTTGGATGCAAGACAATACACCTTAGTTAGCTACTTAACTTTTCGGTTCGACATGGCACCACCTTAAAAATCGAATGATGAATTGATGATATAATAATGCTCCATAAAACAAAAATTCACGTCCGAACGCAATAACACAGGTCATAGTGAAGGTGTTGTGTAAGCATAGAACGGGAGTAGTAAAAACGGGCGAAGGAGTATGCTAGATAATTAAGACTATTAAGTTGGAAAAGGGTTTAAAAGCAACTTCATGTTTAGTTTTTTGTCCCTCTGGACCTGGACATACAGCATTTACTTTACACAAACAGAACAGAACGTAACAAAGCGAGTACTACTGATCAATATCAAGTACAATCATCCAATCCAGCGTGGCACTAACTAACTGTATCAAAAAATTGAATTGAAAACTAAATGAGGACTAAGGACGACATGTCACTCATTCAATCCAATATTTTGGACAAAAATTTTACTTGCACAAACCCAAAAAGGAATTTTCTGTGTTGGAATAGTATTTGGACATTTAAAATCAACTGCCTGTATACTATGCTCACACACCACACATACCAAAGTCCCTTGTACATTTGCTAAACTTATCTCATATTCAATGACACGTAATCCAATGGGAATACCAAGCAATCGAATATATGAGAGAGTTGAGTAGAGAGAGAGAGAGGCACGGTGGAAGTGAGCTGGAAATAAATTTCATCATAATAACTCCTACAACCACGACGACCTTTTTAACCGTTTTCTTTGTCGGGAACGCATTATACTCTCTCTGTTTGTTTTATCACTCATTCATTAACTCATTTAGCTATTAAATGCAGGCGTACGAAACTGCTCTCTCTCTCTCTCTCTCTCTCTTTTACGAAAACACAGAGCTTTCCCTTTTTGTTCTGATCTAACTATGCACGTTTGGCTTTTCCTCTTTCTCTCTCCACGCTCCGACCTCCACATCCCTAGTTAGCTGTTGCAGTGACGAGCTCAAAATTCACTGCACGACGGATAAACAATTGGTAGTCCATAGCACACAATATATATATTTCCCAGTTCTTGTATGATACACTCATGCAACAACAGATGAGATACTCTCTGTGCTTGTACTTCCTCTGTCCCATTGTGTTCATTTGATGAAAATTACCAGGAAAAGTCTCACCGATTCTCCTTTCATACATATTTCTGGGTGCAGTGTAAAGCAAATGTTTGGATTGCTTTATAACTTTGGTACGCTTGATGAATGTACCATGAGTAATATGTATATATCTATGTATGTATCTATGCTGCTCCCTTCCTAAGTGCTGAGTATGCATAGTAGTAGATTATATAAGCTCTTCAAACCTATCAATACATATACATTTCCCTATAACTTTCTTTTTATAATGGTGATAAAGGTAGCACTAGTGTTTTCCTCTGCTGCTCAACAGTTTGGTAAATCTTTAATGAGTTGAAATGAAACAACACACGAATGAGCACGGCGCGGCAATGGAAATAGCGTTGCCGTTGCCTTTTGCTTTTAACACGCTTTTTTTGTGAAGGTGGCCCATTATAAGGACAGATTCATGTGCACACTATTACGACAATATATATGGCATGGCACACAAGTGATTTTCCTCCTTTTACCAGGAACAGCTAGAAGAAAAAGAGAAAAAATTGGTGCGGTACATGGAGAGCAGACAGAGAGAAAACTCAAACGGTTCTATTGCTCGAGTTTAAGTATGTTTTAACAGTGGTGGTGCCAACGAACCATCAGTTTTTTTCTGGGGGAAAATCTACTAGAAACATGATGAATCTTTGATGAGTCTTCATGCGTACATGTTTGATAAGAGGAGTAGGGAAAAAAAGTGGGGTCTATTGTAATTAACGACAATCTCAGGGCTTCATTAGTCTGTTGTTGAATAACGGTCTGTGTATATATAGTCGTCGTCTCGTTTTGTGCTCGCCAATTATTACAAATTTTGACTGTTGATGATGAGGTTTCCCAAGCCACAGAATTTTAATGACTTTTGTTAAATTCCTCCTATAGGTAGACTAGCTTTAGATTGAGTAAGCAACACAGTGGAGTTTCAGCCCCATTTTTTATAATAGCATAAACCGCTTCATTTTGCATCCATTATTTGAATGATTCTATTCATCATTTGTAATTAAGAAAATCGGGTTGCTTTTTTTTACTGTGAGGTTCGTTTATGCCCATAAAGCAAGTTAAATGCTAAATTTTCTAAAAAATCTCTCACAAAATGTGCCGAACTGGTATAAAAATAATAAGAATTCTTAAATAATGCTTACATAGTAAAAGGAAATGGCTTAGGCAAGAAAGTTGAAAATTATATTTTGCTGACTGCTACACTATATATATTATACTGTGATCAGTAAACAGGACAATTATGTCTAATAATTTATGGCACTGTCTGTACACGGTAATACTGCAATGGAATCTGGTTTTGTTGACGTATTAGAAAAATCAATAAGAATATAATTTCTCCCAACTCGACTACGGAGAATAAATGTGTCTACGGAGAAAATTATGTTTATATCCCTACAGGGCAGTGTCTTCTATATTATGTATATAAATGTGCTCTAATGACAAAAAAGAAACAATTGTTGCTCAATGTTTGGATTGGAACCAAGTGTGTGGACTACTGGGAGAATGAGAGCGGACTATATGTATTATTTACAAGTTTACGTAACATACCTACTTGTAAGTGATGGTTAGGGTTTGTACACATGAAAAGCCACTCTCCTACTCGTTCTCCACATGAGCTAACTAAACTGACAAAGAAAGCGACAGATACTAAAAGGTTTATTAGCACAATAATATTCAACAAAAAATCAACAGCAGTTGGGGAAAAGTTGCTGAGAGTGAGTGTATATGTAAGTAAAAGCCAGAGGAATCGGGAAAAGGATGGAGAGCAACAGCGTGCTGTGATCAATATGCGTTTTATGATTTATGGTGACTGACCTCGATAAAGAGGAACTGAAAGGCGCAATTAAGCAAAACCTAAGAGAGAGAGAGAAGGAAAGTAAGGGAGATAGTGCTTCACATTTTCGTTTAGAGAGTTGTGTGTTGTGTTTACAGTAAAGAGTAGACTATCACTTATTATTATGTGTACATTTGTGTACACAGTGCTTTTGGTGAGTTCTCCCTATGGGAGTTTTCATTACATAGAATAAAAGTTAAGCTTTTCTGAGGGCTCCGTTCTTCTTCTTCTTCATTTTAGTTTTTCGTCTTTGAACAAAATATGAGAGTGAAAGAACAGAACAGCCTTGGTTTGACTGACTTCCCTACCTACCTCCCTGCCTGGTTGGAACATTTACACATAAAAACTGCTTATTTGTATACTTACTACTCACTGTGTAAACGATCGTCATGGGTCAATATTGACATAAAAACAAGGTAAAAAGTAAGTAGACTTGCTTGCACTCACTTGTTAGTTAGACAGGAGTACGAGAGTCATGAGCACACAACACACAATGATAAAACGAAGCTCATAAAAACCACTGAAAGAGATAGAGAAAATTCCTTGTTATATCAAAGAAATTTAGTAAATAAAAACGTATCAAGCCACTTGCCTTATATATTCTCACATGCCTCCAAAAGTTTTTTTTATGAGCGTGAAAAAAGAAGAAAGTAAAGTAAGGGAAGGGAAATGATTTTAGTGAGTGAATGCTCTCAAAATCACTGAATAATTAGACCTTTGACGGCCTCCTCGTAAAACAGTCATATAAAGCTTGAGTGAAAAGCTCACATTAAATCTATTTACTTTGAGCCTCGGCTGGCGTTGGGAGAAAACTAAATATTGGTTAGATCAAATGTTGTTTGATCTTTTTAATGGGCGCATATTACAGAATACTATGAAAAAAGTGTTGCACATCAAATATTTGAGTACTGACTGGAGTATATTTATACATGCCTGCAATATTTTGGTTACCTGCAGAACCTTCTTAGCCTACAATGGAATGGTCTGTACAGCAGTATCAAAGTATGAACCTTTATAATACATACCTAATGTCTACTCTTATACTACCTTAAGTACTTAATTATAAAAGTATGATGGTATAGTATTTTTATAAAGGAGAAAATCCATTTTATACACTTGATGACTAGAACTTTCACCGACCATGATGATTATTGTTAACATTATGTAAAATTAAATCGTAGTATAATCAAGTATAACGTACTATACTAGTAAGAGTAAGTAAATGAATCTGCAATCAATCTTCATATCACACGAATCATTAAGACCAAACATTCATAAAGATAAATTACTACTTTATGTGTGTGTGTGTATGTACATACGTACTCTAGTTGAACATACATACATACAGAGACGTATATGAACAAATCATGTATTTAAATGCTTGCTGCGTTTTCAGTGAATTATTAAAATTAATGTCTTTTTGCCAATGTAAAGTTTGTGAGGTTTTCTGATGACCAGAAATAAGCCCCGTTTTTAACAAATATACAATTAATCATAACACTAGATAAAACTACATAAGTATAGAATATACTATTAAATTATGGATGCTGTAATGTAATACATAATATCAAGTATTGAATAGATTATAATCAATTATGGGAATAATATTGTGGAAGACATTATAAAATAAAGGAAAGAGATAGATAGGAAAGATCGCTTGGCATAAAAAAGTATAGAGTAAAATTCAGAAAGAGAAAGCAAATAGACAAGTAAAATTGACAGCCGACAGATTTGCGTTAGGAGAAATAAATATAAAAGACAGTTTAAAATAATAAAATCTTGCTTGGAAAAGTAGAAACTATGCAGATGCATGAGAACATTGTGTTTTGAAACAGTTTCATACAGACAAGAATATTATTTTCTGGAAAGTCCAGTTCAGATAACAATAACAACGTGGAAAGAGTATAGAGAGGAGTTATCTGTCATTTCAATCAGATAGAAGTGTGGAAAAGAAGTGAAGAGAAAGAGGCAGATCCACAGTCAAGAGAAAGTTATTGAAAAGGAGAGTCGATGAGAGGGAAGAAGCGCATTTCTAGTGATGCTGACTCATCCTTTAGAAGTGTTGATAGGAAAGAGAGAGAGAGAGAGAGATTTTTTTTGAAATTGAAGAGAAGATGAAGAAATAGATTTTTAAAGTTGACATTTCTTCTACAAGAATCTACACAGACAGTAGTAGTAGTAGTGTGTTATGTTCAAGTATTAGAACACTTCACAATACTTGGCATGATAGGAGAACATTTTCATGTCCAAGGTTCATTTAGAAAGAGAAAAGAGAAAAGAGAAAGATAGAGATGGGACAGGATGGTACAACAGAGATAGAAGATTTTCAGAGAAAGATATAAATAGATAGACAGAGACAAGCGTGAAAAAGGAAAAATAGGAGAGAAATTCCTTTTGTTTAGAAAGTACTAGGAATTTATCTATCTACCTACACACTGAATATTTGTATTGTATACGTTCAGGTAAAAATTATATATGGGTTCTTAATGTATATTACGTAATAATCCATTACTGTACATGCTCCACAAAAGAGGAGAGTGAAAATACTTAGAGATAATTAAAAGTGCAGTAGTAGAGAACAACAAATGTTTGTGTGATTTGATTTAATTCATCATTATATCTCGACATTTTACCGGATATTAAATAGATTTATGGTCCACAGCGGCAGCAGCGTTGTAAATCCTCTGCTTTTGGTATAAAATGATTTTTTTAAATACTGCCCTCAATTGCAAAACTAATCAGAACTACCATAAAAGAAATTTATATTATAGATATTGACTTTGTCCATGATGGATTGACGCCAATTTGTATTATAACTGCAAAGGAAAATGATTATTGCATTTTCTTTGTAGGTTATTTTTGGTGGAAATGCAACATTTGATTTCATATAAGTTATTGTTTCTACTCTGACTCACTGGTAAAGGTTTGCAAGTTTCAGAATATCATCATCAAAAGCCGCCAGTTATCATTAAAGTCAAAAATTTCAATATCACTCCGACAAATCGTGAACGTTTTTTTACTTATTTGCTCTTTTTTTTAACAACATCCGTTATTCATATAAAAGTTTATTGCTTCATGTCTTGGCATTTGCAGCCTTGCCTTGGCACTTGCATTGAATGAAAGAAAAGGTAGATAAGCAAAAATATATTTTAGATAGAGTTGACGTGTGTGTAGGTATGAATGCTGTTATTCATGGTCCATAATTTATATTAAAAAGCTGAATAGACAAATTTTTTATTTCCTCCAACATTTTTTCTTTGGGATTGCAATATGCATGCAACAAAAATATAAACAAAAATAAAATGGATGATTATTATTTGGTGAAAATAAATGTGTATTTCATGTTCATGGACAAAAATACTTTGAGTTTATTTGTGCTAAGTAGAAAGTAGGAACCCCTAAAAATACATATAAAGACAAAAGAATCATAACATTCAACATTATGAGTTGTGCATGTGATCAATAAAAATACAAGTGGGAAGGGCAAAATGAATCACGAACTCAATTCCCAGCAGAAAAAAAGTAAATGCTGAGCATATAAATTGTTAGGATAAATCAGTAAATCACACCTTGTAAGGTGTGAGTTCATTTTAGCAAAGTAATTTTCTCCCTTTTCCGCCAACACCATACCATACTTTTCCAGAGGGCTATATTGCATATATACATACATACATACTCACGCAGTCAAAAAAAAGTTATTGGGATTGGTTTGGGGTAATATAATGGAGCTGCACAAGGCAAGGTTTGCCAACCTGTGTACATTTGTGCATCAATCCAAACAATAAGAAAAATCGTAAAAAAGCAACAAACGACCCACGTCACTTGTATTTTTCCTACTTTTCCCACAAGTACACCCTAACGTACGTACGCTCGTTCGTACGGTCTCCTTCTGCTGCACGTACGTTTTGTATGATTTGATTTCCAAGAAAATTACACACATATCACTTATCTGAAATATTTATTTTTAAAAGCTGAACGTGGTCAAAGACAAGGCTCCACATATTTGTCCAAATGGAAAAGTCAATATTTCGTGAAGATAAAATAATATTTGGTCGGTGAGCAATAAACGGAGGAGAAAAAAAGGTGTACTGAGTTTGCTTTAGCTTTGGTTAGCTCCAGCATAAAAAGCATAATATGTGTGATTTTTTTACGAACAATCCACATTTTGTCCGAACATTAAGTAGGAAAAAAAGAGGGCGGAATTGGACAATATGTATGAAATAAAAGCTAAAATGTTCAAATTTTTTCCCTTTCCACTGATCCATTCTGATAATATAATGTTGAATGTAGCAGACGAATAATGCTGAACACTATTATTTATATAGAGAATTGAGTGACTCCATAGATGACTTGCTTTTATGATTAAGATCAGGCCAGGGAACTGTTTATAAAAATAAGAATCAGAGCAGGAAAAAAAAACTTTCTATAACTTTGTTTCCCCATTAATATAGGAACCTAAAGGAAAATACTCAAGTTAAGTGTTCATCGAAGCAGGGCCAATGTTATACACACGAATTCAATTAGCATTGAGGATTTATGGTGCTTGTGCTGCAGCACTAGGTTATCCGCATATGTTGTTCAATTGTCAAGAAAATAACAAGAATTTTTGCGGAGATGTGAATTTATTATTATTTATCCCTAATGAGTAAGTAAAGCTCTAAGTGTATGTACAACTTCTTAATACCTGTATGTATTGCATGTTCCGGCTCCGGCCTTCACAATTTTTTTCTCTCTATTGACTAGAGGCTTAAGACTATATTCAGTACTTTACAACAATTGAGATCATTCGGAGCGTCATTGCATATGCAGTATGATATACTGCATAGCATGTTAAGAATAATTGAACTAAATATAAAATATGATCACTTACTATATAAACCGTAATGGCTAAGTTTAACTATCTAAACTGACTGAATAGCAGCGACGGCTATGAAACCCTACCTAAGGATGACAATGACATTGATGCCAAATTGAGTGGAATGTTGTGGAACAACAATCACCCATTTGAGCATTCAAGAAAACTGACTAGAGAAAACTCGGTACCTTTCTTTGGTATTTAATTAACTGGACTAGTTATATCTTATATGTATATATAAATATAGTATAATATATATATATATATATATATATGTAATCTTTTACTAAAATTATTTGGAATGTTTTCATATATTGAAGTATGGAATGATGCACGTGGTGTACGTGTTATATAAAATTATTATTTTGTTGATGATGCTATACAAAATGAACCTTCTTATTATTGCTTACTGTTTTTAAATATTGCTGTATTATTGCTATAAAAGTTGTAGTATATGAGATCTAACAAGTGCCTTATATGTTTATCTTATACATATACGAGGTAGTGTCGTGTCATGTGACCTATTTAATATTTTTAATATAAGTATATACTTTATATATAAATATTACTTAGCAATAATTATATTATATATTATTGCTTTCGTCCTAATTACTGAGATTCGTTGTATGTGAAACAGACTCTTGACTTGGGGCGAGCACACCGAACCCTTTTAGGAAAACCGGAAAGGGACGGAAGTACGTCACCCAGTGCCAATCTAAGAGTCACTAGGAATGCATTTTATTCGTTGCTGCTGTTTACCACTGTAAGTAAGTAAGTAAATAAATACGACCGACTCTGCTTGAAGACAAAACATCGTCCAGTCAAAACAAAATCTTAATTACCCCCTAAATTTAATTCTAAAAGGCTATAAATAGTAGTTACATTTATAGCGTGTTGAACATTAAGACAAGAATATTATTGCTGTACTGTACACAGTTTTTTTTGTATGAACATTCTTAAGGATTATAATCGCCTCCAAGTATTATTGCTTTAGGTATATTAATTTGTCGAACACTTATGTACTTTACTTTCACACACAATAATATAAGTATATAGACAGACAACACCAAACCAACATGTACCCCCACTTTATTCATTCATTCATTCATCGCTCAGTAATTTCATTTTATCACATCATTCACCACGAAAGTAATGAACGCAAAGGTTTGACCAAATGAATATGAATGAATAATAAATCTTTCCATATCAAAATCATCAAGTAGGGATCAACATCAACAAACTCAACCTCTGCTCTTTTACTTTTTCTTGTTTTATCTACGATGCCCACAGCAATGGTTGTTTGTTGTGTATATAAGCAATTTACTAATTAGTAATGAAACTTCATGGATGGAGGGAAGAATGAGTTGTGTAATGAAATAAACTATATAATATGCTTGTATTTTGACAAGGTGAACTGATACGCTAACACATTATTGCATTGCATTATTTTCTATTTGTGGCTTGATTTGGTTGGCCATCATTATAATGAACTCGGTGCCCTAATAAATATGCTTATTTTACCTATATGACATGACATGACATATTAGGATAGGAGGTTGGTTGGTTATAAACATACATTATGCACTTTCTGTGAGCAAACAATTTGATGAGGTGATTCGAAATAAAATATACATACAACACATATATAATATACAATATTACGCGTATGTCTTGTCCGGGCGTGCATAAATAGGTGGAAATATATGGGGGAGCAGGCGTGTTCCCATCAAGGAATGAGAAATGTTTCCCGACAACTCACTATCAAGGGGGCGGGTTGTTAGAAATAACAACAATGCTCCCAAAAGAAAATGGCTTATTGACCCTTTGGTTTGTTTTCTCCTTGTTATAATATTTGTATTTCGATATGAGTTGTTTGTTTCTTTCCTACCTACATATATAATATATTATAGTTATTCATTCGTTGGGCTTGTGTGTGTGGCCAGGCCAAGGCAAAGGGTGAGCAACAGAGGCAGCAGCATTATAAAAGCCTTGATAAGCTTTCTCTTCTCTTCCAAACCAAAAAAGTCTCTAAAATTTTTGCTTCCTCAGTACCTATTATACACAATGTTGTAGCGTGCAATGCAATATAATACTTATGCTTTGTTTCGGAACTAGAAGTAATAATAAATAATGGAATAATGGAATAGATGTTGTATCTTTTCCTTGTTTTATATCCTTAGAAAAAATAAAAACGTGAGCTAATAAACATTAACCATTGTGATTATTATGGTGGTTCCCTAAATGACTTCTAATACTGCCTCTGCAACATCAAAAGGCTGGACATTTATAATGGTCCATGAATGTCGGGAAGAAATAATGGGAATTTTGACTGGTTTAAAAATAGAGAAAACCAAGCGTGAAGTATAAATTATGAGGTTCACTGTTTAAACAACGGATTTGCCAGCCTATAATCAAAATGCTCACACATTGCATTTGGTGAAAGAAATGAATATCATTACGAAAATTAAATGAGAATGGCTTTTTCCGTCGTACTTACTTAAAAGGTTGGGCTGAAAGGTTAAATAAATAGACTGAAGAAAATATATTTGAGGACATTTTACAGTGGTGAAATGTACGACGTTATGAAATGAAAATGAATGGAAAATTTGGGTATTTTTCTCCATTACCCATAATATTTTGAAAAGTATACTATTATTATTTCTGATTCCGTTTACATGTTAATCACCATATATTGGTAAAGGCTGGCCCACCATGAAACCAAAAAATTTCTTGACTCTAGTAGATACTCTAATCATAATAACTTTCAATCAAGGCTGGATGTTAGATAACGTAACTAACGTGCAGATGTAGGTCATTTTGTAAAGAAAGAAACTGATATATTTTTAGGATGCGAATGATGAAATTCTGGGAACGGATTTGTAAAAGTTCATGTCTTTTCTGTTTCCATGATGTATCGCTTATTGGAGTTATTGATGTTAATACTCCTATGTATTCTTCATTGAAGTAAATGTGAAACAAAAGACTGTGATAATGATTCGAGGTCAGCAGCTAACAATGCCATATTATGACTGTAACAATGGATATGGTTAATGAATTGAAATGATGATTTATGATGCCTCTTTGCTTTCACACACATTTTAACGAGATAACTGGAAAAAATTAACTGGCCGAGAATTAGACACATTTGGTACGATTTTGGATTTTGATACCAATTTGATTTCACTTACATACAAACTCGATAAAAACAGGGTTATACTACCTAACAGGTAACTCAATAAGTTATTTCCCAACGAATAAGGCTATTGCGTGAATTGGTGTATTGACCGAAATTAATCCATTATCAAACCGTACCCCAATATTCGTACATCTCATATTGAAAAACTCAAATAAGATACTTATCTACACTCCCATTTACCCCCAACTATAGAAAATATATATAACCAAACTCACAATCAGTGGGAGTCTCGTGCCTAACCCTCATTGATAGAAATGAAATCCGTAGAAAATGATACAGAAAGTCTCGTCTGGGTTTGTTCTTTTTATCACAAGCCCTGCGGTTGCAGATAATATCTTCCAGATCTTTGATTTTCTATACACTATCAATCTATTTATGTATATATACAAAAATGTACCAGAAAAAACTCACACGTGTACTACCAGAGTATAGCAGTCAATCAACGGTAGCAGGTTGCATGTGCTTGCACATACATATACATACATTGCATGTTTTTGTTTAGCTCTTGTAGCTCATAACCTCTATAATAAAGGCAGGAAGTTAGGGAAAAGGCTATTGATGAGGACTCTGTAGGGAGTCATGTAATTTTGGTTTACTACCTCAATAAACCAATTAATTCCCTTACGATTAATTACCTTAATCTTTCATACTATCCACGCTTTTTAAATGAACCCCTTTACTTCACAGTATTATGTACATGCTGACACGCTTCCTGAGTTGTTGTTTTTTGGTGTGATTTTAATTGTTATATTTTTAGATATCACGACGAGACAAAGAGAACGCTTTCACGTTCTTCGTATCTAGTGAATACATTGCGTTACGCTGTATTAATTGTGCTTGCCATTATTTCGAGGAATCCTCATGAAATTTTGAGAGAATGGACCGTCATAAATTTAACGAATCACACCATTTGCCATTTTGTTATCTGATACCATTTTACCATATAATTCTCACTTCTCCGTTTGAATTACATATAGATATATATTTATAATTTTAATATACATACGTACGAACGTACATGCCAAGAATTCCACTGACTTTATACATTTATATTATTTGTACACAGGTGTTTTCCAGTGGTAGCAGTTATTAAGATAGTATCATAAATTTGCATAAAATTTGCAACTCTAAACCATCTACTACGTTATCTGAACGTGTTCAAATTTCAGAATCATGTCCCAAACCTAGCGATATACAAACAAAATGAATATGTAGTTTGACAAGGAAAAATATTTTGGACAAAATGTACCATGAGAGTTTGAAGAGAATTTATGTAAAAACTCAAAGTAAATTGCCAATTGCCACAATTGACCATACCTGCGGTTTGATACGTAGGAAAATAAAATAAAATACGTAATATGTCCTTGCAGAAAACCCCCTCCAGTGATTAACAGTGGGGATCCATTTAGCACAAGAAAAAAATTTGCGAGTGAAATATCAAGTAAAAATTTAATTCGGGTTGATGAAAATAATTTATGAGATATTACACGTTCTAATAATGTATATGACCATTTAACACAAAAAAAGTAGGTAGATGGTATATATATAGTTTCCTGCTTATCATAAATGCATAAATATCATGGAACATGACTTGGTACGTACGTATAAGTATATAAATTATGTTTTAAGTTTGAAGTATTTGCATACAGTACCCATTACATTGTAAACATATTGGTCTGTATTAGTGATTTCATTTATCTGCTTTTCAAGTACATTTACTTATACCTCCTTGCTGATTGTTGGTCTTGGTTTACAGTTCTCAGCAATGAAAACTTATTTTAAGCATGCACATACTTATTATTAAACGAGTATAGGTATATATAAATGTTTACCACACCGGTTTTAGTAGCAGGACTGTAGTTCTTGTTCATATGCCACGTATTTATATTCGCCTCTCAGATTTACGTGCCTTAATTAATCCAAGTCATTAAAATTATTTATTGCGATTACGTACGTTTTGTTGAGTTGTTATTTTGAATATACACATGTCGGGCTGGAGCTCGTATAAGTAAACACAGCAAAGTCGTTGTGGCTGATGGAGTACGGTGATTTAAGCTTATGTTGAGCAATGCATGTCGTCTAGTTCTTTTTGTATACTTTCTCCTCATTTCACTAACCAGACCTCATTTTGAATGGAAAGAAAGGTTTTCCAGCTCCTGCCAAATCGGTATTCTCAACAGGAGGAATTCTCAGAAATCCAAGGATCTAAATAGTAAAAAAACGACACCAACTGTTACATTTTTGTTACTTTTACATGTATGAGCAGTATACTGAATAATTTCCATTTATATTATAAAGCAGTACATATGCGTAATTGTATGTAAATTATGTGCAAATCAAAAGGTTTTTTCCAGCAAGCAAAAAAAGCCCTCCTTGGTCGAAGCAATTAATATTTCCAGTAATAAAATAGCTGTCAGCGTCAACTCCACATGCATTTATTATTGTTATTATCTGGCCAATTTCAAAATTTTGACGACTGGAATATATATTTTGGGACCTCATATTTAATTGCTTGTAATTTTCGTCCTTGTCATATAAACCAGCATAAAAAGTATAATTATTTCGGCCGTCATCCTAAGGAATCCCCTCCAGTCATATTCTAAGACATTATATTTTTGAAGCATTTTATGGTTTCTTGGAAATATAGCTGAAGCCAGTAACAATGGGTTATTACTCCAACTCCAACGACCCAATTATTACAGTTTGCCATTCGGTGGTTCATCCTTTTACGTCTTTTTTTTAATACAAACAACCACTTACTGCCGTAGCATTATATTGTCTGGGTGTAGCGCAACAAAATGTCGCATTCCAAAACAGTATGATATCGGTTATTTTTCATTGTGAAAGAGGAGTTGAGCGATAAAGAAAGTTGTAATTAAATTGTTTACTCCAAAATCCAGTATAATTTATGGTCTGTCCACTTGGCCCTACTTATCATCGCAACAAGCTGTTGTTGTTTTACTACTTGGGAGCATCAGCATTACTATTAAATTTATTTCATCCCCATACTCTCTCCACTTTAAGTACAGTATGAATAGTAATACATATGAAATGTGGATGATGATACAATATAAGCTACGATACTATCCGCCTCGGAAACATATCCTCGCTTTTAATACCAACAGCTTGTCAACAGCATTCTATAGCGTTCTTTTTTTGGAAAAGGAGCGAGTGAAAGCAGATGGCATTTTAGAAAATATGACTTGTACATATTTCTATATGTTACGCTGTTTTGTGCTCTCCTTTCTCTCTCTCTCTCTCTCTCAGTCACAGTCCGCTCCGCTGTTCTCCTCTCATCAGTGGAGACACAGCTGACTACTATTTGGCTATCCGATTTCAGCGAAAGTAAAAGCGTACAGGGGAAATTGTTTTGAATAATATTTTGAGTCTTTCTCTCTCCTCCGACCGACCCCAGTAATATATTATTTGCTGTCAACTGACAAAATTTTCTCCATTCTTCGTGCTCTTCTTCTTCCCTCTCTCTCTCTCTCTCTCTCTTCTCTCTTTTTTTCTCTCCTGTAAAAAAAGCAACCACCGTCGCAACTGCGGTTTCTATTGAGGAAGCCGCCGCTGTCTTTACTTGTGCCGTCATGTAGCTTATTTATCTGTCTTGACTCGGTCTGGTTTTGTTGCTTTCGTCTTCCTAATACGTGAGAAGTGCCTTTTCTTTATCCTTCTCAAATACGTGCTTCTCTATAAACACCATTTTTGGGGTGCCCCTTCTTTTGCACATAAATACACACAAACACAAGAATTCTGTATGCAACCTCACCAAACCACACTCTGAAGTCTGAGCCTTCCTCTGTGAATGAGTGAATGAATGGACGAGAATGAGCGAGTGAAGTATTGTGCTTTACAATTGCTTAACAGGAACAACACACCACAATAATAATAATAATATATCTTATATACACTCAAAATGAATGAAAGTTATATGATGAATTCATCCTGTGTTCACTTTGACTACTGCTTTCGTCTTTGCGTGAATTTTCTCTCTTTCCCTGTCCGCACCCAGGGAATATTTCAAGCGTGTACGTGCGTAAATAGCTCCTCTCTCAACTATTCTATATGATACATTACTGAACGTCGTAATGTATGCATTCTCAACTATCTTTTCTTCAAATAGGTTGTTGAAGATAAAGCAGTATGTTTATAGCCATAAATTCATTTGCTTTTCCCTTTTGAATTCATTCTTCTGTGATGTCTGTTTGCTTTGCGACAAGACTGGTATGGAATTTTGTGTGAGAGCACATGTGTAAAATGTAATGTATAATATGTTTGCATTCTTTCTTCTTCAATTTATACCATCATATCATATCATACACACACTACTACTTTAGTTGGCAGGAGAGCAGAGGGAACGATAACGAAAGAAGGATTCTTCGTCATCTTTTAAAATAATATTGTTGAAGGGAGAAAGGGAAGCCTGAGTAATTTCATTTAAAAGATTATTGCATGTACATATAGCGACGATGCCAATAATACGTAAGAAATTAGGGAGTTAGAAGCTGATGAAAACAGACAGACACGCGATGCACGTCAGTCCACACGGTATATATGTACACAACACACACACAAAATGTACTCTGTCAGCGTGCTTACTTCCTTAGGATTTTATCCTTGCTACTATTCACGATTTGTTACAAGAATATTCAGCTGTCATGAAGAGAAATGTGTGTTTGGTTCAGTATGTTGAGAGTTGAATGAAGGAGAGAAGTATGCATGTTTCATACCACCATGTCCTGTTTCCTTTATTTGTGACGTGCCGTTTTTTTTCTTCAAAAAAGAAATGTATGCATGTCCTATCATTCTGTATTTAATGGGACAAGAAAAGAGATTACCAAGAAGGGAAAGGAGAAGAGACGACGATGACGAGAAGAGAAAAATGTTATCGCTGCTGACGAAGAATATATAAGTACGATGATGTACGTATTATGAAGTATGTATATCCATCCAATTCCAGTACTCTAATATGGCTTCCATATTTTCACCCTTCATTTTATTGTCTTCGAAAGAGAAAAAGACATAAAATAAGCAAAATGCTCTCACATTTGCCTTTCTAGAAGAAAAAACGCATTGCTGTTTTTTATGAGGGGAAGAAATGGCAATGACATTTCGAGCGGCAACCTGAGGATACGCCTGCATTTTTATTCCGATGAAGAAAGAAAGAGAGAGAGAGAAGAACAAGAAAGATAAATGTAATAGGAAAGTCGTTATCTTTCTATCCGAGACGTAGCTATCCATCAGGCTACAGTCCACATCAGTGGAACTATCTATCTAACAGGCAACAATATCAGGAGAATGCATACATGTGCTATCAATCCCTAACGTACGGATAGAAAAAAAATAAAGCACCTGCGGCTTTTCAGAAGCTGGTATATAGTATGGTCTCCGTGTGCATTGCATTGGCATTGGGTTGCAATCGTACCCTATAAGCTCAGTGGCTTGATGATAGGCAGGGAGATGGAGAGTAATATCCAATTTTCTAAAATGTCATAAGGTCACCTTACGTTTCGTCAACTTTACGCATATTGTTCGTCTCTTTGGTTCAGGGCTTCTACATTTGCTACACATTATATACATTCAATATTCATATCCTAAATAGGAGTCCGTTGCTCCGTCATGGATGTATGTTCAACAAGCGCTACTGCTTTTATAGAAGCCTCAAATATGCCAGAAAGAGAGTGTTCATTATTAGCCTTAAGAAGTATCACTATCCGACAAATTTCAAAAGGCCAGGTGTCTCTATACCTATTTTCTTACATCCATATATTTTCTGTTTCATCGCAATTTGTGCAGCGATGGAAAATTTCATTTTTTTAAGGAAAATCAAGAACCTCTTTATATGCCATTCTCGCTTTCTTAAAATCCCCAATTTTGCTAGCATGCATATGTGTGCTTACTTTGCTATCTTTGCGTATATTCCTGTTATGAAAGTTGAGTGTGTCGGCATATTGACTTTTACTATTCTTCTTATCATCACATCATCATCATCATCACCATAACATTGTGCATATATATAAGGAACTAAGTACTTTCCAAAATACTGAAGGGTTTATTCGCAACGGTTTTTTTCTCTTCCTAGCATTGGAATCAAGTACAGAAAAACAGTGCTAACATTAACGGAGCCGGGAGGAAAGAAAAGCAGACAGAAAATAATGCTGCGCTTGTCGGTTTCAACAGGCGAAGATACCATCATCATCAACATCATCCCTTTTTTTGCTTTCCTTTGCAATAGCGGCAACACCAACACTCTGGAGCTCAACCGAGCCAGGCGTAACTGAATCGTTTTGTACCGTGGAGTGGAGTGGAGCGGGTTCCACTGTTGCTTTTTACTGTACAAACGCTGGCAGCAGCAGATCATATCACATTCGATTTTCTCATTTTTTCAACCATTTTTGTTCCCACTCATTGTAAATGGAGCAAAATGCTGTGGTGGCAACCCCACCAGTAGAGCGTCTGTGGTGTGGTGTTGGCATATATATAGGCACATATAATATAAAAAATTGCGCTTTGCTCTTTCCCTATCATATATGTACATTTATATGGAATGATTTCATGACGCATAATGTCTAGGAGTGAGTAGACGTCAAATAAAAATCGGGAAATATAGCCGGACTTAACTCCCATTTCCAGTTTGCAACCCTATCTATGGCTCATTCACTCTCCGGCCACTGAAGACCGAAAGAGCTTTTTTTGTAATAATATTCCTTTTTTTCTTCTTCTTCTTTCTCGTTTTCCTGGAAATAGTGGTGGTAATAGTGATACAAAAAAAAATCCTTCGTAATATTTTTTCCACATGCTACAAAAGTATGATGCCTATACGATAAGAAAAATGCGATATATGCTATCAACTAGTTCCATAATAAAAATGAGTCTTCCTCCACTACTTTCGTCGTGCAACACTGCCTTTATTTTCTTTTGGAGAGAAAAAAATTTGCTCTGGTTATTTCTTTCATGATGTATTTTCTGTGTACATTTTAAAGATATACATACACCATTTATACATATATTCAACCCACTCGGTGTATAATAGTAATATCATGATGATGATGATGATGACGATGATATGGAAGAAGTAGGAGGGAGACTGTTGCATTAGATTGGTCAGAATATAACATTGTAAACTTTTCCTTGTGTGATGGTCTTTTGGCAGTAGGAACACACGAGTAGTTTTGCCTGGTTACATAAGTCTGTAATGTGACCAGCATAATGTGTAACGACGAAAGACTCTCTTTTTTCCTAACTTTTACTTGCTTAGTGGAGCGATTGCCATTTAGCCATAGTTCTTTTTATGCCCTTTTTGTTATGTACATACTCCACTCAAGACGACGACGTCGACCTAACATAAAAACCCAAGTGTATAGTTGGTAGTAGTGAAAAGTGAACACCAGCACCACCACCGAACCAACAAGCTACCCTTACTAAACCGGAGAGCTAACAGGCAATCCAATCTCTTACTTGTTTCTCTCTCATTTTTACACACATAATATGTAGCAAAGTAAAAAAAAAGAGAAGGAGCTAAGAAATTCAAGTCTCATAACATGAGGCTCTTGTGTAGTAGTCTTGTAATAATAAGTAAAGTTTAAGTAAGCAAGTGAGTGAAGTAAATGCTCAATTCAAGCAAAAGCAACTTTTTTCTCTCTCTCTTCTTTTCTTATTACGTCTCTCTTCCCTGATGTAACTTGTTAGCCCTATCCGAAATTTTCTTTTCTTCTCTCTAGTCCAATCTTTATACTATACCATCTGATGTTGATACATAATATACCACCACCATCACCATGCACCGCACTTACACACACACACAACACAACTGCTACGTCATCCTTCTGCCCTTTTCCCTTCCCTTTATTAGGAAAATGGCAAGTGAGCAAAAGGAAAGTCAAGTCAAGGTTCCCTCGTCTTTTCACTTGTTACTTCTTTTTGGGAAAGAAAATTACGAGGTCTGCAAAGAATTTCAATGGAACATGCCCATCTATGCATTTTTAGTGTGGGGATGATGTATTAAGTTGTTCCAAAGTAGGAACCATCCTCATAAATAAAATAGTATAGTAGTAGTTATAAGAACCCAATATAAATGTATGTATGTCTGGAGATGTAAGTAATGCGAAAGAGCTCGTATTTGCCCACTGTTGCGCCGTAGTCTCTTCGATGGCTGCGAGCTGCTGCCACGACTGCACTGTTGCTCTTCAATTTCCTATATATAAATCTATATATTTGTGCCCTTTCTTATAAAAGTAATAAAGGCTAGGGCTAAGGCTACAAACACCAGTGGAAAGTAAGGAAGAGCACTCAATAATCTGGCATGTGAAAAGAAAAGGACGAAGACGAATTATACAGATGCTCATGGAACCTAAAGTCTACTTTTGTAATGTGCTGTTGGTGCCATGTAACAATATACGCAATTTAGCAGAGAAAAGTGATAGTTGGAGTTGGAGCATGGAACAAAAGTAACTCAGGATAATACATATATGTCTCTATATATATCTCTGATCTATATACAGAGATGCTGTTTCCGAACTTGAACTGCTCACTCACAAACAGCTCTATCACATCACAAGCATTCGTTACACTGTTTACTATAGTCCTTGAGGGCTCTTTACGTAGCATTAAAGAAGGGAGGAGAGAGGCTGTGGGCGATGGGAGAACTGTGTGAATGGAATTTTATACGGAAAGTCACAACTATAAAAAAAAGAACAGGTTTTGAAGGCACAACTTAGAATGGGTATGCTATACATAAGTATGTAAGGTGCGTAAACCACTTATACGGTCAGACTTTCATATTTTGTAAATTTTATTTCCTGACGAATCAGTAAGATATTGAGAGACAAATGATACATGAAAATGTGTATTGATAAGTGTTCTACACGTATGTACATTTTCCAACTTACTGACATCCGGCTTACGGAGATATGGGCAACTTTACAAAAAATGCCAAATTTTGACTGTATAACACTTATACGGTCAAGGACTAAATTTTATCTTAAAATTTTATCAGTGTTATGATATATGATAGGCTCGTTATGATCGTTACCATTACTCATGAGTCGCATAATGATACTGTGCCGAGAAATAATTTCTAAGCTGGGTGGTGCTGGCGGGCCGTTGTTTCCCGTGGAGCACAAATTTTGGTTTTTGTTGCATAATTTTGCGGTTGTGCAACAACCATACTCCCGAGATATCTTAAAAAACTCAGGACAGACTCTAGTTCCTAAATGGGTACTCGTAAACCGAAATCCGAATTCGGATGCCAAAAAATAAAATGATTTCCAATTATGGTTAACGGTAATATTGGAACATTTAGATAAAAACGAAGCCTACACCACCCACCCACTTAAATTTTTGTAAGCTTACTATGGCAAACTTATTCCTAACAAATAGGAGCGCTGACTCATTTGGCCACCAGTCACAGATCGGCACGTCTTTATGTTTGGTGGCACATACAAGTGATCCAAGTCTGTAGTAACGTACTAAATAGAAAGTCTCAGCAAGGAAATTTTTGAAACTTAAAAGGAATGGTTTCAAAAATGCGGCATGGTGTAAAAAACGCTATAATGATGCATAACAACAGTTTTAAAGCATATTTGGTTTCTATCTAGTATCAAGGGATGACTACTGACGCCATATATTTAATTTAAAAAATGTTTGCTTTGACAGCATTGTAATGGACAAATAGTTACAACCTTGTATGTGCCACAAAACGTAAAGACGTGCCGATCTGTGACTGTTGGCCACATGAGTCAACGCTCTTATTGTTAGGAATAAGTTTGCAGCAGTAAGCTTACAAAAATTTAAGTGGGTGGGTGGTGTAGGCTTCGTTTTCATCTAAATATCCCAATACTACCATTAACCAAAATTGGAAATCATTTCATTTTTTGGTATCCGAATTCGGATTTCAGTTTACTAGTACCCACCTAGGAACTGAGTGTGCGCTGAGTATTTTGAGATATCTATAGCGTATGGTTGTTGCGCTACTGGAAAATTATGTAACAAAAACCAAAATTTGTACTCCACGGGAAACAACGGCCCGCCAGCACCACCCAGCTTAGAAATTATTTCTCGGCACAGTATTATTATGCGACTCATGAGTAATGGTAACGATCATAATGAGTCTATCATATATCATAACACTGATAAAATTTTAAGATAAAATTTAGTCCTTGACCGTATAAGTGTTATACAGTCAAAATTTGGCATTTTTTGTAAAGTTGCCCATATCTCCGTAAGCCGGATGTCAGTAAGTTGGAAAATGTACATACGTGTAGAACACTTATCAACACACATTTTCATGCATCATTTGTCCCTCAATATCTTACTGATTCGTCAGGAAATAAAATTTACAAAATATGAAAGCCTGACCGTATAAGTGGTATACGCACCTTATACTATGTAGTAAACGTAGCATAATAAATAAATACCAAATAAGGATTATATGGTTGTCTGGCAGAAGTAGAGCAACACTGTTGCTCCTTCTATTTTCCCAATTTCAAGTCCTACTCCCTCTTGCTAGTGCTTAATCTCGCCATAACGTGGATTGTGTTCTATACCTACCAGTATTATAACATAACATAACATAACCATGCACATAAGTACAATCCCTGGAAGTTAGTGTTGGTGCTTCACTCATGGAAAATTCTTGGGAGAAAGGAGTTTGGGAATTTGTTCAAGGGAAAGGAACCTTTCCTCTCTTTCTCTTTCCATACTTGGTAAAAGAGAAAGTCGATCGTCCTCCATACACATCCAGCCAACCAAACCAACTGAACCTTGTCTGCTTTCCTTCCTTTTCTATTTTAAGTACCAGCCTCTTTTTCTTCTCTCTCTCGCTCTTTCTCTCTCTCTCTCTCTTTTCGAGTCGTCGTCAACTAGTTGCGGCGATCTACAGGTCTCCTTTATTCTCATATGGATATGGAACATCGCAAAATATGTACTTTACACGTATTAACAGTTCACAAGTAGTCAACTTCTTTTATACATTAAATTGTCCAAAACTTTTTTCAAAGGTTTCCTTTTATAGATATATTCTTCGCTCTGTATAATCACTGTGAAGACAAGCATGTTGATTTTGATTATAGGAATCCTTCCCAGTTTTTTTACAACTTTTCTTCTTGTCGTACGTACGCTCAAGTCTAGAGGTAGTTGGGCCTTCATTTCATCTGATGTGAATGGACTTTTCCCATTTCATATTATATTATTATTGCATTCATGTCATTCTATTTGAGGCAAGTGGTGATAGGAGGAAGACAACTACAAAGAATATTTTCGCTTTACTGAATTCCTTGCACAAATGTTATACTTATAATGAACATATATAGGCTGCTGTGCCAGAAACATATCTGATGGACTGTTGCTTCTTTTCTCCCTTGTTCAAATTCATATAATATGCATTACCCATGTATATATAGTTTTGGTTGTGTATAGTGAATAGATTTTGTTATCTTGATGGAATATTACATGTACATTCGTATATTATGCTTCAGTATGTGTAGTACTTTTCCCCAAAAAGATTGGGAAGATTCTCGTTCTCTGTGTCTACCTCATTTTCTATTCCATTTTCCTTCTTTCCATGAACGTTTTGTGCCTCTAACATTTGATACAACTTTCCTCATGACTGAGTTATGTACCTATAAAATACCAGTTGCTCTAAAAACCCTTTTCCTTCCACCAACGGAATTTGAGTGGAGCTTGCTTAAACTAACAGAATTTTAGATTACATACAACCCTGTCTGCTCATGTTCTTATGCTATGCTACTTTTTGTCGCGCTCACAACAGTTGAAAAGTTGAAGTTTATACTACAGAGCTGTTGGCGATGTTGTTTGTTGAATTGATCTCAAAGTCAATTCTTCCACTGCTTCACCTCTTTCCCTTCATATTTTATTTTTTGTGGAGCATGTTTCTTTTGCTTGGAAAAACTTGCGTTCCCTTGAAATTATAAAGCTGTCTAAAATCTCTAAATTGATGATACAGCTTGTTTTTGCGTATTCCCACAGCTCTTCCTGCCCTACTACACACACTCGAACTACCTCTCTCTCCTCTTTCTTTCTCCTCATGTTTGCAGAAGTACAACTACTTGAACCAACTGCTGCTGATTGAAACCAATTAAAATTCCAAGTTTAATGAAACAAAGGAACACAAGGTCTAATTAAAAGTTTCCAGAAACTACACTCACAAAAACCAAAAAGAGTGGTGTGGTATATATGGTACTACGGTGTGGTGGCAGTGTAATATATTTTTTGAGTAAAGTGCAAAGAAAAGAAGGGAGCAGAAGAGACTAAACATAAAACCTATTTTACAAGTCAAAGCAATTATGAATACCTCAATCTATTTTCAACTGTTATTATTCGCAATTCCACACTCCATGCTTTACATATACACAAATACACCGTCATGTCATGTATACATTCAAAAGCATATAAATAATTCACGGTAATAATATTGTGTGTGGTTATTACTTTACTTACGTTAAAAAAAACTTGCAAGAAACTGTGAAAATTGTTATTAAAACCGTGAAGTTATTTACACATGAAAACTTGTGAGGAAACTATTATTTCAAAACGAGCTTTGTGTTCAAGTGGTTCCCTCAAAAAATGTTTAACCATTTTACGCATGCATGTCTGCCTGTTTGTAATATGCATGTACTCACTTGATTTACAGTAGGTACAATACAATGCTAGCAGGATGATGATACGGTTGGTTTGCTTTCTTCTACAAAGAAACATGATAATTTAGAATTTAAAAAGAGAAAAAAACTTCATCTTGTACTATTAATAAAAAACTTCCCTAACTTAGCCGACTTGACATGGTCAAACCAAACCAACCAAACCAAGTCGGAGTGATAATGCATGTAACAGGGTGGAGATACGCGACTTATATACGTGGCTGAGTGAACATGGCCGTGTTTTCTCGCATTTAATAAATTCACATTGCATGTCAATAATAGACTGTTTTCCCTTCCTCTTTGAGCAACAACGCGCTCAAGTAATGTTTTACAAGGCTGACATTTCCTTCTCCAATTTTAAATGAAAATATACACACACACATATGAAAGAAGAAAAAAACATCTTTTTACTTTTAAGCAGAGTGCTTTTTGGCTTGCCCTCCTTAAGTTTCATTTTGTAACTCTACCCTCAGTCTCAGCCAACGCCAACTGACACGTTATACTTATGTTAGTAATAATAATGGGGGAAATGGGGAAAGCATATGAGCTCCTACGCTTTTCATTGCGAAATATGAAATAATATTTTCGTGATATTCTAATTACATTTTCTGAAGAATGTTTATGAAACAAGGTCAGCTAAATTATTACATACGTACGACGTTGAAAATAAGAAGAAAAAATGGGGAAATATGAAATCATCACGTTATGTTAGCTCCAACATTTCAGTGCACAACAAGTCCAAAAATAAAAGAAGAAATTTTGATGAAATTTTTACCCTGTCTCCAAAATAGGACGTACCATCCCACGTCCCACCTAACTAATAAAATGCAAAATGGGATATTAATACATAAAAGGGATTGCATGAAGTATTTTTGAAGAACAAGTGGCGTGCTAGAGGCCATCAAATCTCCAATAATAATCCACCTTTTCAGCAGTAAAAGTAATATGCGAAGAAGAAATAATAATGAAATGAAATTCGTTTTTTTACAATGTTTCCAGCAACAAACATGCTCAGGGTAATAATGCACTGTTGAATACAACACAAAAGATTTTGAATGACATTAGCCATCAACCAGCAGCAGGTTTCTTAATGTCTTTAGTAACCTTATATATGAACATGTATGTATATATCCATACAAAAGGTATATTAGCTTTGAAATATTCTGCCACCCATATCACAGCCCGTAGTATGGATTCTAGTTTCATCAGAAAAATTCAAGAATGAAAGCACGAGGAAATGAGTAACGTAATTCGTTTTTGTGTCAATTCCTTTCTTCGAAATTAGGTCTATTTTTGTACTTAAAGTATAGCAATAATTATATTATGTAATCTAATCGCATAGAGAGGAAGGTCACTAATTTGTAGTTTGACTTACGCACACCTAAATCTTGTTTATAGTGTTGGAAATTATATATATGAAATGAAGCTCAAACATTATAAAATTATGGCTGGTGCCAGCTCTTTGTACTACCAGCATTAAAGTTTCTAGAACACAGTCCCTAAAGTGAAGCCAGACGCATTCCAGTCGGATTATGATTATAATGAGCAAGTGAGCAGGCAGGTCATGTAGGAAATATTGCTTCCGTGAATGTGAATACATACGCACAAGCTGTTGTTCTTTTGAATGCTTCAATCACACACTCAGAAGGAAGCCATAGTATGGAACCATTCAGCACAAAAATTGTTTCAGTGGATCATCAACCAGCAAACAAAAAAAGTGTAATAAGTGTGGACTCGGGGAAGGAAACCAGAAGCACGCTAAATAGCTTTACTTTTTTTCTGTGTTCTTCCATGGAATTGTTTTGAGGAAACAGGTAGATATATATAGTATATATCCAAAGCGAAACCTTCTGCGTGAACACTGGTGTTACGTGCTGCCTTCATTCATTCTTTCTTTCCTTTTCATTTCTATTTTTTCCTACTGTTGCTTTTCCCATGACTAGACAAGGTGGTCCTTTCATCAGAAGAAAAGAAAAGGGAAAAATAAGATTCTATCATCATCATCATCATCAGCAGGAGCAGGAGCAACTCCGGGTACAAGCAGGACTCACTTATTTTCGGGACTAGACTATATAGGTTCTCCTTTTTGCTTTATTAAAAGTGTTAGTTTGCCTGACTGCCTGCCTTTTCTTTCTTGAAAAAAAAAGAGACTCGCCATATTTGCCGTTATTATTACGATATATACTCATGCATGCCAACTCACATGAGTTTAGTGCACTAAAGCCACCACCACCATTCGGCATGCTTGACTTGAATAAAAAAACGTCTTTTTT
Source organism: Orchesella flavescens (assembly GCA_964034955.1). Lineage (NCBI taxonomy): Eukaryota > Metazoa > Arthropoda > Collembola > Entomobryomorpha > Orchesellidae > Orchesella > Orchesella flavescens. The sequence continues at coordinate 28,363,974 of OZ035956.1, read as the reverse complement.
CTTCTTCTCCTTTTATTCTACTTCTTCTGTGTGTTGTTGATTGGATGAACATGTTGCACAGCACGTGTACATGCATTAAAGAACATGAGCTGTAACAAGAGAGCCAAAAGAAGGGAAAAAATAATTCACTGAAGCAAACATGGCAATGCTATACAGACGAACCGTCATCGGTTTTGCCTTCCTCGCTTTCTCACCTCTCTCATAATATATATAATACCTTATGCATATAATATACTGCTCCTTTTCATACATACTTTTCTCATCTTCTATTTCGCTACAAGGCTTCATGAATAAAATTAGTTGTTTAGCTTTGTATGTTTCAAAAAAAGTAGCTCACGTACAATAACGCTACTATCGGGGCTTTTGAGTGAATTCCGTCGTCATTCCTGGGAGTCTCGAGAGCGAAGAAAAATATGAAGAGAAAAAAAATCAAGAGCTTATGACTCCTTTTTCTTCTTCTTTTACCACCACCGCTCTTGCATCAAGTGGATAAGATGAAGACCATACTTTAGTGTAATATGGAATCTAGCCCTTTTATTAGATTTAAGGATGTGCAGGAAACAAGTATATTACCCGGAGTAAGCTTTCTCCGCCTGCCATTGCCATGTATTCTTTTACAATTGTGTTCATATTCACGTTCCACCACCGTTCTTTCTGTTCTCTGTTCTGAGTAAATTTCTCTCGTTTCATTTTTTTATTTAAAAAGTTGAACAAGAGCAAGAGCAGGTATGCGGAAACTGAAGGTATCATATTGATTCCCCGCTTGTATACACACCATCTAACAAAAAAGGGTCTTAATAGAATGAACTTTCGGCATGTATCACGATACATGATATTATGATGTAGATAATATATTGCATGGCATTGCATGAGCTAAGCTAAAAGGCATCAGCCGTAGCTAACTATGCCCATTTCAAAAACGCGAGTTTTTCTATGTACACACACTTAATGAAAAGAAAAAGGCAAATATAATGGGCAAAGGGTTGAAGGCATCGCGGGCTCTCTTTCGTCTTAGACGATGGTGGAACTCTGGAAGGGAATCGCTTACCGACTTTCTATTATATATTAATATTCGCTACTATGTATGCGAGTATCGATGGATGAAAATGACATGAACTTTTATACTCTTCCACTACTCCTTTCATCCCGGCTTTTGGTGTTCTTTGCCTTTTGGTGGTGTGTTTTTTTGATGGAGGTAATTTTTGAGGTGAACGGGAGATATGCTCATGGTTTTTTCTCTTGACATGGATTCGTTTTTTCTTCTTCCAGCTACCTTTTTTTCATGGACAAGAAGTTGTATTAAGGTGAATAAAGAAAGCATGCTCTTTTTTTCCTCTCAACTGTTTGCTACTTTACTCACTCTCCCCAAAAAAAGTATGGTAATAATAACCGCCACGCTTATATATGTATTTGCTTATTTGCATGGCTCAACATGTTAACTTTTTGTAAGTCTTCCGTATCATTGGATTTGTGCTTGAGTAACAATGGTGGTGGTAGTGGTAGTAGTCTGGCCCATATTGTATGCATTACATTTTTCTTTTTTTATCCATCGGAAAGGGAATAGGATCACGTTCATGTTCATAGTCAACCAACAGCAGTCAAGTCAACCTAACTCAATCCATGATGTACACGGAGAAGAATAATGCGTTGAAAAAAAGGGTTCAAATAATATATATTACGTTTCTCTCGTGTAAAAATATTTGTGCCACTTTATATTTCTCTGCGCTTCATTTCAGCTCAGCTTCACCAGTTATTTACCCACTTTTTTTATGTGAAACCCTTTTTTTTCTTCTCTCCCGTTTTTATCAATATCCCAAGGTTTTTGAGGCGTGTTTTGGTTTCATTTTCAAATATCCGAGTGAGCACGCGAATATTAGATACCATTATTTGACGAGGAAACGTAAACGAGGGAGAGCCATACAAAAATGGAAAAGCTGGATGTATTATTACATGTAATGTACACGAGAGTGTACATAGCAAACGAGCATTTTTTCACCTCCACTTCCTTTAACTCCTTTCCTTTCAGTTTGGATTAGACTGTTGCTCTTACTTTATTGACAAAAATGCTTTAATAAAATGGGAAATACTGCTCTATCGTGAAATAAGACTATATAAATAGCAAGTAATGCGCCAGAGAGAAGTGGCTTAACTCTTGTCATATACTTTGCTACTAAATCGTTGGAAAAAGTCTATGATGAAAAAGTATTATATCAACATGTTTACGGCTTCTTAAAGTTAGGGATAAAGTAGGATCAATTGTAAGGTTTCACATGTATCACCTTCTCGAATTCTACAGAACTTTTGGTGCATTAACGAGCTCCCACCATATGAGCTTTATTATATTCCATTTTCAACAACCCATGCTTACAGCCACAGCCACAGAAAAGGCCAATACAGAAGAATGCTGCTGTAAGTATTCAAAATAAGAGGTTTGAAAGGGCACGAAGCATGCAAGCAGGCAAATATTCGCCATCCCTATGTGTTTAAATTCTGCAACAAGTTTATTTATGTATGTTTTAATAGCAGTTTGAATTAAAACAACGGTAATGCTTCCGACACATGCAAGTTAACTGTTGACATCGTGGCGATGGCGGAGAACAAAATATTATGCAGGAGCAAAATTACAGGGAACAGATGTAGTCATTATAATTTTAAACTTTAAGATAAGCAAAATGTATACCTATTACATATAATTTCTAATTTGCAAACTATGAAACAAAGTGTTCGTTTTCTGAAGTTGTTGTGTTGTGTGTGTGTGTGTGTGTGCATGGCCATGGCTGATAATACCTGAAGCTCACATGCTTGTTGAATTTCTCTAGCTGTGTGTTATTTGAGACCTACAAATGTTCTGGGGTAAACGAGCGAGAATCCCCAGATAGAACTTCATGATATCCCTCTAGGACTACATCCGTAGTATAGTAGAACTGTTAAGACTTGCATATATATATATATTTATAAGCGTACAAAGTTTATGACGAACCATTGTGGTGGGTATATACATAACAAGCATGAATTTGTGTGAGTGTGCATGTATGTGCCTGCATTGTATGTTTTGGATTGACGAGTCCCTGAAGAATTCACATGCCATTACAGCACACACATCATTCAACCGAAAATGGAGAGGAAGATCCTGACAAAACGTGTTAGAGAGAAACAAGTAAAAAGGATAGAAACACACATACCTACTACTTACCCACACTTTTGGAAGAAACAGTAGAGAAAGTGTAACGAAATACACATAATATATATAAAATTGTATGAATGTGTACATAAAATAATATATGAGATGCTATATTGCTGTATTATGGTAAAAGAGAAATTGAAGGAATGTGTAAAACGTGGAGCAAAAGACAGGAGACGAAAAAGCCTCGAACGAACCCCAAAGTACGATTTCAAAGCGTAGTTCAAACGCTTTTGATGGTTGACTTTGGGCTTTGATTAAACCCCATTGAGACCAATTGTGACTGCTGTGCTGTTGCATTGCTTCCACAGAAGCTGGAACAAACTACGCATTCATATAAGATACTTTCCCCAACTATATACACATCTTCTGCATTATTTCGTACAGGAAGGAGAAAGAGAGGATGTAGTAGCACATATTCTCATCAAAACTACGTGAATATTATCTAGATCCATATATTACCAGCAGCATATCTTCCTTTTCTACTGTTGCTTCTCTTCTCTCTTCTGATTCAAGATCCAGAGCTGAGCAACAGAATCATCCACTCAGAATTATTCAGGATATATACCCACCCACCCGCTCACAAATATATAGTATTTTCCCCTTTTTGCCTAGCTTTCCCTATTCTTTCTTCCCATAAAAAAAAGTATGCAATGCCGTAAGCAAGCACATTTGTAACTTAAAATGTGCCTCTTGTGTGAATGTCTCTGTATTGAACTTTTTACATCGGTTTTGTAACGTTTTCCTACTTATACTTTGCTATACCTTCTTTCTTTTTACTCTAAAAGTTCCCAAAAACTGATGTGCTCCTTCTTTCATACTTGCTTTGTTCCCTTATTTTTACCGACATTTTTTTTTGTGTGAGAGGGAGATAACTCTGGGTTAAAATATCCATCGACTAAAGGATTCAATAGGAAACAAATGGAATAAGAAGCAAATACGTGAGGTAAAGAAGAGGAAAAGTGTGCATTTCATTTCCCTTCTTTTCTTTCTAGTATCCCTCAATTCATGCACGTAGCCTCGTGTGTGTTTATGTGCCTCTCTTCTTTTTAAAGTCAACTACTTTTCTCTTCTCCCTCTCTCCTTTCAGCTGCCTCCGCGTTTGAACCTCAAAACTACGTTTTTTTTTCTCTGAAAAGGGAAAGGAAATGGGGTATCTTTATTGGAATACAGATAAATGTAGAAGAAAATGTAATTCAATGCAATGGACCAAAAAAGGGAATTCCTTGAAGAAATGAAGAAAGAGAGAGAGAGAGAGAGCTAATACGAAAGAAAAAAAGGATTGTTTCAGGTGGTAAGGTATATGTGAAAATATGTTAACGCAACCAGTTTCTTCCGGGAGCTCAACTCAACACACGCCTTCGCATTTTAGATGGATATGCTGATGTTGCTGATAAACTGAAATGATGACAACACAAAAGATTCTCGACGGGTCGATTATTGACGCGGCGAATGGTAAATAGAAAAGAAAAGGAATAACGAGAGCCCTTTCTTACATTTACAGCTTTTACTACTTTCCATTCTGATGTTATTGCTGAAAGTGTAGTTTTCTTGAGAGAAAAGTGATGAAAAATGCATTTTCTCCTCCATTTTATTCATAATTTCAAGTATATTCCAATTTAAGGTTGTCGTTTTCCCCAAGAAAAATAATTTAGTGCTGGCTATATAAAATGGTATGGGTTGTTTTGAAGTTCCTACATATTTTAAGGTAGGCTAGATAGATAGAGAGAGGGTAGGGTACTTTATACATATATTATGTACATGTAGATCTATATACGAGCCCTGTTGCATCTGGAGCAACAGGAGCCTGTGTACATACACATCGTTTTATCATATATAAAAGGCCCTTTTATGACACGAGCGTATCTCCTTTTCTCATCCGTCTCAATTCTTTTGCAAAAGCAACAGCATCACCGAGAAGCAACAGAAGAAAGTTGGACAAGACAGACAGAAATATCTCCTTTTGAACTTTCTCTCTCTCTCTCTCTCTAAAAAACCTCAAAACCCTACAAGTACCTGCCATAGAGTTTCCTTTCCATTCCTTCATCCTCGCATAGTTTCTCTTCCCTCCAAGAATTTTCCCTTTTCAAAGACCAACTTTATAAGCACCTTTTAAAACTAGAAAATTTTCCATCTTATTTTATTTACTAGACTTTTACCATTTCACCCAACCTTCAAACCACCCATATATATAAGGTATATGTGGGTTATTATTAGATGTAAACACGTTTCTGGAAACATGGTGTGAGAAATAGATTATCTACGCTGCTACAAATTATATGGAATGCGAAAATGGAAAAAGGAACGAGGAACAACACGTGAACTGCGAAAACCCCAGTGGTAAACATATATACATGCAGTTTTTATGGATGGATGTATGTATACCGTTTTCTCCAGGATAACTAAAAGACCCTTTCCCATATTCCAGTCCTCCTAACTCGAAGATGGGACCGTCGTCACACAGCAGTAAGCATTCTCACGGTTTTTATCAACCTTGCTCGTTCTTTTTTTTCGTCTTCGCATTTTCATTTCACAAAGGAAGACACACACACACTAGATAGTATACCCACCTTATGAGAAGTGACTATTGTGTGAATGGTATAATGCTCAAATTTTTTTCTCCTATAATAATAATAATAATAATAATAATTGTCTTTATTTACGTGTTTTCTTGTATCAACCGAAAGGCTGTTCTCCCTACAATAACACGGAGATGGGTCATTCCAATAACAATAGATAAATTCCATAAAAAATAGCCGAGTCATTACCGTGTTTACAATTGAAGTGTCATTTATAGTATACATAAATTGAACTTCTAGATTCTAACAGATAATTTTTTACATTAGTAACAAACATATCTAGAGTCAATTCTTCATCGAAAAGAATACAATTTTTTTGAATTAACTTGTTCCATTCGTTAATGGTGAACCATTTGGTTGAGTTTTCATATAACTTTGTCCGATGAGAACAAACTGCATACGTTGGGTTTGAGTTTGAACCATGATATGAATATTTATACCAATCCTTAAATAATTGATTACCTCTAAATTTATACACAAATTTAAGCGCAGTTAATATTTTTCGTTCGGAAATCGTTAACAAATCAAGTTTATTATATAAACTTGCTATGTTGAAAGTAGGCTCGGGTTTCCGTTTACTATTATAATAATACGAGTAGATAAATCGAGATATTTTATTCTGTAATTTACCGACTTCAGTTTCCGACTGAGTACACCAAGTTAACAGCCCATAATCCAGATAGGACATCACAAACGCTGATAAAAACATTTTCAATACATTTTCAGTAAACATACGTTTTAAACTATACATACGACTTAACCCAGCATTCATTTTGCTTTGAACATGCTTGTAATGTTTTTTAAAAATTAAAGTACTCTCAATAGTAGTACCCAAGTACTTAAAAGACGAAACAAATTCTATGTTTTCACCATAAACTTTTAGATTATAAGTGGTATTAATATTATTACACAATTGCTTTGAAACTCTATCATTATTTTTATAAAAAAGCATGCATTTTGTTTTGTCTGTGTTTATAATTAGATCATTCTCCTTACACCAATCTTCTAAATTATTAATGGCTGCTTGCAGTTGTATTAAACCTTCGCTATAATTTGAGCATGCTACATACAATACGAGATCGTCTGCAAATAATAGAAAAGGAACAATTAGACAGTTACCAATATCGTTTATGTAAAGAGAGAACAGTAACGGGCCCAAAGAGGATCCAGGTAAACAACCGTTATTAAGTGCAAAATAGGTTGATAAAATTGCACCATTAATTACGCGAAAAAATCTGCTGTCAAAATAGCTCATTAAAATTCGGACTAAGTATGGTGGTAGATTAAACTGTTTCATCAATTTTAGGAGTAGTTTGCATCGGTTGACGCTGTCAAACGCCTTCCTAAAATCGACAAAAACAGCTACACCTTTACCCTTTGTCGTGTCTAAAGCTGCGTACATTTCTTGAGTGAAAATACTCGTTGCAGTGTCACATGAACGGCCTTTTAAAAAACCGTGTTGGAAATTATTAAAAAGTTGACAGCAATTCATAAATATTCTATCATATAGAAACCTTTCAAATACTTTTGTGGTACATTTCAAATTAAATATAGCCCTGTACGATGACGCTTGCGAAAACCTTCCCTTTCCTTTATATAAGGGAAAACAATCAATTTTTTTCATGCTATCTGGCAAGCTGTACAAGTTGACTATTAAAGAAAAAAGTATCACAAGTGGAATTGCTAAAGTTTCGGAAAACGCTTTATACACTTTCTTAGGAATACTATCATTATCTTGGCGAACTTTTTTTACGTCTGAGATAGCTTTACAAATTTCTACTTTAGTTACTGGAGGTACTTCATAATCTTTTTCGAACGTACGGTAATCAGTTTCGTAGTCATTAACAATAGTTTCTAAATCTAATACATTATTTTCAGATGACGAAATAATATATTCATTTGCAATGAGTTTTGAGATCTCCTCACTGGTTTCCACGACGTTTCCAGATGTGTCCACTAATTTTGCAATAGGTAGACTAGTCTTTGCTCTGAAATTCGTTAACTCATTAAATAAATTCCATATGTTGCTTGAATCGCGCAATTTTTTAAATTTTTTATTATTGTAGGCGTTTGTGTGAAAAAGGAAAGAAAAGGATTTCACATTTCTCCATTTTTTCTCTCTCTTCTCATTCTACACTGTTCCATCCAAGCTGACAATCAGTTTTTTGGATCATGGCTCGAGAAATCGGAGAATTTAACAAGTGAAAAATTTTCAATACATGTCCTGCATCATGTTTCTCATTGTGCACCTTGGCTTGCTTGTATATTGGCATAGTATATAGTGTAGTATAAAATTCGACCACATTCTATTCTTATTATACCTATTTACTTTCAAGGAGCAGGAGTAAACTTACTTTTTTTGTAGCTTGCTATATATATATAGTTACAAAATTTTATGCTGGTGCTGAAAGTGACTGCAGATCCTCTCCAAAAATATGAGAAAAAAAGAGAAACGAGAAGCATAAGCACAACAATGTGGTGGGTGGTACTTGTGGAAAGCTAAGCAAGCAAAGTCAAGAAGAAGAGCATGTAAAGCAAAGCGATGGAAACCATTGGGTTTGCTCTTCACGAGAATAATAGAACAAGTGGTACTCTATCATCTCTTATGGGATTTTTCGCTGAATCCGCTTGATTCAAATGAGATTAGCAGTGTAGCTACCTCTTCTTCTATTCTCTCGCTTTCTCCTTCTTTCTTTTCTCCTCTCTCCCTCTCCTTCCCTCAAACTTGTGTATTTACTATACATATACATTAAGCTGACATGACACAAGCACCTTTTATTCTTACTTTACTAACTTACTACAAGTAACTTGTTACATAATAGTTTATACTAATATAAGCCCATCATCCATTGGAGTTCTCCCCTTTTCACTTTTTTAGCCTTTTCTTCTATGCCACATACACCTCTCTACCTCATATATGTATCCACACTCGACCTCAAAGTAGCAAAAGAATGGGGAAGGAAAAGTGCCTGCAAAGATTCATTCTGAATCTCAAAACCACAGCAGAAAAGTTACAACAATGCAATTCAACTATTACTAAAATCTTTGTGTAACTATATAATGCCACCTTTATATATGGTCTGGTATGGATGTATGTACATTGTGCACACTATTTCCAATAGATGATAAAAAGTTGTGAAGCATATATTATTATACAACAGCATTTGTATACACTTGCTGGACAGGTGTTTAAATCCTTGAATTTGTGAAATTAGAAACCGATGTGAACTACACAATTTTCAATATTTTTCCCAACCTTTTTCCTACAAAATGTTCTAAATCGCATGGGCTTTCTTATGCTATGCTTTTGGACGCGCCAGGTTAAGCAGTTTTGACATGGCAAACAAAAATATGCAGAGCCTTCAAAATTTAAAGGGACAGGATTATAAATCCTTTATAGAATTGTGGGGATAACTTTTGTTTCTGAGCATTTTGATCGGGTCTGAAGGTTGCATTAGGATAATTTATCATTTCTGTTAAATGTACATGCTTATTCGTTACAGAATTGCAAAAGGAAAGTACTTACGGGTCAGTAATAAACAAAGATAATCGTAAACCCTTATTAATTAAGTTTTAAGCATAAAATATCGCTAAAATGACCCATTTAAAAGTGAAAACGGACACTAGGGACATCCACGGATTCTACCAAGTTGGATGTGTGGCGAAAATGCCAAAAACTGGGGCCCCACGAAAAAATTATACCAATAGTTGATAGTGGCATGACTGGGGCAGCGATGGATAACTGAGGTTAACTTCCCCATAGATTCAGAAAATCGTGCACGATCAACATGAATTTTATCTTAGCTGAAAGACAATCGTAAGAGGACTTTAATTATGCTTGTTGCAGAGGTTTCCGTCCAGGAAAACGCCAACTACAAGCCAAGACACACACGTCAAGTCGACCCACGTCGGCTGACGCGAGCAAGAGAAGGTAACCTCGGATTACCCGCAGTAGTGGGGTCACAAAGTTGGATTTGAATATGTCTCCAGGTTTTCCACATATACTCTGGATGTTGGTGTGGTCAGCAATGCAAATCTTGCTCTTGTCTGACCACAGGAATTCTTCCCACACTGCAGGGAAACCTAGGGTACTTTCTCTTGCCAACGTCAACCAGTTTGCCATGTGTGTCTTGGTCTGTAGTTGGCGTTTTACTGGATCGAAACCTATGCAACAAGTATAATTAAAGTCCTCTTACGATTGTCTTTCAGCCAAGATAAAATTCATGTTGATCGTGCACGATTTTCTGAATCTATGGGGAAGTTAACCTCAGTTATCCCTCGCTGCCCCAATCATGCCACTATCAACTCTTGGTATAAAGTTTTCGTGGGGACACCGTTTTTGGTATTTTCGCCACACATCCAACTTGGTAGAATCCGTGGATGTCACTAATGGCTTTTTTACTTTTAAATGGGTCATTTTAGCGATTTGTTATGCTTAAAACTTAATTAATAAGGGTTTACGATTATCTTTGTTTATTACTGACCCGTAAGTAATTTCCTTTCGCAATTCTGTAACGAATAAGCATGTACATTTAACAGAAATGATAAATTATCCTAATGCAACCTTCAGACCCGATCAAAATGCTCAGAAACAAAAGTTATCCCCACAATTCTAAAAAGGATTTATAATCCTGTCCCTCTAAATTTTGAAGGTGCTGCATATTTTTGCTTGCCATGACAAAACTGCTCAACCTGGCGTGTCAAAAAGCATAGCATAAGAAAGTCCATTCAATTTAGAACATTTCGTACGAAAAAGGTTGGAAAATATATTAAAAATTGTGCAGTCCACATCGGTTTCTAATTTCACAAATTCAAGGATTTAGACACCTGTCTAGCAAGTGTATGTGTACACTAACTAAAGTATATGTATATTCCCCATTACTTGAGTTGCCTTTTAGCCTTTTCTTCCCAGGAAAAGTTACCAACCAGTCAACCGCGACTGCATCTGTTACGTCTAAAACTAGCAAAGATTGTTACTATTGTACACATATAAAATTACGCTAAGATTCTTCTTAGCAAACACTGTTGCTCCTCACTCCACTTCCACTCTCACTCTTGGAATGAAGCAGCAGCAGGAGCAGATTTTCACTGGTTAAGAAGAGGCACACAAGTGAACAAGCTGTTGTTCATTCATTCATTTCGTCTGCTCACTTCACTCGCTTTCTCTCTCTCTCCTTCATTCCTTCTTTCTCTTTTCTTCCTCAAGTTAAGTGTAAGTTCGTTATGAAATCCAAAAGTGAATAAGAAAAAGTTAACGCACCTTTCATTTTCTTGAGGCACTACGAAAGAGAAACAAAAACTAATGTTGCTAGCAGCTCTCGGATCTTCGTTTGCTTTGATTGTATTTATCCACATTAGAGCCACTCACAAAATCGACATGATATAGAAAAGTCAGGAGCCGTTTCTAATAGGAATATTGTGTATCCATTCACTTGATAGAATCAATGACGACGCAAAGCCTCGTGGTATGGTGTGGTATTTGGTTGGTATATAAGGGGAAACAACCTGAATTCTAGAGCAATCTGGAGAAGGAAAAAGTTCCTCCCTGTGACACTGATTAAGAACCAGAAAGACGAAGTAGAAGACTTAACTTTATCTATTCCTTCTTCTTTCTGATCTCAAAGTCTTTCTTCTTTCTGTAACTATGAATGAATATTATGTTACTCTGTTATGAATATAGTATATAGGGAAAGATAAGAAATCAGACCATGTTTAAGTAGATCTGATATGATTTTTCCCTTTCTATATTTGCTTCCTTTTTTTCCACCTCTCTCCAACAAAAAATTCCAATCCATGCATTAACTACTTTCACTATAATAAGGTTCGAGATAACTGCAGACATAGACGTTTTCCTTCATTCCTTTTTCATTTTATGGTTCATTCAAAATCTATATATATTCCCTCAAGTCCAATGAGTTGTTCCCATCATGGCTTTTGCATTCAGTTTCCACTATAAATATATGCACTGCAATCACAAGAGCTCAAAATGATGATTTTTAAAGCGAGCTCTTCTAAATTCCCCCCATCAATATTGGGAATACAGTGGATTCCATACAATGCCGTATATCTGTACATTTATTCATATATCCATCTTCTATGTTTAATGACCTAACGATTTAAAAAAAAAAGTCTCATAAAGCCAAGCACTGGAAGAGAACTAATGAGAAGGAGTGGGAGAGCAGAGCAGAGCAGCTCAAGTTTTAGAATCAGAGAGAGTTTCCTTTTCCCTTGCACTTTTTTTTAAATGTACAGTTTTTTTTTAATTCCAAAAATGTCATTCTCTTATTTCCTCCCTTATCATTACTTAACATCAGAGGCAATGGTGGAGACAAGACAATGATGGATACTTTAGAATACGTCGTTCATTTCTCCCTTTCTTGACTTTTCGTCAGCTTTTGAATTGGGCAGCCATATCATAGCATAATATAGAGATATCTTGATGTGCTTACACTCAAGGGTAATAAATGTACGCATATGAAAGTGTAATGGGAGCACTTGCTTGTAACGTAACTGCATAAATATAAGTAGTGTTAGAGCATGTAACCTCTTCTCCTATATATACATACTTACTTATCGTTCATTATACTTTTTAAAGAGGAACATGACTTTGAGCTAAAGCCCTCCTATTACTATCTTATTGTAATAACAGGGATTTCGTGAAAAAAAATGTTTGAGAACAACAAGAAAAAATCCATCATAAAATCTTTCCAGGCTTTAGAACAATGGGCAAAGTTTTCTCATTGTAAAATTTTCTCGGGGCCCATAATACTTCTTTGTCTGTGTGTACATGATGATACCTTTTTTTTCTTTTTTCCTTCTCTCTCTCTCTCTCTGTTCTGCTCTGCCTATTCCGATTTTTCTTCAAAGTTTCATCGACAAAGACACTTGAGGCTTAAACGAGTAGTAGTAGGAATAGACCAAGTATAATAGTTGAAGAAAGAGAGAAAAGTGGTACACAGACTGTTACCTAAGTTTTCAGGTGCTTGTTTTCACCAGATTTTCCCCAAGACAAACTTTCTTTTTCCATCTGTTCAGTTTGAAATCTGAGGCAGGGGATGGAAGACGACGAGTAGTAAGTAGTACTATGACTATTCTTATTCCAAACTTACTTGTTTTTTAGCACTTGAGGAAAAGATTCTTGTGTGAAGATGCAAAGGATAAAATGTACGTCTAGTTTTTTTTTTTAAAAAAATCGAATTGAGATATGCATAGAAAGAATGTATGTAAATACTTAAAGTTTTAACACAGTGACATGGCATGATTGAGATTTTTGTGAGTGTAATGCGAAAAATAGCATAGTAGTTATCTGAGTACGACACTGTGCATGAATGGACGAATGAATGAGCGATAAAGTGTATGGAATGTAGGCAAGCATGCATAAAATTTACATAGAGTAGTAGTAGTATTCATCCTTCTAACTATTCACCCAACCGTAAGCTACCACCGCAACTACCACGATTCCAAACAGCAGGCGAAGTTGCTGAGATAATATATATGTATGTGAAATAGCCTTAGGAAGTTTACCAACATGTTGTTGATGCTGCACTTCTGCTTTTGTAGAAAATATATCTATCTATCTAAGTATGCTTTAAAAATCTGGCAAAGAAAACCCAAAGTTCACAAGACTTGACGTTTCTCACACACAATTGTTCTGGAGCGTTACCCTATTTCTGCTAATGCTGATTCTTTCATTCTTCTATAAGAAAGTCAATCCGATTGTTCAATTGAATGGGCATTTAAATACAGATGTTTTTTTTTCAAGTAAAAAATAAAAGGTTTTGTTTTAAGCGTTATCTCCCACATGGATTGCATTTCTATACAATGATATTGATATTTTGGTGCATGAACAACCTACCTACCATATGCGTATATAGTTAGGTAAGATCAAGGAGTGCATATATAAAGCTGCTAAAATTGGAAATGATATAAGAATTTAAAGATCACCTTTGATGAAAAAAGAGGAGCTCATCCACACACACAAAGGCTTATAAAGTAGGGAGCGAGCCAACACAACGCGCCTGGTTTTTCCTTCGTCCGTTTTTTATCCAGGAGAGAAAAAAGATTTTCTCCTTCAAGGCCCCAACGGATATCAGAAGTAGTTGACTGTTCTGTCTGTCTGCTGCAACGTCGTGAATCTTGATCTTGATTCTTCTTGATCCAATAGAGCTGAAACTCTTCTTCCTCTTACTTTTTATCCGTTTTCCTACTGTCCACAACTCTCCCTTTCTCTCTCTTTGGTCACACATATATTGAATATGGGGAGAGAAAATGGAAGTGGATGTGTATATATATATTTATATAACATGAGTTGAGGTAGCAAATCGCAGAGGATATCAAGTAAGATTTTCTATACGTACTACAACTCTACTATCTTGTCTTCAAGCCATTCTCCACATTCCCTGTGTACTTTCCGCCTGTTTTTTTTTCACTTGGTCTCCACAAGATTTTTCTTAGTTTTGTAGCAGTGAACGGTCTCTCTGCCTTCTGTGTGTTTTGTATGAATGTACTCCTCATCCAAGTAAAAATCCACTTTTTTTCCGTTTCCCTCGAATTCATTTGGTTGAGAATAATATATGGGATCTCATCGGTGACTGAATGCAATATGGCCACCATAAGTATATAGTGAACCATATCTGATCTACAAGCTGTGTGTGTGCTATGGCATCCCATGCCATTTGCTATCTGGCCACTATGTAGAGAAGATGTTATACAATCTCTCAGAGTAATACACCGTAACACCAGCTGCACCAAACTCTAGTCGAGCTAAACGGCCTTTCCCGTCATCGTAAAGTTTGCGGAAAAAGTGGAGAGAAAAGGGAGGAAAGCAAAGCAAAAAAAGAAAGTAGAATGGACTTGCTGTATTCCATTTTTTTACTTTTTCTCTTTTTTTTCTGTCTTCCAACTTTTTACCTTTCATTCGAAATACATTCTGGTCTGGTGGTATGCAATGCAACGGATTGTATTGTATTGCTTTTTCGTTTCTTCAAGATGACAACAGCAATCCGATGGAGAGTAGACTGTTGCTTGTTTCTTTCTTGGTGAACTGACCAAAGGAAGAAGAAAAAAAGTAGAAGTTTTCTCAGCTTATTCTTTATGCCTTATCGTTTTCCATGTTGTCGTTTTTTTTTATATTCTGATTGTATAACGTAAAGGCACATGCTTCAACACAATATTCTTGAAGAGTTGTTGTTGACTTCCTCATTGCAAGAAGTACAAATGCTATGCGTGCCTCTATGTATTGTTGGACTTGATGCCATTTTTACTGGTTTCTTTTCAGAATGGTGGTGGTGAATTGGAATTTGGAATCCATCCTCCCTTTTTACGCTCTCCCTTTGTAATATATTTCGCACGAGTGGCAGCATGCTTTCATTCTTTCGAGTCTTTTTTATTTATTTTCAACCATGAATTATTTTTCCCATGAAGTTGATGATGCCAAGAAAGTTTTTTTTTTAGGTGAGGTAAGATGATTGGTTAATGCAGATTGGATGGTTGATGAGATGTGATGTATAGCAGCAGGTATGCAAATACAATTTTATGATGATGATGATGATGGTGATGATGTTGATACAGCAAAGGAGAAATGCGTAGATGATCGATCGCTGGTCATTTTTTTTGTGTACTGGAGTTATTATCGTTGAAGTCGCAGTGACTTTCATTTTCAATCTAGAAGTTCTCAACGTTCATTCAGATGATTTTATAAGATGCTGATATTTTGTGTGGAATAATGTCTGCTTGTCTTTTGATTCGTACTTTTAAGCAATCAATATGATGATGATGGTGTTAATTATGTCATTACTTTTAACAGCAAAGAGTGTTTACACATGAAAATGTGTGTTTGTGTAATATTATTTTTGTTTCTTATACAACTTTTTTTATGTTTCCTTCATATTATTTGTATTCAAATACACAGACTCTTTTATGTTGAGTTCACTTTACAGTTTAATTCTACACAGAATATATAGAATATATATATATATATAATATATGCATTATTTTTGTATATAGGTAGTATGTCGTCGTATGTGTTACATTTTTTTAGTAAGTATGTATTTTTTAAACATAAGTATAGATGTATGTATGTATTTTAAGTACAGTGGTATAATATATATAACTGTAGTAGTAGTAGTCTCTCTGCAAATAAGTATTTTTTATTCTGACTTTGTTCAACTTGTTGTAGCCACTTCCACGATGACTTCAACGGAGGGCTCAGGAGCCAGAAGGCCATTACTATTGTGAGTGGTGTTATTGTTGGAACCACTGCTGCTGTTGTTGTTGTTGCCAGTAGTGGAGCTGCTACTGCTACCGCTATACGACAAAGGAGAGCTCAAAACTCCTGCTGTTATGCCACCACCATTGGTCGAACTAATGGTCAGCTCTTGATGACTGCTGTTGCTTCGAATATTATTAGTTTTGCTATCATTAGTAGAAGTTGTTGGTGGGGAATGACTATTGAGGTGATTGTGATGCTGGTTATTGTTGTTGTTGCTGCTTTTGCTGTTATGACGGTGACGATGATGCTCATGATGTTGTTGATGATGATGATGGTGGCTAGAGCCAGACTCAATGCTGCTGGAACGACTTTCCTCGTCATCAATGTTGAAGTCCTGCTGCTCATCGTCTGAATCCCTTGGGAGACCAAGAATCGTCAGTGTCTCACCCTCCTCCAACTCCCCATCAGATTGGGATGCTCCATCCTTGAAGCATGCTGAGTCGTAATGTTTATTCAAATATGACTTGAGTGCAAATGACTTGTTACATCGTTTGCAAGTGTAATTTTTCGCTGAGGAATGAGTCTGCATGTGGGCTCGAAGATTGGAGCGATCTGCAAAAGCTTTACCACAGTGGGCACAACCATAAGGTTTCTCTCCAGTATGGGACCTCATGTGTCCCTGCAAAAGCCATGGTCTGGAAAACGCCTTCCCGCACACATCACATTTATGATGGAGGTTGTGAGTGAGAATGTGCATTGCCAAAGCAGGCATGGAGACATAAGCCTTTCCGCATGTTGGACACCTCTTTGCTGCTTGAGAGTCGAGACTTCGGTGGGTTTGCTTGTGTCTCGACAAATTTGATGAGGTGGCATAATTCTTCCCACATTCAGAGCAAGTATACCGAGTTTTAGATGTTGGGTTTGCACCCGACGAGTCAGAATCCCCAGGATCGGACAAATTCTCTTTGGGAGAGCCGGAAGAGTTATTAGTACTGGGGATCTTCCGTTTTGACCGACCATCACTCACAAAGAAAGCTTCATAAGTGTAGGCTATTGTCGTCGTGCTGGATGATGCTGACGTAGGTACTGCTGGACTCTTGGCTGGAGTAGCTGCATTAGCTGCTGGTGACGGAAGCGACGCGGCGGTGGTGCTATTACTAGGGATAGGAGGAACGGGAACGTTTACAGGTGCCACGTAATCTGCTCTTTTTCTTCCGGTGTTATCACTCAAACTACTCGCTCCGTTATTCTTTTGCTGTCTTGGTCTTTTCGGGTTTGACGGACCATTGTGTTGAGTATCCCTGTCAGAATTTGCAGCGTTGGCATTTGTATTCAAAGTGGACAATGGGTGATGGTGTCCGGACGACGTTTGAACAGAAAGTGATTGTTGCTGGTGAGTAGTAGTAGTATGAAAAGGCTCTTGTGATGGAGAGGTAGTACAAGTTGTTTGCATCTCATGATCTGCTGGGTGGTGCAAAGATAGGGTAGCAGTAGTAGTTCTTGATGGATTTATCAACGGAGGAGGGTGAACAGAAGGTGGAGATGAACTAATGACAACTGTCGAGGCATTTGAGGATGATGACGCAGGGGTCAAAGGTGGAACGGGAGGTAGTACAACTGTTGTCGGCGGTGGTGGAGGCAGCAACGGTGATGAAGTAGATAAATCCAGAATTGCATGAGCCGTCGTCAAATCCTCAGGCTTTCGCTCAAACAGGGACGAGCACACGGTTTGCAATCGTAGTTTTTCTTGTTGAACGGCAGCAATTGATTCTGGGAGACAGTATGGCCTATATAACTCACGCTTCTTTGGGGGTGGCAAGCAATGGGCATGATAGTACCTTGAAGATCTTGGCGTGCTCCTTATTACCGAGGTTGGATGACTATGCCCATGATTACTATTGGTATTATTACCACTGCTACTATTGCAACCAGTGGATGAAGGAGCAGTCGTGGCAACTTGATTAGCTCCATTACTGACCTGTCCATCGTGGCTATCCATATTTGTCACATTTGATGTCTCATCTTGGATGGAAACAGGGGAACAGGAATTAGCTCTTTCCCTATCCCTCGTACTCGTTGGAGAGTCATGCAGGTAGCCTAGAAATAAAAAAAAAAGAAGAAAATTAAGTATAAATGTACTACATCACCAACATACAACCTTGAACTTGCGTGTTTTGTCCATGATTGGAAAAGAAAAAAAATAGAAAGGGAGAGAAGAAAATAATGGAATGACAAGAAATCGACAAAAATGGAAAATAGAACCAATTGTCTCGAATGAAAGAAAGAGGGGGGAAAAGAGAATGCATTCACGTGGGGTTACTCCGCCGTGTGTATTGTAATCATCATTTTACTCCAGCACTGAACCTGATGTATAAACCATTTGGCCCATGTCAACTTCCTTTACTTTATGGCCTTCTCTCTCTCTCTCTCTCTCTCTCTCTCTCTCCGTCCTCACTCCTATTATGCTATAGCCTCCAACCTTAATCTATTTGATCGTTAAGTTCATTGCTGTTTTCGACTTGAAGATCTTTAAGTCGTTACTTTCCCCCTGTCTTCACGTTAAGAATATAATCATCATCAGTTTTCTAGTGGCGAGCTATACACCTCACTCCCTATATATCCTGCGTTGAAGACTCATTTTGCTCTTTTATTTGAGAACTTATACGCCACTGAAGTGGTAATAAGTTTAGGTCCTCCAAAGCCTTCTCTTCATGTGAATTAGACACAAATGGGCACCTACATGGTATATTACTTTGCAATAGCGGAGAAATATATACGTAGCAGGTCTGTTGGACATGGCACAAGGACATTGAGGATTTAGCATCTGAGAAGGGCTACTACTACTCGCCTCTCCTATACACACACACACACACACACACATCTGCGTGATTATGGGGATACAGTTGCCGATATCTAATGCGGAGAAAATACCATCTCTTCATCGTCTTTAATTAAGCAGTAACCATTTCTTTTTACTGGTACGGATCACCATCAGAATATATTGTCTTGGCTATCAGTCCTCCTGTCGTTTACTGTCTGTCGTGCTGTTGCTCACTAGTTGCTGTTCCCTATGCTTTCTCCCCTGAAACTTATTTTCATGATACATTTCCCTCTCTCTCCTTTATACGTATCATTCATCTTGGGAACGTAAGAACAAGGCAATTTTCGAGACTTGTCTCCCCAACAGACAATGACCATGTATGGTCACCAATCCCATATAGATGGACTGTTTGTTACAATCTTATCATCAACTTACATGGAACAGTACTCTAAAAAATTCCCTCTGTAATCCTTTCTACCTACTATACTCTATAGCCGCTATTCAATCCCCCGTTTATAGTAGGAAAAGAAAATAGTCACAAAGAAAAGTGAGGACAATATCATGGCTACAACTATATTGCATGAATAACGTTATATACAATATATACACATGGTTAAATAACCATTTACTATACATAAATGAATGAATTGAAAGTTCAAAGACAATCTTATTCCTCTGAACCAATCCAAATCAAACAATCAATCATCCTTATATTCACATAGGATTTTTCAGTTGAAAGCAACGGAATTCCTGACATTTGGAATTCGAGTGAACTAGCTTAAATAATTTTTGTGTCATCTTTAGAACTACTCCGCTTTCCCCTAGAATTCACGCTAAATATAAATGTGCTCTGATGGTGTGAGTGGGGAAACTACGTTACGTATTTTCGTAGTAACTAATTTGCGTCATTCTTAAATTCCTTTAGAATGGTTGGACCGAGCTGAAGTGTGGCATTACGGCTAAGTAGTTAGTTGATAAGCCAAAACGTAACGAGCTAGCTGTTGCATGCACTCCTTTCCAACAACCGACACTACTACTGGCTCCTCTGCTTTAAATGAATTGTACAACTCTATGAAACTACATCTTAACTCAAGCTCAAAAGAGGAGAGAGAGAGAGAGAAAGAAAGAAAAAAAGGAGAAAGGAAAACGAGATTGTGTAGTAGAAAGAAGATTAGAAAAACAACGAGCATGTATACATTTGGGAGCCCTTAAGCTCATATAATAACCTAACTCACGATAAAGACTGAACCATGTACTGCATTTTTGTGCTTTATATATGAACACGTCAGTGCCGCTTAAAGGGAAACTAACATACATCCATATACTACTACATCTATATGCAACTAAGTATGAAAAGGGAAAATATATTGTAGAGACAGCCGTCGCTTCTTGTGAACTGCAAAGAAGAATGAAAAAGCTTTTGTCGAAAAGAGAGGGTACAAGAGGAGTGAGGCAGGAGAAGAAGAAGAAGACGAAGAGAGACAAACAAAGTAAGAGAGAGGGAAGAGTGAAGAGGAAAGCTTTTAATAAAATTTCAAGACAAACTTGTTCTGATCCGATGAAAAATGCCCATTGTGCCTCTTAATGTAATTGAGACTCCAACAGGGACAACTGTTGGCACCTGCCCGCTCACTTATACTACTTCACATATTTTTATTGCACACTTCATCATGTCATATCCAGCGTGCTATGTATCTGTCGTGTAGTGTGGTGTATTTCCCTTTTTATACTGAAAACTTTTTGAAGCTGGGGTGTATACAGCTATATACAGTGTGTATACAGAATTGGATGAGGTGACATTGGATCTTCCAGTGCAGCAGCCAGTTTTTTTTTTATATTTTATGGTAATTGATACTTTTTTGGCAAATGACTCCAACTGATCGAAATTTATTAACACGCTACTTTTCTCATGTACCCCCTTATTTTACCCTATATACATAATACACTTATACATCCAATAGGTTTGCCCGTAAAACTTGGTAGAGTTGAAGTGTATATTGTCAAGTTAAGAATTTTGATAAATGGGTTATGAAGCTGTCAAGCTGAAATGAAGAGTTCAAAATAAGCAACTTAGGAAATAAATCCTTCATTCAATCCCTTTGTTTTGTTTCATTTTGATTAGATGCCAAATGGAGAAAAGTTAAGGGGAGCAGTTTTTTGGCCAACATTTTTAGGTTATTGGAAAGCATTAAGAGTTTTGGCTTCCTCTCCCATTTTATTCAAACTATGATATATGTGTATATAATGCTGATACTGGAATATGTGTTATACATTCGCAGAAATTTAGCATTAAATATGCAAAATACATACAATAATAATGACTGAAAAAACAATGAAGTAGTAGATTTCCTTCTCAAAAGTACTCAAATTATTCTTCTGTCCGAAGCTTTTATCATACATAAAGACTAATATAATTTATAATGTGTTACAATTAGGTGTAGATAAATTAGCCAACACCAGTCGAGTCTCAGCCATGAAAGGATTAAATATGTCTCTAAGGAAAGGGAAGAACAAAAGCGTGGGAACTCTCATGGTGAAAGTGTAAAAAGTTGTCAACTATCTCTCGTTCTCTAACTGCATTTCCCTTTCATTCAACTCTAGCAACCACCCGTTTTTTTTGTAGTTAATGGTTTGGTCGAGATGGAGTAAAGGTTTTTAGTGTTTAAAGCCCTACTGCCTATGTTGTGCTAGATCCATTGTCAGAAATATGTCTTTTGTTCATCTGACTCAGGAAAAGTGGTGTAAAAATCGTAGTCAGATCCGATTTCTGGAATATGGTTCTCCAAAAAACGAAAAGAGTATTTTATTACAATGGGGAAAGAAACCTTAAAATTAGTCTCATTATGGACTGACAGTTTAATGCACTTGTGTGGTCATAATCCATCTCTCTCTCACTCTCCTTCCACTCCTACACTCTTCTGTACGTTTACGTACTGTATCTCCCTTCAAAAAAAACCCTGATTCGATGCCATACCACCACACCACCACTCAACGTGGATAGGACTAAATACTGTTGCTATAAAAGATAGGGTGGATCGTTTTCTTATAGCCGCAGACACTCATCATCAGCATCAATACCGGAAGGGAATGGATAGATGAGCATCATCATCATCATCATCAACATCGTCATCATCAAAGCTAGCCGTATTGAGAACCGATACTATATAGTTACATATTATGCGGCTCTTATATTACATCACGTAAATAAGAACCAAAAAACTAACAGCGATATCCAAAATTAGTAATTCCCTCAGTTGCAGGCTAAATGGAAAGTAATGCATTTATGTGCTCATGGAAAAGTAGACAAGCACGAAGTTGGTCACGATAATTAAGCCCATCTAAACCCACAGTATCAAACTCTATCCTAAATGAAATCCATGCCGCTCCCTGCAAATAATGATGATCATGGAAAAGATATATATAAGTTCTGCTTTTTGTTGCTCCTTCCATCAAATAATATGTTGGGATGAACTGAACTCAAAACTTGTGGATAGTATTTTAGCTGTCTGAGAGGGAGAGAGAAAGTGGAAATTTTGAATAGTAATGTGAGGCATGCATAAGTAAATACGGGACGCAACATTACTAAATGGGTTTACAAAATCTATCTATCTCCATAATATCAGCTAGAGATTAAGATTACAAGAGTCGATATATATTGCAAAGAAATTAGTAGTCGGTTCCTCCTCATGAAACAAACTAAACTTTGTGTTGTGTCGTAATGTAATGCTTTTCGCTTTTCTCGGGAGGAGTAGTACCTTATGCATAGTAAACACTGTGATTACGAGGGAAGCGCTTGCATGGGATGAAATTCAAATCAACTCAAATCCTAAATATCACGCAAGTTGTAAAAACTATCTGGTACTAATGAGAGTGCAAGTGTTGCGATGTGATACGATACGATAGAATGATGATGCTGATGATGATGATTCCACCCTGCTTGTGTTCTTGTTCTTGCGTTTTACTAGAGAGAGATATATTATATGGAGCCCCTCTTCTCACTAAAAAGTTATCATGCAGCATGTTGCTCCTTTTATAATGAAATCAAATAGAATGGCATAAGCATACATTTCAACTGCCATCACCAGCCGCCTCTACTGTTCCCGTCAGCTTCCCTGACTGCTGCTGCTGCTGCTGTTGTTGTTATTTTTGTTATACTATGCTACTGCTGCAATATGATACTGAAGAGAAGACACAAGTAATTGTATAATACTTTATCTGGCTCCAGCAACATCAAAACTTATCCCCAAAGAATATATAATATTCCGTTTGTTGGAGCCGACTTAGCTACTTAAGTGTGCTTAATACAAGGATCCAAATATTAAATCTGGGTTGTTTCCCTCTCACTCATACTCCCTCGATTATTTATTGAACTGTTGCAATTAAGGATTATCATATCGCGTTTTTATAAAGCTTGTTTATCATCATGCTCGAAATTACAGTCTACAACAACATAGGGATTCAGACAGAAAGATAGAGAGAAAGTGTGAAACCCGAGAAATTAGGAGTTTGTTTTCTGGCCCTTTATTTAAATTCTCTCCGTAAGCTATTACCGCGTTGAATGGAAACGAGACATTGATGCCAAAAAAATAATATAACCAAACACTGATGAAAGATAAGTTTGCGACTTTCTCCAATCACTTTATCATTATTAAAAGCACCACCACCAGCAGCAGTAACCAACCGAAGAGTCGTGCTGGCAATACTTTTAGTGGTTCCGTTTCTCGAGAAGTTTGGGGAAAATGGACGAAAGCTGTTGATGATGGCGAACGATAATAATGACAATGAGTTGTAATGATAATAGCAGAATTTTGGACTTTTTTTTATGAACATGCTTCACTTTCATATTCTGCACCATCCTAAAGTTT
Source organism: Orchesella flavescens (assembly GCA_964034955.1). Taxonomy (NCBI): domain Eukaryota; kingdom Metazoa; phylum Arthropoda; class Collembola; order Entomobryomorpha; family Orchesellidae; genus Orchesella; species Orchesella flavescens. The sequence goes on along the minus strand of OZ035956.1, from coordinate 28,340,318 downwards.
CATGATACGCTAGAAGTAAACTCTCAAAATACAATAGCATAATGTATTAAAATATGTTGCGTAATAATTTCTCATCTTTCTCTTCCTCAATGTCATATAGAGTGCCAACAGGCGCTGGTTGGTTGCTTCACTTTTTTTGGTTTCTCTGTATAATATTCAGGTTTCATGTCACGTCAAAATCCTTCATTCGTACATGAAATTGCATAGAATTTTAGACATGTTGAGGTTATATATAGTTTTATACTTTGCATATATAGGTACATATATATTATATTAATACTTTATTTCGGATAACAATGCAATGTTCAATGCATTAAATTTATGATATGCATATTCCTGTTTGGCGTTAAAGAAAAATGAACGAGCGTTGCTTATTTCACCACTTGTGAACTCATGAATAAAAGAGAAGGTAATGAATTATGTCCGGAGACATTTATCATGAGAGCAGCTACACACTACATAAATATAATCAGTAGTGCAGTGTCCAGAGCTAGTGTGTAAATTCGGCTCCTTTCCTCATATCTGGCGGGTTTACATATCATTCTTGTTGAAACAAAAGCAATACATATATACATATATAGGCAATACTCAAGCCAACTTTGTCTTTTCCCTTAATGCCTTCGGCTTCCAACTGACTTGTGACAAAGGTGACGGTGATGTGATGATGCATACTATTTTACTAGTATTTTGGTGCCGTTTCTGAGAATTGTAGAGCATTAATGGGAATTTTGTACCGCTTCTAACATTTCTGAGAAGAATAGCAGTCGTATTTAGACAGTCCAAAATTTACTTTGCCTTTCTTCTGAATTGGCAAATTATGTTTGAAATTCGACACTCAACCCTTTTGGTGTTGATTCCACATTTAAATATCCATCCAACCTTTTTCGAACAATGACAAAAGTGCAATGAAAATACACAAATCATTCAGAGGTCAAATATCAAACAAGGTTTCCAAATCATTTGTCACTCACTTTCTCAAGTACTTTTCATGTAATATAACCTTCCCTATTATAGATATGTGTGGGTGCTCGCTGCTCTTGCTCTCAATAAAGAAAATTAATATTGTTGCTTCATTTTGCCTGCCTGTGGCTGATGTTGTAATGTTTCTCATAAAATATGTTTGAAGAGCAAAAAAACTTACTTGGAAAGGAGAAAATTCTCTCAGAAGCAAGGAAAGATAACAGGCATGCAATTATATTTTTCCCATTGCCAAAAAAAAGTAGTAGTCACTCAGTCAACTAGTCAATCATACAACGTACCTATGTAAGTGTATATAAGATTATTGAGATATATAAGACATTATGCACGCAACAGTAGACAGTGTAATTGGCTGTTAAATTTTAAATAGCTTCATCTCATCGACTCGACAGCAGCATTGCATACTGTATGAGGAGCTACTGGCAAATGGAGTGATCCATTAGAATATTATGGCAATAGTATATATATGTACTTATATAGCTTGTAGGAATAACGTTATATGTATGTATCTATTTCAGAGGAAAAAACCCGGCCTATTTACTTAGCTTAACAACAGACAAGTGACTACGGTAAACATCATTGATGATTCCATTCCAACAGGATAATATTACATAATGTATGCATAATGCGCGATATATGTACATGTAAGCAAGCACATAGGAGGCGGTGATAGGACGAATGAATTACAAGCATTCATTTGATTGATAGCATTTCATTCCAACAGACTGACGTATTTACGTCGAAAATGATAAATCTAAGGTAATAATAATGAAGAAATTACCGGGCTGTTTGGGCCGTAACAGGCCCCTCATCAAAATATTACGTATTCACAAATTATATACTATTGTACTTGTCTATGGGTGTATGTATGTACTATTCATTTTTCGGTTTTAATAATGATTTGTGTGTATCAAAGTTGAATGAGGGCTTTTATTGGCACTACATTATGCATTAACTATCCCCTGTGACCAGAAATATTTTTTTTGGATGTAGGTTGCGTTGCGGCCATATCATTTTTATATCGCCTGTTTGGCAAAGCAGATAATTTGAACAGAAGATCCCAATTTGGGTTTACAGGCTTTTTTTTCTTCGAAAAAAGTGAAGACTCAGCATAGAGAAAAAACTGTGAGAGTCTGTCTCATTCAAGAAGGAGAAAACAAAAAAGAGAGCAAGGAACAAGTGGGGGAATATGCATTTTGACGAAATATAGAAAGAACTCAGTCAGTTCTATAAAACAAATTACAGCTTAATTTTCCCCAGCCCATCGAAAACACCTTTTTTCCAGAGAAAAATGTGCTCATAAAATCTGTTTAAGAGTTTTGTGAGTAGGCTTCCTTCCAGAGCCACATTCAATCTACAGACAATGTGCATGCATAGCATTCTCTGTATCTTTTTGTTCTTTTCACTACCACCACTCCTGCTTCAACTGGTAGTATCATAAAGTACAAGGGAAGTGCCTCGTTTTGAAAGAAAATTTTCATGTGTGAGCCCATCCTATAAAAAGATGTTGAGTGGAGGAGCTATGCTAAATTGTAATATTTCTCTTCATGAGATGCCGTAAAATAATATGTAAGGTCTTGCCTATCATAACATAACCAAAATGCATAACCTCAGATGTACGTATAATATTGAATTTACTGTCTATATTATCCCTAAAAAACAGGGCACATAGACACACACACACTGTACTGCACTGTCTCTACTCTAGTAGATGGTGAAAGCACAAAAGCGTAAAGTAGTTGTTGAAATGCAACTTCAGCTAAACTGAGCTCACAATTCAGAAGAGCTCAGATCAAGATACGTGCTCATATACTTGGTATTATACTTAAGTGTGGAATGAATGAATGAGGCTCACAGCAGGAGATAGAAAAATATAGGAGTGAAGAAAGTCGTAATCGTAAAAATTTGAATGTACGCATGGCATTAGAATAATTTTCACACAGGGAAAATATGTGAGTGGAAGAGCAAGTAGTGATGGTAGCAAAACATGCGAGCCATATACATACCATACCACCTTCAACTCATTGAATTCATAGAAGAATACATAAAACTTAACTTTTGTATAATACTATATGGATATATCATCATACATACAACGAGAGAGGGTTGAGGAAGGGTGTAAGAAATGTGTTTCGAGCTGCTGCTGCTCAAAGATGAGTTTTCATCTTATCTTTGTACACAAATATGCATTAAAACTGCACTCGACAGGCAAACCGAAAAAGCTTCCCATTCAAAATATTAAGAATTTTATATCCACCACAGCCACCAAAACAGAATTTTTCTAAAAACTTTGTTTAGGCATTGATATGATAATGATAAGTATATGTATGTATAATGCGTTATTTACATAAATAGAATATGAAGCCACTACTTGACTACACTCGCCCATGTCACAACCAATATTGCAAATACATTCCTTGTTTTAAACTTAGATTTATTTAACCATCATTAATTTTTTTAAACTATTTTATGCTGTCCATTTTCCTTTTTTCTATTGTATATTATTGTATTTCGTTATAGCCCCTGGATTCCTCTTGTGAATTCCTTTTTTTTTCTCGACGAATATTTTATTTGTCATCGAAAAGCAAACATTTGTATACAAAGTTGATACCCTCGACAATAGAGTCTTTAGCTGATTTTATGGGTTTCTTAACATAAAAATGGTAGCTTTCTTTCTTTTCTCCTCTCCAAAGAGAGAAAAAGTGGAGTTTTTTTTGGGAGAAAGAAATAAATACAAGACATTTCCCTACCAAAAAGCAGGGTTCAACGAGGACAGGAACTGAAAGCCTCCTTAATACCTCTCTCTCAGCATGGCATTTACAATAGAAGATCCAGTGAGAATTGCAAAGGAGCAACAGAACAGAATATTATGTGTGTGTATACCATATGTATTTGCTCTGGTTCTAGTTGTATGTATTTTTCTAAAAAAAAAATATGTTGCGTTGTTGGAACCGTCACCCAAACCCATGAGGAGAGGATGCAGTCCTACTTTTTCTACGTTCCACCACTACTACTACTACTACTAAATCCACAAAAGATGTACAGGGTAAAAAAAGAGAGAGCGTATCTCTTCTTCAAGAGGAATGTAAAGCCAGCTATAAAGCAATATGACAAGCTCGGCAATGGAGAAACTTTGCACTGTTTTGCGAGTTCAATTTCCCACACATTTATCTTTGTCCTCGTTTTTTATCTATCCCCCTTTTCGCCTCACTCTTACTTTTCCCTCTTTTTTCATCCTCTTTTTCAAGTATTTTGTATGTGAGATGTGTGTATTTAGTTTTAAAAGTGTATGTTTATGTATAACTACACATACATACAAAAAAAAAGCGCAGCACAAGGATGCATGTTATCTCGCTCTCTTGTTGCTTCTTGAGCTTTGTAATAAATCATGTGATTCCTTGAGAACACAAACAGTTTCTCCTAGTCCTAGTCCACCTTAAAGCCTAAAACGTACTCATTTTTTGCCCCTTTTTTAAAACATTTCTTGTTTATAGTTGTATATAAAACTTAAATATACAGATTTTTTTTATTCTACCCATTCAAAAAATGTATTTTTTATATTTTTCTCTTTCTCTCTCTCTCAACAATATCAGCATCTCTCCAACTTCAACCCATCTTTTTTTTGCTACATTACACTATACGATCAATGTGTTCTTTATGTTATGAATGCATATCACATGTAATTTGATGATATCTCTTCTCCTCAAGCGCTCTCTTCTCCTTTTGCACTGTTGCTCCTTGCACATATTATACTAGTTTTGCATTATATCACTTGACTGGAAAAAAGGGGCGCATTTAACGGGGCAAACCAAGTTTAACCGGACAACATTATGCATGCATGGACACAGTATCAGAAAAGAGCAACAGCAGTGAAGTAGTGTAGTGGAGTAGAATTAGAATTTTTAATGCACATCTTTACTTTCTATTCCTTCGTCCTTCCAGACTCTCTCAAAAAAATATCTAGAGGCCAGTTGCTTTCTCTTTTTTTTCTAACGTGCAGACTACTATATACTGTAGAGGCTACCCATTTATTTTTCAAAGGGAAATAATAGTTGAATGCATATGAATGAAAACCAGTTCCTTTCACATGATATATTGTGAAGAAAGGCACACACGGGGAAAATATGAAAGAGAAGAGAGAAGACGTGGTTTTTTTCTCCCCTGAATACATCAGCATTACAGAAACTGAGTGAGAGAGTGTGTGTGTGTGTGTATATATAGCAAGTACTATTCAAACAGTCCTTTCTTTCCACTACTGTTCTTTAATACAGAATCCAAACAACAATACAGTGATTTCTCTAATATTTGGTGGATTTCACCGGAAGGTAGACTTTTTTTTGATGGAGCCAGTTGAAAAAAGTCAAGAAAGAAGAAGTAATATTTTTTTAATGTAAATAGTTTTTTTTTGTAACGTGTGCATTCTTGAAATAGGGAGGATGACGATGAAGGATTTTTTTTTTGGAATTTTGATTTAAATATTTAGTTTTTGTTAACAATACAAATGTAAATTACTTTTTTGAAAAGTCAGACGCAACTGGAACTATGAAATTGAGTGAATGAAAGAAAAAAAGCAGAAGAAGAATAGGTGGAAAAAAATTTAAGGCTTACCATTAAATAAGACGGTGACTTTGCCAGCTGTTGGTGCGGGTAGCCATGATGGTGGAGGAGATGGAGCTGTAGCTCCTTCAGTTGGACTGGAGGGACCCCAAGGGTTCCCATTTTGTTGTTGTTGTTGTGGTGTGTTCCCATTGTTATTGCTATTAGTACCATGATTATTATTATTATTGCTATTACTGTTCGACTGACTTAGGACAAGTTCTTTACTTCTCACGACTTGACTATTGATTCCTACAATGCTATCCTTATTGTGATTAAGATTATTGCTGTTGCTATTATTATTATTGCATTCGTTGTTGGTGTCTTTGCTTGAGTAATGTATTTTGCTACTGCTATTGTTCACCAAAGAGTACGTGGATGTGATGGTGATAACAGGCCGGGGCGAGTCGGACAAGCGTTCTGCTTTGATTACAATGTGACTTCCGTTGCCGTCCCTGTTGCTTGTGTTACTATTATTGCTATTGGAACTAATTGCAGGTGGTGAAAATGATGAGGACTTGACACTATGGCTTGAGATCAGAGGAGGTGGTGTCGTGGTGGTGCTGGTGGTTGATACCGATCCTGGTGACAGAGATCGTGAGGCTGAACTGCAGGAATCCGACAAAGAAGCTCGAATTCCATTCAGCTTCTCTTTCTCCTTCTCATAAGCCACAGTTTTCCACTTCTTCGCCATCAAGCACCGAGGCATCTTCACGGTTATGTCAATTTCGCCTGCTTCTTGCTCACAAAAAAATATCTTGTTCTCCTCTTACTCAGACTCGCCTTTCGCCTTGTGTACTTTTACTATGTTCATATAAATATATGTGGGGTGGTGGTACATGTGTATTGCTTTATGAATGAGTCGAAGCTTTTTCGTTTTTCCTTCCAGCTTCTACTTCTTCTACTACTTACACCTACTTCTGGATCTTCCGCTTTGCTAATAAAATATCCCCCGGAGACTTTCAAGACTTTGTCTTAACAGCTTGCCACTAATTTTCTACCAGCTTGGCTCTCTTCATCCTTTTTTTGTTGGGAACGTTTCGTTTTCCTTGTGTTGCCTTGTTGTGTCTGTGGATGATGATGGTGCTTGAGAACCAGTACAGTACGTGGTGGCTTTGCGCTATTTCATTCAACTAATAAGACGTGTCTCTCGGGAGCAACCAACTTAATATTTTTAAGTCGGCTTTTCACCAGTCAGTAGTTTCCTTTAGTGGATCTAATTCCCCTCGATTTGGTTGATAATTATTGAAAAGTTGTTGCAATCATAGTAAATTTTCACTTATTAAGTTGGGGGAAACAGAACGTAAAAGTCTATGCAAATTATTGTTTATTCTCACTTAAATTATAACGTTTTTTTTGTAAAGATCCTTATGTTTCACTTGACCAGAATAATTTGACTAAAAGTTATATATGTGTAGGGTGACGATCAAATATTATTTTTTTTGTGACTAGAATGAAAGTAACTAGGAATATTATTAAGCATAATTGCAATGATAAGTGGAGTCTTCCATTCACAAACTAAATGTTCATTTGCACTAGGTAAAGTTTAACTTTTGTATTCACAAATTAACAATGTATTTTCCGGGGAAACTCAAAAAATAATTTTTCGAGTTGCTTAATTGCTTCTACTTTTCCCCCAAAAAAAATTGTAAAATTTTAAAAGGACAGGTGGGAGAAACAAATGCCCCTTTTGCTGCTGCTTCCACAGTTGTTCCACAGTTGTAAAAAAACAAGAATACTTGAGTTGCTGACTTAGAAGAATGGATGAAAATGTTGTGATCGGAGCACATGGGGTATTGTGCATACTATTCCGAGGAACTTATGAGACTTTATACAAGTGGTTGTATGTATTTGATTTGAAGTGATGCTTGCTCCGATCAGCACACACAACAATGTTTCAGAGACGTGGATCAAGGGAAAAAAGCAAAAAACAGGGGCAAAAGGCTTTTCTTTTCTTCTCTCCCCTCTCCGTTGTCGTCCTCACTAGTTTCGTATTTGTAGCAGCAGAAGTTTAGTTACGTACAAAATAATTTTTTTTGCTACCGATGGATATTGTTGATGATGGTTTAGTGAGTAAGTAGAAGGAGCAGCAGCAGCAGTTGGTTGCTGTTGACTGGAGGGTGACTGACTGTGGAATGGGATGACTGTGGTTGGACTTCTGTGTATTTATCCCTTGATCTATATATGCTTGTGCTGCTGCTGGAGCTGTGTAATAAGAGTGAACAAGCGAAGGCTGCTTTTATTCTTTCCTTCTCCGTGAGTCCGTTCGTCTGTGTCGGCTTGCTCCTACCTTTGCGTGGCTGGTTGGTTTTTGGCTTGTGCCTATTCAAACACAATTCACACTGTTACTGCTACTTGGTGGCTCCTGCTTTTTTTCCTTGCTCTAGCTCCAATTCACTTTCTGACTGACTGGATAACTCTAATGTAGGATAAGAGGCTTGATGTGAAAAGGAATGCTGAAACGGGTAGTTGTTGCAGTAGTGTGAAGGTGTACATGCCATCCTACCATATATTCCCTTTTTATACCAGGGCTCGTGTGAGCTTGATTTGGGTAGCGAGATGACGATTGTATTTTTGCTGTTGCTTTTAACCCTATCTATCTCCCTGTATGTATGGCATGGTCTTTAATGCGCTGGTTCGGCTTCGTTGAGACTAATGCGACAATGATTATGACGATAAGTGGACTGTTGGTTGTGGCTTTACTGGGGCAGGGTGCAATCCACGAAGAAGGGTGAGTTTTCAGCATGATACGATGAGGAGGAATATATTATACTTGTTTGGTAAATATATAGAAATATGTGTATATAGAGCCATGATGTGGGTATGCAAAGATCGGCAAGAAAAATGAGTGGCAGAGAGAGGGGGTTCTCCCGTTTTGCTGACTTGGTTGAATGAGTTAAAGAGGGTGAATTTCATCTCTCTGAAAAATGCGGTATAAGGCAAAAGGGCTGATGTGAGATAGCCGAAAAAGTTGCTTGAAACAGCGAGTGTCGTGCAATTTTCAAAGAAGAATAATGCCAACTCCGGCCAATCCACTGACGAGTAGTAGTGGAGTGTAGTAGAATTTTGTATTATTATTATTAGCTTTGGGTTTCTTTGCCATTGCTCCTGATTTATAGAATTAAGCTGTTGCTGTTGCTTAACACAATTTTGTGTAATATGTTGCTTGCTTTGGACAACTTGTTAACAATCCATAATCCATGCTTGTCTAGTTCGTGACAAAAAATGGAAGTGAAGTTGATGAGGACGAGGATGATGTCGCTACTCCACAGTGAAAGAGAGAGAGTGTGAGCGAAAGAGACGCAAAGCAGATTAAGCTAGTAGAAGAGAGGAAAAGCGGTTAGCAGTGGTGGCCGGATCGTCTCGCAGCAGCTTCTTTTTTTACACAACTATGGAGCAACGGAAGGAGAGATTACAAGCGTAGATTTTTGCCCTCCAGCGACCGAAGACGATGCAGGGAGTGAACGGTGGTGAGAATCGTGATGATCTTGATGAAGCTGTGCTGGAGGAGCAATTTCGCCGAAGCAAGCTGCCAATATTGGTGGGAAGAGTGGTGGGGTTTGATGAAATGGGGTAAATTTGCCGAAAAACAATCGCTCTTCTCCTGTTACCAATGCTGCAAGAGCTGTCGCTGTTCCCAAAAGAGCGTCCATAACAAGAATTTTATTGAGATCTAATACGGTCGGCCGATGAACGGGTGCGTTTTTTCTTTTGGATACGACTTTAAACGGAAGAATGGATTCGAATAGAAGATGATTTTTATGCGGTTTCTATGTATATCAGCGCTACCGCCGTTGCTGTCAGTGAGTACTGAAAGGGTGTACAATATGCTTATACAACCTAAAAGTTGAATGTATGTTAATAATAGTAATGGTAATAACACTCTTACAATGATATTCAGTGTGTTATTCTAACTCAACGAGAAGGAGCTTGTTACTGACTCCTTCACCAAAATTTTGTCTTTGTTTGAGTGCTTTCTTTTCTTTCTCAAAAAAAAATATGAGTTGATAGGGACGGAATCAGACTGAAGAAAAAAAACAAAGTAGGATGCTACTTTCGGAGCTCTCCCTTCTCCTCTTTATTATATGCGACTGACAAACTGAGCCATAGAAAGTAGCAAACCAGAAAAGCGAGAATTACGAGTTAGAGAAGAGAAATGCATACGTAAAATGATGTACTTGGTTATATAACAACACAACGTAAGAAAAAGGAAGCAGTCTCCCTAATAGTCCAAGTACCAAACCAAACCAAGAAGACCAGCATATATAGTAGTATTTTGGCATTAACATTGGTTGGTGCTCTATAGTAAGTAGTAGTGTCTTCACCATAGAAAGCAGAATTAATACTGGGCGACGCTGACGGCACAACATATCACTTGGAAAAACACACCAGTTCTCTGCTTTCCAACAGGACAGCATTAGATTCCATATATAGAGAAAGAAAAAGCAAGCTGACAGCAAGGTTTCCATACATTTATGTAAGTGGTGCAATAAGGAGGTTAGTCCTATCCTATACATTTGCGTATCCTTTGTCCTGTCCTACCTACTGCCTGCAAAATGAATCGCAAACAGAATACATGCCTTGGTGTATAGTAGCAGCGTGGTGGTCCTTACTCTGCACTTGCTATTCCAAAGCCAAGACCAAATTTTTTGGGCAGAGTAAAAAGAGTTGCTTCGCCGTTGTGTGACTGACTAAGAGTGAAGTGAGAGAATTCCACATTCTCGGGATGAATGCCGAGAGGAGAGCCGGGTGAGACTTTGCGCGCGCATGGGAAACCCATGTACGTATATAGTAATGTATACATTCCATTACTTACACTGGGATATTCTCTTCCGTGACAACATACGTACATATATAGTAGGGTGAATGAAATGAATGTCTGTTCAAAGGTGGAAATAACGACAGAAGAAGAGGAGCCTTAACTCTATCGTTCGTTTGCTGTTTTAGGTTTGGTTTGACCACTTTCCTGAAATGTACACAACCTACTTAAGTGCTGCATCCTCTATGGCACAAACGAAACTCTCACATTTATTCATTATCAGAGAAAGCTCCCCAAATACATTTACAATAAAAATAGAATAATATTCCGGCACCATCTCCTGCATTTCTCTAATACTTTTGGGTAATGATGATGATGATGATACTACAAAAAAAGGGAATACGCTGAGGAAAAGACACTAGAGTCGTTTTCTCTTTGTGTCACTTGGTTTTGAATTCTTTGGTTTCTGGCTTTTCTATTTTTTTTCCTTTCTTGAGAATAACATCAATAATAAGAAGAAGCTCTTTCCTTTGAATCCTCCTGATTCTTATGCCAATAAGTCGCCAACTGTGAATTCATGCTGATGCTTCATATTAATGTGTGATTCAGTGTTGAGATTTTCAAGTAATTCCAATGGGAAGTTGTGTTGTTGATAATGAAGATGATGATGATGATGATGATGATGATTCAAAATCCCAACATTCTTCTTGGGATTATGTTATGTTTTATACATAAACTCATGTCTCTTTGTTCCTTATCGTCATCATCACAGTGCACGAAGAAAGCTCTCGATTGCGCATTGCACGTACCCGGGTATATACACACATATATATGAACAAAACACAATGTCTCTAAAAAAAGGGAAAAGGGGGAAATCAGCACAAAACCAGGAAACGAGTCGACGAGAAACAGGGAAGGACTGTAATAAACGACGTGAATGGAATTGGCACTGGTCGTATATTAGTGAAGATCATCTCAATGCCTTTCTTCTGGTCCGTTAAAAGCCCCAGAAAATTTGCCCTGTTATTTCCAATTCAACTCTCCATTTCACATATAAAACTACTCGACTGGAAGGACTTATGCATTATAATATCTATATGTTATTATGGCTTGACTATACAAAAGAGTTGCCATCCACCATGCATGCATCCCAAGTCCCTCGCGTATAAAACTAAAAATAGAATATATCGTATCGTCAATGTGCCTAAACGGTCATCCATAATGCCCCTATATGAAAAATGAAATGCTTCCATTTCTATATATTCACTTTCGATCCCGTGTATGAGCAACAGCATTAGATCCGATCCTATGTATATGGCACTTTTCCTATTATATTACTATAAAGAGATGCAACAGTGCTTGTGTGACTCTTTTTTTCAGTCAGTACCTATTTACTTTTTTTGCAGGGCTCACTTCCGCCGCCCATGTTACATAAACAAGAGGAATGGAGAAAATATTGGATAGCGGAAATCATTATTTTCTTCCTACATGTCAATAATTTTTTAGGAGATGGGTTCATTTTCTTTCTCTCATCTTTCATTAAAATGACACTTGTGTCTAAACTACAGACCAACTTTATTGTTCAGCGCCGAAGGATTATAATAAAGATGAAGGAAACAGAGAATCCCAACTATAAAAAACAATATATAAAGTATTATTAACTATATATACAAATATACATATATTTGTCATACTACTATATTTCTTGTTTGGGATGTTGATGATGCTTTTACCTTTCATTTTTGAATCCCTTAACAAACAACTTTTTGTGACGGGTAGGAATGTCACATCACATTGCCCAAGTTGACAGGTTGTCTAACTGAAGACTTATTTCTTCCGCCTATATGTACGTACATATACATTTTCCAAATTATGTTTTGTATACTAAAGCGATGTAGTCGTCAGCATGTTTGTCTCCATATCTGAAGGAATCATATATATAGAGAGAGAGCCTCATCCATTAGCTCATGAGTGAGATCTAGGCACACGCAAAGCATATATAACTAACATAACATAACCATGCAAGCAAGCACACACACCTCCACTTTATTCCAAAAACTACAAAATGGCCACATCATCCTTGTCATTTCCTTACATCGCATTGCTCCCTTTTGCTTTTTCCTAACTGTCGCTTAATGTAAAGGAAATTGAAGCTGTCCCGGAAAAGGCCTTCTCATCTCTCATTATTATCAGCTGGGCTAAGGCGTAACAGGAGGAGTAAGTAAGCAGAGCATAATGGTGTGACATCAAACATTGTATATAAGACGAAAAAGAAGCAACAGCAAGACTCTCAATCTCCTTATATAAAGTCTTTGATGCAGAGCATAACTTCACTTCACCCAAACATTTTATACTATGTTTAAGTAGAACCAAAAGAAGAGAATGGAGTTTATGCTAGCAATTTTTAGTGCAGGGCTCACAGGATAACTTTGAGGGTTATCTTTTGCTTTTCTACCAAGTTAAATATCCTTTCCATCCTGATATACGTATTTTACGAACAGAAACGCGCAAAACGGCTCGAAATGTCTTTTTGGGAAATTAATGCTCGACTTGTGTCATCAAGAACTTGCTCTGCACAGAACGCGCCAGAGTACACATAACATACATTAGGAGAGCTACTATATCTATACTCCTGCAACTTTTGCCTTAACATATATATACACTGTTGCTTTATCATCGTTGCACAAAATGCATGCCTTATCGTATCACAGCAAACGGAGAGGAGTAGATTGAAGAACGCAAAAAAACGAGTCACATTATGCTGGGCTTAAGTACCCACTATTTTTCAACATAGACGATTCTTTTAGTGTTCTAAATGGGTTTTGTATGGATCTCTGTAATAAAGTGTTCTAGTCGTTTACTGTCTCACATCCTCGACACCAATTTCCCCATATAATGAATAGAAATATGCATATCTACTTACGATGATCGTCATATCTCCGCCAGTATCTAAACTAAAGCTCGAGTCTTTTGGCAATAATGGGATACTTAGTATGTTTCATCATTAAGTCTTTAAAGATTACTTTTCCCTCCCTATCTATTTCCCAATGCTGGGGAGAAAGTACTATATACTGATCGAATATTTTCAGTGGGAGTGATCATACTCAAGTCATTACAATTGTTGATTCCAATTTCTGAAGCAAAGAGCTCTCTTTTTAAAAGAATGGATAAAGTTGCAAAAAAAACCGTCTGGCAATTAGATGTTTTGGGAGATTATTACGGAGAGCGAGCTTATGCGATTTCACTTTCTTAACGCACGCACATCCTCCATCATGGAAGAAGCTGAAGCTAAACTAATCTATTCTTTCTGATTGGTAATGTTACACGACTCCCTTGAAGTCAGGCATGGGATGATGATAATGAACAACACTCTGACACTGCCTTTTTTTTTGGAGGTTTGAGTAAAGTCAATAATTTTTCTTAGATTAGAATCTCATCGTCATCATCCTTGTCTCTCTCTCCCTTGTGAAGGTCTGACAGATCTGACAATTGTATATACAAAAACGGTATTATGTAAACTATAATCGGGGCCGATGCTAACTTCCCGTTGATTCTCTTTTCTGGAAAAGTAGTGACTACTACTACATCATCATGAAAGCATTTAAATGGAAGGGAGAGAGAGAGAAAAAGGGAAAGTGAACAAAATACACTCTCTAAAAGCCTTGTAAGTAAAGAAAACAAAAGGATTCTCCCTGAATGCGTAAACTGAAGTCACTTTACGCTGAGGAAGCATACATAAGAGAAGGCATGCATGCATGCCTGCATTCACCAGTCATTTTACTTATTCATACCGTGTACATGCATCTATATATATACATACATATATGGTACTGCTCTTGCTCGTATAGCCAGCATAACTCCAGTGATTGTAGTGATATTATAAGGTGCATTAGAACAAGGAAAAGAGGAGCCGGGCCAGTTAGCTCTGAAAGATTGGGGATTTTCAAGCAGCCAACCCTGAACATAACATTCACAAGATCCAGGTTCAGAAAAGCAGGAAGAAATGTGAGCTACAAAAATCCTTGCATTTATCCAACCATGAAATCTACTTGAGTTCTCTCCTTCCTTCTTCATCTTCGTCGTTTACTTTCTTCCTCGTCATCCTCGTGTCATGCTATGCCTTTTCTTTCCCTTTCTCTCTCTCCATCCTTTTGTCATACTTCTGTTCTTCCTCCTTTCTTTTACTTCATTCCGTGCAAAAAAAAGATGATGATTCTACGGAAATGTAAAGAAAAAAAGGGTCCACAAAAATACAGTGTGTGTGTCGTTTTCTCGTAGTTTGTTTGTGTTTATTCTGTCACCATTGCATATATAAGCACAAGGCACGAGACCAATCCCAATGAATGAATCAAATGACAAAGTGCAATTTGAACAATTCCGTTCTGTTTCTTCCGACTTTTATATATGAAATTACCAAAACATGCTTCTATCAAACGACAAACTACATGATTTTAATATGTCCTTCAGTATCTAGTATACATATATCAAAATAAATACTATATATTTATTCAGCGAGTGTAGTTGACGACATTGTTTTCTGTACTCTACATGCATGCTTATCCAAGAACGAATCTGATGAAGTTGACTGAAGTGAGAGTGAGTTGAATATGAACTAAGTATGTATTAGCTGGCGAGTGAGTGCCAGACAATCTCTCTGAATTCTCTGGGGCTGAAGAAAATAGAAGAAGCAAAGGAAATCTAGAAAAGAAATCTTCACTTTGTACTTACATATTTTTTCATGGACATCACATCACACCCCGCCACCGCTCTCTCTTACTCTCAAATGATGATGATATGCTGTTGCTTCCTCTCACTCCTTCATTTCTAAAATCGAATGATACGAATAAATGATAGATAGAAGACTTGCAGCTTTCACTTGTCAAAGTTGTACATATACTCATGTAATAAAAAAGTAGCTTATATATAGTAGTACATCACCACTATGACATTTCTATTCTGAATCAGTGTAGATATTATTTACTATGTGAGCGCGCAACGGAGAGAAAGTAAAGTCCACAAGAAAATGTTTTGTGACTTGATGGAAATCATTCTTAAAGAGTGAATAAACGCCTTCACTCTCATCATGAAAGAAAATAGGGAAGGAAAGATCCCTCTTGAGGATTATCTATACTGCATCCATAACACAACTTGTCTTTTCTCTTTCCCTCCTTCTATTGCTTCCACCAAACTGGAAAAACTCTTGCCTTGTGTGTTTTTGTGTGGGCCTTCATAACAGAGGAAAAACTCTGTCTTCATGGCATGGTGGCATGTCACTGCTTTATTGCTTGTGTATGTTGTATGCTCAACGATGATGACAACCAAGATGATAATGATGATGGAGGCTACTACACAGGATTATCGAAGTAATAATATCTTGTTTTACTTATGTACCTTTTTATACACGTCGTACCACACACGGAAGCCTCTACCATCCTAGCCACCATCACCAGCATGATGATGGGTGATGTGATGTGATGATGATGATGGGACCCCATAAAATTTCAAGTCCAAGAAGACACAACATGCATTTTATACTCATTTTGTTTGCGTACTCTCGGCAATCCCATTCACAGATTACACCCCTCCGCTTTACTACCTGAGTGAGTGGGAAGGAAGGTTGAAGGTACAAAAGACATGTCAAAGAGGTTGATTATATGTTGGAGCTGAATAAAATTCATCATCTAATTACACTCTCTCCGAATAAGTGTAGGTAAGAAGAAGGAGGATGACATGGGTGGTGAAAAGGAAGGACATTCACTAAAATCTGAAAAACAACTAAGGGAGAAGAGCCATTAAACTTAAGGTTATTTTCGTGAACGAGGGAATATCATCAAAGTCATTTAGAGCCGTGTAGACTGCCATTTTTAACGTTTTCCTTCATTTTCTTGTTGATTTAATGCTGTTAGTGCTTGGCACGGGTACTGCTACTACACTGCTCCAAAAGAAAGGAACTCCTTTTTTAAATATAATATAATGCATCACATATTCATTTCATTTCATATTATGTTCTAGGGAAAAAGTTAGTCAATATGAAACATGATCCGGATTGACTTAAGGCTTTAGTATACGAAACGACGAAACCGTTTTTACATATTATATACATACGCTCCTTAGCAATTATATACTCAAAAACGTCATTTCTTTACTGCTTCTGCCTTTTGACCCGCATTTTGATAATGCTTACTTAGCACGATGCCATGTTCTTCTCTTGAAAGATTATACACGGAGGTAAAAACGTTCTCTATTCAAGCCGTTACTGCTATTCATGAAGCTAGTTTAATAATCTCTATTCAATGGAATAATGCTTGATGTAGGTCTAAATAGAATTTTTTTTAAAGAGAACTCATTATTGTAATTAAAGATTTGTAATCTGTCCTTTTCTCACGTAGTTTATAGTAGAAGCATGTGTGTAAGCTTTTTTAGATCCAGATTTTTGTCACATTGAGATAAAAGCACAGTGAGGGCGTCCAACGAGTAGTTATTTGCAGTAATGGGTTGGATGGTTGGAATAGAAGATGGTTTCAGGAAGTTCGGGGTATAGAGAGAGCTGTTTAGTTAATGACGATGTGAAAATGATGTGAGAAATGGTCATAATCATTATCATCATCATTTTTACATTCATTCAACTCATTTCTTTTATCATGCAGTCATGCACACCCGAATAACCCAGTCACTACCATACATTGGGAATATATATTATCCTGATCAAATACTGATACCAAAAGACAATTGTCGTGTGCCACAGAGCTCATGACATCACGATCCATTTGTTCATGTTAATGCAGTGCATCCATGGTTAGGCCTGAAACGACGACAGTTAGACCTCCCGTGTGGCATGAGTCAACATACATAATTTAAATGAGAACAAAGGATACCACCATCATCACAATCATGATTGCTGTTAAGTCAAATATCTTTCAACTGTAACAGAACAAAATGGAAGATGTTATGGAATATTATTATATGTGAAGTTTGACTAACTAGGATAGAAAACCCACATACACACAAGTATTAAATTTGTCCGATTAAGAAAACAGCATTTTCCTGGAGGAACTGCTTTCTTTTCCTGAAAAATGCACAAAATAGTAAACATAACCTCAAATCAGAATCAGGGATTGCTTTTTTTATTTGTCATTGATTCGTTCATATCAAACCCTTAAATTATATTATGGTGATGTTTGAATAATGATATTCGGTTGATCTGTTATAAAAAAAAATTATTTTAAATGCAAACTTCGACATTTTTGAATAACAATAATCTGGCAAAGAAAGAATATAAAACATTATACCCATTGCAGAAAATATATATATGTATAGCTTGAATAGATCCAAGAGCATGGAATTTATCATATTATTTCATTTGGTTTTTTTGGTTAATCTTTCTAAGCAAGGGTACATTAAAGCAAAATGAGCCGAGTATATAGGCTGGGTATGACACATTGGTTAATATCCTAAAGGTGAAGGGACACAAGCTGGTTAGATATACAGCCAGGTTGAAAGACCGAAGCTCTGTGACATTTGCACCTGGTCAAAGATGTGTCACGGTACAATTGTAAAGATATAATAAATGCGTATGTGTTTGCGTACTCATCTCGTATCCTTTGACAAAGGACCAAGTCCCCATCATATTGTACACACGCGACGCGCTCACCCTTCCATAGTTTCCAGTGACGGTAAACATGCATTATTTCTTTGTTTCATTGATGATACTCCAGTATAGGAATGCGGAATAGCGTAGTTGACAACAAAAAATAGAAAAAGGAGAATTTTTGTGCTCATACTGTGTAACACACTGCCGTCAAAAAACCAGTCGCCAGCAACAGCCGCTGTTTGCATCAATGAGATACTTATGATTATGATATGAAGGGTACGGTATCACGAAATGGATTTTTTCCCCTGCAACCTATAATATTCCTAATGCAAAGAATTTTTTTGCTGGTCTGCGAGTAAAAATAGAGCATCAATACACTTTAATCAAGTTTTCGTTAGTTCGGTTCACTTTCATTTCACTTGCATTTTACTTTCTTAAAAAATTAACTGCTAAAAAGCTTTCGTAACTAACTAACTTTGAACTTTAACAGTTTGGGATTTTTTTTCATCATTGTGTGGTGTAAAGTTGCGATAGATAAACAATTTCAAAGGGCAGTTTTTATGCAATAATGCATCAGTGTATAGAGCAACAGACGGACGGATCCCAACGCTTTTAATCTTGACCATCATCATCATCAATCAGTGAAAAAACTACACCGGTATGCATGAGCTGATGAATGCTTTGTAGATCAACAGCATTTTTCCTACATATACATCAAAGGCTCACCCTTCTCGTCTCCACTTTCTCAATTAATCCATTCAACCAATCAACAAGATGTGGAAGTAATTCATAAATTATTGAACAGTGAGCAAAGGTTATTAGTAAAGTCCACCTAATGAACGCTCACCAAAAAAGGTATATTGTAAAAAAAAGACCGACATGTGTACAAATACACCTACTCTCTGATCGTGAGTTGCCAAACTATTCCATTTAGTAAGTTTGAGCAAGCAAGCACACAGTTCCCAGTTCCCAACTGCTGACATCGTAACGTAACATTTTAGGTAGTCTGTTCTTTTTAACAACATATAGCGTATGCATGTGTGTGGCCTATCACAGCCGATAAAATGAAAGTAGTAAGCTTTCATGCACAGAGAGCCTCAGCCTTTTACGCTACGCTTGCTCGATTCCAATAAAAAGAGAGCTCATACTGTACTCAATCAAACTTGCATTAAAAATTTAAGACGAGTGGTGTGAGATCAATTTCCTAAAAGTGATCAACCTTTACAAGAAAAACTATAGGATTGGAATGGAAACCCCTGCCGTGTGCTACTGTCATATTGTACGAAGTAGAGAAGTACCAAGTGGTACGGATTACGCGGATACGCCTTCGCTGACTAGTGGATCACGGACACGGATACCTTCATTCCATTTAATCGCCAGTCTACCTGAGTGGAGCGTAATATTGTATGAACTGACAGCTCACAACAGTCACAACACACAGGTTTTTAGTGAGCTAAATGGAAAAGGAGAACAAATTTGAAACTGGATTTTCAGTGTTTTATGTTTTACGAACTCTGCTTTCTACTTCATAGTATGTATACAGATATAAGTGTAATGTACTTTGGAAAAAAAGAGTTTGGTCAAAGTATATGGATTTAAAAAGAGAAAAACTGGTTGAACAGTAATTTCCTATTGGTAAAAAAAATTTGTTGATTCTCCATTCAATAAGTCTACTGCAATCTTGATTCATGGTAGTGCTAGCCTATTTGCATTTATGTGGGTGGTAATGTATTTGGGAAATATAAAATTATTTTCAAACGAGGAAGGAATGGTAAAAGTATTATTACTTAAGCGGTGGCAGGTCTGGTTTGGTAAATATATTTTTTAACAAAATAAAAATTTCAGAATCAACAGCTTGAATAGGCCATATGAATTTTCTTTTTTACCAATTTCTATACCTGCTTGGAATCAGTTATGCTGCTTTGATACCCGTTTTTGTACAATACTATATTGCTGTCATGTCGTATAAAACACATGTCTCTAGAGCTAAGAATAGGGCAAGTCAGTTTATTTACCATACCATTACCTACCCTTCTCGTATATGGTGACGCGCTCCTGGAACCATAATCATTAACCTTAACAACAGCCTCAAACTGTGCCCCGTGCCAGTCTTGTGTACATTATCTAGATAAAAATCTCGTGCTTTGTGGTACCTTACGACGAGACACCGTAAAACTTGTTTTGTGCCCTCACACCCTTGTAGCTGCACACTGTGTGGTGGAGATCATATTCTCTAATGTCTTTGCTACTACTGTACCTACCTATATAATAATATATATTTTGAGCAAGCTAACCTGCTGTAAGATGCCTTATTATGTTTTGCTACCCCTTTGAACCCTAAAAACAGTATGAACACCTTTTCATCGTTTTTTCTTCTTTGTATTAAAATCACTCGCTTGAAAGGTTTTCACTAAAATGTTTTCTCCCGCTTTGGCTCTTGTTGCACCAGTTAACTCTTATAGAATCAAGTTTGAATTATGATAAAAGACAGTCCATAAAAAAACTGCTGCTGCTTTTCATCTGCTCAATCTAGCAGAGCTTATAAGTAGATATACGTTACTCAAAAAAAACTTGTTTATGATAATAACTGGCAATGTGGAGTAATCAAAAAAATCCTAAATATCGCACATCCGCTCTGGGACTTTTATTTGCTGTTAAATGTATGATGACTAATTGTTGTTAAAAAGCAGTAGTTCTTCAACAGTTTTCACCGGGTCTCTGAGTAAGAGGAGACAGAGTAGACATAACTAAGCCAGCTAAGCTTATTAGATTAATCTCCCTCAGTGGTCAGACTATCAAAGGTGCAACACTTTTTAGTTTTAGAAAATTATTTTACGACGCATGATATGGTTTTCCAATCATCAGCATTGTTCGTACTAACATGCTACGAAATTGCCCAAAATCATAAAATGTACATTTATCAGCTATAGTAATGAAAATTCAAATAATAAAAGTAGGCGCAGCACACAGTAAAGTCAAGGTTTGTATATGGATAGAACTGAAATGAAGTCGGACCTCATTTCCTGCTAAAATCAGAGAAACGATTACGAAAGCAAAACACTCTGAATTCTAGTGAATTCCAAAGGAAATAACTCAGCCAAAAATGGAGAAAAAATGTAAGAATTTCTAGGCAGCATAAGACTTCCGTTAAAGTCATAAGCTTAGATCATCTATCGCGATTTCACCTAGTTTTCTATTGTTATTCTGCCTAATATAAATGCTGACGCATGTAACAAATAAAAAAATAAATCCTAGTCTCACTATTAGATTAACTTGATTATGTACATATGATTGTCATTGTATGCCGTGTTATGTAATATGTGTATGCTTTTCACTAGACGTTGTTTTAAAAGTGTATGTGGAACCTTTTTACCTACCTACTGCTATCTAACATCCATTCCTCCATTATCCTGCTGATATCGATAGTGGTGTCGAAGGAACCGATATTTTAAGGTGCTTTGTTGTCGAAAGATCCTAATCAGGGAAGTATGATTACGCTGTGCAGTTGACTCTAGGTTCGTACCATTCATTCTCTCCAAGAATGAGTCAGCCCCACTGCGAATAGTGTTTGTTTGGTGCTTTCTGACCTTAAATATAGAAAATACAGACAGGCTGTGAGTTGAGTACAGGGCTGAAATGTGTTCCCTCCTCTTCTTCCTACTACCACCTAAGGGTCTTGGTTCATGGTGTTTGAAACTCTTTTCGTTTACACTGCAGCATATCATGCCATGCCCTCCTACAGCTTCTTTCACTTTTTCTGTGATTCATTTGCCATTATTCAACCATTTTCGTTGCTGTTGTGGATGTCTAGACAATACCATTGTATCAACCATAACAATCAACAATAGGAAAAGACAGGAGCTGGTTTCAAACGAGGGTACCGTTTCCAATGTGTTTGTGCTTTTATTATCAGCAACCTCTTCTTCTTTTTAGGATGTATGTATATGTAACGTTTTGGGAAATTGAGTTTTTCCTTTTGTTTTCACAGTTCCTCACACCTTGAATAATACAAATTACTTTGTTACATTGTTTCCATTAATATAACAAATTATTTATAGCTACTACACCACTGTCCGATTTAAAAAATTGGAAGAAACAAAAATACTTTTTACAAATTATATAAGCACTCACATTTAACGCATGCAAAAATTATTTTGGAGGAACGCACCCCGAATTCCCACGCTAGATAGATAGATACTCTAATATAACATAAGTAGAAACTTATGCTAAAAAGTAAAGCAACTGTTGAAACAAGCCGGAAGTCTGATTTTTGTGTTAGCAAATGAAAAGAAAGTTAGTCATGAAAATAACAGACGCTTAAAACATAAAATTTCGTCGTGTGTAACATTCCACTACCCTTTCGCCCGACATAACATAATATCTGTATGATAATATATGCAGACACGATATGATATTATGCTTCCTCGTTGCACAGGTATCAATTATGACATTTAAAATCCTTTTGGCTTACAACATTCAAATGTGTGGTTTGGTAGGAATGATGTGGACATGAGAAATAATATCTGTGTAGAAGCGCGTGGGGTGACATGATAGAATAGTTACAGAGATTGAAATCTCTACCAGCAGCACCCTAAAGTTATTCTTGCTTCATTTATCTCGTATGATATCCATATTTCAACCACGTAAGTTGAAACCTGATGTAGCAGCAGCAGCTGAGACTTAAAGGGACTTATTGTGGGACTTGACTGTTGCACGAACATATGAAACCTCGCAAAGTGAAGTGACCTTATGGTAATGATGCGTGTGCTTCAGTGCTTCAGCTTCACTACTACTCATTCATTTCCTCTTCCTTTAATACACCCATTAATGAGGGTGACTGGAATCGGAGTTGAAATTGCATGATTTTTCATAGTTCTCTCTACGACGAACACGACAGCCTATATAGAATTGTCATACTCTCAACTCAACGAAACTGACTGAAATCATCGCGTGTGTAGACAACGGTATATGTATTATTCTTCCCAACGCCAATGTTACTGTCACCGTCACTCTTTCTCTCCCGTTACATTCCATTACCTGTGTGGTGGTTAGATTAATGAGAACTTTATTATTTGAAGACAACTTAGTTTATGGAAAATTCCTGTTGTCACAAAAAACTTTCAGGCATTGCACACAAAGTGTATTACAACATATATCCAGTGTTTTTCTTTGTGAAAAATGGCTGAAACTTAAACTATTAATTCTTTAACAAGTTACACTATGGAGAGGGGGTTGAATTATAAGGAAATTGTGAATGAAAGAAAATAAATGGATAGAAAACTCTCAAATTTTATTCACAAGCTCCCACAACTCCTGCTCTCACTACTCCGCGCTCGATTATTTTGTTTCGTTTGTACACATTCTGCATACAATCATCAAACCGATATAATGGAAAGAGACATAATTAGATTAGGAGCTGAAACCCTCATTTCTATTTTCAGAATTTTTTGGCATGCATACATTCACCTCGTTCATTTCATTTCTCTTGTACTTACGAATACTATATATACTCCTATATAACCCTCCCGCTTTTCTATCGACGACCTTCCGTCAAAGATTAAAACGAGTCGACTACTGCCAAGTTTAGTGGGTGTATGAAGAATCATGCGACTTTTCACTCGAATAGTTAACGCATTCACTCATTTACGGACTCTTGTCTCACCCCAGGAAAGGCTCATTAGTTTCCTGTCGCAAACGAGCCCATTAATTAGATTTTCGCATTAAAAACTAGCCAAACTCTAGAGAAACCCAATTAATATTATGGTATAATCAGTTCAAACCGCTGTTGTTGATCCAGTTAAGACCTTTGTTACTTGTTTCAAAATGCTCTTGTGCACATTGCACTCTTCGTGGCTCGCTCACTAATGCATTCATCCGCACATTCTGCTCATTTATCTACTTAATTTCACTTACCCTGTACAAAGCTCTAACAAAGATATTTACTCCTTTCCCTTATTATTGAGGGGGACTACTAAACATTTAGTGCAACAAGAATTTCACTGCCCAAAAAACTTGGACGCTTCAGTTTATTGCCCGAAGTCAACTGGTAAATGGAGTCTCTCCGCAGCTCCCGGCTAAACTACATACATGCGTCGAATTTGTTCCGTTCAACCAAAATGAAACATTAAATAAAATACGTAGTATTGAAAGAAAAAAATATCAAAGTACGAAGTCGGTACATTCGAAGTATTATTAAATTTAAAAATAACAAATATGTATAATATCCAGATACTTCGAATAGAGTTCTTGACAGGGTTAAAATTTACTTTATTGTATTCTATAATTTTTATCAATAAATGTCGAAACATATCGAATTGTATAAATTGAAGTGGCCAGCGCATTGTATGTTTTTCACAAAATGTATTATATTGAGGATGATGATATGCCATAAGCCATAATGAAATCGATCTTTGGTTGGCTATTATAGATAGCAAGACGTCAACAACTGGAACTAGGGAATAAAGTGAACGGGTATGTTTTGTTAGATGGACCTTTTCGTATGTATTTTAAACAAGCTCAGACATTGTCAGCTTTTAGTAAGTACAAAGTGGGTATGGGCAAGCATTGTCCCGTGCAGTCACACTTCACGTCACTTTTCCCTTTCCTTGTGTAATGAAATCAGGACGGCCCTACACTCTGGCGTTGATTTTTTTTCGCCTCATGCAGTCAGAAGAGGCTACGATCGTAATAATATTCTCACCAAATGGAGAAAACCTACGCGTGGCATTTTATGTCGTTTTATCATATCCACCCATCATTGTTGATAAATCAAAATGTAACTCAAACACACAAATATCTATATCATTCACCCGCCGTTGCTTGTTGTCTGATTTGTTTATAGTTTGTCATTCATATACATACTTGGGCTGGGGGTTGTGTCAGTGTGGACTTGTTGGTTTTGGCTTTTGCTAGGTCAGTGGTATTGTCGTGTGCCTGTGTCGGTTGAAAGCACAGAGTCATTATTTTAAAAGGATGAGGATCATCATGATGGTGGTACGGAAATCAGTTTTATTTTTGGATGCAGAAATGTAAAAGGGTCGATGATATTTTTCCCATTCAGCAATTAATATCATGACGATGGGGATGTCAGATTCTGAGCCTGTTATAGACAGATCATGTTTATCTACTGTTATTTTGCTCAATTTCAAAAGTATAAATGGTTCAGAAAACATAAATCGTCCGTATCAAAATTTTAAAAATATGACAGTTTAAAAATCATTACTAACTGTTGCTGCAACGTCGTTTGTCATTCAAATACAATGCAAAAAAAAATGGAAAAAATATGATGGAGACCGAGGTAAAAACAAATGCATTTGGTTGGATAGAAAATTTTGGAGAACATTATAGATTATTTTTGTAGTCAAGCATCAATGCGTTCTTTCCTTCCGTTCTGATGATGGGATTCCGACGTGATGCAACAGTCCCCACACTACTTCAGTCCCTTCAATATCTCAAGTGGCGAATACATTAATGATGGCATACGTTTCTTTCTGAACCAACTTCACCACCAAACGGAGGAGGACTCTTGACTAACAGTAGTCACTCTTTTTTTAAGAGGATACATGGGTATAGGAAATACACATACATAGGCATGCTTAACATTTTGAAATCAAGTATATATTATTTGATATACTCATATTGTTTTAGCAAATAATAATTAATGAATCTCTGGCTCGGAGTTGTTCATTTCAAATCGTAACTTGAGTTCAGAACTTACAAGCTTGCACAAAATTTCCAATTCTTTATTCTCCTTCCAGCCTTGACCAAAAAGGCTGAAATAAAGTAAAACCTGCTTATGAGCAATTTTGATTGTACAAAAAATGAGCCTTTATTTTACAAGCTCGTCATTTGTCAAGCCAAGTGGCCTTTTATTGTTTCGTCCATGAGGATTGAATGAAAGGCGAACTAATAAAAAAGCGTATATAGTGTGTATCTATTACTTGTTAAGCGCGCAACAGCATCTCCTTCTCTTACTTTTCATGGTAGAACTACTTCCCATACCTACCTACAGGGTTTCTGACTCATATTCATATACTTACTTGTAGTAAGCCACAACATTGGAAATGATGGATGAATGAAGTTTGGAAAAGCTTTCTCACAAAAAAGGCACTTGAAAGGGTTGCTGCTGTAGTGTGTGTGTGTGTGCCTTAATAAGGATTTCAAGTGGCTGTATCAGGATTTTTTTCCTCTCACGCCATACTTTCATATATTATTCCTCATCCCACTGATCCGGCTCAAATGACATCATTGAACAGTTCTGCGTGCTTATTAAAGTCAGGCGCATAATATTAAATTTTTTGTATTTGTGGCCAAACTAGAGACAAGACATGAAGGAGAACTGTTGGTTGTCGATTGTGAAGTAGACATGTAATAGACATTCATCATATATATTGGATGCAGCGGAAGTATGAGTTGCGTTGAGTTGAGAGCTAGTTAAAAATCGCCAAACTCAGCAAAATATCAAGGGGTTATGGAATGGAGGAGGAAAAATATAATCCCAAACCCTATATATGAAATTCAATTCCAAGTCCTCATTAAACTGAAGGAGGTCGATTGTGAACTGATGTCTATGTATATTGTGTGAAATGAAAACATGAACTCGTCAGGATTTCTGTTTCAAAAAATTCGACGCAATACCTATTTAAAAACGTAAATACAAGCCATTCATATTTGTACTTATTGCTCGATTGAGCCTCAATCCTTGTACTCTTCTTAAATAAAATCATTTTGTATTTGTGTATTTTACCAACCTATGCAATGTTAAATGTATGGAGTACAAAAAAAATCCTTCGGTAATAATTCAGTCATACAATATTCATGTCGAAAAAATGCGGAGGTACGAGAATGTCATTGCAGCCTGTTGGTAACGAGGGTTTCATTTACTTTTAATAATAAAATTTGCTCCAGGATTCAGCAAAATCAGCAAATAGTAAGTAGTAGTAGCAGCAGTGACATCATTTATGCTGTTATTTATGCATTATTTTATGTCAATCCATTTGTGGAAAGGCCATGTCTTGATTAACCAGTGATGTTTGATTATGAACCTTTAGGATTTGGCTTGTTCCTCTACAACATATTGACTATTTGTTCGTGCGCTTGTACAACTCTTTACTAGCTGATGTAAGCCATAAGCTCTTTGAAGGTTCTTCTTTACTCACAAGTCTATTATCTTTGTCACCCGATCTTTCTGTGCCGTGTGGTGGTTTTGTAGCAAATTTTCTAAAGCTGTAAAAGTGTAGGTGTGGACACGATATACATAGATAGACAAATATATATCAAATGCAGGTACGTGTATTCTCTTTAGTTGCACAAGTGTTCCGCACAATTCAATTCTAATGCAAAGTAGATATATGTAAGGCTGTGTGTAGAATGTGGCATCATTATTCACCAACGGAAACTGCTTAAAAATCCGGATCTAAACCTAAACCACCTGGTCAAGTTCCCGTCCATTCACATGCTCCTTCCTCCTCTAATACACCTACTTACAGCCCATATGTGCCGAAGTGCACATCATCACATCACACTCAATAAAAAATGAAAGACTCGGAGAGGCATCCATTTCCTGTCATGTTGATAAGCTCATGAATTTTTAATCTAAGGGATTGACTAAAAAATGTGCGGTAACTGGTGAATTATAATGTATGCTCGTGTTTGTATTTGGCTTTCTATGACACATTACGGGAAAGCATTATTGGAAAGGAAAATCCACCTCCTCATTCATTCATGTTGCTTTTTAATACGATGTGTGCCGAAGCCAACCATGTTCACCATAAAAATTCGTCTGGAATTGGATGAATTGAAGCTGAGAAAGTTCATACAGTTGGTGTATTACTTGAGGTGTGTGTAAATATATACCTTTATATCTTATGTACATAATATGCGGATTTGACGTGATGATAGTGCTTCGACAACTAAATACATTTGTAATGAGCGGAAGAAAGCATCAGATGTCCTATTCATATTTACAGGCTTCTCTCCCCTGTGATCAAAAATTAGGTTGGTTTATGATTTGTCGGCTTACTATAATATGCTCTTGATGCGTGCAAAGCACCTAGAAATACACAGGTGAAATGAATGCATTATTGGCCTTGCTCATCGCTCACCTTTTCAACCCCCTTCCAGAAGCTATTAACAGTTTGTCATTGTCATTTCATCATCTCAATTGCATATTGCCCATCCGATTTGTCTTTAAATTACTATTGCGGGTAGTAAAGGATCAAACAAATTAGACGTTGGATGTTACAAACGTTATAGGTATACATCAACTACGGTCATAAATGGAATTAACCGAGACACAATGACAGTGTGATGGTTTTTGGTATATAACAAAACATTCATGAAACCGCAAACTACATTTCGTATCAATTTTTTGGTAGAAATGGAGGAATACAATAATATTATACCGTAATAAACTACGCATCAACCTTATCGTTGGTAATTTTCTTTGTAAAATTGTGAACTACAGTCATCTCATTACTAAAAATGTACAATTAAAGATTATTTGATATTGGGTTCAAAGCTAAAACTGCGTAGTAGCATGTTGTGGCGTACTTGCCTTGCTTGAACTAACCATATAGGTTTTCATGAGAATGTCGTCATTTCCGCAAGATTAGAACCCATTTAGGTGCATTACTAGTCACTTTGTATACTACAACCGTATTATAGTGAAGCATAGCGTATTAGTGTAAATGTATATTCCATTACATGAGAAAACACAAAGGATCCCTAAATCTGGTAATGAACACACGTGACTGAGAGTGATATAGAAAAGGGAAAATCATAAACAGATGTATTAAAAGAAAAAGTTTTTAAAGCAATATCTTTTTAAACTTCTCATCTTTTCTTCTGATACACTGCTTTTAGCAGTATAAAACTTTTTCCACTCGACTATGGCCACCGCCGCGTCGTGTCGTCTTGAATTGAATGGGAGAGCAGCACTCGCAGACAAAAATGCTTAGGACAGGAAGATTAATGGAAACATGCCCATAAATATCCTTTCAAGTCATTTAACGGAGTCTAATTGTCCGTGAAGAAAAGATCATTTGGCTACAGTTCGCTTACTTCCTCCTCCTACACCAAAGCTTTAGTTCAAGGAATACGGAAATATAAAAACTGCGTTCACAGGTGGAAAGATATAATAGTCAGCAAAGCTTCGTTGGTGGAAAGAGCACCTTTACAGTGGCCAGTTTGCGATATAGGGTTTGTAATACTTGCATGTGTATATTATATACTCGTATATAGCGTTAGTTTTGTTAACTAACGAGTTTTGTATAGTACCGTAGATATATATGCAATACATAAATATGTTTATGAATATGATCCAGAATATTTCTACATCATGTTTTCTATTTATAAGAAATGTTCATAGGATAATGTACGTCCTCTCAAGGTTAACGATTGGGAGGAGCATTTTCGTCATCACAATAAAAAGAAAGGTGTCAGACTTCCGTATATTAATTGTAATATGCAGGCAACACACAAATGTTTGTACTCGTGTTCCTGTAACACAAAGCGGTTTGCAATCTGCATGTATTTATTTATGTATGGCAGAAAGAACCCCACATCGGTCGACTAGGACATCAGTCGTACTTTGTGGGCACCTTCTAGAAACCCCAACTTAGCGTAGATAATTATATATTTCTGGATCTTTTTGGATCTTATTGCTCTATTCCATAGATTGTGCTAAAGGAAGCACAAACCCACCTTTCTACTAATAATAGGCTCGTTTGTAAGAAACGTAGGGGGCCAAAGAACTTGTAAGAATTTAAAGGTCGGTTGAAGTTGGATGCTGGGTCTGTCTGTGGTGAAGTATAGGAAATGTCTTTATTGGACTTGTTTGTTATAGTAATCTCTACCTTTCAAGATATCCCTTACTCAATGAAACGTGCGCTAGAGGAGGTGTTGCCTTCTCTTGTATTAATAGCATTTACCATTGACAAGAAGGTTGGTACTCTCATACACCGACGGATCAGATGACAAAGGGTAAACGATTTCTTAACCAAAACACAAGGTGTTCCCCACTTGCCTTCCAGGCTTCGTGTGCTCATACCTTTATCAACAATTCACGTACACTGATTGTAAACGTAAACAGTCATGCTCATAAGCAGTGTAGGTATCAAGAAAATCTGAGAACCACATCTTTTGAAAAGGTGCATGTACATATATGCTTACATTCAATGCAAATCATATCTTGCACGCACACGCTCTCCGCTCGAACCCTTATATGATTCTGAATCTAAATATTTGACATTTGACAATCTCATTTTCACTTTATAAAATAAAACGTACCGTTAGTTTGAGATTATTCAGAAGTTTTTGTAGCAGTATATATTATTATATTATGTATGAGAGGAACAATTTATTTAACCGGTTATTGACATGAAATATATAGATATGTACTTCCCCAATTTGAGGTAATTTGTTGGACCTTCACCTTTATTTAAAAAACCAAGCAATGTGGGGCTTCTATTTTTGAATCCAGACGTATAGAAAAGTTGCACCCGGAAGTTTTCTCCACATTGTCATTCAGATGTCCAAATTAGGTTTGTGGTTTATAGTTTTGTAGCAGAGTACCTTTTATTGAGTATGCCGATGTTGACAGTCAATAAACATAGGCATATACGGAAACTTTGATGCTCATAAAAAAATAAAGCTCAATTTTTAAGCATTTGATAACAAATTTGCGTTGACGAATTCCAAGTCTGTTTGGCTGTACTATTGTACCGGTATTTGAAGGTAACTCTTAAATTTACTTTGCAAATTCACTTGCATGTCAAATGTCTTAAGACTAGAATTTTTCAGTCATTTGCCATATACTACCATTTATTACGAGCATAGTTGTTCCCGTGAAAATATGAAAGGGCTGTAAGAATTTTTGTGACATAAAGAACCGATCCAATTCAATTCAGAACTGTCATGATATCCGGACTTCCGTTTTTTGCCATCCCACGTATTTCAATACACACTGTAAATTAGCAGAAAAGGAAAGGTATTGTAGGAGGAGAAATGTATGATCATGATCAAGCTCCATTGACATATTCTTCCCACGATGGTGAACATGAATAACCTTCTTTCTTTGTCTACCTATCATTTCATGAACAATATAACACATGCAACGTCATCGTTTTTTTTGTTTGGAGATTTCGTGTCCGGTGTAAAGTCGGAAGCTACAAGTGTACTATACTATATGGGATTCAGAAGGGGGATCATTTTTTCAATTACGGACACAAATGAAACTCAACAGATGATATAACGAACAATTCCAACATTTTCTCACCAACTCAACATCATGCAATATGCCCGGTTTCAGTATGCTGGTGATGCATGGAACATATAGCTCATCGCATAGACAAAGGATTGAATGATTATCTCTATATGATGAGATGCAAGCAACGATTCGGATAATATGGATTTCTACGATCTACGTTGTTACGTACCTAAGTAAAGAGAGTCATCATCAGCATAAAAGTTCATCTATATCTAACATCTCATGAGCAGAATGAAACAAGAGACAGTAGTGTAGCATCCAGAGAAAGAGCAATGATATGATGGGAACTGTTTGGCTGCAAACATGCGATGTACGAGATGTACCCTTATGTTTCATAAAATACGCTGAACCCTTTCAACTTGCAGAAAAACGAATGAAACGACCGAACCGAATGGTCGAGAAAATAATAGAAAATGAAACAAAACAAGAGAAATGAAACGAAGGGAAGTGCAACAGCTTGCTTTTGACATGTTTTGTCCAAATAATATCAATATAACATGAAGTGATAAGTTGATCATGTTCGAGTCTTCGAGAGAAGCTCTATGTCACATGCATGTATATACGAATATTAAACCTTTACGTTTGCAACCTCACATTTGATACTTTATACACACTATATATTCCATTTTATAAATGCAACACCATATTGCACCAAAAGCAAAAGTTTCAAATATTGGGGGATCACGGGATCATCATAAAGAATGATCATGAGGACTTTTACGATAAAAAGATAAACATAAAAGCATAATATATTTTTGTGAATAGTATTGTGCTGAGCAAACAGTGTGTTTAAGTGTATAAAAAGTATGAACAACACTGACAGGAAGGAAGGATGTGTAATTTATAATTATCTCGGAATTGGATCGCTCCCTCATTTTCTAAACATAACATATCGTGGTGTCTGATGTTGATTCTGTATCTGTGGTTTTTCTCATCCCAACTGATGATAGCGGTGATGACCCATTGTTGCGCCTTTTCATTGATGCATTAATATTACTACAAATTACTACCAAACGTGTCATCATCACATCTCGGAAGTTCTTAATTTTAAATGAAATACGGTTGAGCATTGTGGTATAATAGTACACAAAAAATATATTGATGCGTGGGAAACTTGTTCTGTAGATAATGAATAATGATGAAAAATAACATTAAATGAAGATTCCTCTTTACCAATGATCAACAAGACCGAGGTAGTCGCAGAACGGTAAGTCTGCTGATGCTTCAAAAGGCTGCATCAGCCTTTTCTCGTTCCATAAGCAAAATTATGAATATAAAATTTTATTTTATCCTTGCAATCCAATCAGTATACTCAGCATTCGTTTCAATAGATTTAAAAGATTTGAAACAGGGTTGATTCCCGTAAAAGTAAAAACGTAATAATGCATATTTTCCATCTCTATAGAATTCTTTCAGCTGCTTGTCCCAGTATTTGTTATATAATACAAGGTTTCGGGTTAATGTTAATACTACCAAACCAAAAAGTGAGTCACACCTTCACCTTACCCTAATCTTAATGTGATTGTATCAACTTCGAATATCGACTGATATCAGCTGGTACCGAAAAGGGATGATTTGATGCCCAATTCATATTCATCATTGATCATATACCTAAGAAAAAACACCTCAGTCCATTTTATTTTTTCCACAAAACTGGAATTCCCATTTATGTGTGTAAGTGCCTGACTAATGTAATGAACAGTGCACACACACACAACCACCCTAATTTAATCTCTATTCAATTGAAACTCAACTACTGCGGTGCATAACATCATTCCGAATCAATCATTTGCAGCAGGCTGTTGTTACGTGACCTATTTCCTTACATAACTGCTCTGCATTCACGTAATATTTACGTAAAAGTAAAAAGGGTTTCTCGAAACACCCTCCACACTGATATTATATGATTGCATAAAAGCATTATTGCGTCGCTGCTTCAAACAAGCACCTTTTTCATCCATTATCAAAGAGAGTGAGAGCTAAGGTATTTTCTCTTTTATTATGATTATCGATTCAAGGTCTCGGTCTCCTGTTGTAACCCAAATACCCAACCTTTTACTCCGCTTTGTGTAATGTAATGTTATGTTACCAAACCAAACCCAGTGGCAAAGTGGAAGCTCATTGCAATGCAACACTCTTACTCAATAGACTATCAAAAAATCAATGTCAAACTGGCTTGAATACATTGAAAAAAGTAAGTAAAGAACGTGCAAGAGCAAAGGGTACGTTTGGCATTTGGACTTGTTAAATAAGCAAAAAAATCCTAAAGTTTTTGAGTAAGGACGAGTGCAATCCCTTTTCCTTTATTTTGAATCAGAAATTAACAATTTTTAAACTTACCAAACGTGAACGTACGTGCCCAACTGTCGGAATCTGTCCGAGTACGAACCTACGTACCTTTCTTTTATCATGGATATCAGAAAGCCATTGTGAAAGGGAAAAAGTAAAATTCAACAAAAAAAAAATGAATCCCCGTAAAATGGTTGAATGCCGATGCACATGCCACATGTGTGCTAACTCTAAACTCGTTGTTGCACTTTTAATCAATGACAACCACCACCGGAATATCAAGTCGGGGAAAATAGGTTCACTGAAAAGATTTTACATTGGATGCAGTTGCATGAAAATCGTTTGTCAACTGTTGGATTCACTCACTTTATTCATTCAGAATCATCATCACATATCACCAATGAAAATACCTTGCAACACAACACGCGCTCAAAAATACATTTCATTCTGCAAAACAAGAGTTGAGTCGGGGATGTATATAATGTGGACCCCAAAGGAATTTAAATTCAACATGCGTGCCCGTGTTTTGTTTGAATGAACACAGAGATTGGCATAAAAGACCGTGCAAGTTTTTACGGAGGGTAAAGTAAGAAAAAAATAAGGGTGAGTGAGTGAGCACTCCATTGTCATAAGTCATAAACAAAGAGAAAGAATATATTATAAAGAAGAGAATAGAATGCAGATACACAAATACCTATGTGCATGCATTCACCGCACGAGCAGCCAGCGCAACAACCTTTGTGTACATTTGTACGTACACATCACCTCACCTACTTCCCTATAAAGATGGGATTGGGGCAACACGTACTCCATGAGTTTGCTCACTCAAATGCAGATGGTCTTTAGGGTAAATCGTACACCCTACAAAGTTGGTTTTTGTAATGTAATGTATGCAGGTCCAAATGTTGAATTTAGAGTAAAGCACAATTCCGTCAGAGCCATGAGCAATATTCTATTTTGGTTTCAACCTGTGCAGGTGTTTTGCAACCGAATCCTTCCGTCCACTCGTACAAAAAATATATTCTTCCGTCCCGTCCGGAACAGGATCCTTTTTAAGACTGCGTGACCCTGCTTACGGTCTACTGTGTGGCAGATGGTACTTTTTGTCTCAAATTCGGAGGCAATACCCTTAGTCCAAATTCAAACAATTTATTTCTAATGAATTCATATGTACACATATATAATGTGTATATATGTTCAATTCATCCCTTCTGCTCAACGGAGGGTGATATGAAACAGGTATGTAACTTACCTATATAGATGTTTGATATTTAAACATATAATACGCGTATGTGTACGTGTATGCTCGCATTCGCATTTAACAAGGGAGTAAGGGTAAAACTGAAACAAGGAAACTTTTAAGTCACTCGGAAGAAAGATGCAAAAACATTTTGTAAACACATCGAATAAGTAAAATCGAGATGAAATGAAACGCTAAATGAAAGAATACTATAAAAAATTGTAAATGTGTTTGATCATTGATTTCTTTTATATTATTGGAGTGTTGTTGGAAAAAATAAGTTTTGGAGTACATCTTTGAAGAGTTATTATATCTAGAATTGCTTCTAAGTTTTACTTTTATTTTTAGTTTTCAGAGTGGCGCACGAACTATTATCATCATGCAGTGCATTTAATAAACGATTTACACCAAAAAAAGTTTTATTGTCCTCGCATTGGTATCAATGGCTCTCATAAATCATCTTTTTGTTTTCTCATCAATTCCCCACTGACACGTTGTTGTAGTAAGCACATTTTTATGCGTAAGAAAAGAGTATTTACCTGAGAAATCCAAAAAAACCATTTTGCTTTTGTGAGATCATCTGTCATATTCATTTTTATTTACTTGGAAGAGCTAAAAGGGATTGAAAATCATATTTTTCTCTCTTCGGATTTTATCCATTGTTTACATAGAGGTATCGTGTTTTAGTTTAGTAGCAAGTTGCTCATGTATTGTGAGTGGGTACCTCACAGAAGAAGGAACAATAAAGGTGCATGATGGATCTTTAAAAAGCATCGAATCCCATCCCAACCAACTCCTTCAAAAAGCTTTGTCAGCAATTCGTCAAAGCATGCCAGTCGTGTGCCGTCGTGTGGCATCACATCAAATCCAAAACAATTTCAGATTCTCCAAAAATCGGTAAAGCCATAAGTACTCTCCAATCTCTGGAACGTCTTCTTTCCCTAAATGCTCATTTTCTTTTTAGCACCTTGTGTTGTTTGAATAGCAGGCTCAGTATTATCTCCTTTTCGACCCATTTTTCAATATAATCTTCCTCCTTCCGCATCCCCTGTTTACTTTGTTCTGTATTTTTGCCTTTCCTGTAAACATGTGCTCTAGAAATTGTGTCAATCAAAAAGGTAAGGGTGGAATGGAAAGAGCGTTGTTGCCATCCATAAACAAGCTTGGTTGCATTTGTCATATATATTTTAGTAGAAAATGAGAACACCTTGCACTTTAATACGTCTTCAGAGAAAAATATGGAACCCTTTTTTCACCATTAATAATCGGAAAGGACAGTAGTATAAGTAAGGCTTCCTGAAAAAAAAAATGTGGAATTGGACCAAAATCCAGAAAACACCTTTCGTCATGTGGTTTTAAAAGAGTTGTTGTCGTAGGATAAGCGGCTTTTTTTGTGCAAAGCTGTCCCGTAAATGTAAAGCAATGAACGTGTGTTTTTCACCCCTGCACCATAAAACATTGGTCTTTTCTTTATTTAATCGTATTCAAGTTCATCCTACTTGAAAGAAATGCCACAACCCACAAACAATAAATCTTTCATTGTGTACCGTCTCCATATTTTCAAGATGAAGACAACACAAAGCTCCTCTACCCCACCAACCTGAAAAATGTTTGTACCAAAAAAGGGGTTTTGGTGCATCCTTTACCTTAAAAACATGCACATTTCATCCACAAAAACGTGAAGCATATGCATACGCTATACGCAGTTACTTACCATGAACTACTAGACAAAATACAACTAAAGGAAACCTCCAATAGTATTAGTATATATTGCCTGTTATGACCCTTTCATTGAACCTGCACAAACCAAAACTGATTTTGTATACAAAAGCGTTTTAAACCGATCTCTATTACGACCACCAAGATATCTTACACGATTTTTCTTTTTTCCTCGTTTCTTCTCCATGATGTTAGCTTATGTAGTCGTACATTGATGATTAGTTTCGTCGTGTGTTTTCCCTTTTTTCAACTTCTTTTATTCTCGCATTCAAGTTTTGACCGATCCTTTAGTAATGGTTATCATTCTCAACAACAAAACCACTTGAACTGTCATCCCAATGCTTGGATGCTCATTTATCGACAGTGGTGTGCAGAATTAATGCATATACATCTTATTCTTGGCTACTCAACTTCCATTCAATTTCACTTCAGCCTCCTATAGTAAGTGACGGAGGTGTATTGTTGAATGTTATTAAGCATCCACTAACATCGTATTTTCATATTTTCTTTCTGGTATAGCCAGAATGATCGGTAAATGCTGAGTAAGTCTATTGAATGAATATCTTAACCCTGTCTCAAGGTCAGTTTCAACCCCAAGAAAAACGAGAGTATTCCTTTTCTTGCTTTACACAAAGTAAGTGTCTCTTTTAGTTCATTATTCATAAGAAGCTAAAGAATTGTTTATGAACCACGTTGAGACTGATGGTACAAAAATGAAGAAGCCTGAATAATTTGAACCCTTTCAAATTTGGCAAATAGATTGCCTGTATAGAAAGTTGAACACGTGCCAAATCAATCCATACAAGGTGCAACATATAAATATGCTTATATATACCTAAATTTATTAAAACACTGTGAAATTGCAACTTACTTTGTATTAGTTTCAGTGCTGCCGTCCCTTTCTTTGTCTTTAAGGGCGTGTTCACTGCGCGTTGATAGATTTTTGAAAACGTTTTCTACCCATTATTTTTGAATTTGCAACCCCGTTGTAGACTCTGCTAGCAGTGCTTATAGATATACGTGTGTAAATATGAAATTTTTTTAACTCGCAAAGCAATATCAACCCTATGAAGTCCTGCTTGCCAAAATACTATATTTTTACGCTGTAATTTCTTTTGTGCCGTAAACACGCTTGGCAGCACTCAAAACATTTTACATAAGAATGCAGCGCTGAAATGAATGTCAGCACGCAATATTATGCAAGATATTTTCTCCATATTATAATGCCCCTTCTTGTCCTTGATTTTATCCTGAAAAGAATCCTAAAAAAGGCACGCCATCAAAGCAACATTTCATATGCGATATTTGATGTGTATAAAAAAGTAACAATGGACCAATGGACGTGAGTAACAGCGATCAGCAAATACATTTTTTTATTGAGTGAAGTAATAATCTGGAAATAGGAAAGTGATGGAAACTGCCCACACACGTATCTGTGATATGCATGCACAGGAAACAACCAAAGAAATGGATGATTGAACCAACCTGTAGACCAATTTATTTCGTGGACCACACTCCTTTGTTGTGTGATTGATTGGGAACCTGCCGACTGTCGGAGAGACCTATACGTTCTTACGACTCCATGGAACTAACATAATAATGGCTAATACCTCACATTCACCTAGCCTATGAGTATATTATAGTATTGGGTCTTGGTCAGTAAAGTTAAGGAACAGGAGTAGACTAAGTATAAGTTCTTAAAAGGCTTTATTGCATATCCCTTTCTTGAATGATTCCCTTTCCATACTCTTTTACCTGACAGCCGAGCCGAGCTCATTTTTTCCTTCATGAACGTTCATTCCTTCTGATAAAAAATATTACCGTCCGACATTTTACTCTTTTTTTGGGGGGGATAAGCATAAATCTATGAAATGAAATTCTGGGAAAGAACAGCCCAACTAAAACATACTTTTCTTAAAACGCAAGAAATTCATGAAATCAAAGAGAAAGCAACAAAACAAATGCGCAACACACTCAAAATGTCATATAAGAATATGGGAGTTACTCCCTAGTCACGGTGTTGGAATATTTGGGGTAGGTATATGTGTTTTCCATCTATTTGTCCAGCAACACCATTCCTGACTGACTGAGAGTTGTTGGAAACACAAAATCCTCATTTGCAGTAGTACCACTTTGATAATGCTTAATATATGACGAGAATAAAGTGAATGGAAAAAAAATTCCTTGGTTTACTTTTATTATTGCTTTTTTCTCTTTATCGCATAGCAAATGGGTTGCCAATTTATTCTACAGGGGTTCCCTAATAACAATTTGTAATCATAATGATGATGATGACTACACATGCACGCAAATGTGAAAAAAAGTTCGAGACGTCATTGCCATTGCATATAATTTTTTTTTTTCGACAAAAAAATCTACTACCAACTTATTACTACCTCCAATTCTCCAAACCAATATGTTGCTGGCGAGGTGGTTTGGAGCAAAGAATATATAGGCAATATGTAATTGGACAGATACCATTTCAGATAAGAGAAAGCGAATTTGTTTTACCAATAAAATGTATGAGGGATATTGGAAAAATTTGAAGCGACTTGGTTCAGACTAGTTCGGACTCACGACTCACATTACCGTGAAAGCTCTTATCTTGAAAAAAATACATGAAAGCATTCCATCTTCAGGTTATGCACAAGGTACATTAAGCCTAAATACTGGAATTATTCGTAGGAAAAGTTTACCAATTTTTTTCATCAACATCATATAACTTTTTTTCTGTCTAACAGAGTGTATAGTGCTTTTTATGTGAATGTTTGATTGGGAATATTTCATAATGCGTATTTGACATTAGGTCATGACAAATCTTTGGTATCAACAGGGTACCGGATGATTTACCAGCGATCGATCTTACCAAAACCAGCATAATAATAATTACGTCTAGACGGTATTTAAAACATGTCAGCATTTTATTCTGGAAAATTAGAAGGGTGCACAAATACTCTTGTCGATTATATGTTTTAATCCCCTCGGCCTGGTTTAACACATACATTCTTATCAATGAGAGCAAACGAAACGAAAATTTTTAAATTATTTGGGGGTTCGCAAATTGTCAGTTTCACTGCAATGGTTTGAATGATTACAATGGATCATGAATCATGACTCATTCCTCTGGCCTCTCCTTCTTGTTGGAGCTTAAATGGAAAAATGCCAAAACTTAAAAGCTTGAATATTTTGGGTCATAATGTCTTGAACGGCTTAGGATTTTATTCTAATAACTTACAGTTTGAAGTTCATCTTTTGTTTTCTTTTCAATTTCACGAATATCCTCTATCGTCATCCCATGCCAATCGTCGATCGAACAGAATACCTGACGATGAAAAAGTGTGAACATCCTTTTCATACCCTTGTGTATTTTCCCCTCGACAATTTTTTGGAGTCCGAACCATTTGAATTTAGCTGATACCAACTTGTAGCATGTCATGCTAGGTTGGGTCTGAATCAAAGCATCATTTGTGAATAATTACAGTGTTTCGAAATGTTTTCGGTCAATTTTCATTTTATGGTTATGAAAAATGCTAAATAAATAATCACATACCGATTTTGTCCATCCTGGTTTTAAAGGTCCCCGGCCTGTCTTTGTCGATTTAAAGATTGCAGGGTCCTTATTTTGATCATAATCACTTGACTCTCCCAACTGTGCTGCTATATCTATCCACACAATTTCCCTTTCTGCTAATTGGTCTGGGGTTAGGCGGTGTACATTATCAAGCTCTCCCTTGCCCGGACAATGCATTGATTCAACCATTATATGAAAGTCATCTCCCATAAATTCATTCTGCACCGAAAGTATCATCATGAAAATTAGTATCTTGCACTCAAGTTCATAATAAATACTTGAGTGTCAGGTATTCATGTACAAACCT
Organism: Orchesella flavescens; assembly: GCA_964034955.1. Lineage (NCBI taxonomy): Eukaryota > Metazoa > Arthropoda > Collembola > Entomobryomorpha > Orchesellidae > Orchesella > Orchesella flavescens. The sequence continues at coordinate 28,300,001 of OZ035956.1, read as the reverse complement.
ACAGTAATAATAGTTCTACAATAAGGATATGCATTCCATGCTTCTTCCATTCCCACCAAAGCAGTTGCCGGTAATATAGTTCTGATTAGTCCATTAACCTTCCTGAAAAGCAAAATATTAGGGAATTCTATTCTTTAAAGGGGAACAGCAGTAGATGAAAACTAATACATGTCGTATTTGATTATGGATACTTCACATTGAACATGCAAATGAGTAATTACTTTTTTCCGATGTACATCTTTTTAGTATACTGTCCTTGCGAATGTTCTCCATGAAACAATGGTTTTCCAGTGAATGGTTCGTTCTTTAAAACTTCAACACCGTCACCTCCTCCAGTTTCTAGCTTACTAACGTCTGCAACTGTAAAAAGCTGACCTACTTGATACTAACATCATTCACAAAAAAGTATTATATTCATTAAAATCGGTATGATATTGATTACAAGAGTGGAATTGAATGAAATATTAAAATCAAACCTCTTCAACCGTCATCGGCAGGATTATGCGGCTACGTTCATGAGAATAAATGTTTAGCATTAATATAAATTCGTTGCTAAAATAATTATTACAGGATTTTTCAAAACAAAACTTACTATTCCTTCAACAAGACCATGCTTTTTAAGAAAGAAAAATAATTAAGGCTGTGTCAAAAATAAAACGGCCTTTTCCACCGGATAAACATAAATTTCTTAATGCCTCGACTTAAGGGGTAAACTGATTGAAAGTATTACAAACCAGTAGAGAGTGCTGGAAGCACATATTATGTGTCGATTTGTACCCTATTATTCCTAAACTACTAAATGAATACTGACTGTTAAATGAAGTCGTCATAAAAAAGTGCATCTCTCTGTAAGATTCGCAAGGTGGCCATTGACAGGAAGTATCTATGGAGTCCATTACATACTAAAAAACAAGACCTTTTTGCAATAAATTCCTATTCTGTAATCGACGAAGGTCAGAGCGTCAGAGTCAGGTTGCAGTTTTGGTAATTACGTTATCGATATATAGCTGCATTGTTTTAGAGATTCATAACGACCAATATTCTGAATTGCGAATTATATCACGATGGGTAGTTTATATATGTTTATATATGCTTCCTATATAAATCTTACAATGAATACATATTTTACACATACGTTCCTTTTTTGTGGTGATATAAAATGCATTTAAACACTACGCTGCTTTTGTACGTATACATTCTAACTCTAACTAGCTGACCACTACAGTTTTAGCTTCTTTTCCCAGTTGCTCTACTTTCGGTCACTGTATTGAAATTGGAATACAGATGAATGAGAAGAAAGCTTCTAGTGGAAACTCGATATCGACATAAAAGAAGACTAAAGCCTTCTCTTACATGCAGAAACTGTCATATGAAATCATACACCGCGGGACGCTGATTCTGCTCAGATCCAGAAATCTTTAAAACTATTGTTGGGAAGATCAAATCAACATCACGCTTCTTCAACTAAATTCTTTTGCGATCTTCACTATTACGAACACTTTAAAAAAAGATACATGGGAGAGGCAGAGAGATCTACTAACGTTGCTAAAAACGAAATGAAATTGAAATGGTTTCAGAAATCAAGCGCTTTTATTCTTTTGTTATATTATAGTATCTATCAACAGGCATAAGTTATGTTTTTATATGCAAGGGTTGATATAGATCGTGATTTCATACTTTTATGAGAAAATCTTCTCGTAATCACAGTTCACCGATTGATACTGTCTTGCATCTCGTAAATGAAAAGAGAATTCACACTCTGTTTTACCTGTGTAAACCTTTGTGTTGCCGTCAAAGAAAAGTCTGACGCATGTTCTCCGTTCTTCAAGCAAAACCTTCAGTTATTGCAATATTGCTTATATGTATCAATTTTAAAGTAAACCCCAAAGTCCATATTACACACTAACGAAACATATGAACCATTAAAATCCATAAAATGTCCTTGATAGTTAAGTAATCTTTGTATGCCCATGGCCATTCCAACGCTTATCGTTAAAGGAAGCTATGACCACTTCCTTTGAATTTCTTGTAACGTCAGCAGGTGAGAGTGAGTGTTCGCCCTTTTCCATGTCTTGAGGATCCATTCGATTTCTTATCCAATGTACTGTAATGTTATTGCTTCTTCCCGTTATTCAAAAGTCAGTTTGAAGTCTTAAGATTACATAATTTGACGCTTCAGTTTGTGCTATCAGCAAAATTTCTCTACGGCAGAACTGTAGTTTTTACCAATAACAAAGCTTATGCGAATTGTGAAAAGACGAGATTGTATATTGTTTTATAGTTTCACATATAGCCGCCTATAATGTTATACATAATCTGAAATGAAAAGATGCTTACACAATTGTTATGTCAGCAACTTTCTTGAAACAAAAGTGTCCTCAGTCCTTGACAGAGCTTATGCCAAAAAAGTCAAAGCAGCAACAGCATGATTTCAATGGGAAAGTTGGCGATAAAATACAAAACGTCCATAGCGTTAGATCCTTTTGTTTGAGTACCATTAAGTTTTCCACTCTCTCGTAAGTATGGAAGTAGCAATTCCTCCATAAGAAATATATATATAGTGAAAGGATTTTGCAAAAGATCAGCTATGAATTTTCTCGTTAGTGTTATTATTCCTCCAAGCTCCATCCATACATTAAAGTTTGCTGTTGCTCCAACTGTTTCGATTTTGATACTGTTGCATATGAAGAAGCTATGCTTCATTTTGTGTGACAGCAACCGTTTTCACTACTGTCAGACTTGGTGGTGGCAGTGGTTCATCTGCGACTCACAGACGGATCGAAATAATGATACACTTATTCATCCTGATGTTGCGCATCTCACTACCAAATGTATAAAATTTCAAAGGAGATAAACTTTCTTTCCATGAGATTATTATGTCACTTTTAGAGAAAGCTTTAACTAAACACATAAGAAAATCCATGTACTATACTATACTTTACCAACTGCACTACATCAAATATATGTGATATCGTGATATGTATATTAAATTACATGGTAGCATCCGCGGCCTACATTGTCTGTCGTCAGTTACCATTGAACCATTTGAACTGAGTTTTGCGTTCTCATTGGTAACTGCTTTAGCCAGATTGGCTTATTACCTCTTTTGTCGTAACAGACTGTTGCCACTTTCTCCAAATGTCATTTAGTGCTACTTTAAACGAGATTCGGAGTGTTTGAACATCCGTCTCACACACAGTTCCTAATATTTTATATTATTTTCTACAGTATTAAACACAATCTTAACCAAAAGAGAGTATATGCAACGAAAATGAACTATTAATAATGTATTGATATGTGAATACATATATATACAGTTACTTTTTAAATGGTATGTAGTACCATGAAATTATAAACGTGCCGAAACAATAATTATTATTAACCCAAATCGTCAAAATGGTTATGATTGATCTAATGCTTGTACAAAAATGATAAGCTCCGTACCAAAATGAAATCAATGCAAAACCTTCAGTTTATATAGTATGTATATTAATATGTACCTCTTAATATTACTGGTTGCTAAAATCTTCAAACTATCCTATACATTCATGCAGTTCAGATAATACTATAAGGGACAGGCGGCCAACGTAACATCAGATGAATTTCGTTTTACAAGTAGCACATTCAATACTCACAAGATCATGAACGTTGATTGTATTTCGTATATAATATACCAAGTAATGGTTTATAGAGTACATTTTCAGCTCCGTTGGAAATGGTAGGTGATAAAACATTATGGATCTAATGCCAGTAATACCTTTCTAAATCCATGAAAACGTGTGTATGTATATCTGTAACACTGTCCTATCGCGAATACTTGATGAGCTCAGGGATTATCGGAGACCTTCTTCTTTATCTTGCTCTTCACACAGAGGAGCTATAATCGGTACATTTATTGCTATTTCGTGCGTTATTCATCCACTGTAAAATATATTCATGCATCTTTTTTTTCGCCTTTATGCTTTCCCCCATTCAAGTACCATCAACAGCAACGTAATCATCGGAAAAGTGTCTATACATGTCCTTTTAAAATATGTACATATTAGCTGCTATATCATCCATTGTATAAATTTTCATGATGTTTGATGTCGGTCTATAAAACAAGTTTTTCACTCTACAGAGAATTACACTAACACTTTCTGTTCAAATCACGTCATCAGCGAAGGTTTTCAAAGTTATTTGTTGGGATTTTATTTTCTGATTACTATCTCACTCATAAAAGTAACCTGCTATATCATATCATATTGTATACATATATAAAACTTGCATAATATGGAGACGAAAACGCAACGCATTGCTGTTCATCGTTGAAAAGTACTAATACTTAAGTAGTTTTAGATGAGCAAGCTTGTGCACCTATATAATGCCTATATAGCTGTGGAGTATTTTTAGAGACGTGTTAAACGTAAGTTTGGAATATTACATCAGTTTAAAAGGGAATTCAAAGACATATTTGTGTTCAACCATCAACTATTTTGTATTCATGTTATTGCTAAAAAAATATTATAAAAAATCGAGTGGTTACACGCTTTTAAGACTGCCCATCCACGGTACTATATAATAACACACATTTGATTAATAAAATGTCCCATAAAATTTCAAAATATTAGGATTCGCTGGAATTCACTACCCTTCTCCAGCAGTGAAGTTAAATTACTTGATGCACAAACACTTTGTGAACATATGTGTTAGTTCAATTCAATAAACACCGTTATCAATGCGAAGGCATTCTTTTTCAAACATCAATGATGCTTTAAATACTTCAACCAACATATCTACTAGCATTTAGTACTGGTTGTTGTTTACTATAAAAATGTATCTTGTTTGATGAGATACAACATGCAACAACTAAGCTTTAAAAATAGTGTAGCATTCTGTTCCAGTCTGTGATAGTAAACGTAATAGCATAAAATAGTCAACAACTGCAAACTGTTGTATGTTCCCATTTTAGTTTTTGTTTTATTTGCTGGAGTGAAATACGAGGAGCGATAATCATAAAGCTAATTCAATGGCTGATGTCCGATACTATTACCCAGCATTTTATTGTTGGATAAAGTACCAAAAACGAGCAAACTTACAGCGATACAAATAATCTCTTCTCTCGTTTTCTCTCTGTCAAAAGCCCATTCAACATTATTATTGCTGTCGACTGTGGAATGGATGCGTAGAAAGTTGGTTCAGCAGGGGAAAGCCCACACACACACACACACACACACATAATATTAATGCATACTACATACAAACGCCCATATACTCATTCGTTTATTGCTTGCACTCGCATTCTTCAGCTCTCAAACTGCAAAGCAGCAACAATGCGATATTGTCGTTTCCCGTTGCCTGCATCGTTGACAGATCCACATTCTCATCAAGCTCAAGCAAGCTTCCTAAACAAACTGTTTAGGATGCTTGAAAATTCATTCATTTTGTTAGGTTGAAAATTACATGCATCGTTGAAATGTTCACGTTACATTCATTTAATTTACATAGATAAAGGTTGTCATCAAGAACAAATGGATGGACCAAAATCGATCCAATTTTTATTGTTGTAAGCTTTCAAACGGAAGGTTTGGTATCGCAACCGTTAAAAAAACTTTAAGAAATCGGAATTTTTACATCGTTATGCCCAGCGATCTGTGTTAGTACTGAATATATTACTAATTCGACACTTTGAAGAATTATCTTCAAAGTTGCAGAAGGTTCTAGGCGTGTGCGTGCCATTTTACATCCCATTACTAGGTATAAGAAAACGTAAGGATGAACGAAGACAAAATTTGTCAAATTATGAATTATTGTTTCCCCAAACGTTTAAAATGAGGATGATTCAAAATTATTTCTCTTTCTCTACTCAAATTTTCTTTTGTGACAATTCGATTAAAAACCTTTAAACGTATTTTGCCATATACCAACATACCATGCTTTATGCTTAAAGCATCACAAAACATCCATAACAATATAAGATGAATTTATTGAACAATATAATGTTTGAAATAACTTCCTTACAACTGCAATAAATTATGGCTTATAAAATTTGACCGAAGAAAGACATTTATGTACCAAAAACCAAGGAGAGATTGAGGTGAAATGATTTGGAATTGGAAAGGTTTTTTATCCCTCTTACTCTCCTCCTATCTCCTATTACTTTCTACGATGTATTCTGGTTTTAGGGACAAATCCAAGCTCCAAGTTTAACTTTCATAACCGTTATAAAGAAACAACGACACATTATAAAATGTTATATATATATGTATATAGAGACTAAGCCAAAACGCAGTTTTTTTTAACTTTTAAAGAATAATGAAGACTATGCGGTATCATAATGGTATTGAAAGCCAAGGCAAGGGGGTGGTGTAATGTCCTTTCCTTAATTCCACAAATAACCATACCATTCTAACTGTTAGCTCGTGTCTCTTGGAAAGAGAGGAAAGAATGGGATCAAATGAATGCTTTTCTGGAACACATACTTTTATATGAACAGTTAGTATATTGCAATGGGGAGACGTGCATCAGGTCGCTTTCACCATGGGTGAATCATTACCAGTGATATTATTATTATTTCTTTCACCGTCTCTTGATGTTCTCCGTTTCCAAAATTTTTACAGAGCAGCAACAGCATCATAATAAATGCTACATGTGGTAGTGTATTTTTCTTTTGCTCTAAAAATGAACATAAAGTGATGATGTTGGCGATCCACGGGCTTAGAGAAGGACATACATTATGTAGGATATAATGGGAGAGCAGTTTTTTTTGGTTGTATATAAAAGAACAAGCTGCAGACAGAAAATGAGAGACAGGAAGGATTGGAAATAGCCTTGTGGTGAATAAACCTCGATTAAAAGCATCAATTAAATATTTTATGTTGTTTTTCTACACTCATAAAATCGATGCTTTGAGTACGTGCTGTGGTTTCTGAGCTGGTTGGTTACACCATGCAATTTTGGATAAAGATGAAATTACCAATGGAGAAAGATGAAGAGGAGAGCAGAACAAATGATGGCAGAAAAGAAAAAGGGGTTTTACAGCCTTTGCACACTTGAATGGAAACGGTGCGCTAGGACTGTAAGGGGCCATACTTTAATCACGTCATCAAAAAATCCCAATTTTACGACCTACCTACCCCTTTGTCATCAATAGTCATATTTTGCGGACCCTACCTACCTACCCCATGCTGATGACGTCATCCTGTTAATGTTCTATACAAAACAACTTATCCACATCACAACATCTGAGAATTTATAATTTTAAACTCGTATAACATTTCAATAATTTATTACACATTCCATCCATACATGCTGATTTACAATTTAGGTGCTGACTCAATGATTCGGACTCATAATTGATTGGAATAAAAGATCCATGAAACATGATTCTTGCTCGGAAAATGGAGTTCTTAACCAAGTAGATAAATTATCAATTTGTTGTATCTCGTTTGAAAAGAGGGGATTGTTGATATCAGTCTCTGTCAAATCTTCAAGTTCTTCTTCTTCTGTTCTTTCATCACTCATTGTTCGATGAAACCTTTTGTGTAGCAAGAAAGCCTTCTTAGTTGGATATCCGATGCAGCACAAATTACAAGTTTGCTCATCCAATTTAGATTGACTAATACAATACTGATCAAAAGGTAGATTCGGAGTGGAGAATTTCATACGGGTGCTTGAACTATTCCGAATTCGGTTTTCTTAAACCTCCCTGGAGCTGTTCCCTAGAAATTGACGTACGTTTGTTCGCGTATCGCTGCAACAAGCTCTATTTCCGCATTTAATTATCTGGAGCAGGTACTGAGATTGTCGAACGTGTCTGGCTTTCCAAGCCTCGGTTAGCTAGTCAAGTTCTCTTTCCCGTAGATTCGAAAATGAGCCCGTGCCAACACAGCCAGTGCCTCTTTCACGAGGAGGAATGTACTCTACCTCAACATCCAGCATTCCGAAAGTTTTTTACTTCCAACTCAAAGTCCACAGTGCGGCCATTTCCATCCAGGTGACTTCCATTCAAATCTACCGTGAGGAAGAATTAGTCAACAAAGATCTCGAGAAAGAGGTGCCATTCGTCGTTCCACCGGCTTGAGGGACATGTGTAACTACAAACAAGGCATTCAAGTTATGCTGTTTAAAATGTTGGGCACCAAAATTAAGAGTCTCAATCGTGGATTCTCATAGGGTCCTCTGTCTACCATAAAAATCATAATGGGCTTAGCATCGCCATTTTCCAGTCTCTTAAAGCTGTTTAATTTTAATATTTTCTCCAGGAGAATGCAGTACTGGAGTCATGCTTTCACGAACGAATTGTGATGTAAGTTGGGCTTTTACCGAATCAGTTTGTTTCTTGACGCAACCATCCAATCGTGATCCGGAAGAATGACCCTATACTCCATGGTCATCAATATAGGACCCTACTTGTTAGCGACTGGAAGTCCAAGTGGTACACGTGCCCTATCATCTTGGCTCAATACAAAAACGCTCCGCTCCACCAAATGCGCCGGCAAGATCTTTAAGAAATTTAACTGTAGCTTCGGCAAGTAACTGTGGCTTTTAAGAAGTGAATTTTTAGGTCGGACTAATTTCACAGAACCGTTTCTGTATGTCGCTTTCCTTCTGATGGGTACAATCTTTTTGAGTCAGTGCCATTGAGCCCGTACCTCCACCATTAATTATTTTATTAGTCAAAATGAAACAAAGTACCTTTAGCTTGGAGCTCCACCAGTCAATCTTCAAGCGTTTTCAACACCGCAAATTCTCGCTCATCCGCTGAACCTGGACGTGAACGTGGTGAATAATCGATTTTAAAATAAATACTAGGCTCGTAATTACAATAAAATCTCATGTGTCAAACTTAACAATATCCTGAAATCGGTCCATCAAACCAACGTTTGTCTTAACATAGACCTCCATAAACAATCTTACAGTTGCTGCAGCATCAGTCTTTGTCGAGTGAACTCCTGCTTGTATATCTTCTCCGAAGAAATGATGACAGTGTTTGAAGTCCAATCTTTTCACCGTAGTCCTCCTCTCTCTTATTTGGTTTCGGCCTCTTAAAGAAATTCCCCGATATCAAAAGTAACGAAATCTCCGGCTGAAAGGCCCAAACTTTCAAAATCAGTGCCACCTCCATATGTGATATAGAAGCAAATTCCAACAATACTTCTTATAATTCTTTCCCATTTTCAAGGGAGCAGCGCTCGGTGAATCCATTAATGTTGATGGTGTTGCTGCTGACCAAAAGTGTTCCTCGTCTGTGTTTAGTTGTGGCAAAATATATCTCCTCCATTTTCCAGTTGACAATTGACACACTTCCTGCCTTGGTCTCTCCCTTTGACTCCCTTTAGATGAAGATGTTCGCAATCCAGCAAAACCAACGAGAGATTGACATTTATACTTGCGCCACCATTCGTTTGGGGAGCTGGCGGTTCGGGCTCGGATGGCACTGACTCAACCCGGCTTTTTTTGGATTGTTGTTGGGCTTCAATTCGCTTCCGTTTCAAGTCAGGCCTTGTCGTTGCTGACATTCTCCTTCTTGTAGCTGTCCTAGAATTGCTGAGAGAAAGGAAACTTCTCTTTCCAGGGAGCTTGACCAATCCAATCAATAACTTGATTCTGAAAATAAAAATGATGGATGAGTGAGTGTCAACATGAGCCCGTACCTCCATAAATTTTCTTTAAAATATTAGGAGATCACCTTTGCTTCATCAAAGTCCATCGTCATTGGTTTTGGCTACGACTTAGTCTCTTTAGTGCAATGGGTTTCTGGATTAAAATATAAGCAAAAGTTTAGGGTTTGTCTACTCATGAAGTATATTAAGACTTATTTCATTTCTTGATATTGTTAAATTTAACTAACTAACATGAAAGACGCATTAAATACATTATGACTTATCAATAACATACCTGGTGTGAAGTGAAGTTGTTCAAGTGCTCCGCAATTCCTCAAATAATATTAAAATTTAAGTTGGTGGATGAATGAAAATTACTCTAAAGGAGAACCGATCGAATTGTTATGATTCAGGTTTTTTCTACATCGATGTGTTTGATCGAAATTCATATTTCATAGTAAAAGCAAATTAATAAGGGGCATTACGCAAATCATTGTACGTAAGCTATCACTTTATGAACAAAATTACTTCTGCGTATGGAGAATTTTGAGTCCAATTTTTAGAAAAAAATGATTACGTCATATTTTAATCCAGCACCTACCTACTACGTCATCTATGGTAATATTTTGAGCAAGGACCTACCCAGGGTCCTTGTATACGTGATTAAAGTATGGCCCCTAAAGGGGAGAGAGAGAATTTTTGGAGAAGCAGTTACTGTCTAGATCGATTTCCTTCATCTGATGCTATGGAATGTGTTTGGAATGGTGAAATTTGTGGAAGAGAGAAAACTGAAAATTCATTTTATGATTCTGTTGAGCACTTGAGACTGATAATGGCTTTAATTCAGGACGCTCACAGTACATATCATTCAAAATCACAATTAAATCTCAACTCGCTCTCTCACAGACAATAAGATGATGTGGTTAATTCCAGAAGCAGAATAATATACTCGTTGTTTCATGACTTGGTCGTTGTGTGCTGCGTTGTTGTATGAATTTTGAGTTTTGTTAGGTAATAACAATAGCCAATGGTGTATATGGTGCCACTCCTAAAATCTCTTTTATTACTGATGGCATGGCTTACGATTGGGTGTGTGTGTGTGTTTGCAGTCAGGGCAGTGTACCTCACTTTTATCAGCACTTTTTCCATGTTTATCTTTTCGTAGCATCTTTAGATTACTACCAAAAAATATGTTTGCATGCTTTCCAGGCCCCACGTACGCAGTTACTACTGCCTCATGTCCTTGGTTGTCATTGTTTATGACTTGTAAACATGAAATGAGATGGTGCATGCAGTCATAATTTCATATGGCTACGATTAATGAGCAGTATTAGTGAGGTGATTTGAGGAGCAATGTGGGCACCACTGCGCTTTCCTAACTTTTATTAAGCTTTGACTGATACGTGAATTATCGTATCCCTACCAATGGAGTGAAGATGCCATAGGAAACATTCCCAGTGGTGATGATGATAGTAAGAGAAGATGAGACCAAAAGCAACTAGAGTAAGTAAGTGCAAATTCACTCTAACAAAGGCCTTCCAAAGCGTAAGAACTAAAAAACCAACAAATTTTGGAACACTAAAATATACTCATATTGATAGTCATGTAAAATAGTAATCAACGGATTATGAGTTCGGAAGGTTTTCAGTTTCTTGCTACATTTTCGGGAATATTTAGGTTACTAACTGTGGTAAGTTGTCAGTTGCTAAAACTCACATGAGGCAAAGCCAAATTAACGATTAAAATATAACTTAATTATTATTTTGCAGGTATTCGGTCTTCCAGCAGCAATACTAGCTTGGATTGCATATTTTTCATCTTCATGGACCAAGGCATTTCCAGAAATTCTGGCTATCTTGGAATCTGACAAAAAGTCCAAAAACTTTTTAGATTTTTACAGCGTAAATGAAGAAAGTATCGTAAATGCAACCGAATCATCAGGAGAGGATTATGACCTTATATCTGATAAAGATGAAGAATATTTGGATCAAATACTCCTTGAGACTCTTATATATGAAAAAGTGTTCATTGGAACTGTCACCTTTGTTTTCATTATATCAGCAATATACTTAATATTACGGATTGCAAACCAAGTTCCATCAGAATCGCCATATGAAATTATTGTTGTAAGTCGCATAAGTAAAAGTATGGTCATCGAAATGAATGAAATGAAATGGCATTTCAATAACGCATCAACAAGTATTTTTTTAAATTATGGATACTTATTTCTTTTAATACAGGATTTTCTATTTCACGTTGTATCAGCTCTATTGTTGTTTACTGTATCTGCATTGTTGTTCCAATCTGTACTCAAAATTCAAAGTTTTATTGATCGAGTTGATGACGATCTACCACCCGAGATACTTGAAATTATAGCCAGAAAGAAGGATGTACAAGACAAGGGAGATAAGATAGCTGCTGGTGTAAGTGTTTAAAAAACAACAATAATTGTTTAATTATTATATTTGCAAGACAAGTAATAATGCCATTGCCACTATTGACTATTTATCTCACAGGCTCTAGGCATGATAAACGGAGTTTTATATGTCTGTTGTGTCATCACACTTCGTATGATACACCCTCTGAAATGCCAATGTCGAAAAAATCCCCAGCATAGAAGATCCTTCGAAGAATATGCAAGCGACACACCTAGATTTTCAGTGATATCTATGCAGTCTCGAAAATTTAGCACACAATCTTACGGAAATCCCTTATATCCTCTGGAATAAACACAAATATATGACTGAATGCCTACATACTGAGAAAGAATCCTCGCTTTTCTATCCCAACTGTCGATTTCATTTTTTAGTTTTCCACTCCATTTGTACAAAATACATTACACACATAAAGTCTGGAAAAAGAATTAGGATTTAATTGTGCGAGAATAAAAAATCTTTTACTTTTGAATCTGTTACACACATTTCTTTACAGACTGTCTTCCACAGGTGTTGAAACTGTGATAGATAATAAATAGGAATGTTTTTGATTCTTGCATCTTGGCAATAGAAAATAGGAACGTAAAAGTTAAATCTACAAAACTCTGACTATTTTGTAACTTGTGGAGCACTGGATCATTTTCACTTGTTTGTGTAGTTAAAGCTAAGATTTATGTCTATGAATTTGCATGACACGAATGAAGGAAAAAGAACCTAAAATATTTATAATCAAAAATTTTGAGGAGAAATGTAAAAGGGAGAAAAATAAACCATTTCTGTGAATGCAGGAAGTGCTTAAAAAGACTCAAAAGAAGAAGAGAAATAAAAGCAAACAGAAAAAAGTGTTATTTTTCCCGTCAACTAGCTTATCTTCCTCATTGAATCTGTTCTGCTCTCTTATAATAACGCAACTATGCAATGCAATGTTCTTGACAAGGAACATTAGTCGATGATGGATAAGTGTAGTTTGCTGCCATTTTTGGGTGCTGCAATAGAGATCCAGACAAATTAGCCATTACTTCAAACATCCTTCATAGTGTCTCAACCCAATTCATCTTGCTTACGGACCATCCTCTCGCATGTACACCGTCAAAGACAACTGTGTCTTCTTTTTCGTCGTTTTTGTACTCAATATATGACTCTCTAGTATCACGACGACGACGACGTTCGGTGGTGGTGGGTGGCCTTTTACTTTCTTTACGCACTTCAATGAGCAGAGATAACATTTGAAATGTGTATAGGCAAAGAGAGTACCTCTAAATTGCTAACATGTCATGGTAAGAATAGTAGATATATAATATACGCCAGAGAAGAGAGAGTGAAACTGATAATATTGTATGAGTGCTCCTCCATGGTGTCATTTTATCCCTCCATTTAACTACAGAATCTCCCCTTCGTGAACTTGTGAAAATTGCTTGCTCTTTTCCTCGTCGTAATATTTCCAAAAAAAGAAGGAGACGCAACTCATCTCTCTATATATGTTGGTTGTTAGTTGCTGCATTTCTTTCACATCTCATCCCTAAACCTTCGGCCTTCGCATTACCCCATGATATGACTCAAGCTTTGTAAATGCCAGCTAAGCATACTTAAGACGGATTAAATTTTAAGGCGTTACTGCTTTCACTCATGTTTAGCCTTTAGCTGTGGAAGATATCCATCACCAAACTCACTAAAGTTTCAACTTGTTATATACGTTTTACTTCACATATACTTATGCCCCCGTTTAAAACCTCAATTGAGCGTTGCTTCGTTCATTTTTGTTAACATTATGTATACTCTCCTCGTGATATATTACAAAGTTACAGTCGACAACCTCGATGATAAGGAAAGAAACACACCCTTATTAACATTTTTGCAAAAGAGAACTCAAACCCTCTGGTTTGCTATTAAATTCTACACAATATAAAAAGCCAAAGGCCTGAATTGGATTTTGTATTACGGCTGGGAAGGTATATCAAAGTTGTCGGAGTAAGTTTAAGCCAGCAGATAAACTCATGGGAAGCATAATGCCGTTTTCAGTTTTCAAATCCACCCATAATTTTTCGAGTACCACCATTCCAAAATTTCCCCACCGTTACCATTATGAACAATGGGGGTGGTGACAGTGTAATTTTTGGAACCCATGAACGTCAAAGTCTTTAATGAAAAGCATTATATTATTTTTTAAGCCAGCGTAAAATTTAATGCTGCGTCTGACGCTACTTTCAGAATTTGTGTAAGTTAAGTCGAACAAAATTTACAGCATTCCAAAAAATTCCCGTCGACCACCCCGAGCAATTTGATCTGATTGGTAGTAGTGGAAACTTTGGAATGTCATAACCTTGTCAAAAATTCTGTTTATTTGAGAGATTTTAGGTTAAGCAGACTCAAAATTTTATGAAGAATCGATATCTGTTCTCAGATTTTCATAAAAATTATCACTGAACACGCTAGAACATTCCAAAACTTGCCCCGATGTGCTCAAATGTCAGTCTACTTAACATGGGACAAATACATGGTTACCACTGTCACATTTATGTAATGTATTATTGTACTAGAATTTTAAGCATGCTGTTCCTTGCTTACTAAATGCATTCGTACATGGACTTCGCGTATACATAAGATCACTAAACTAATAGAACATTTTTATCCATTTAGTAGAACATGCCACCAAACTAATCTGATAGGATATTGCCATTTGATTTTTAAAATTACGATTTACTTTTCTTCAAATAGATTTTTAAAATTACGATTTACATTTCTTCAAATTGAGTTTTAAAATTACAACTTACTTTCTTTCAGATTTATTTTTAAAATTATTAATTACTTTAAAAAATTACAAACTGCATAAAAATGATGCATTCCAAAATTACAAATGACTTGGTTACCAGTCAGAAAGTCGTATTAAGGAATTTAAGTGTTTTTTAATGTATTTGGCTACGTCTCCAGGCCTGCTTACAACAATTGTTACATTCCCTACTGAGATGAATTACATATTCTAAAGGTTTAACTGCAAACTAATCTAAAGTCCATGGGCCACCAATTTATTCTTCTGGTGTATTACTTTATTGTGGTGTGGTCCAAAATTTTAATTTGGTTGTGTATTGTTTTTATCTGGTGGTATGTTATTTAAGGGATGTATTTAAAGTGCCACCGTTTTAACCAAATTTGCCCACCCAAAATTTACATTATTCGAAAATGCATATTTTATCACTTTTTTTATTTGGATGCCCACTTTTTTAAATAAAACTGCCCATCTTTTCCAATCTTAACATACTATGGTGTTTGAAGGTAAAAATGTAATTTAGAAGAAAGGTGGATGACAACAAGTATTCAAAATCTATTCCTACTGATGATTTGAAATCTATTAAGTAGATGTGTTCCTGAGTTTACTACAGCAGTTACACTTTTTACAAAAAAGTTTATGTGGCTATATACTTTGTTCCGGAATATGCCGACAAAAACTCAGAATGGTTCGAGGGTTTACCCAAGTACCATTCTTCACCAAGGGTAATAAAGCTGAAGGAACATTTTATTAGTGTAATAGATTTGGATCATTTATTCAAACACTTAAAATTATTGTAAGGCTGATCTAAAGAACGTAATCTACAATCTGTAAATTACGGGTGGCAAAAATGGTAATCCAGTGGTCCACGTATTTTTAGCCTTTTATTTAACTCCGGTGGACAATATTTTAATTCGTTTTTTGTTGCATTATTCCATATTTTGGTGTTCTCTTATTTTATTCTGGAGTGATCTATAGTTTTATTTTGGTGGTTTAATCTTGTATTCTGATGGTCTGTTATTTTATTTTGGTGGTATATTGATTTATTCTGGGGTGATCTACTGTTTTATTTTGGTAGCTTTTATTGCATTCTTGTACCCTTTTACTTCATTTTGATAGCTAAATTTTTAATTTGGTAGTCTGTTTTATTTTAGTAGTAAATATTTTTAATTTGGTGGCATATTGATTAATTTTGGGAGCCATTAATTACATTCTGGTAGTCCTTTATTTTATTCCCTTGATTTATTGTATTATATAGATAGCACATATTTTCATTTTAGTAATCTATGTTTCTAATTTGATGTTTTTATTATTCTGATGGTCTATTATTTTAATTTGGTGATCTATTGATTTATTCTGGTAATTATTTATGCTTTTGGTCTATGGTTTATTTTTGGAAGTCCATATTTTTAATTTGGAAGGCTGTCATTTTATTTCATTTGTAAAGTTTAATTTGGTGATTTATAGTCGTTATTGGGTGGTATAAGCTTTTTGCTGCTCTGTTCTATCGTTCTCATGCGTTTTTATAAAAAGGCCACTTGGCCGTTCTTGGCTCCAGATGTAATAACTGCACGCGGCTTTGTAGGCCGGCCTTCAATAAGTCCGGCTTAAATCAGTTACTCCAGACGACTTTTTTTCAGTACGGCCTCCGTCCCAGAGCTTACATTAAATCCAATACAGTCCTTTGATGTGTAGTTGAAAAGATAAAATATGCCTTATATACTTATACGCTTATGGATTCTCATAATGATGATGACTGCATGTGATAAATGGCATTCATTCATTCAACTAACGCATTATTGTTATCTTCATGGCTGTAGTGTCACTGATTACTAACATTTGAATTATAAAATTATATTATTATTATCTCTCGAATCCACATAAAAAATAAACTTTAGACACACAAAGTATGAAAATGACAAAACCATTTCACGTCACCATTATGATCAATACCAAAAAGCTTATATTCTCCATCTTGGGCTCAGTAATCTTATCTTATCAATACTGGCAAATACGCATTCTCACACAGATTACTCACTAAAGGTTTACTGACAAGCATCCAAACAGAAATACCAAAGAAGTTTGCTGACAAGGTTATCTAACAATTTTGAAGCTGAAAAATAATTTATAGTGAAAGTCGTCGCCAGTTTCAAGGTATCCTTCATCCGACTTCAAGGCGTTAAATACGAATGGCTAAACTAGTGACTGGAACAACTAGTACAATTTTTAAGTACTTGATGCCGTACCCTATGGTACCTGTTAAGTTTAGTTGCTGCCGCATGCATTTAAGGCAATAACAAGCAATCCCACTGATGAACTAATAATTCCATTTTATGGCATCATTAAATTGGCAATGAAACTTTCGTTTAATGTTGATGAAGTGTTGTGGAAGAAGCCTCCATTCCCACCGTAACGTAAATCCTGAATACGTCTCCAGAGAGAGATAGGGACTGACGAGTATGCAGTGAAGCCTACTTTAAATTCTAATAGTCAACCATCATCACATTAAAATTCAGCAGTGACAATATAAAAAATGAGTAGCTTTATTATAACCATCCTAATAAATAGTGAGGTACGAAACGTATTTTTATTGAGTGGTGTCAGTTTCACTAATAAACGTGTGAATGCAGATGAATGCTATTCTACTTCACTACTTTACATCTCCTCGTCATTAATTGTACCACCACCTCCAACTGGACACAAATGCACATCATAGTGCATTGTACTGTTAATAACCTTTTAAACAGTCTTATAAGATTTAGTGACAAAAGCATTGCTATAAAAAAGGTTTAACTCATTAACAAATTTATTCATTCACATTTGACATACAACAATTCATTCATTCCTCAACCAATGGTTTATCAGAAATATATTAATTATTTTAGAGGAGCAGGTGGGTAATGACTATCATATAGAATTATCCTACCGACAGATCAACGGAACTATCGCTGGTCACTTTCAGGGCCAATCAGTTCCAACAGCTTCTTCTCGTAGATTTCAATGGTAAACCCAGCAGGGGGAATTCCACCGACAAATACCCGGTCGCAGAACATCTTGTACGTTGCCAACATCTTCATAGGTCGCATTGGTCCTTCTGAATTAAATAAAAAGACGATTACAAATGGTTAAAAAAATATACTATATATGTCATGTTATGTGCTTCACTTTTACAGTTCATTTTTAGACTTAAGATATTTTAATAGAACTTACTGTGTGGCAAAATTACGAGCTGCTTTTCCAGTATTGTGCAACTATCCAAAAGTTTTTCGACATAGTCAGCTGACCACTTGAAAATCCCTTTTCGCCTATCCATTCCGGCAGTTGAAAGTCAACAGTTAAACAGCTGGAATTACTGAATGATCAAAAAACTTCAAGCAAGTGAATTAGTTAAATGTTGTGTTGTTGTGTCGAGTTCAACACTTCACGTTCACGTATTTCACACAACCCTTAAAATTTTAAATCGTTTCGTCGACTAAAAAATAATGAATAAATCCAGAAAATAATATTTTTAGAACAAGCTAACAAATCGAATACTTAAAACCCAAACAACAATAATTAGTAATTTAGGAAGCAACACTACTTACTAATGTGTGAAGTCAAAATTTGTTTTGACGCGTGCAGGTTCTTCATACGAGAAAAACGTTAGCAAAGCGTATGAATGCATATTATTATGTACTATGTATACAAATCAACCACTTCGCCCCAATTTTAATACATTTTATTAGGCATGCATGTTTTATTGTCATGATGGAATTTCATAAATGTGTCTGATCACTGACTTACTACAAGTTTTGAAAATGAAATTAAGCTATAAAGCAATCAAATAATAGCAAGTTCGAATCGACAACGTATTGATTTTTACAAAAGATCAGCGGATAGGATAGATATGACTTAAATCGTAATCGAATACCTGTTTAAGTTTAAGAAATGTAGCCGACGTGATAGCATTTTGATTTTTTTTGTAACACCAGTTCAACATGCTGTAATATATTACGTCATCGTTGTATCATAATATCACTCTTTGGGTACATAGTACCAAAATACTATATTTTAGCTATCCACCGCATGGATAATATTTCAAGGAAAAATATGTAGTTTTTGCAGTTAGAATGCTACCTAATACTTACTACCTACTAACAAACACGAAGTACTTTCATCAGCCCCAAACCCAATGCAATGTTCACTCACTTACAAGCCAACGTACTTGATGGGGAAAGTTTTAAAACATATATAGTGAACGAACACCAATGATGGATATAAATATGCATTGAAGAAATACATTCCAGTGGTGGTGTGGCATTTTATGGAATGTAGTGAATATTCACTACATCGCATCGCCACACCACTAATACCACCACAACTTCCAATTTCTAATGGTGCTCAGTCCTGCTATCGAGTCTGATTCTCTTGATACCGCAAAAAACCTCTGCCGCAACTAACTCTTTATGAGGCTTACACATCTTGAAGACGAGGCAAGCATCAAGCAGGTTATACCAAAGAAAAAATGGAAATGGGGAAAACGGTAGAAAGAAAGAGTTTTGACCAAGAAATCACATAAAAAGTTCCAAATATCTCATGTGTATCCGCCATTCAAATGTTCACAAGAAAAATTTCCCACTCCCCCTCAACAACTTGTTCTTTGAAATACTGTTTCTTCACACCGAGGAGCAAGAAACCCCTATAGATTTTCCCGAACTCTTTTTTTTTACCAAAACTCCCATTTTAAACCTGACAGAATGCAGAATAATAGTAAGCAGTGTAATAAATGAAGGAGCCAAAAAAAAATTCGGTGAAGTTTAGCATGTGGCATGAAACAGAGAAGACGTGAAATTTGATATGATATGAATGTGTAGCGTACTTTTTTTGGGGGGGGAGAACAACCACCAACGAACTTTTACCTCGTTTCTGTACATCTTTCAGTATTCAGATAGGCACAGTTAAAACTCTGTTGTTATCCACATACATCGTATTGGTGAAAGTATGTATATGCATATATATGTGATGTGGTAGTTATACTTTGGCTCCCACTACTAGTAAGACCACACTCATCATTTAGAAGTCTCCAGCAAGACTTGTGTGAAGTGGAGGTAAAAACCCGAAACAAAGTCTGAACTGTTTATGAGGCATGATATTACACTAGTTTTTATGAGAACAAGTTCAGTTCAGAGGCAACATACAGTGTGAATGTACAATGAGAAACAAGTAACATTGGAAATTTGTAACTTTTCCTACATACACATGTGTACATCGATGTACATATTCATCCATACATTATAGATATGATTTAGGTACTTGCAACAACTTTCCTCCCGATTCGACGAGGTAACGACAACACTTGAATTTCCCAAGCTTTACTAATTTCTCGGTGTGAAAATAATCCCTTTCAATGCAGACAAGTTGTTGCACTACCCCAATGAAAGGTGGCCAAGTCAAAGTGAAAATTTTGGTTTCACTGACACATTACGCTTACCACACAAGCATATACCTATGGCTTCTCACTTATTCACAACCAAGTGATGTTGTTGAGGATATTATACTACCGAAACATTTGTTCTTGGTCAGGTACTACATACATATATGGTATTTGAACGAGAAGGAAAGAGGAGTAAGATTTCAATTGTCCAAGAACCAAGAACGGAAATAGAGCGCATATATCCAAAGTGAAACTTAAAAGAACTGGATGATTTCATTAAGACGTTTGAAAAGCCTCGAAAAAAGTTTTCTTCTTTATGCTATCATAAAAACCAATTAATATTGTACACGTAACCGGAAGTATTTTTTGTATATGAACATGTTACTTTCTGATCTAAAGTTGGCTTAGTTAATAGGCACAACATGATATGATATGATCCAGTTACCATATGCCATGGGCTTCCTCTTACTCAATTCAAAATAATATCGTAAATGTATTCATCCCCGGCTGGAGTCAAAATAAAGTTTTCCACAAAATTACCACAACTTAATATCAAGTGTTCATCCCAGGATAGAAAGTACATGCCTATTCATGGACGGTTGGCATTATTGTGATGAAACCGTTTTTGAAGCTGGGGTCCAAGATTATAACTAATATTAGAAACAGTATCTAGAATATGTTGAATACAGAGGAGCGATTTAGAGAAAGGATTTTGGGAATTAGAACTCATGCTGAATATATATAACGCTAGCAAATACACACACTCAAGCCTGTGTTTGAGATGCTAATCCATTAATTAACTGTGAAGATCCCAGGAGAACCTCTGTTGCATCTTGCATCAATATGCCCCCTCTTTGAAGACACGGTGTATACTCTTGCATTTACATTTAATAACTGAAGTATTTGAGTACTATATATACACTTTTTGGGTTTTATGAAGCTTCCATGATTCACAGCGTTACGTTGGAGTGGCTTACTTTAAACATGTATATAAGGGAATGTTTATATCTGAAATATAAAACGGTTTAATACTTAGTTTTTGTACCGGATCTTCTAGAATCTACGACAAATAAAGGGAAAAGTAGTGGCAGCATTCTGCTCATCTGCTCCGGTTTTCCTGGTGAGATTAGATTTGTCACATAAAAGTTGCATAGCCAATTCCAAAAGTTAAACGTGGAACTTGCTGTGCTTATGGTGTAAGTGTGCGGCTTGGCTGGTTACTATTAATACATGACAAAGAAAATGTGTCTGCTCACAGAGAGAAAGAGAGAGACTATAGCATTTCTTGTTGATTCATACTTTCGTGTTATGTATACAATACAACCAACCATGCTAAAACTATACTCGAAGAGCTCTAAACACAAAGATAACACATACATAAGAGGCACGGGTGAAGCATATTGTTTCCAGAAAGTTTAGAGCGTTGCTCAATTCAACAAAACTACTAAAAACTGAATAACACCAGAACCAGAGAGCAAGGCAGGAAGATGGAGAATCAAGCGTGGAATTGCATGCATACGGAATACGGCTTGATAGGGTAAGTGGATACAACACAACAGTAGTTTACCCTTGATGAGCCAAAGAGGAGCTTCCAGCTTTTGTCTGTCTTTGACTTTTCTTTCACTCATTCAGATGTACAAGTGAAGGAAGAAGTTTTCATTCTATTTATTATGAAACAACAAAGTATTGAGCTGAAAAACTTAAAACCATGATGTTTAGTCTTGGCAAGAAAGAGTTGTTACTGTTGCGTTTCCTCTGGTTTCTTTCTTTGGCTTTCTTTTCACTTCCTTTTCCGGCTTAAGTATTGGTTATAATAACTAGGGAATGCGGAAAGCCTCTTGCTACATATTAGTGTATGTTGGATTTTCAAATGATAGACTCCGTATAGCTTTCACGAATAGTAAGACTTTATAATAATGTATATAGGGTGTGGACTTAGAAAATATGTGAAAATACGTATTTATGGATAATTAGGGAAATGCCAAATTAGTTTTAGGTACGAAAACGATTGCTAAGTTTAAGTTGCATCTTGTGTGTTCTATTACTTATTTCAGTTTTATGTATTTCTAGCGGAAGTAACACGAAATGAATTCCGGAAACCAAGGCTGTCATTCACTACGTTTACCAAAGAATGCTTGGCTTATGGCTTATACAGTACAATACTGCTCATGCAGTAGTTAATAAAGAAATTATAATTATAGCGTTACCTAAATCATAAAGAATTATGGAATTATAGACCAAGTTAGTTACTCCAATGAAATACCATCGGTTTTTATGCACAAGCTCACATAATGTCAGCATGGAGAGTTGAAAGAAAATATTCTGCTATACAAAAACACCATTGAAGGTTGTGGATCAATAATATAATAGGTCATACTTGATGTAGTTCGTTCTTAGTGACACGAAATCGTTTTTAAACTTGAAAATTATAGTTAACTAACTCAGCTATTTAGTGACTAGTATTATTTGACTTCGATCAGGTCAAACTGCACTCAAGTTTTCCATGGTAGACAGAAATGAAAAGCGGAAATGCTTCTTTTGTATTCGCAATTCGCATTCTTACTATGGAAAAAGTCAAAATTGGATCTATATAGTACATACATATGTACATCATAAACTTTTCGGGGGTGTCATAAAGAACAATCTCATTTCAGTATCAAAACAAGGCTTGTCTAGCATGAGATTTTGTCCAAATGCTTCGTTTTTCATTTAAACTTCGATTTGAAGCATAGATGAATTACAAGGGCCTCGGGGTGATAAGTCGTATTTTGTATTGCACTCGAATACACGCTGCGTGCGAAGTGGGATGTATAGCCCCTACTGAATTCATTTCTGATGGGGGTTGTGTGTACACCGAGTCAGTCAATGTAGGATTCTCACTGCTACTTGCTCAGATTAGTATATGTAGTCTCCAACTTGTGACTCTGTCAAAACAGGTGTAACGGGACGTTTTTCCCGGATCTTTGGAATGGTTATAAAATGCTGCGATTGCAGGTTCTTTCTTTCAATTTATGAAGATGAGCCGTTTAAATGAATAAGGATGAGAATCGAATTAGACAATTTCCCAGTTTGTAATGAATCAACTTATACATATAATAGGTTTTATAAGTAAAACGAGTAAACGAAACTGAATTTATTAAAACGTAGAAGGAAAATCTGAGTTATATTTAATGTAGATTCTCAGTGTAATTTAATAATGTATTTTTATAAAGGAAATCTATTAAAAGTATTGTTAATATCCTGTCGAGTTACCTCAGTCTAACTTCTAAATAGAAAGTAAAACGTAGACTGACACCCTATTGCGCAATCGGTGAGATAATCGAAACTAAACCCTTTTTACAAATCGTAGCGTAGCTGTACGAATAAAAGACGTTACTTACAGGGTGCCACCCGCAAAATGCTTGATGTGGGCCTGTAAGCTTCTTGAGGGAGCACAATGGTTTTCAACTGAACAATTCAGTGAGTCCCCAAGGCTCGATTACTTGCATACATATAATTTATAATTTAATTTATTGCATACCACGAAGTATTGGTATGTCAAAAGTAGAAGAGATGACGATGAAGAAAATGTGACAGCAAGATGACCCAAGAGTGGTGGATGCTTGACTGTGGTGGGTTGAAACCTACGACTCCAGGTGGAGGAGGATGACTTCCTACAACTCCGGGTGGAGGAGAAACGGGATGAGAAACGGTAGTTTCTGACCAGACCCAAAAAGGCTGAAGGCAAAGACAGTTTGATTAATATTTTAATCAAACTCTGACCCTACTTATCATTACCCCAAATTACGATGCTTATAATAAAAATGAGTTGCTTACCACTGACCGTGCGTACTTATAAATATTTGCTATATTTATTAGCACGCTGCTAAATTACAATACAACCTGCGACACACACGAGGAAAAAATAGTACACCAGATAAATATAAGTTCCCAATTTTCCGAAGGGAAAATAATAAAAATATGAAGTTAATACTTACAACTCTTGAGCTGATAACCACAGCACTAACTTAAAACTAAAGAAACCTTTCAAGGCCAAAAACCAAACTAGAACTGAGGAAGTGAGAGGCGAGAACTTATGGTATTACCATTTGGCAGGTGAAAAATGTTATATGCTAGCTTTAGTAGCAATCCAATACTATGTGGATGTGTAAGAGTGCGTACGGTGGTAGTGAGTTGCATGCATTACCACCCTTCTCCATTTCAGCTCAAAGATTTCCTTGCACGCATGGTAGGTGTAAGCTATGCGTCAAAAGGATGCTAGGTAGTGTGTACCCAATCACCAAGCCAAGAATGAAATTGAAGCTGACTCCCCAAGTTCACATGTAGCATGTCAGGTAGAGCTCAAATGTAGTCATTTCTACTTGTGAGTTAAAATTCTTTGTCTAAAATGCACCCTTTCACCCCCCTCTTCTTCGAAACTTGACCTCCTGGGCAAGGGAAATAAATTACCCAACAATGTGCATTATTTTAACTCAAGTTTATTCAATATTTACTTCCTTGACTGCATATACAATCCTTTGGGAAACTTATCTTGGTATTTCAAGATGTCATTCATTGTAACTCCAATCTTTTGAGCAAAAAAGAAAACCCTTTTTACCCTTAGTTCTTTACCATTACGTTTCTTGACACGCGAAGTCGATCCTGAAGTTCCAGGAAGCTGAGATTGGTCTTTTGCTTCCGTAAGAAAGTCCGTATTACACGTTACTTGCTGTGTACCCGGGAAGTTGGTGCCAGATTGAACCATTCCAGAAAATGTCACGATTGACCCTGAACTTACAGTTATTCCTTCTTCATACCAACCAGATTCATCTATTTCCATAATTGGAATCTTTGGTGTTTTTGGCTTACTCAACCCAGGGACAACTTTGGAATTTTTAAACATGTCTGGTCTATGAACGTTAATCAGAGTAACAATTTCCTTCCGCATTGATAGCTTTAAGTTTCTAACGTTCTTAACAATCAGCCCAAACTTAGCCGTAGAGACTGGCATGAACCTACATATTTTACCAATATCAAAAATATCTAACAATTGCTCTGGTCTAAGATCAACATTTTTGGCCGTCTGAAGCCTCCATTTACACAATGCCTCGAAAAGTTTAAATTGTGACTGGATATTGAATATCGCCTGAAGCGGTGGGCTTAAAGAATCGATGTATTTGCTCCACTTTGATAGTATGGACTTTTGAGGAGGAAATACATACAATTTTAGGCAACCTGCCTTTGACTGTGAAAACTCCTCCAAGTCTAAAGTATTGTATTCCATATCAGACTCGTTTAAAAATTCCATTTTTAATTTTTGCCAACATTTCAATAGTATACGCGAATCTGCTGCTGCATATTTAAGCAGATCGTGATGTAGTGGACGCTTGCGCCAATCTGCAAGCTGTGGTAACTTATTCAACTCCACTCCAAGATAATGTTTTACCATTTTGGCGAAAGAAATTTTCATCTTGTCTGGGTATCGAATTGCGTAAACCTCCTGCGAATCTATCACACCGACACTATATATCCCAAAATCTCGCTGGAGTGCTAACAGATCTCCAATATCGTGAACTACTTTTAATTTGTCAGGATTGCAGAAGAACCGTTGCAAATATTTGCCTACTTTATCGTACAAAGTTAAACAATCAATAATATAATCCAACGATGGAGTCGATATTTGAAGAAGGCACGTCATGCTCAAAAAACAATAATGTGAATGAGCTTCCGTGTCAAATGCAATTTCATCCTCCGTCTCCAGTGCATCCTTGAGTTGCAATAACTGCTCCTCCGAATCAATAAATACACATTCGGCAGATTCCGCAATCTCCTTAATTTGCAACATTTCAGCTTTTAACTCCCATGTGTTAACCAGGTTCTCAAACGGATGTGTATTTGGTGTTGTTCCATTGTTAATTCGAACTCGGTTAGAGAGAAAAGCGGGATCTCGAATTTGAGGCCGAAGTGTTACACGACCCCATAAAGCCAAAGCTTTTTTAATTTCGTCACGTCTTGATGCACTCATCTGGAAATAATTACGGTAAACTATTTTTATGCGCTTTTTCACAAATATTTCATTGTTTTTATTCGAGCTTTTATGGAATTCGGAATACAGCTATTTTAACTTAAATTTATCCCCAATCTTCTCATAGCGCATATTTTTAACATTCTGGTTTGATTCTAAAGTCGAAAACTCGGACAAAACTGAAAAAGTTGGTGAGGCAATACTCTCTTCCTCCATTCTTTCACAATCATAACTAGTAACAGTACAAGTTGGTTTACTCATTTTCTGCTTTTTCTTAAAGTATGGGTTAGGAATCACAACCTCAATATCTTCAGTAGATTCCCATTGCAAATCGGGACGAAAAGGGAATGTACTGCCAGTTGGTTTTGGCAAAGAAATCATTGGTGGTTTTGAGTGTAACTCCCACGATTTATCATTCACCTTTTGGGTCTGACAACGCACCTTTTCCCTTCTGAGATGTGCTTGCGTCTCTTTTTCCTCCTTTTCATGTACGAATTTAGATTTGAACTTATCCTTTCTCAGGTCAACCTCCTTTTTGGACGGTAATAAAAATAAATGCTCAGGCCTATCGCGTATTATTTCAATTGGTTTGATTTTTACTTCTTCACAAAAAACATTATTCCAGCTTGAAGCCTTTACTTTAAAATTTTCAGGTAGTACTGGTCCCGAAACCATATCTTTTAAGGTATCTCCTTCTGGAGGAACAGCAACTAACTTATAGGAATGAAATAGCCTTGATTGATATAGGCTATGAGTATCATCTTTCACTTTAACCTGTCGACACTTTCTTTCAAATTTTCGACGTTCCTCCATGGGCTTGGATCCAAAATACACCGTCACTTCCAAATTTTTAAACTTGAAATTTTTCCTATTCTCATCTACTTTTAACTGATCAAACAATACGGCTCGGTGTCGTGACGCCCTTTCTAATTGTTCAGATATTATTGATCCAACCTCAACAAATCTTTCCTCCTTAGCCACATCAATAGCCCGTCTTTTTGCAGCAAGAGTTTGAAACCCTATGGATATTTTTCCTTCATCTTCTACTCCGACTTCTCTACTTTCGACACCTCGATCTCGGTAAATTGGGATATTCAGAGTTTTGAACCCCATTGGAACATGATAAACATGAGTTAAGTCGTCATCCACATCGTATATTAACTCATGAATTCGACTTTTATTCCTTGCATATCTTGAGTAATTTGACATTGAAACTTTTCGTTCTCCATTCGTGGCAATGTAGCGAGGAGAATCCGTTCCAACAGAATGATTCTCGGTGTTGTACAAGCCATACTTAAAGTTATGGACAGGTGGTGGAGGAGGATACTTGACCCTCTCGGCTGACCATTGCTTGTTCATTGCCTACACAAAAAACGAAAATGCCAATAAAACTCAAGTATATGAAGGAGTCAAATTATTGACATGAACTTTGTAGACTTTTTGCCCACTCTCGGGCTCTTCCAAATCAAATTGATGATTCGTGACTTTCCCAATAATAATATATGGACCCTCCCGTTTCGGAGCTAGACCTGCGCTAATTCCTTTTGATTTGTTTGAAAGGATATGCGTCTTCATCATTACTCTGTCACCTATATTAAAGGTTCGATCTTGTGCATGAGCATTTTCGTATTTTAAATACTCATCTTGGCTGATAAGCATTGCTTCTTTTGCCAAATCAAGCACGTAAATCATTCGTTCACGAGCTTCATTTACATCTTTTATAGTTGATGAAGGTAATTCTGCGAGGTTATCGAATGGTAAACGGGGCTCTTGTAGCAACATTAAATATGCTGGTGAGAAACCTGTTGACTCGTTTACCGCTGAGCGTAATGCAAATGCGATTTCATTTAAATATTTGTCCCAATCTCGTGTATGCGTAGTCACCGCACGAATTAACCCTTTGATTGACCCGATGTATCTTTCTGTTGGATTACTTTGAGCGTGGTAAGGACTTTGATGAAAAGTTTTGATCCCTTTCAACGTACACCAATCCAAATATTGAGTTGAGACAAATTGTGCCCCATTATCGGATATCAATACTCGTGGAGGTCCGAACCTACAAAACACAGAGTTGAGATGCTCAATAATTTTTGGCGTTCTGGCAGCCCTTAAGGGAAATATTTCCACCCATTTTGTGAAGGTATCAAGTAGAATGAGAAGGACTGTAGTGTGTTTTGAACTCTTACAGTACGGACCAGCTAAATCAACGGATAAAATATCCCATTTGCCTTCAGCGACGTAAGACGAGCACGGAACAGGAGGATAATGCGAAGGTTTTGCTTTTGCACATGCCTCACATTTGCGAATATATGAGCCTACTTCCTTTGCCATGCCGTACCAAAACACGCGTGACTCTAATTTAAAATAAGTTTTTCTACGACCAAGATGTCCAGCAATCGGTTCATCATGAAACTGTGCGATTATCCTTTGAGTTAAAGATTTGGGGATCCAAATTCTATAATAATGGCTTTCGTGCTCCCACGCCTTTGTTTTTGGACCCACAAACCGCCATAGTAGACCATCCTCAACTAAATAAGCTTGTTCTGCATGTGCTTTAACTCTATCTTTGTTCTTTAAATAGGAAATATCTTCTTTTCGTAAATATTTCTTTATGTTCCCCAACAACTCATCCTTATCTTGAGCATCAATAATGACCTGTCTATCAATACGAATATCCAGCTCGGTAATAAGAATTTCCTCTGTTCTGCTCAATGCATCCGCAGTTTTAATGCATGAACTTGCACCTGGTTTATATTTAACTGTAAAGTTAAATTCTTGCAGAATCATGAACCACTTGGCTAGGCGCCCAGCCGGGTCTTTGATTTTCTGAAGCCATTGCAAGGCAGAATGATCCGTCTCAATGACGAAATGAGTTAATTCAATGTATTGCCTAAATTTCTGAACACCAAATAGCACAGCAAGAAGCTCAATCTCCGAAACGGAATATCTTGTTTCGGCAGGTCTCAAAGTACGTGAGGCAAACCAAATTGGAAAACGTATTCCATCCTTTTCTTGCGAGAGAATAGCAGCCAATCCTTTCCGACTAGCGTCGCATGTGATTATAAACTCAATATTAAGATCAGGTAAATGTAGCTCTACAGTTCCACAAAGTGCCTCACGGAGGAATTCAAAAGATTGTTGGCATTTTTCAGACCAGATAAATTCAGCATCCGCTTTCAGAAGCTTATAGATTGGTTTTGCATGCACTGCAAAATTCGGAATGAATTTGCGGTAGTAACTAAGCATGCCCAAGAATTTTTTAATACATTTAGGAGTCTTTGGAACTGGGTAATTCCTTATTTTAATTACCTTATCTGGGTTTGGATGACACTTTCCTGGTTCAATGATGTACCCTAGGAATTTTAACTTCCTCCTACACAGTTGAACCTTTTTTGGATGTATTGTGAGACCTGCATCCCGTAACTTTGTAAGTGTCTCCACGATATCCTGAACGTGATCTTCAAACGTTTTACTATAGTCAACCACATCATCAAAATACGCAAGGTTTGAAATCCACTTTTTAACTGCCAAAATCTGATCAATCAGTCTTTGAAACGTAGCGGGGGCATTACAGAGGCCCATTGGTAATCTAACAAAATGCCATAAGCCATGGTGACAAATAAAAGCGGTTTTCGGTCGATCTCTTGGATGAACCCCAATTTGATGGAAACCCTTTGTGAGATCAAAAGTACTAAAGAAGAGTGCTTCACCAAGGAATGTTAACATTTCCTCAATGTTCGGCATTGGGTAGTTGTCGCGGACGGTGATTGCATTAAGAGGCTTGAAATTTACCACAAATCTCATCGAATTATCCTGCTTTGGAACTAGGAAGGCATGGGATGACCATGGGCTGTTTGAAGGTTCAATAATCCCTAAATCCCTGAGCTCATTAAATGTCTCGTCAAAAACAGCTTGACAACCTTTTGAGACAGGCCTAAGCTTTGCTTTTATTGGCCTGTGATCACCAGTGTCTATGGTATGCTCAAAAAGTGTACACAGACCCGGAATAGGAGTGAACATATCAAGTAGTGGAAACAAGGCATTTCTCAACACTTCCTTCTTGTACTCATCAAGTTCCTTAGGGATGAGCAGAAAATCTTCCTTGTCAGGATACAAGCTTTCAAGATCAGTGTCAAGCTCGTCAGACTCTGGGTCTTCCTCCTCTATTTGTAACGCCCATGAAAATAAAGCGTCATTATCTATTTCACACTCGTCGTCTGAATCATCGTCACTATCTAGATCTACAATTTTTGAAGTCGACGGTGTTTTGACGTTACTTTTCAATGAAAGTGATTGGACTGTATTAACCGATATGAAAGGTGTTAGAGCTTGCTGGTCTGTTCCCAAAGTACAGCCTCCTCTTCCAATAAATATCCCTAAATCCTCAGAACCTATGAAGTCTGTACCTAACAAAACTGACTTGAGGGCTCCTGGAACTAATAAAAATGCTTGTCTACGCGAACCGAACTCATACTTCACCGTTAGTGTTACTGACGCGGTTGCCACTGCACTTCCGTTTATAAAGTTTATACGTCTCTCAGTGTCCTTCTTCTTAATACCCTGATTCTCTACCAACTCAATGACCTCATCTCCAATTATTGACACTGTAGATCCTGTATCTAAAATGGCAGGAAATGTATTTCCTAAGATTTCTACCGAAATATAAGGAGCCTTATTGTAACTTGCTTTCTCCGATGGAGTGAAAACAGCAAGGTTTGAACTTTTGCCTGGATATCCTAAACTTTTGGAGTATCCAGGCTTTTGAAGTTTAAAGGAACCGGAGACTTTGGAGTTTTTGGGCACTCCCTCGCAAGATGACTAAGATCGCCGCAAGTCCAACAACCTCGAGGTTTTGGGGAGGGTGACCGTGAGCCAGCGATGCGATCCGCGTTTGTATTGTATACGAAGCTAGCCGAAGTATTCTTGCTCTGATAATTTGATTGAGAACTTTCTAAATGTGGACTCGGTGACCTTGGTGAATAATTACTGTAGTTGTTTTTAA
Source organism: Orchesella flavescens (assembly GCA_964034955.1). NCBI lineage: Eukaryota > Metazoa > Arthropoda > Collembola > Entomobryomorpha > Orchesellidae > Orchesella > Orchesella flavescens. Next base: position 28,268,799 of record OZ035956.1, on the reverse strand, counting down.
AGCTACCCCTCGGTTGGAAATTATTTTTCTCTATCGAGTGGACCGCAGCAGTTTCTTGCAACACCGTTGGTGTATATGCAAGAGCAGAATCTATTGATTTACCTGCCACTGGGGGTCGATAATTTTTATCAGCTCGCATACATGTATCGGCATACTCAACTGCTTTTTTGAAGTGAGCAAGTGATTGATATAACCTTGCATCTCTTATGTGGTATTTAAAACTTGGGTGCATTTGCTCACAGACGGTAGCTATTATGGCAAACTCGTCATTGATGCCAAGACGATAGTAATAACCTGCAATGACACGCAGGTAGAAGGAGAGGGGTTCATCTTCACCTTGAAATCTATCCTCCATTTCGCGTTTCAGGGTTCGTTCATAGCCCACTGGCTGGAACTGCTCGCGAAAGCGAGTTTTAAAATTATCCCAATCAAGAAACGGATCGCATGACATCTCCATGCTATACCACAAAAAAGCGTCATCAACAAGAGCAACTGGTAGAATTCGTTGCATGAGTGTGGGAAACCCAATTCCTGATATTTGACGATACCTTTCTAGCTCAGAGAGAAAATTAAAAGGAGTCTTTTTGTCCTTATAGCCAGAAAACTTTGGAACTTCAATTGCTTTGAGATGGTGTCTGTCATGTGCATTCTCAGGCATACCATAATTCAACGGCTGGTATACTGGAGTTGAATGATTGTGAATTGGTGGTATTTGTGAGCCCATTCCTGAGAAATTTACCCTACTCCTCTGCGCATTATTTAAATAAGGAGGAAAACCTGTGACAGGCCTATGGCCATTTCTTGAATACTGATCCTGTAAATTAACCGTTGGATTCAGTGGCGGCTCGAAATTAGCATTGTAGCCTCTCGAGTTTACATTATTCAACCGTGTGTTCACGTTTAGGTTTGCCATGTTGGCTGTGACTGACTGCAAATTGCTCATTGAAAAATTAGGAGGCTGAAAATTTGCATTTGTGCGATTCTGAGGCATTTGAAGGGAGGCTGGCCGAAGGTGTCCAGTTAAATCTACTGGTACCGACGACTCATTCTGGCTACGATTCCGCTGCCAGACCTCATCCCTACTTTTCCGTCTTTGTTCATGCACAAAATTATGGTAATCGCTTTCGTTTGAACCATTGGAATGGATTGCTTCAATACCACTAGTAACTGGGATTTCCTCCACATTTTCATTTTCTTCTTCCTCAACGAAGTCGAGGTCAGTGACAGGAAACCCATAAAAGTTAAGCTGTGGCTTTTTTATGTTGAGCCAAACAGATCGTTGCTCTTTCATAAATGTAAGAAAATCGTCTTTCAAGACGTTATATGCACTATCCCTGTTAATAGTGCTTTGAGGTGGATTTAACGAAGGTAAATTTGGTTGAGGATGCAAAGTCTGTGAAGACGACTGAGTTGGCTGTGACCGAGGAGCGTGAGATATTGCTGCAGCATTGCTACTATTTCTAAGTACCTCATCAATGGCAGCATTAATTTCATCATTTGTACCTGTCATCCGTGTAATTTCCCCATTAGCATCGCGAGTAATATCAGCTCCTGAAGATGCAGATTGAACGACATTTTCACCGTTTTGAGACATTGCCAATAATCTGCGTGATATTGATTGAGGTGTGCGAAGGATTGTACCAACAGGAGTTGAGTAGTTACTCTCTACACTATTCAATGGAAGCTGACTTGGATCGAGATTGACAGCTACCTCTCTTCTGCCTACTTTGACTAATTTTTGGTGAGGCGTATGCAATCGAGAGAAGCGTGTTCTCCTTTTATGTTTCGCCGAATTTGTAAATTTAGGAGTATCCATTCATGGAAAGAAGAAAATAACGAGGTCAGTACCTTTTTGAAAGAAGATTACGAGGTCAGTGCCTTTTAGAATGAAAAAATGAATGGCCTAGCTTGAGCTAAAACGCTCAAGCAAAACTTGTTCTAGTTGGCTTCTTGTTCACTTCGTTTGCATAAAGTGAGAAGATAATAAACGCTATTCCTAAACCTAGGCTAACGTATCCAATGCATCTAACTTTTTACGCTAAATACTTGCTGTCACGTCAACTTCAACTAGTATTAAAATATGTTTTCGAATTTGAGAAAAAAAATTGACTCATTACGCACGGAAAACTGTTTACTAGAAAATAAACTTGAAAACTACGAAATTAATGGCTCATATTTGAAATACGATCGGAATCACCAGGTGTAACGGGACGTTTTTCCCGGATCTTTGGAATGGTTATAAAATGCTGCGATTGCAGGTTCTTTCTTTCAATTTATGAAGATGAGCCGTTTAAATGAATAAGGATGAGAATCGAATTAGACAATTTCCCAGTTTGTAATGAATCAACTTATACATATAATAGGTTTTATAAGTAAAACGAGTAAACGAAACTGAATTTATTAAAACGTAGAAGGAAAATCTGAGTTATATTTAATGTAGATTCTCAGTGTAATTTAATAATGTATTTTTATAAAGGAAATCTATTAAAAGTATTGTTAATATCCTGTCGAGTTACCTCAGTCTAACTTCTAAATAGAAAGTAAAACGTAGACTGACACCCTATTGCGCAATCGGTGAGATAATCGAAACTAAACCCTTTTTACAAATCGTAGCGTAGCTGTACGAATAAAAGACGTTACTTACAGGGTGCCACCCGCAAAATGCTTGATGTGGGCCTGTAAGCTTCTTGAGGGAGCACAATGGTTTTCAACTGAACAATTCAGTGAGTCCCCAAGGCTCGATTACTTGCATACATATAATTTATAATTTAATTTATTGCATACCACGAAGTATTGGTATGTCAAAAGTAGAAGAGATGACGATGAAGAAAATGTGACAGCAAGATGACCCAAGAGTGGTGGATGCTTGACTGTGGTGGGTTGAAACCTACGACTCCAGGTGGAGGAGGATGACTTCCTACAACTCCGGGTGGAGGAGAAACGGGATGAGAAACGGTAGTTTCTGACCAGACCCAAAAAGGCTGAAGGCAAAGACAGTTTGATTAATATTTTAATCAAACTCTGACCCTACTTATCATTACCCCAAATTACGATGCTTATAATAAAAATGAGTTGCTTACCACTGACCGTGCGTACTTATAAATATTTGCTATATTTATTAGCACGCTGCTAAATTACAATACAACCTGCGACACACACGAGGAAAAAATAGTACACCAGATAAATATAAGTTCCCAATTTTCCGAAGGGAAAATAATAAAAATATGAAGTTAATACTTACAACTCTTGAGCTGATAACCACAGCACTAACTTAAAACTAAAGAAACCTTTCAAGGCCAAAAACCAAACTAGAACTGAGGAAGTGAGAGGCGAGAACTTATGGTATTACCATTTGGCAGGTGAAAAATGTTATATGCTAGCTTTAGTAGCAATCCAATACTATGTGGATGTGTAAGAGTGCGTACGGTGGTAGTGAGTTGCATGCATTACCACCCTTCTCCATTTCAGCTCAAAGATTTCCTTGCACGCATGGTAGGTGTAAGCTATGCGTCAAAAGGATGCTAGGTAGTGTGTACCCAATCACCAAGCCAAGAATGAAATTGAAGCTGACTCCCCAAGTTCACATGTAGCATGTCAGGTAGAGCTCAAATGTAGTCATTTCTACTTGTGAGTTAAAATTCTTTGTCTAAAATGCACCCTTTCACAGGATCCATGAAGAAATGTATGTAATTTCTAGCACTATTCTTAAGTTGCAGCTGTTACTTTCACTACTGCTTGTTGCGCTCATTTCCTGAGGTGTATTTATTCACATTGGTTACCAATTTGTTGAGAAAACAAGAGCCTTCTCAATGGGGCTACTATTGCCATTCAACATCAATAACTTGTTAAAGAATCCATTTGTCTCCCTGATTTCTCCTCTCCACTCTCCCATCCACTTCCGTTTGCCTTCTCAGTTCTCAAGGAACAAAAGGAGGGAATGCTTTTATGTTGAGAAGTCTCTGCTAACTGTGATGATAATGTATCCTATTCAGATGATTGGGCTTTTATGCTTACTCAAATTGTACAACAGCTTTCCCATGTTCCTTTCTTTTACCCAACGCCTTCAACTTTCCAAATGCTTGAAAGGTGAAGAAAATACAACTGACTGAAAATTAAACACTAATCCAGCTTCTACCATATATACTATTCAACTGCCTTTTATGGGTGTACCGTTGCCCTGTGCTGGATATCAGTCAGGTGTCTGACACTTTGAATTTCCCAGTCACCAGTTGTTATAGCACAATACGCTTGCTTACGCACATTGACTATTATCAGGTTTACTATTAGCCTAAACATTCCGTAACATGATAATGCGAGTAAATTTCTATTGGAATGGCAAAATGCGTAAGTTCATTTTTCTACACTTTGCAACTAATGCTAGTGAAAATTGATTCTAATACAATATTGTAAATTACAAACTGAGTCATAGATAAACATAAAGCTTTCATGATTTTTCTTCAATTGTCGTCTTTTAACATGATGAGTGTGAATAATTTAAAGGCTAGTCGTGTAATAAATGTTGCAAGTTTCAAGTTAGTTGAATTTAGGTTATACATAACTCGTTGGTTATTCTAAACGGATATTTTAATTTTCCAAACCGTGATTGATAATATGATGAACATAAAACTACACATTTAGCTGTTAATGCATTGGTTTCAGAGTACATGTATATATACACCCACCGAGTTATTGAGATAGCTTATCTGAAAATTGATTGTAATATGCACTTTAAACAGGTCGTTGCAATAACTATTCAGTCAGTTGGTCTTTGAGCTCACAATGTGCATGTGCATAAAATACGGGTTTGTCTTCAATACACTTTGCGGTCATAATGTACTTTTTATCTTTGAATCAAATGTGCATGTCGGGTTGTTTTTTTATCTGTTGTTGAAGTACTTGTCCTTGTCTTTTCCTGACGTATGACATATCGGCAGGTGCAACGGTTAAACAGAGACTTTGTCTGTTGTCTGGTGAGATAGTGCAGTACAAATAAATATTATGCTTGTACTATATATTGACTCCAGTACTTCAAAATCTTATTGACTGACATACTACTTAACTACTCACTTTTCTACTTTACTCTCTAGGTCTGTAGTACAAGGTATGGTCTATTTAATTGGCAATCATATACATAATGAACTCACTATCAATGATAAACAGAAAGGTTTTACATGTCACATTAGTTTTTAAACTGGAAGATGGTTAAATAAACATAAGTTAAATACAATTTCACAGAATGAGGTGTGGAAAATGTTTTTAAAAAATTAATTTAATTAGTCTAACATAATTGAACCATCAGTTGTAGTATGAATCTGTTTGTAAGGAAAGAGATGAAAATATAGTAGCACTGACAATGAGCATGAGAACACCTGCATTTTGAAGTTGAATGAATCGAATAATTCATATAGTGCTGACTAAGCTCTCTAAAAGGACTAGACAAAAATTACAAACCTCTTATAAAACTTCCTCCGCTTGGCTCATGGCATGAATAAAAATTAAAATAAAATTAAATGAACATTAAAATCATATAGAAATTTGACTTAATACGAACATAGCCAGCCTATTCCTACTTGTGTTTTTAAGATTGGTATCGAGTGTACAATACGAATAGAAGATGAGTTGATATAAATGACAGGTTATTTAGGTATTCCTTTCTCATGGTTTACTTTTTGGGACGATGATTGAGTGGGTCACTTGACGGATGTGAATGGCAATTAAAAGATTATGAAATCGTTGTGTGCTGTGCAATTAGCTTGTGTAAGTGTTTTATCAGCAAACATCCTTTTCCAGTTCCAATTATTGCACTTTAAGCTTTGACTTTTATTTGTTCTTTCCATCCAGGTAGTTTCGTATAAATAACATTGCATTGATGAAAAACTTCACATTTCTCAATCGCAGCGGTTGCAGCACAGTTTCCTCCAAGATTTTGCGTAAGTTTAATATTATTTTATGTACCTTCATAAGGTTTACTAAGAACGCATCAGAAGCTCATGAAGGTTTTGATAACTAGATTTTAGTAGGAGTTCGTTCGGATTCCCAGAAATAAAATATATATTTTCTGGTTTTAGATAACACGTTACGTGAAGTAATATTTCAAAATGTCCGTTGTTGGCAAGTACGAGCTTTTATCCGACCCCAATGACAAAGCTTGGGATGAATATCTCATCGCGGTCGGTACGATAATTATGTGACCTTTTCAATTCTTTGTTTTTAAATTGTCGTGTATCATATCTACATGATATCATATATTATCTATCTTCAAAATGAATATTTAGGTGTCAGTGATGCCCACAGGGAAGCCGGTGCTATGGTTCGACCAAGTGTTGAGATCAGCCAGGCTGGTGGTAAATACACCTTGAAAACTCTTTCAGAGCTTAAGAATACTGAACTTACTTTCCCATTGGGACAAGAAGTTGATGAAGCTACCGCTGATAACCGTCAATGCAAGGTATGTGTATTCTGATTCAGAATATGAGGGTATGAGTAAACGGAGTAATTCTCGAGAACATTATTCATCACATATTTGTGTATTCGTACTTTTTGAGGATTCAGTAACCGAATGAGATTCGATCCTAAATTTTGGTAATTTGATTCATCATTTGTAGACAACCTTCACTTTGGATGGAAACAAGCTTATCCAGACCCAAAAGCTTGAAGGAAAGGAATCTAAAACTGTGCGTGAATTTACCGCTGATGGTATGACCGCCACCTTCTCCGCTCAAGGAAAGACTGCTGTCCGCAAATACAAACGAGTAAGTAAACATTTTATGAAAGTAAACAGGATAATTGCGGATCCTGTTCCAAATTTAAACATCCATATATATATCTCCCTAGTTCTCATCTGTCCATTAACTTTTAGTGCACTCATCAAATCTCTATATTGTTCTTTCAGGTGGCTTAAATGCATGATTTTCCCATCATTCACTCAAGCAGTTTCCATTAGACGAATAAAATTTAACATCAAAAGGAAATTGTTTATGTCCACCGAATTGGAATAATAAAAGGTGGAGTTTGAGTCAAGCCGTCATTTATGCCTTCGTATGTACTCTGATGATTTTAATGTGTCTTAAAAAACAAATTGCATACTGCAGCTTACGAGTACATACTTTTATACTGACCGCCTTCCATTACGTATTCATATAAGTATCTACCAGTGTTGAATGGACGGAAAAACAAATTCGCAAACTTATTTGGCTTAGAATGTTAATATAAATATGCATCAATCAACTTTCCGTTTTTTTGAATAATCCTGGAAAATGCGTACGAAGTCAGGAAAGGAAACTCTTACTACAGTTACACAACCAACAACGCATTATATGTTTAACATCATATTGTTTAGTATCATATATTTTTTATTTCGAAAAATAATAGTGAATTTGGTGCACCCATTTATTTATCTAATAGAAAGAAAGGACAAAAAGTGTTTCCAGCTAAACAGAATTCTCATGCATATGAATACACGGCTGTAATTGTAATTGAATCTTATATTTTTAGGTCAGGGTCGAATTGAGACTGTGAAGTGTGAATACGTAGATTAGTATACTATGCTGGATTGTATTGATTGTGATAGTGTACTTGAATTTCCAATTATGTTACACAATACTAATACGTAAAAGTGTGAATACACATTGATTCACAGTGATACCAACCATATAATATTAGAACCGACTCTATGTTTCAAGCGAAAGCAGAAGTAAGAAAAGAAGAAGTAATATCGAAATCAATCGGAGGTAAGGAAAAACCTATAAAGGGTGAAGGCATTCTCATTCGGGGCAACCCTGCATACAACTTTGATTTGTGATAAAATACAGCCAACACTATTCTCTCCTAACTTTGGGATATGCAAAGCTAGTTATCGATCAGAGCCGTACAAATTGGCTTATTTCTTTCTCTTCTCTAACAAGTGTGCATAACGACCTTCAAGCCCAGAAATAAATGAAAAAAAGTCCAAATGTACATAGAAATCCTTCGCTTTCAGCTCCCCAAATTTTAGTGCGTTTTTCTTGCCAGCTACACGGGTATTAGGTGGCCAATCCCTATAAAAATCCTAGTGCGATGAAATTTTTCACACTTTGCTAATAATATCGTTACAGAACATAAAAAGAACCCGAGTTCCGAGCTCTCCTTCTTTTATTTGTTTCTCCCCGTCCTCTAAAAAAATTGTTCGCCTTTATCTTGGTCGACCATCTGATGCCATTGATGGCTAATTGGACTGTTGCATGTGTGCTTTACAAAAAAAATCCAAATTCCAGATGAATAAAGCAGGTATAAGAATTATCCATTCGTTAGACAATTTCATTATTCAATCGAGAAATTGTATGAAAAATCTTATTTTATCATATTTATTGCCATCAGCATTCTATAAATACACAGCCCAAGTCTACATAATAAGCAACTTAAAGTATATATTCAATACTGGAGATTTGGAATATGAATATCAATATAGAATGAATGTTGAATAAAGATCAAGTCAATCGATAATCTAGAAAGAATGTCTTCTTGCATTTGCAGCGTAAATTCCGTCAATGGTGATGGAAGTTGTAGCATTGGATTGGAATTTAATCAATGCAGCGTGTATAATTCATATGTGTAATTCCTTACTTTCTTTCGTTCTACAGTCTATAACCCTTGTAAGGCTTCAGTATAAGTAAAAGCATACACAAACTCATTGTTTCTGCAGGACAATGCCTAATTAATTAGTATAGAATGTACCACGAATATTCGAATGTATATTTCCAAAGTAAGGCTAAGAGGCATATTTGGTTTTTAGTTTCAATCTTTCAATAGAAGGGAACACTTAAAATGACTTAAAAATTAAAACCGAATCCTCGATACGGCACGCAAACTAAAATATTGTCATTGTAGTTTTTGTAGTTAACAAAACGTTTATTGGCAACATTCAATTTAAAGAAAACATCATACTATTGCTGTCAATAAAATCAACAAAGCACTGCTTGTGCTTTATATTTCATGTCATTGTTGTCGTCCTTGACTGTATATGTGAAGCCAAGCAAAGCCACGAACTACTCTGGAATGAATATGGGTTTTTCTAACACACGTATTAAATTTAGTACGTAGGCTTCCTCTAGTGGAAAACATGAGGAAAAGGAGGGAGTCTGCAGTTCTGAAATATCAGAGTTCTCAACGTAGAGCAGCCAAGCCACACTAGATTTCATTATGAGCGTCCTTTCATGGTAGCGGAGAAAGAGTTGTTTCGCTTTTTGGAAAAGTACGATATGCATTTCTATCACAAGTTGGATTGCTGCGAGTGCGACCATTGACCATGCATTCTCGGATTAATACGATTAATTGACTGAGGTAAAAGATTTATGTATCCACCCTGTATCTACGAATTTCCCATTATTTCTGGTATAATTAAATTATATTTAAAAACGATTTTGATATATGCGAACATTAAAGAAAGTAAACTTAGGCCCTACAAGCCAGCTTATTTGAATGGAAGTGAGCTCAATTCAGAGTTGCACAAAGTCCTGCAGATCAACATTTTTGGCGTTTCTATTTTCTATACTTAATACTATCTTCTGATCGGCACAAAAAAAAGTTTCATCATTCAACGGGCATTATTACTAACTTAACTACGCTCTCATTATTGCTCTATTGGCATCAGCAACATCTAGATTCGCATACTATATATTGTTTGCTCTCCTCCTAATTCTACTGCAGAATAATTATAGCTTTCACTGCACCTATTTTTATTTTACTTTACTTTACAATAGAACGTAGAAGGCGGACAACGTGGAGAATTGCTTACTATACATCATCCAGTTTCTGGCATAAACAGAACAATCTAGCATCGGAGTACACAACGCATAAATATCAAATATGCACAAAGAATAAGAATACCTACCTACTGGCAGTAGAAGACACAATGGCATGCAGTTCTTTATATGCAACTCTTTCCCTACATATTTACAAGCACATTGAGTATAATATATTAGACTTGATAACATGCATTTGAATATGGCTATGTGAGGGAGTAGAGTTATTTCTCTTTTCCCTTTTGGAATTCTATCGATCACGCATATATGACTAACGGCAGTAGCAGCTCTAGTTGGTAGTAGCACCAGAGGCTTGTGCTTGACGAAGTATGCAACACCAATATGTGTTACCATTGTACGAGTGGTATATAAGCTATCTATATGCTATAGCTGATGTAAATTTATTCACATGTACATGTATATAGATCCATAGATTCATAGCCCTATTATGCATTTAGGTGGCATTCATATTGTTCCGAAGAAAGTAAATGGAGAAAGAGACAGTTTGAAATGAAAGTTGCTTGGTTCGTTCAGTAGTAGAGTCAGACGATATCTTCCCAATCCTCGACAATGCTTCCAACCAGCTAAATCTATTCAAGTTGATTCAACGAAAGAAATAACAAGCCAAGGAAAAAAGCAAGCACATCGCATCAGTATAGAATAGGGAGAACGATGGAGTTTTATGTGCAACAGCAGCAGTATCACCATCTTAGACAGATGAGAATATATAGGGTAGTGTAGAAAATCTTATTTCTCCTCCATTCCCCCTAACCAACAACGGCAGAGAGAGAATAATATATATATATATATATGAGCTATACATGGTTACACATGAAGCTTTAAGTTAAAGCCTTGGCACTGATGATAATATGATGCTCCCACACTACATATTTCTAGCCTTCACAGTAAGATGAAATGAAATGATATTATCTGTATGCAGTGTTGCCCCTCTATACTTTTAAGGCAGATTTGCAGTGAGGAAAGTATGGGAACTCATCGACTTGCTGCGACTCTCTCTCTCTCTCTATACAGAAGTGTGGTAATAGAGCGGGGTGCGCATGGTAATGCTTTTCCAGAATACTGACAGCAGGCACTGGAGAAACTAACTGTGTATGTGTGTGTGTGCATTGCAATCAAAGTTTCTCGGTTCCCTTCATACTGTGAGCCTTTCCGTGTTGTCAGAAGCGTGGCTTGGTCATTGGTGGTGGTACGGCAGCAGCAAGTAGCGAGTATCAAACAGTGGCAGGTGCTGTAAGCTGCATTGGTGTAAAGCTCACAGTAGCATTCTACTGAATTTACAACCACCATAACGCTTCTTGCATCCCGTGTTGTATATATGCTTTCCAATGCTCTCTCGGTGTTTTTCACTCTCTCTCTCTCTCTTCTTCCTCTCTCCAGCAAAAGCAACAGCAGAAGCAGCTGCAGCATAGTGGCAGTTTTAAACCTGTTTTTGGATGAATGCAGAAGGCTGTGCGGACAGAAAGGATAGGGTCCTTCCACATTATCCAGAGCTAGTAGTTCGATTGCTGTTGCCGTGTGGCTCTCAAAAATATATAAAGGTTGAGTCAGCAACATCAAAACCAACAGTTAGCATCAGACACAGGCTACAAGAAAACGTACCAGCAGTACCAAACAACACCATTGTCAACAAAAAGTACGCTATACATACTGCTCTAGCGTACATAATACGATAGCTCTAGTCAAACTGTTCTTTCTTTTTGTAGAATACTGCTTTTCTCCCAATAATTTTCGTCGTCTTGTAGAATTTTTTTGGTTGTCGGAAATTATACAAGATAGTCCTGCAACATACTACACGCCAATCTTTTCTAGTCTGTCTACCAGTTCTTGATTCTGATCGTGATTCAACCAACAAACAAACATCCTTTGCTTGCCTCCCCAAAACAAAAGTACGTGGGCGACTGATATTCATCTTTGTAATTTGGCTTGACATCATAACGGCATAACATAACGTGCGTCGTCAATTGATTTTGGAGATATCTCTAGTATAACTTTTGTAACTCGTTGAACTGGTTTCGTAATCCGGAAGCGATGTGAAGCTTTGTTGTGTTGAAGTTGACAGCCGGTTTGTTAGTTGAGTTGAACCGCAGTCTATTTGATAGACTTTATCGAAATAATTGTTGGTAGAGCAAAATTTGGAAGTGAAAGCAACGCTACGAGAAGTAGAAGAAGAGAAAAAAATTCGCGAGATTTCCTTTTGATACAAATAAATGCTACAGAGTTGCGTCAGCGTCACACTCACATTGATATGATCCCTGGTTTCCTGTCAACACATTATTATTAAACGTGAAGAGTCTATCAGTAATGAGATTACATGTTATTACTGTTTCTGATGTGTAGTTGAAAAGGACGTCGTCGAAACTATATTGTACATGGATCCGCTTGCTTGACGTTTGTAAGTAAAAGTGCTTCCATCATCAGATAGCCACTTGACACTTGCCAGCGCAGCGTACGTAGAGGCATCTCTAAACATAAGCAAACTCTGTTCTGTAGTGGCTTGATGGTGAGCTGTTATGTTCACACATTTACACGTCTAGCTATTAGAAGGAGAGAAGGACGGAGGAGTGAAGAAAGTTTGCTCATACGCTGTACGTGTGTATGTAAACTACAAAAATTATCTTGCGGCGATTTTCCTTTTATTTGACCAAAACAAATGAGAGAGTGAGAGTGAGTGGAGTTCATTCAATTGACTTGACTCAACTGTGGTGTTGTAAAGTGTGAAAGTGAAATGTAACGTCGTCGTCGTTAGTAGACAGACGCTCATTTTCCAACTCTTCTTGAAGATACATATTTTCCTTGTGTTTGTTCTTGGTAAAATATTCATAAAACAGGACACCTTTATCTTGATAATGTAAAACCAAGTTTAAGACTCTGCTGCTGATATATAGTCATGCTGTCAATAATAAGGATTATCAAAATTGTATGACATTTTACACCTTCTATGATAACACCATACCGTGTCACCGCTATAATATTAGCATTTCACTCTCTTTGATGCAGTGTGAAGAAAGTATACGTGGCTGTGGCGTACTTGCATGTATTATTGAAAAAGAAAGGGAGAAGGAAAGTCTTCAACAACTCTTACAAAGTTTTCTTCTTATGCGTGCTCATCCTACATCATTGGATCGTAAAAAGGAGTAAAATCATAGAGTTGAAAACACCTGCGAATTCCACATCACAACTAACGAATGGAAAACATTAGGGAAAAAAGTTGGGAAAACAGCAAAAAGAAGTAAGTTAAGTTATCGTACATGAATATAAAAAAATCCCATTTTGTAGAGCCCCTAGTTGAGCAAACTTTGCATGAAGCATGGGGTTTTGTTATCACTTTCACAGACATAGTCAGAGAGTATATCTAGTAGTAGTAATGCTAAAAAGGTATGCATAAGTACAATATATGGTCGGGGTGCCCAAACTGACAATGTCTTTCCGACTGTTACAACATTCAAGACTAGAATCTTTGACTTTAGAGTTTGAACCCGTTTTAAGAAAAAAGTCACGGGAGAGCTGAAGCTTTTTCTTTGAGCAAGAAAATTTTTCAGTGTATTTTTCAAGCCTTGAAACATCGCTTGTAGTAGTAGTATGACATAGGAAATAGTATTCCCCTCGTGTAATTTATATGTAGATACATAATGTAGGGAGACGTGTGTGGATACATTTATATGTGGACACATCCAACAACAGCAGACATTTTCTGACGCTGTGTGTTGTTGGCTCATGGCTCATGCCTGTGTTTCATTCAGCCGTCAAGTGAGCTACTACATGTAAACCACTACTACATATATATTATGGAAGTTGCATGCATTATTTATGTTCATAAGTCCAATGGCATCCGGCGTAATCATCCGGTCTCAGAGAGTAGAAGTACGGAAGGAAGAAAGTGAAAAAACTTTACAACTGATCTGATGCAAACAAAACGGAAGACAAACTTTTTCCCTCAACTTTCGTTTCTACACAACTCTCTTTCCTTGCTTATATAACCATTTAAAAAGAGGACATCAAAACAAGAATCATGAAAAGGATGAAAATAAAGTTTCCTTTGGTGTTGTTGTAGCGTGTTCAACATGCTATAATACATGCGAGTTTGTAATTCTTCACGAGAATTTCAGTTCAGTTCAGGCAAAGCTTATGCCAGTAGTAGTAGTACAAACTTGCTTACGTGATCCTGCAATATGCACAATGCATGACAATACTTCCTTCTTTTCTGTTAAAATTTGCTGTTGGATAACTTTCTTTTAACTCGTTCTTTTCGTGTAATGACACGCTTCCCGTGTGAAAGTAAGAAATAACAAAATGCAATTTGTGGATCATTTAAAGAAGAAAAAAATAAATGAGAACTACAACGTGCTTGCTTAAATGGCTCTTGTTATGCTAACTGTTGTAAGTTGCCTAAGTTCAGTTTAGTTAGCTTTGAATTCTTTTCTTGTTCTGATGCGTAGGAGGAATGAATGATCGCGGGTTTTCTTATCATCGAATGAAAAAAATAGTACTTTTTAGCACTGCGTCTCCTTACTCTGAAACTGAAGACAGCATAGAAAAATTGTTTGCATGAAGGATAAAAATAAACGTCAGCGGCGCTACATTTCCAGGCTTGAGTGACATTACAATTTAGTTGATGCTTCGCCTTCGCCTTGTAATGTAGATTAGATAAATAACCTTCGGGATCAAGAGAGATCTTAGTTGGATAAGAGTTCAGATAAAGACAAGAAATGTTTTTGGCTAGTAAAGTATAGTTGAAAATCATGCTCCACGTATAAATGCTATCCACTAACGACACACACTCCTTTGATCTGATTTAACTCGTGAACAAAGCCCAATATTAGATTGAACTTTATGACAAATTAGATTGACCCAGTGGAGGACAGTAGCAGTATCGTTACAGAAAGTAAGAGTAGAGTGATTTCAATCCCACCCTGTCTCTCTTTAACATCGTCTGATGTTGCTCGTGCATTAACAGAATTCTTTTGTTGTTTGTACACACAGTTCTTCCTGCCTGGGAAAACTAATTTAAAGCGAAATAACATTTTATACAAATATAGTAGTAGCTAACTTTTCGAATAGCACAACAACACATACACATATAAAGAAAGTAGGGCTATATCACAATAAGTATCACTAGGTTAATTTAATATGTTGTTTATATAGTAGCAAAGACATTCAGATAGGTAAGGTTTAAGTATGGTCATACTCAACCTTAAGGAAGAAATGATAAAATGGTTGTTTTATAAGAAAGTTTCATTGTGCTTCACTAAAATTGGCTCATGTTGGACTGGTTTATCGTATTAGCTATCCTGCCTGACGTTATAGGCTCGATGACCTTCCTTGTCTAGCATTTCAAGCAAACTAGCAATCATGCGACCCATTAAGAAGATGAGCCTAATGGATTAGCTGTTCATCACACTGGAGACTTGCATTCACGCAACATGTTTGACCATGCTAACAAACAGCAGAGCGGTAATAAATGACTTTTGTTAAGAAAGCATTGGCTCATACATGCAAGAACGAAACGAAAGGGCATTTGTATCCCTTTCCCCAACTCTGTCCGAGACAAGTTAGCACTATATACTCGTGTATCATATTCATATCATATCACAACATTCACAACATAACGGGTTCTATTGTGGTTTCAAAGACACAAAACGGACATGTTGAAACAAACAAAATGACGCATAATAAGGTGGAATTAATGGCCCATTCATATTAATTTTGTTGTCAATGCAGTTTCATTTTCGGTTTTGAGGACAACCGGTACACGGAGCTATCGAGCTGGGTCCATTTTCCGTGTTTGGGAGGAAGAAGGGATTGTTGCATTTCATTTATACATAAGTATAGCACAAAAGTTTGGCTTGTTCTTATCTTTGTATACAGTGCTCACAACACAACAACAAAGTAGGGAGCATTGCATCAACTAAAGGGCCATGCAGTTGTAACGGATGAAGGGACGGGTATGATTACGGTGTGGTGGCTTCACAAAATTCTGCGTTTTTCCCGTGTACAAAATTCTTTCCTGTAAAAAAAATACTAATGCGTTGAATGAAGATTTACATGAAACTAATATGAGTCAAAAGAAGAACTGATGTGATGGGATGTGGTCGTTGCATGCACTCCGTTTGCGACGTAGTGAGTGAGGGGAGGAAAGTTACTTCATGTATTTATTTGTACGAAAAAAATTCGGAGCTGACTCCCATATCAGAATCAGCCAGCAAGCTTGAGGTAGAAGCTTGAGTAGAAGTAACTGCAAGAACGGTAGTGTTTAGAACCCCGAACGAGGATCTATTCTTTTCTACAGACATGCTACTAGAGACAAGGTTAGAAAGGTTATAATACCATACGGCTTATATACTTGTCGTGTATATATTTCATTCATGCAGTAGAGTAGTAGAAACACAAAAGTGTACACACTGTTTTGTTGCATGTAGGGTTCTAGATACATTTCATGCCTGCCTTGTGGGAATTGAATAGCAGTTGTGGAGGAAAAGGGATTTCAGTCTTTGTACACTATGTAGGTACCCTCAATCTAGACTTTCCTGGCATAAAAATATTTTATCCTTTTACTATAAAGTAGGGGAACAAACTTTTTATGCTGGAAAGAGAATGAGAAAGAGAGAGATGAATCTGCAGTTGTGCATACGTATAAATAAAATGGGAGTTTTGCTGACAAAAGATTTGCGTTACGCAACACAATATATTGTACGTTGCTCCAAGCTCTCTCAACTCAACTCGCCCTCTCATTTCGTGTTTCAATGGAGTTTACACTTTTGTGGAAGGGCTAGGGAAAGGGGAATGTGTGTGTGTATATTATGCAGTTGATAGTAAAATGAAAATGTGGCATGAGCTTGCCCTACGTTTGGATTGGAGCGTGTGTGTTTGTGTGTAGGCAACAGTGGAAATTGTGTAATGAATTTCTATGAACATGCGGAGATTACATGAGCCATTTTATTTCGAAACTACGACATACACGTTGGAGGCAGATATGATGAATTATAGAATAGAAAAAAAACTGGCAGAGATAACTAACGCAATAGAAAAGTCAGGGCGATTGAGTTGTCTATTGTTACGTTCAACCTCTTTACTTGTATGAAATATAATATATGTATGTGTAGGGACTTGATTGTTGAAGTAACCATCGAATGATAATGCTAAAATACCTTGTTCTCAAACGCAGCCTGAGAAATCGATCAAAAAGCAAGAGATAGAAACGTCTTGGGAGTGAAGTGGTTGCTGTTGCTACTACTTGTCAGTCGTCCTCATAAAAATTAACAGGTGTCTCCGAGTACCACGTGTGCCATACTCCTGTGAAACTCAGTCCGTGGAAACAGAAAATCAAATGGCAGAAACAGACAGACATTGACAGTAGTTCACTATGTACTGCTTCCTGAACCTCCATTCCAAATAAATGCTTTCCCTTGCTTTTGCAATGCACTTACTGGCGATGAGTGAGTGCAACATGAAAGGAACATTAAATTTACATACACATCATCATGTATAGTCATATCATCGACCGAGTGGGCGTTGCATAATTTAATTTTGATGCCTTTGTAATGGTAGTTTAGCTAAGGTCAAAGGTCGAACATTTTTTGAAGATGTTAGTAATAAAACGGTAGGAAAGTAAGAATACTGCATGTTGCAAGATTTGGTAAAAATTAAATAATAAAATCTTCTTTAGAATACTTTTTACTAGCAAACTTTTCAACGATCAATGACAATGAACTTTAATTTATCAAGCATTGCTTACAAGTTTGACAAACAATTTATTTGCTTTGGAGCTCTTAATTCTGTCTGCGAAAACGGCTATTTGTGTACTGAATGCTTCATTTTTCATTTCTTAACTAAAATAAATAGTTTATAATATTGGCAAACGACAGCATTGAAAGTTTCAATTGTCGTTGATTGACTCAAGGACTTTCTTTTCCATTACTACTGTAATTTCCTTAGGTTAGCTGCCATAAT
Source organism: Orchesella flavescens (assembly GCA_964034955.1). Lineage (NCBI taxonomy): Eukaryota > Metazoa > Arthropoda > Collembola > Entomobryomorpha > Orchesellidae > Orchesella > Orchesella flavescens. The sequence goes on along the minus strand of OZ035956.1, from coordinate 28,251,052 downwards.
GTTTGAGAACAAACTGAACAAAGTAAGTACTTATAAAGTTGGCTTAGCTTTGCTCTATTCTCTACACAGTGTGTTGTTGCATTGTGTTTATGGCAAACAATAAAGCAGCAAGAGAAGAGGACAAAAAACAAGGTGTTCAAAAGCTTCATAAAATTTCAAAACACTAGAAAAAATAGATTGCTTTCACATTCTAAGCAGAAGCCACACACAATCGGATAATGGAAATCTCCTGCTGTGAGATGAACTATAAAAAGTAAATTCCGTTTTATACTCTCCACAACTCCACTACTCCACCTTCCAATGCCATCAAGCGCATTAAAGAGAAATACCTGAAGGAAGTAGTGAATGCTACATATATAATATATCCCCTGTTTTCTCCTTTGATGCAAGTTATGTATGAAAGTTTATGACAGAAGGTGCTATTGCATTACTGCATTGTCAATCCCAACCATCAACATGAGCAACGCGGGTGGCCTTCTCCCGCTGATTTAATTCAGGTCAAGTATCAAATCAAAGCTTTATCAGTTTTAGATTGGATGGGATGTTCAGAGTCATCATCATCTGTCACATTGTAATGTGAATGTGGTGGTCGTCGAGAAGTCATTATTGTCGTTATGAAGACTACTACACATCTGTAGTACCTCCACTCCACTGGTTCTCTCCTAACTATATATGCTGATGTTCCTCGAAGGAATTTATGTGTGGTGAAAGTAGCTATATATTTTTCTTTCTCCGTTCTCCGTTGTTGGTATGCTATTTTATCGACCAATGACGACGCTGGATGTAGAGACAAGCTTTGAGTTTCAACTCATTATTGTTATGCACCATTCCAAACGCCTTTCCCTCCTCCTAGTTAGAGTGGACAACTGGTGGAAATGATGCTGAAACTGCTTATCGTGATGGTAATTGGTATAATGATGGTAGTGTAGTTAAGCTGTCCCATTCCAGTGCAGTGGTAGACAGCAACCTAGAATGAATATGGGAGTTGGGGCTCAAAGAGCAACTAAAATTTTTGCTCTTCAAACAAGGCCCCCTTTCATTTCATCCTCAGCAGCAGCAGCATCATCGTCATCATGATCATCATCATCCTCATTGCCAAATGCCAACTCATCTCATTCTTCACAGTCTATACAATGTGTTGGGGAATGGAGTATCAGGGAACAAAATATACTTTGATATCGTAAAGTATTACAAGATTCTTTAGTACTTAACCTAGTGTTTTGATATTGTAAAAGTTAAAACCACCATACACATCTCAAGTAATATATATTGCCCAGAGTATCATGTCATGTCCCGAGAGTGTCGTCTACTAAAGTCAAATTAGTTGGGCACTTTGCCTACTTGTGTGAGTGAGCAAGCAAGCACACACATTTATATAGATGATACACATATATAGCCAAAAAGGAGGTGAGTTGAAGGGAAAAGAAGGAGGCATCACAGTTGAAGCAAGTCTAATGCGCCACCCTGCAACGCACATACTGATAATACAACACTACTTGAGTTTTAAGCTTATAAGAGAAAAAGTTTCCACAAGAGAAAGCAAGTGAAGTGAAGCACACACAAGGAACTCACCAGAATGTTGTTACGTACGAGTTACAACAGCAGCAGTGAAGCAATGAAGATGGCAATAAAGGCCTAGGGTAAAATATACGTACGGAGAGTAGAGTGAGTTTAACGTAACAAACCATGCCATGCTCTCTCTCTCTCTCCTCTCTCTTACTTCAGTTTCAGTTCGTAGCAGCTATAAAAGCAGAAAGCTCTGCATATTTTTATTCTTTACGCTATTTTATGTGGAGTTTCAAGTGTACAATAAGATAACGAAAATAACAATAAGCTTCCCTTGCACTGCATTCAAAAAGTTAGCTTTTACACAATGTTTGAATTAGCTCGGCAAAAGAACGATGAGGCATCTGAAGAAAAAAACAGCGGCAAATGTCACAGACGTCTCGTTTCTTGTAAGCGTAATATGTCCGCAGATGCTTTGTTGGGGAATATTATTATTCGTATTCCTTTCTGCTTAAAAACCTCGTTATACTTACATATATGTGAGAGAGAGAGAGTAAGTTAAGATATGCCGCTTTTACATTTCACTTTTGTATTTTCTTTCTCAAAAAAAAATCTCAAACATGCTCCGCACTACATCCGGACAAAACGGAATAATAATGGGAGAATATATACAGTAACGTGATATGTGTCTTATTACTCTCTGTATAAAAAAACTTGATCTATCACTTCACAAGCAAAAGTCAACATTTAAGCAATAAAAAGAGATTTTCTTCCCTGTTGTGTAATATTATGTGCTCCAAATAAAATATAACCACACACACACATACACACACTTTCTTCTCTCAAAGACTTTCTACTTGACAGTTGATTTTGGGAGCAATGATGAAAGCGCAGTTTTTAAGCTGCTTTCTTTCCCATATTCACATTAGTTTTCTCCGATATTCAAATATGCATGCTTTATCAATTTTTTGGAGGGAATCAGAAATCACAGTTTTTTTCGTTATGAATTGCTTTGCTTCTTCATGTTTTTCATTATCTCTTCTATTCAAGTTTCAACCTAAATAGAAAATTGTCGAAAAGGAGCAGAGTAAAATTGTGTAAGCTAAAAAGTAATATCTTACTAAAGAAAGAGAGAGAGAGACCCATCCAATGGAAACAATGTATAGAGTATGGATAATATGGGACTGATATAGATATTTCCACACAGCATAATATTATCATTATTATATCGTAACTGCAGAAAAAAAATAGTAAAGTGTGTGTGCAGCACCTTTGTATTTCGTTGTTTTTCTGGAATACTATTTACAAATACATTGGAAAAAATGTTCTCTGCTCCTGCTATTCCAAGCAGCACGTAAATATTAGTTTCGACATTGTGTAAATATCGATCTCGTTTTTTTCTCTTGTTTCCTGCACCGAATTTTAAGCAAAATGCATAACACCACACACCACACGTATGAGCCCATAAGACATAACTTTCAACGTTGGCTTTACACACACTGGTGAGTGGCAACAACAAAAGCAACATCAAGCAGGCGTGATCAAAAGGGAAAAATGGAAAACCCTGAGAGTTTTACTTAATACAATAACCTAGCTTTTTCTTAGGCTGACTGGAAGTCAATCCACCTCACCCGACCTGTGTGTATGGTAGTAGAGAGACTACTTTGAGTGATATTTTGAGATATGGAAAGAAAAACGGTAACACCACACACCAGCGCCAACTAAGCCTTTTGGGTATCAAAATGAATATGGTATGGTGGTGCTGGTGCAATGCTAGAGATAGTCTCCATTTGAAGAAGTCAATGAAATTAATTTGAAATTCAACGACATTTTACCGATTCAACAATAATTCGTAGTCATTCAACGTACTAGAACTGAATCACTCCAAAGGAATGTTATCCTGTAACCTTTCTTCTTCTTGATAGGTATGGGCATTCGGGACTTCATGATCAGCTTACCAAATATTCCACTTTTATTTATACCTTTGCTACAGACACAAAGTCAAATTCTGACTTTGCACACATTTGAAAACACATTCTAGTATTTATGATTATTATTGGATTGAAATGGAAGGAAAGGCATTGTAATAATTAGTACAACATTGTGTTGCATAACATAACAGTAAAATTTTGTTGTTTTTTATTATATATTTTCAGACTCCATTTGGCTGAGGACGTTCCCTTGCATATGTAAAATCGGTGGAGTATACCGTGTGTGAATGTTAACCTACGAACTTTGCTATACGTCTAGCGTAATTCACCACCAACGGCAGCTTACCTCTGGAGCTAGCTTTAGTCCTCCCTTTTCCCATAGACCTTCTTCCTTTGACAAGCCATGCCCCGATGCTATTTGGTTAAAAAGGTCAAACACTTTGGGATTCGGGACTGGGGTCAACTTGGGGATGTTCCACCACCAAGCCCTTCAGAAGCTGGTGTTGCTCCCAACTCACCTATCCCTTCCTATACTCAATTAGGACAAAGTGGATCACTAACACATACTTCAACAAATAGTAAGTCATTTGTTGAGCAAATGTTTCTATAATTATTTTAAATGAATTGATAACAAATGGGAATTCCCTTAATGGTGTGCTGCAGAACCTGCGTACTAAAATTTATTGATATTCAATAACGGTCCAATTTACCATTGCAAGCTTTCAAAGGTTCAAATCATTTTGAAATAAATAAACAGTGACTTATCTTGTTAAGGTTGAAGGTAGTTCCTTTAAAAAATCATGGATGACTATGAATTTTATATATAAGACTACAAAGCATATATTATTGTATATTCCATTCCATATAATAATAATGGAAAGAAGCTCATGACATGCTCAGTTTGGAATTTGGATGGAAATTCCTGTACTAAGCAGATTCTTTTTTTCTTGGTTGAGGAAAGGAATAGAAATGGTTAAAAAGTTGGAAGGGAAAAAGTGAAGGAAATGATCCACAATGACATTTGTTTAGGTGGATAGTCTACTTCGATAAATTCGCTCGTTTTTTCATCATAATACCACGGTACTTTGCCACAATCCAATGACTTGAGCAGGGAGAGAGGGCTCGAGGAGAAGAAAAAAGCTTTCATGAGAGAAAAGCGAAAACGAAGGAAAGGACGACATAGTTTTGTACATTGCTGAAAATAAAGGATGACTCCTGTGCGTGTGTACTAGTCGTACAGCTCTGCGGAGGGATTTTCCTTCATTGATGGTCGTTACTCCGTGCTTAGATTTTCGCTTCTTCCATCATCAGCAGTGAATTTATAGGAACCCCTGGTGCCCAAATGGTACCTTGGATTTTTTTTCTCCTTTCTTAAGACTGTACTTTTTTGTATGCTTTTAAGTTGGTCACGAAATGGATGGATAAAGGGATTGGGGCATTTGGTTCGCTTTGTTTTGCTTCTTCCAGACTTCAATCCTGAATCCTAATAGAGTTTTTCCCTAGATATCTATAACATAGAATATAGAGAATCCTATAGGCGAATGTATGAAATAATAGGGACATGGCGATGTGGAGATAAGCTCAGCAATATGTCTCCCGTCAATAGATAATGATGGCAATAATAATAAAATATATGTTTATGTGTATGATTCAAGTACTGGCAATTTTTTAAAAAATCTTTGAAACCTAATGGATTACAAAATGGTTTAACCTGATAATAATCATGAAAACTGCTTCAAAACATATTTTATATGACGATTCAATTTCCTTCGTATTGCTGTATCCATGATGGGAACTTGAGAGTACTGAAGCATATCCTAGAAAAAGAAACTTCTAACCAAATAACCTAATGATAAGATCAAAAAAGCTTTTCTTTGCTTCAACCTTAAAAGAAAGAGCTTGAATTTTAATGACATTCGTCAGGGTATTCATGCTTTAACTGATTCTCAGTTATTACAAATACAACACTGAAACTGTAACAGGAAACCACAGATTATGAAACTCTTAAAACAGAGTAAAGAGTAATATGGGTATAGGACAGAACTAAATAAGTATATTATTGCAATGGCAAATCTTTTCTCTCTCATTTTTGGTTCAATGTTACTGTTACGCTTGTGTGGTGGTAGTGACAATCCTCTGATTTATCGCATCATTTCTCAACCTCTTTTCTGAACACCGTGAATGCGATTTCATGTTTCGTAGTCCACCTCTTCCCATCGAAAATCCTGAAAAGCTTCTTTTTTGTTTGTTTGGAAATGAGTTATTGCAACAGGAAACGACTACAGCATTAATGGAAAGATATGATACTGAGGCATTAGCCAATTTAACCTATTTAGCTTGTCTTCCAATTTAGCTTAAGTAAATTAATTTACGTAATTTCCTTTTCGAAAAGCTCTGAATAGCAAAGTGGATAGTTGTTGGTATTTGCGTCTTTTTCTTCTATTCTGTAGAAAGTTGGGTACTTTCCTGTGCATTGGACTGATACAAATAGTGAAAGAGATGAAAACTTTGCTTCAGGAGAGAGCAAGTTATATAGGGAAATTGTTGAAAGGAGTTGTTGTCATTTTAGTATGAACGCACGTATGTAGGAGGATAATTCTATTTCAAAAATTATAATACGGTAGGTATTTTATTATATGCTAGCGGCTATGATTGGTATACATAAAATGATACCCACGCAAGCATCTCTGGTAGACAACAAGGGTATTTTGTACTTTAAAAGTTTAAATAAATATAATATTTTATGTATAAAAGGATGAAAGACTACATCACAAGTTGACAAAAATTCTGAGAGTTTATGCTTTTGTTAAACATAAGTCAAGTTTTAGTAAGACCTTTTTGCATCAAAAGACTCAAAGAAATGGATTTCGCATTCCATGAACCGATATTTACAGCTTATTAACTCTCTTTGTGTAGCAAAACTCACAGAAAACTAAGTTTATGATGATGATTACATATATGTAATAAATAACAACGTTATTTTTCATTCGTTAGAAAAAGTTAAATCTTAAAGGAAAGAATACGAAATCGATATAAAAGTATTGAATACTCAGACAAGTTTGTTTAGAACCAAGAGAAATTATCGAATCATGAGGACAGTTCTATAATTTGTTTGTTTGTCTGGGAAAACTTTAGCAAATAAATGACAGTTATTGTATGTGGTTCAAGAAATCATGCCCACCTCCAGTGAGCTGTATTTATTGGTAGAGTACTGATGGAAACCTCCCCGTTACGAATTTATGTATAGCAAGTAGACATACATTGAACTCAACGACAGACCTGGGTAGTAGTAAACAACGTAAAATCAGCTTGTCATTGAACACGAAAACAAATTACTTAACTTATTGTTATGTTGGTCCAACTCCAACTCACTTTACTTTTTACTTCGCGTCTCTTAAGTGTTTTATAACAAAATGTAAACTATAACTTTTGTCTTTTGTAACTATAAAAAATCGAAAATGGAATGGGATTTGTTTATTATGATTCCTTTTTGGGGTAACTTAATACAATATTGAAGTTATACACATGTATCATCAACATAAACTGGTTATTTCTTTCCTCTCATACTTTCTCAGTATATTCAATTTTTCATACATATTCAATAATGGTCTTATGCAAATACTACATTAGAATATTGTGGTTAGATCGATCCCAACTTTCACCATGGGATGTGATGTGATGGAATCTTTCCCATCCCAATACACATACCTTCTTTAACAAGTCATTAGCTATGCTTCAATGGTTTGTTACGAGCAAACAAGAAAAGCAAGGAAGGATATATGGATGCTCCCACATAAATGCCATTAGAGTAGGATAAATTGTATAGAGACAGGGACCTTTTTGAAAAGCAAATACGTTCAAGATGACAGAACGCATTAGATACCACACCTGGAGACAAACTATAAAAAAAAGTTCCACAAGCCATCATTACTTCATGGGAATTACATGCACACACAAAAGGGACCTGAAAAGATAAATAATGTATTTACATTAGTCCAGGTAATGTGTTTGGTGACATACATCGACTTTCACGCGTGGTTACCTAAAATTCGCATTAGTAGTAGCGTAGTTTTACGCAATGTGTTTGAAAAGGCTTTAAATTTTTCACAGATAAGACAGATAACTTTATATACTGATACCACACCAACATATCACCTGCAACTGCTAATATATATAGTATGGGGTTCTCTACTTACTTTAGAAGTGTATTGGATAAATATATAGGAGGAGAAAGGCAGGGACAAAAAGAGATTAAAGTATACCATATTCCATCGGTAATAGGACCGTCAACAGACAGGAATACATTAGTAGGTGATGGTGATGCAGTCAGGTTAGTTTGGAGAGTGGAATGAATATATCTGTAGTTTTGTATTAAGACATTAGCGTAAGCCGATAGTCCATAAATATGCAATAAATTGTGCACCATTCTCCAGTTTTCTCCTTGTCCGAATGGTGTTGATATAAACATTGATCAAACTGACTGAAGATTAGGACAAAGCCTCCTGTGCCTCTGACTCAGAAATGAACAAAGAATTATGCTGAAAGGAATGGTATTAGATGTAATTTAAGGTAAATTGAGAGGGTTTCTTTTTCCATCAGCTCATTGTTTCTTTGGTACTAAGCTTGGAAGATTGCTCTCCAAGGTTTTTGGAGCTGAGCATCTTTTGCAAAGGATCCACTTCATTTGTAGATTTTCACTATAGTCTATATTCCATATATATAGGCTCTCATGAATAAACTGCGCTGAGTTGTCTCCAGACATTAACTGCTGATATTGCAAATTTGGACTACGGTATATTGTACTCTCTCTCCAATATTCTTTACAAACAAAGTCGTAAACAATCTGTATACCCTGTCCCAAAATGTAAATGAATAACTTTCTTTAGCGTAATCATAATAACAATCGTCGTATAATAATAATCCTGCAGTATCAACAAATATAATGTTGGCATCAGCGTCCCATTACGTATTCTAAAAGGGGTATAATTTTCCTGAAAAAAACGTTTCGATGCCCTTGTTTGTTAGGATAATAATGTAATTTATGTTATGTTAGAAAGAATGGTCACAGCACTTACCTATATATAGTATATGACTTTGTGTGCAAGTTTTCGTAAAACAAAACCATATATCATCTTATTTTTGCAAAGCAAACTAAAATAATATATATGTATATATATATTCCGATTACCATCTAAAATCGTTTCATTAAACCTTATTGCGACGGAATAAGGGAAAATGTCAACTCTGGATTGATTCAGTTTACTTTCCCCTGTAATCGGTTTATTTAGTTTCCTTGTGTCTAAATTTGGTAAAGTAATGCATATGTAGCATAAATATTTTGCACATCTATATAATGCATACATAGCATGACTGTGGAAGAATCGAGTTGTGCAGAAAGAAATATCCTTATTCTTATGTATATTTTATATGTATAAATTTGTCCGTTGGCTGCTTTTCTGAAACAGTCTGCCTCCCTCTCAAACTGGACAATTCTGCTTGAGCAAAAAACTTTTGTCAGTTGAGACATTCACAGATCTTAAGTTGAAGTTGAGATTACAGTAACTCACGTTGAATTTATATTATTTTATTATTTTGTATCGAAATCCTTTGGTCATTGTTAATTTTTTGTTGTTGTAATAGAAGTATTGTTTTGGAATAGGAAGTGAGTTATGTCAGGAAATCAGTGTTTTTCTACATAATATATTGTTGCTGGGCGTTTATTGCCCAGGTATATAATTCCATACGCCGATACTTCAAATTATATTGAAGTTGTCCTAGAATTTTTCTCAATAATGACCTTGTCATATTACAAAGAAGAGATGGGTAGAACTAGAACGTTATCAGTATTGCAAGGATAGGACTCAAAACTCCCTACCAATCTAATCACGTAAAAAAATTATGAAGATGAAGTTGTATTTGGCAACCTCCAACCTCATTAATCTCTATTATTGTTTGAAAATGGGAAGAACGGATTTCCTTTCCCAACAATGAATGATCAAATAGCAATGAATAAGATAGGCCAAAGGTTAAGTGAGTGTCGGAAGTGTCAAAATAATTTTTAGATGTGAGTTTGTGGTTGGTGTTTTTTTCACTGGAAGCACTAACATTAGCTCTTATGCGTAGAGTTGAATTTAGTTTAGTGACCTTACCAGATTCAAGCCGTACACTCACATCGTTAAAAAATACTATACTGAGCGACAGTGAAAGCAGGACGGTGGATGCCTTTTTAAGCACTAAACCAACAAGGCATGGTGGATTAGAGATCGAGTGTAAATGAAAAGTGTACTGACGGTAAGCTAATATTGACAAAAGAGACTTTTTCTGTAGTTTTCATGTGCCAGGGCTACAGACGACGGGGAGAAGAATGATGGAGTAAATATAAAAAAGAACACTCTTACGGATAAGCATTAATTCAAGTGTTTACGTTTTATACATTCCACGGTCCTCCTGAAGTAAGCCTGAACCACGGACGGTTGCATTTAGACACACACACATACGTTATATTACTAAGCTTTTGCTTGGTATTTTCTATATCTGAGTCTTTCCGGAGAGAAACTTTTTTATTACGATTAAAAAAGTACTCTGCAAAAGACTTCGTTTCAAATTCTTACATCTTATTTGAGCTAAACGGCGAATGATTAACTGCTCAACTTTTCGCCACCGCGTCTAGAAAAAATGGGATTGAATACATATATGCAGACGGGACGGGAAATGTACATTCATAAACTTTGTGTACACTACCTACACTGTTAACTAAAATGAATTATGATGTATGTGCGTATAAGATTTTTGAGCGTTTGATATATGTGAAATGTGATATGACGTTTTTTGGAGGAAATGTGAACCTTATACTTATAAAGAATAATTTTGGGATATAGATACATACATAATCTGCAATAGACATAGTGGAGAAAGCATGATACATTGTATACATTTCCGCTCTAGCCTCTGGATTTTTGTGAAAGTTTTAAGAACGTGGATGCTTATGAAAGACTTAAGAATAAAGCACACAACTAACACTCCCTTTTTGCTAAAAGCCTGCTGAGTTATGACTTGAATATCCGTTTACTCCGCTGTTTTTTGGACGTTTGGAAGAAAAAATCTAGGAACAACACACACTAACAGGGCTAATAAGGTATTATAAAGGTATATGCAGGTATATGTATACGTTATTATATAGGAAAGAGCCCGAGCAGGTTTAAGTAATGTTGGAAAGTTGAACTTGAGTTTTCCTTGCCCATTTAGTTTTTATTCCCCAAGTGTGTGTATTTGTAATTGTAATGGTGTCACATTAGTCACTTATTCGACGAAGGGACACGGAGTAGTCTGAGCTTGTGTACTTTCTCCTTGCTCTCGCTTTCCCATGCAATTCGTAATATGCTAAACTAATAGTAGGGTTCCATGTATTACAAGTTGAAATATGGTTTTCTTGTTTGCAAGAAGTGAAAGGGGAAATGTGTCGCTTCTTCAAGACATTCCTCCTGAGCTTGTCACTAGTTTTCAATGTGTGCTCTCTTGTTACGAAATATAGTATGTGTACATGGTGAAAGCAGTAAATATAAGTATGTATACGCACTCACAAAAACCACATGAAAAGTATGCAGCTGTACACAACTCAAGTAGTAGCTAGGTGTATGAAATGAAGCTCTCTATGCCATATGCACTTGGCTTACTCACGTAGGCATCCTTTGCAGAAATAAGAAATATAAGGGAAGGTAGTATTTCCTGTTCCGTTCACACATTCATTATCATGTCAGATCCTTAATGTAAAGTCAACGAAGGGCAACACGGCAGCTGCTGCTGCACCACCACCACCAGTTTGAGACACCAGCCTCACATCAAGTATCTCTGTATGAGAGCTTTCTAGTCGCAGACATTTTGCTGTGAAAAACTCAAAATATCTTCTATTCATTCACATGCTTGAGGACAAAACGTTCCGTTTAAGAATATAGATGGAGAAGGACACTCGTATAAAATAGAAACTATATATATATAATACAGTGCAAAAAAACAAGCTAGTTTACTAAGTTGCAAGTGATGTAACGTCATCAGCAGTTCCAAAGTGTAAAAAGAATGAATGCTCGAATGTACGCTGAGGACGTTGGGAGAAACTCGGTGAAATGACTTCTATTACCATTTAGACGAAACTACTATTGCCCCTATGATGACAGTACTATTAGATACTGGAGACGTAAAAGGACGTTAAAATAGGCTGAGATGTTGCTTTAAGGAAAGGATGGAATGAGGAGTCTGTGTGAATGGAATAATACTTCTCCCTTTCTCTCTCTCTCTCTCAGAAATAATATGGAATACGATTGACTGCACCACTTAGCCTTTCATCTCCGAGAGAAAGTTTGCGATTGGAATTTATGGACCTACCATTCTTACTCTTACTTTCTTCTCAGATGTCCTTAATGACTTGTCACATAACGAAAGTTGCCATACAGTTAAGCTATCTTTATATATCTCTCACCCAATGGTTTATAAGGTGAATAAGAGAGTAAAAGAGAAATGAAGCTGCAACAACTGGTCCGCTCAATGCTCGCTCACTCATTCCATCTCGGAGAGAGCAGCATACAGTTTGGTTTTTTTCACGACAAATTCCATCTCGCCAGAATGGTACCGTATTGAGGGAGATATAGATGGTACAAAATGTAACTGCAAATGTAACTGTAACATTCTCGCTACAGTCAAGTATGATTTGTTGGAATTGCTACTCAAACAGGCATTATACAAGTTTAAAAGGGCTAATGACTCCTGCTCATTCTGTACCACTCAAATGGAATGGAAAGTTAGAGAGAGAGAGAGAGGAAATGACGTGGGTTGAATGCTGAATATTTGGCATGTCATCTTGAGAAAGAGTTTGTAATGTTTTCATCTCTGCTATTTTAAACTTCAATAAGATTCCCATTGGATAGGGCTCATTCATTTTTGTATCATCCAATCCAAGATACGTACATACTTCAACAAAGTTAATGCACTGGAAAGTTTTGCCAGTCTACTTTGTTTATGACGACAATTTATTAAATCGATCCTTTCCTTCTGTTCTATAGCAGCCCTACCGCTTAAGATTTTGAAGTTATATTTTTTACTAATCGATAGCCATATAATTCATCGATTGCAAAAAATGGATGAAAATCTTGGCAATTTGTAACATTCAACGAGAGAGTTTGTAAAAAGGATTCCTTAAAAAAGGGCTACCGTTGTTGATTACCAGTTAAAGCAAGACCGAAACCCAAAGACAAAAGAGTTTAGTTAAGCTTCTGTGTAACTCGATTATTATTTAGCCAACACTTTCATCATGCCTACTGGTTAGTGGTTGAATTTTCACAACTTTCTACGATAGAAAAAGTAGACAATGCCGTAGTTGGAAATGGAAGGAATGCTTATATGTACCTATGTTCTGGGCCAAGGGTCATTGGTAAGCGATTTAATCACAGCATGAGGGAGCCATTAAGGAGGATATTTGGACGAATTTAATCCCTACATATTACTTAGTACTGCGGTTACAAGAAAACTTTATAGATAACCGTTTCTTTATCGGAACCGCGTGCTCACGAGATAATATGGCGTACTTGTCTGTCTGTCTATCAGTCAGTCATTGGATGCATATGATACCACGACGGCAGCCATGTTTTCACTTTCACCAACATGTTCTATGCGGTGACTTCCGACTTGAAATATTAACTAGTGGTTGCCTTCAGCATCTTCTGTATTCTTATTTAGACTCAGCATATATATTTTGTCCATGCTTATGCAAGAAGACTTTTGGAGCATTAAATGCCATTCGTAATGGTCCCAACTTTTACTTTTCTGGCTTTTATTTTACATCCATTGAACAAATTGCTCTGTGCGCTAAGCCCATTTTTACGATTTCTGCCATTAGGTTATAAAGAAGTGACCCAGAAGCAGATTGCATTTATGAAGCATTCTCAAAGCTTTATTCACCACACACATTGCTTGCAGTAGTAGTCCTACGGATTCTTAGTGGTGGGGAAATTCAGGCTTCTCTCTCTTGTATGAAGTATTGTGAGCAAGGATCCAAAAATTTGAGATGTGTGGATCTCAGTTCATTGCCGAATGACTCTTTCCTATTTTTGTAAGTATTGTGAACTGGATTAATCTGGTTTTGAGCTACGACTCTTGTTCTTTTTACCTGAATACACTTCCTTAATTCTTTATAGTTTATCATTTATACTTAGTTTCTCTCTAGATAAATAATACTAATAAAAATAAAACCCGGAACAACAGTCAAAAAACTATTTCACGTTTAATGACGTAAACTAATCAAGCCTAGAACATTTGAACATTACTGGAAATAAAAAGCAGCCCTAAAAATAAGGATATACTTAAATTCTGCTTTATTTAAAAATATGTGTAAAAGAAGAATCCTAGTCTCAAAGAAAGCCATTAGTTTAGATAAAATTATTACTATTTTTACTTATAATCAGAACAAATTAATGAAAAGACTTTACAAACTTTTCTAAAGAAATTATTTGTCTAGAAGTAGGGCAGTTAACACTTTACTAGTGTTTTGTGGAATACAAAAAGTCAAAAGCGTATTTATGTACGTATATGGTACGAATATATCAAGGAATTTTTTATTGTATTTATTAATACGAGTCAAAGTTGAAAATGCAGTTTTTCTTTTGTAAGTACTACAACAATGTAGAGTAACTTGAGTTTGCAGCGTGTAGTTGACGGGTAGTTAAGAATTTTGTAGCTGCAGAACTTTCATGACGTTCATTTTCTAATTATATTTATAGTGACTTTCTCCCACTTTCTGTGTAATTACTCACGGCAGCAACTCATAAATCAGTGGCATGCTTCAAACTACTAACTTTGAGTTAGGTTTTTGTCTCACAGAAATTAAATTACATAGATTCCATTTTCTTTATATTCCTCACATACGGAAAACCACTCGCATCCCATCCAACTGCTCTGTTGTCACTTCCACTTAAGAGAACAATTCAAAAATAGATGTCTTCCTTCGTTTGCTTAGCTGAATGGCTGAAGTAGGCGGCAATATTGCCGAAAGCATTTCAAAGAATCTCATGAATAGAAACGTGCATATTCCTATGTCTTGTGATTTGGAAAGTTGGCAAGATTCGATTATGGTTTTCCATTGCCATGTATGTGCATTTTGTGTGTGTGTGTGTGTGCTCACTTTTTTATAGCGTATATTCATTTCATGACATCCCGCACAATATTCCATAACGAAACGAAAAGGAGAACAAATTCCTTTCCATTTTACGTACATCTAGTCTAGTATGTGACATGGGGTTGTGCAGTTACTTCCAGGGCTTTTGGCTCATTTCGTCGTTTCCCGAAAATATAATGGCATAGTGAGCTTGTATATATGGAGTATTCGGTTCGGTATCACATAATAGTCACATTCATATCAAACCCTTTCATGCATTCCATCTGCAAGCCCTTTGTGTGGTACAAACTCATCATTATCGTCTCCAGAATCTCTTTCTTCTGTACTTTTCTCCGTAATGTCTAACTCATTTTAGTCACAAGCCAACAGTATAATGTTTTAACCTGTCATTCCCATGATATGCATAGAAAAATAAAAATATATTATCCGATCCTGCAAAAATAGTCATCCATTGACCTTTCTTCTAGTCTCTACTTTCTAGATACATTTCTACATCCTCGATGCCGCATAAAAACAGTGTCTTTCCTGCCTCTAGTTTTAGGATACATGGTTGAAGTAAATTATGTGTTGGTAGGTTTGATATGTTCAGTTTCTATTATTGATCATTAAACGAAAGCGCTTCAGACACAATTATTTACTTTAACTTTTTAGCAAAAGATAATGATTCATTTTTCTGGATAAAAATAATCTCAATTGAATATTATTGATGTTGTTTTGAAATATTCAAATCATATATTGTTCCGACAATAAGCAATACCATGTAGTTAGTTCAGTTTCATGTTTCACGTCTACTTGTTTCTGCTTTATTGGCTGTCGTGAGTTTGTAATCTTCGGATTTAATGCCAAAACTGATATTAATGTAGCAGTTGAATAAACAAAATGTCATACATTCCAAAGTTAGGAGAGCCGATGGAAAGCTCGGAATAGACGATGCATAAATTGTTTTCTTAGATTGTTATTGTCGATTTCATCTCCGCATTTTCATAATATTAAATACCTACATGAAAGAGCAAGCTACAGTTTTTTTTATTAAATGCTTTCCAAACGATTTTTACTACTCGAATGCTTTGATAAAATGTCAATTTCGGAAGTTTTGAATGTATATTATCTCGAAATTCTTTTGAAATGGAGAAAGTTTTTTTTTGGAATTTCTTTCAGTGCCGAGTCCAACTATATAGATGTAATTTGAATATGTTGTAACATTTTCCCGATTACTTTTCAACAACTTGAACCACTTTATTTTTAGTAACAATGGCCTGGAATGGCAATATCGCCTCATCTCATACATACTCAAAAGATTAAAAACTAGGTGGGAGGAGGTATCCTCCATAAAACGTGGTTGCAAAAGAATAAAGTCTAAAGATTTTTTTTTGGAGTTACACCTTCTTTCATTCACGTTTTCAGATTACGGGATTCTGGGGGAGAATAGATTTTATTTTACAAGATGTGTGCTGATACAAAAGGATCCAGTGCAAGAAATTGAACATCTTGATCTTTTAACTGGAAATGATATGATGCAGCTGTAGCAATATTCAAAGAATTGCAAATTTGAAAGTTTCTTTCTTCAGTTCCCAAATGTCGTTATTTGCAGTCCTAATAAGCTTATGTGAGGAGCGAGATGGAGCTATGTATACATGCGCTTTGTGTGCATGTAATATAAAAACACGGATATGGCATGGTAGCCTTTTTTTTATTCCAGTTGGAAACTTGTGTTGTACAAGAACAAGAGCAATAAAAGTTGATAAAGTACAGAAAAGAAAGTATGGACTTTATTGGTCCCTCTTATTCCTTTCGCTGTAGCTCTCTTACTCTCTGCTATCAGAAGCAATTGCATTTTACAACAGTGCTGACGAAACATGTACTTGATTCAAAAGACGCTTTTTACCCTTGACTGTCCCAATGAAATTTCCCAGACGTAACATTTTAGGATTCCAAATGCTTACAACTTTTTGTTTCTCCGTTTCTTTCTAGAAATGGCTCCCAGTTTTTCTAGGATAATAGATACCCTACATAATATATGTTTAAGGTATATACTACAGTTGGTATAAAAACACACATTTCCTAGCAAAAAAGTGAAAATGGACTCAAGGTTTGTAGCTCATTCGTTTCGTATCACAACACAGATGAAGCTTGTCTTACGTTGGATTTTATGAATACGTGTGCGGATCTGGATGTGGCTGGATATATGTATACAAGGATGTAATATGAGTCATGCTTTTTGAATCCGTTAAATGTGTGTAGCATCATGAAGCTCTCAACACCCCCATCAAATTCTTCAGTCATGCATGTGTCTCGACAACCAACCATTGGAGCATTTCCTCACTTTCGGTCGTTCTCATTTTGTGTCGTCCCTTAAAGTAATAGCGTGTAGCACGTTTACTCATTGTTTCATGGTACATTATCACCTGTCCATTCCACGTTCTCCGGCCCACTTTATACTTTTTCCCATCTTGAAAAGTAATTCTGGACGAAATAGATAATTTTCTAGTTTTTCCTATTTTCCGCTTGTTTATTTCTCCTCGAGTTTGATGTCTACGAGGTGAGCCAAGGCATTAAATGTGTCAAGTGCATATTCAGGTAAACAATTCCAGTTACTAGATAAGCTTTGTACTACACCTGTACTTCCGCATCGTAGTTTATAAGAATGTAGTAATGGTTCGTAGATTGGCAATAATACTATAAAGTTGGGACGCATTTTGGTTTGAAACAAGTTTCAGGTTTCTCTATAAAAACATCACGGGCATGTAGCCATGTTTCCATGCATGGCCTGGTTCATGAAATCAAGGACGTTGATACACAAGTAACAATAAGAAGTGCTTCGTTCCTTCAGGACATAGGTTGGCTGCCTGAATACATTCCAAAACACCACTTTACAATGTTTTTTCTGTAAAACTACTCCTCTTTTTCTGTTCGATTAGCACAGCTACTACTACGCTCCAGAAGAGTTACAAAGTTATGAACAAGGAATGGGATCCCTTTGTTTTATGGGTCTCAAAAAATATAAACGTGAATGGATGAAGCAGTTTTTTAATAGTATATATTATACAACAATGTTCCTACGTACAAGATGCGTATATCAAGCGCTGATCATGTCCAGATAGGGATTTCATAAGTGTAAAATTTCAAACATGTTTATTCTGCTCTACATAACACAGTAAGGGTACCCACGTAAAAAAAATATGTAGAGTCTTCCATCATAAGCTTTCACAGCTCATATCCCGTTACACTGCCGTGGTTTTTAAAGTGTTGTAAGCAAAATAAAACTTTTCTACAACAGTTATTTCCCTTGTGCTAAATGTAATGTGAAATAGAATCTGAGAACCAGTACAACTTGTGCCACAGTTACTCTCTGTGTAACATAAAACAGAGGCCGAGTCCCCATTTTAGAATGAGATGAGTTGGAAGCGTGTACATGTGTTGAGAAGACAGAAACAAAAAAAATCTTGAGGGTTTCATTGTGTGGTTCCACCAAAAATATGCATTCACGGAGAGGTTTCAAGTTGCAAAAGTTTTGCAACTCCCGTAGTGCATACAAGTGGACGAAAAATCTTATACATTCTTTATTTACATCTGATGCTGGTTTTCTCTCCCCACTTCTTTGGAATCAAATCCAAAAAGAAAGTTAATGCCGTTTTTTTGGATAGTGGTATGGTATTGTACGAATACATGCATACTGAAAACTGTTGGGGTATAATAATATGGAAAGGGCAGATATGTTCATGTCTGAGTAAATTTGAGCATGATATATACTATACACATATACAGTACTTGAAATGGAATCCACTCGGTTACATTATGCATAATGCCGTGAGGATAACCGTCAGAATTCCAGAGTGGTTCCAGCAAGTTTGCTCCAAGGAGAAATGCTTTTTGTGTTGGTGAATGTTTTCATAACACAAGTTGCATGAATATGTGGTTAACTTTCCCCATGGGTTTGAAAAATTTAAATGTGAAATATTTTGGTGAAACGATGTTAGAATTTTATTTGAGGATAC
This sequence comes from Orchesella flavescens, assembly GCA_964034955.1. NCBI lineage: Eukaryota > Metazoa > Arthropoda > Collembola > Entomobryomorpha > Orchesellidae > Orchesella > Orchesella flavescens. Next base: position 28,232,459 of record OZ035956.1, on the reverse strand, counting down.
TTTTTTTTTGATTTCCCTCTTCCCTCATGGAACTTTTTCCCATCCGGGAGTTTCAGTGAAGAAACTGTGGATGCGTTTTTCCCGAGTGGAGTGATGGATCCGTGTTTGATTTTATGCATGAGTGATATTGATAAGAAAACGAACTATTAGGCAATCGTGCGTGTCCGTCCATGCTGCAAACTAAACGAAGCAGAATAAGTAGCAAGTATTTACTTGAAATGTAAAGATAAATTAGAGTCAATATTGCATTCATCTTATGAAACGTGAATTTCAATAACAATTTTGCTCAAAATAAATGAGAAATCATAACTTTACAAAGGAATTACTACGCACTCTGTTGTGTACTTTCACATTTTGTGCATCTACTCGGTGGAAATACCAAAAATGATTTAATCAGGGCATAATTTATTGCAATGATTTTAACGCTTTGCATTTCACATATTACATATAGATTGATTTAAATGCAAAATTTTGGCTGATGCTGATGTAATGAATGTTTATGGTACAGGGAAGAAACAGCTATTCAAACACGGAAGTAAATATATGAAGGAAGGAATCCTCTGAATTGAAAATGAAGGAAATGCATTATAATAGCTGTAGAGAAAATGATTATTAAAAATAGCTGTACTGGTTGAAGGTCTATAACCTCTCTCTGCATGGAACAGTAGTAGGCAAAGTTGTTTGAGTGTTCAAGGATATCTTTCTAGGACTTAATTTGAGTTTGGTTTTGGTTGGCTGCATTTTCGATCATAGAAAGCAAACTACAGGATATTCACTCAGACTGGGAAACTAAGAATATTCACACGAATTTGAATTTAAAAGCTCTTTAGGTGTCCTCCTCTATGCTTTTTGATCAAAGGTGGGGAAATAATTTGTTGCCTTGCATGACTGACACTACTTTTTGATCTAGAATATTCTTCTCGTATTTATCTATTTTTGATCATTTTCAAGATAAATTCAATAAAAACAGAGGATAAAGATAAAGCTCGAAATTGAGTTATGCAACAGATTCCTTTATCAAAGGTAATGTTAATAACTTGGACTTTTATAGTTTGAAAGAGGCATTATAGTTTCAGGTATCTAATGTTATCCTAGTTGTTCAGTGCATTTCAATACTATAATTCTGTCTTTGGTGGCCAACTTCTTGAATGAATGAACACTCAAGCACTGCAAGGAAAGAAAAGAAAGTATGCAAAATTAAGGTAGTGGATCTTATGAATCCGGTTGCATATTTTGAGTTTGTAATTAATTATAGAGTTACAAAATGAATCTGGAAGGTATATATAGTGGCTTTATTAGTAGGCAGTAGATATATATACAGAATAAATTAAATTCTTAATTTGAACATGAAAGCATATATATACGAGCTTGGCTTTTTTCTTGTTTGTTTAAGCGCTATTCATCATACCAGAAAAAAATCTCAAGCAACGAAATTCGTTGAAGCTAGGTTAATGATGTTTAGGTACTTGTTTCATTCTGAGAAATCGAGTAAAAATTAAAGCACTTGTATTAAATTGGCTTAATATGCTATCCCGATTACAGAGCAAAGCTCTCTTTCTATCTTTTTAAAACAGAATTTTCTCAAGTAATGATAATGAATAGCCTTGGTTATACGATTGTTGAGTGAGTGTGAGTGTGTGTGGTCCTGATAGGAAAGTGTGTTGATATTTCATTTGACTGGAAATCAAAATGTAAGTATAAAAGGTTAAAATATAATTAAACTCTCATAAGCAGCATTACATAAATGCTCCTTCAAAGATTCTCTGATATGAATAGAACCAAAGTAGCTCTAGCACGTTCCTCATCATAAAATTGATCAGTTAGCAGTCACACTGGAACACCAAACCAAAGACCACCATCATCCATATATACTTTTTCTCATTTGGTTCTTGTCTAGCACTGACTGAATTGAGCAGCAGCTAACAAAGTATCTGTAAGAAAAGAAGTTACAAAGATGATAATAACCCTTTCGGAATTAGTGGCTTCCCAAGTCACAACTAAATCTTGTGTTTTGATAAGCTAAAAGCTTTAACGTAAAATTCTAAGCTGAGTCCCGGAAAAACTTGTGCGTTTACTTCAAGCTCTTATGGGTTTGCATGTGCTTATATACTTCACCCACACACATGTTTTGTCAGAGAACTTCTCCTTTCCCATCCTTACTTCCGTGTGGCAAAAAGTGGGGGCTAACGGGGAATACATCTTTAAAAGAAATGCTGCTTTTCCTATAGATAATTGTATAGTGAACCGAACAGCGTAACACAACACCACGGCATAACTTGAACTTCCAATCTTTGGCTTGCACATTTGAAGAAAAGGGAACTACTTTCCATTTTGCTATTAACATTAGCATTAAAAGTAAGATACATGGTCGACTGAAGGGCTAAAGCTTCCTCTAAAACTGTCATGATTATTTAGTGTCGAGAATTTATCATGGAATTAACGTTGAGTTTTCTGCCTGGTCGCTCTCTCCACCCAAACCTTCCACAAAGATTCGTAGTCATTCTATTCTCCCTGTATTATTCTACTGCATTGTAGCATCGCCATCAAGTTTCCGACTTTTCTAAAGCACTACAGTTTTTCACTCTGTATCAAGGGATTGGAGGAGGAGACCGCTGTATAGGATAGGACACAACAAAAGGAAGAAGTGCAACCTCACTTCCATTCCAATTTCAATGCCTGAGCTGAACTCTTTCCCTCCTTCTTCGTAATCTAAGACGGTTTGGCCATGTTACAGAGATATAGATTGTTTCTAAAAATGATTTCATTTTGTAATGAAAAGCGGTAGAGGTCGAAACAACAAGCAGCATTATAAATGACTTTTTGTATAATGGAAATAGGCACCTACTTTCATCTGCATCTTTATTTCTTGATCCTTTTCTTAACTTAAGGTGAAAGATGACTTTCCGTAAAATTATATATATTTCCGGGTATATTCACTATGCTAAGTTGATTTTACAAGTCGTTCTTCACTCCACCAATCTCCCTCTAAACAAAATTTTAGCGTATCTTTTATTCATTGCATAGATGCCATCATCAGATAATACAAATGAATTTAATCTGCTTTAGAGCAAGAACAAACACAGATCTGAATGAGATACCGGGTTTCATTTCTATGCAGAAAAAAACATGATGCAAACAACAAACAAAAGCCATATACATGAACTAGTTACTTGCACCTCCATCCAACTACGTCCCAATCCAATGTTGAATGTAAACTCAAACCAAACCCCCCAACAGTTTAGATCCAAACCGCAGAACTAATTTGGATACAAAATACGCAAAAAAATTATTCATTGTGTATGAGAGAATTAACCCCGCTATTTTTACCAACCACGTCGTATGTAGTATTACGTATGTACTTCAAAAAAATTGTAAGCCGTTTCATTTTGTTACTGGGTTATGGTTATACACATTCAACCAGAAAGCCTATCTTTATATGGTTTGCATACGACGGTAATACATTTTGACTCTGGGCTATTTTCAGCATTAGCATAGAGATTCACTTAAATCCTGAGTGCAATGTGATGTTTGGTGCTTTCACTTTGTTAAAATCTTGTTACGTCGCGTTCAAGTTGTTTTTCTTGAAAAGCGTTTGGGTTGTGGCTTGACGATGAAAAATGGCGTACATCAACTTGTATTGTATGGAGCTGGAGCTTTTGTGTGCATTACAAGTGCTTTTTTGGACTGTCCATCCGTTATTTGAGGGTGGCTTGCATGCATAACAATTTCTTGGTAAATTGTGTCAACGTACGTACGTTGCGTTGTATGTGTAGTAGTTTTGTGAAAGTTGTGTAGATACCCTCATAATATCATGCATAATATAAAGTATTCAACAAAGAATTTCCAAAATGTAATACATTTTGATGTAGCGCTCCTAACATATCACGTACAAGTACACGAGAGCGAAGCTATTACTGTGTGCTCCTTGTTACCATTGTTGTCAGCTGAACCAATATAACGTGGACGGTAAATTTTCCATGTCACGAAACTTCGTTTTTGTATTAAAACGCTTGCTTAGACTACTGTATTGTGCATGCGACATAAAAATGTACATCGCAGCAGCACAATATGCATTGCATAATACGCATACGTATGCTATAAGTACGTAGAAGAATGAAAAAGAAGAGCATTTTTGTGTATTAAGATAGAAATGAATATACAGCAAGACTTTTCCAGCAAAGTAGTGAACTTCTTCTTTTAAGGGAAGCGGATTTTCAACGGAATTTGTGTCTGAGTGAGCAGAACGAGATATTTACGGCTGACATCTCGTATCACCGGCAAGGCTATGTTATTTTTTTGCCTTGTGTTTTCTTTTATGTTCTGTGAGAGATACAAGCTCGGGAAAACTTGCTCACTGTGGCTCACTCTCGAGGAGCCAAACGAGGAGCAATAAGATGATAGTTAGATAGATGTATATATTTCCCGCAAAGATTTAGTAGAATTTGGAGCTTATCTTGGAAAGCCGTCCGGCTTTTTTTGAAATATATGTACTGGCACACGGGAAAGGAAGGTTTGAAAGTGACAACTATTTATTGACCTTTGGCAAGGCATGCCCTCGAAAATAAAATGATTTGGAGAATAGCAAAAAGAGCTTGGGAAGAAACGAAAGCGCTTTCAACATTTTCTTTTTTTATAACCATGCTTATGCTATAGTAGAGGGAATGCGATTTTGAATGTTTTCATATATGCATTCTAGATCTAATTTTCTTTATACTATGGTCGTTACTGGCTTTAATGTCAACACCCTAAAGAGTTGTGTCAATATGTATTTGCTGAGATAGATGAGCTACCCTTCTCCGATGACCATTTTGAATGTAACAGTTGACATTTCAATTCCACTAACTTTATATAGCTCTTTTTGTAACTGGGTAGAAAGGTAGGTAGTAGCGCACTTAAGTATGTTGAAGAACCTTTCTATTCACACAAGACGACTACATACATACAGACTTGTCTCAGTCACTATAATAACTTTTGGGTTGTCGTTGTCACTCTGTATATCGTTTTTGCATATTATGCATTTTTCCCTTCCGGAGAAAGTTTGTTACACAAGCATCAGGAAAAATCAGAGCAAGGAAAATAAATTTTATTCACCAGAACAGCATTTTCTTGTGAACTGTCACTTGAAATGCTTGGAATAAAATGTAAGTTGCATTTTAGCAGTACACCCGTGAACGGAACAAGAGAAACGGGAACACATATTCATACTCATCGTCTTCACTGAGAAAACTAGACTGACAAGAGTTTTTCTTTTCCCTTAAAATAACTATTACTTGCAAGAAAAATTCAATTATAATTTTTGGTTGACTTGCAACTCCAAGTTGACAATCCGTCAACTAAGCCATGCATCGTCATCATCCTTATTTTTAAAACACTGAGTTAGTTTTCAAGTATGCCGAAAAGGCAATACATTTAACAAGCAATGTATTTCTTTATTTGTCTGCCTTTTTTATTTTCATTAGTTACACACATTAAACCTCTAAAATATCAGCTTTTGATTCAGCCAACTGCACCTCATAGTACACCTACTTAAAGCGTCTTGGCGTTTAACTTGGTACCCTAGCCCGCCCACCATTACTTATAATTATGATGTTATGAAAATGAATGTCAAATGTCAGAGTTTATGTTGAATGTGAGAAACAGTGAGACCATACATAACCAATAACAAACTAACATGTAATGGCAAAGTAGAAGTTTGATAATTCGATTAATGTAACTTTCCCACCAGCTACTAGCTACTGCATCTGAGCTAACTAAATTAATGCAGTTAAATGGCTTCTTTCAGCTTTTTTACTGGAAGCACAAATATTCTACAGTCTCTGAATTCTTTGACATGGTCAGGGTGCCCGTATACATGCTTACATTATTAGCAAATCTAACCCGATATATAATTGAATAGCCTGATTATTATGACATTAGTATTTTTAATTGATAATTTTGAGACTATAATATAATCTTATTAGAATTATTGCTTTGACTGATTGTTTCTTTGGTTTAAAAGGCAATCACCAGCAAATTTTTATCCGCATTTATACATGCCATGCCGCATGTTCACCCCTTCCAAATTCCTCGTCTTTAATGTCTATTGATTTTACTAACGGTAATAGTACCACCAGTGTCCTGTTTTTCATAAGAGGGTGGTAATAAGCCGACACATTTGATAGAATTCGAGATTGGGTACACTTTTTTATGAAGCAAAAAAAATGAGTCAATACACCAAACTACTTTGATACAATGAGCATGAAGTGGTAAAAATTGTGTTTCAGACGGCACACTCACTTAATCATAGTAACAAAAAACGTTTTTAAATACATTTTTACAAGTATGAAAGTACCCATTGCGTAATTTTTTTTGGAGTTGTCCATATAAAAAATCGATGAATCACATTATTTCACTGTTGAATAATAGGGAGAAACCGTAGTATTAAACTTCAGTTAAGTTTAGTTGAAATGAAACTCTTGCATTCTAAATTGCTACCTTTACTTTATGTGGCTCCGGTTGGCATACACATTTCAATTTCAAAAATTATTCATATATGCGCCTTTCTTTTGTGATCGTAGAAAATGATTCTAACAAGTGGAGTTTGTCATGCAATATTGTAATTATGAGAATGGGGAGAGAGAAAATAAAAAGCAAAAAAAACTTTGAAATCACGGCACATATTAAATTCACAAAAAAGGGGAAAAACCAACGCACGGGTACCCTGAGGGGAAATGCTACTATTATGACATGATGTATGAATGTGTCGAATCACAATCGATATTAATAGTACAGCTCCAACATATACCACAATTTCTAATTTATTTTTATTACTTCTCAAAGAACGGCTCCGTCCATCCGCGTTATTACATCGTATTGTTCTACATTATGTAACAGCAGCAACTTCTTGGGAAAAAGTAGTTGTCAATAGTCTTCAAATTAAAATGAGAGACTTATATGAAACTTGTTGCACAATAGTAAAGTTAAGAATGGTAAAGTGACGATGATAATGCTTTGATGATGCAGCTCATAAAATCATACAATGAGTTGATTGGAATACCTTGCAATAATTAGATTTCCACTCTCACCGTTTTGACTCACTCGAAACGGTGGTGGTGGTGTAAACTGCTTAAGGAAAATTCCTTTATCATCCTCTCCTTTCACTAGAGATTGTTGGCGGCGGCAATGTGCCAGTACCTTTTCCCATCATCTTTCTCAAAGACTTTTTCAAGATTGGTGTACGAACGAACAACGCTCATCATCATATATTGCTATAAACGTGTGAAAGGAAAGTAGCTGACTGATATGATTACAATAGTGAATTCTCTTAAGTAGCCAAAACCACGGTTTGGTAAAGTGCAAGTGAATGAGAGGAAGGCTTCAAGGCTTTTATACTTAGTAAAATAAAAAGTAGATTGGAATTAGAGAGGAAAATGCCAGATGTTGTATTCATGTGTGGTATAGACGTAGGCACATAGTTCGCTCGCTATTTTCACTATTCTATATTATATTCCGGTCCTCACGATTATACTCAAGTTGAATTGCTATCCTTTTTTTTTATATAATATATGTATTTATTATAGATATACGTACCTACATACACATGTATTTATTTTCCCATCATCATCAGGCAGACAGTAGACAAATCCCCACCAGAGGCAACTACTGTTAAGTCTCATCATCCAGGAACTTTAATCAGTATAAAGACTCTCACTAGCCTAGACAAGAATAGTCACACTATATACAAAAACACCGTGTGTGTGTGTGCGGTGTGGGATACTAGAAGTGTTATGCTTCACGGTGTTATGTTAGCAGCACTCACATCACAATAGCAAGGGGACCGTTTGGAGGATAAAGTGTGCTGTGCCTTAACTCCCTTCCATAAAGCCACAAAATCGGAGTATTTACTAAAGAATATAACCATTGGCAATTTCCTCTAAATGCTCATGAAAGTTCTTGCCACTTCACACTTGTTTCGGCTAAGCGTCTTATGAGTGTGTGTGTGTGCTATCTTTTCGTGAATACCTTTCTCCTCTCTCCCTTTTGTTCTATTTTCTCTTACACTAAATGGATTATGGAGAGGCTGAGAAGAAGGAGCAAAAATATCTTCGTGCTTTTTTTGCTAATGTACTTTCTCTTCCCGGGAAAAAATCCAGTTATTAAAAGAGTAAATCAAACAAAAAGCTTTAAAAAAGTACAATAATTTTACCCACTCTTCTTACATTCTTGGATTATTGAATTACATCTTGTTCCTCTAGTTTTGTTCGAATATTTTATGATATAACTCCAACATTGATAACTACTACTGCGCTGTAAGGAAATTACGTATATTTCATTCTATTAGCGATGATATTTTTTTGCATCATAATATGTATTATATTTCCATCATATTTTTAATGAGAGCTACAAAACTGGAGTGTAGGTAGGTAGGAGGTATAGAATAGTAGACAGCGTCAGAAAACTGGCTGGAATTAGAATGACGGTGAAAGCTTATGTAAAGTACTATATGTATTTACTTTGTGGCTCTCATATTTGTTAACTTCCATAATCTACTTGTAACTTGTAATGTTAATTGAATTCATGCTTGAGTATGTCGTGTTCATGTAGCTTGAGAACTGAGAGACCAAATCAGAACGGTTGTGCTTGTGCATCATGCACATAAAATCGGTTTCCTTTTCACAGTTTGAAACATGAATCCCTCATGAATGCGTAGCAAATATTTACAAAATCTTTATTTGCCGAGTCTTTGCATATATGTACATACATACTTATGATGTCTGCCTGTAAGTGAGTTGAATCGTTGAATGTTATATATGTTGCAAACGTGCGTAGCTACAGGTTGTAACAGAACAAGTTTTCAATTTATTCAAAGGGCTTCTGAATAACTGACAGTAACAAGCTGACAGCGCTTAAGAATGGAAAACATTTTCAGCGTTTATTATTAAATGGATCGTTTCATTTTCATTTTTACTTGGATGATAGAATATCTACATAAATGAGTACAACATATATGGTATGGTATGGCATGGTGTGCTTTATAATCAACCTACAATGTATACAACAAGTTATCGCCTGGAACATGATGGATTAGTTATAGTTTTTAAACCAATCCTGTTTGCTCGTTACCCTTGTTCCATATACTGTAAAACAGGGATAACTACCACACTGCCATATTGTGTTGTAGCCTGCTATATACATACCTCACGTGGTGAGAGTGAAAAGTATCAAAAGTCCTGAAATGCTTTTGAGTATCTGAATGTTTTAAGACTTTTTTTAGTATATGAATGCAAATGTACTTTAGGCTGATGACACAAAAATTTCATTATGGTAATTAAATATTTTTTAACCGAATTGAAACTGATTTGATACATAGATTTTTTGGAGTGTTCCACTCAACTCAAACTCAACTACTCAAAAAAACCTTCTCTGTTTTATTAGACAGCTAGGCGAACTTGCTGTATACAACAAGTAGTAGCATAAATATGTACACAGGTACTCAAAACTCCACCACTAAAAAAATAAATCTCTACAAGATATTCCTACAAGTTGTCGAAGCATGCATGGGAGCACTGATGTGGTTGATTGTGAAGTTATTTACATAGTAAATGGTGAATTTGCATATTCTCAACCATCATACAAATGCTATAAGTACACTTGTCCCTGTGTATTCATCAAGTACAAAATCATTTAGCAGGCAACATAACACACACTTGAGTTTTCCAACAGCATCGTATTTTAATAACTGTTGCATGCAACGACGTACGAGTACTTTTTAGGAGGAGAGGCAAGAACCATATACAAACTTGATACAGGTTCACGTTGTTCCTCCTGATGGAATGTAACATTGTGCGCAGGTAATTAGGTCAGCCATATATGTCCATAAAACACGCGATTGTACCAGATCCATAACTTTCCTAGGGAGTTTTTGGAAAGACTTTTTTATGAATGCTGTAAAAGCAGTTATTAAAGGTTGCATGCACACACTCACAAGCCCAGCAACTAAATTGCAGTCACATGGTACTTTTCTGGTTATTTTGAGGGCTTTGTCCTTTAAGCACAATCATTTTCCCTTTCGCTATATTGAGCTCTGAAATGGTATAGCCCAACGACAAGTGCTTGGAAATGCCTATGTAATCTCCTGCTTCTTAAAAACGATCCCTTTAAAATGTAGTTTATTCCATAGCAGATACCACCACACCTCACATTCAATATACATGCTCCATCCATTCCATCCATCCATAAGCATACCCACTTCCCACACCAACCAACACAACCACCCAAGCAAAAACCTTGTTTGTAAAGTCTTGGCAATAATGTCATACGTGAAGTTGGAAACTAAAGGATTCCTAAGATAAACCCAAAAAATGCTGTGTCTATGCTGCTGAATTATAATCATAGTAAGTTGGTAGATGCTGCTGCTACTGCTCCTCGTCTCCTCACATAATACATTCATGTGATCACGTACCATAAAGGGACTTTGGAAAGTTGGGATCCACATCATGTTCCTACATAAATCAAGTTGGGTCTCGTTTGGTAAAAAGCCCATCTCCTGTTCGTTTTCTGGCATTCTACATCAGTTTAACCAAAACCAAGCTAACACCTCTCTATCTTCATTCGAGTGGCTGACATGTATAAAAAAAGTCCTTGAACCTAATGGATTGAACTACTTACGTACAAGAAGTAGTACGTGTAGTAGTAGTTATTTGGTTTGGCTTGAAAGAAGTAGAAAAAAGGTTGAAAACTTTTTTTTCTTCCTTTTTCCCTCCTCCTCCTGCCACCTCAACTCTTGCCTCAAGCTCGTTTGAAAGGATATTTGAGAAAACTTGGCTTGGAATCAATTTCATGGTAAAAGTTGGTTTACGTTTTTACGAAGCAGAAAAAGGGAAATGTAAATTGGAGTTGGTGGTGGCCATGTTGTTGTGGCCGTAGAGTTCGATGATACCATACCATTCCACCATATCATGAGGAGTCGGATGCTTTATAGCTACCCCCGCCTGATAAAAGGGACTTTTACCATGTTCAACTCGAAAAATGGGGATATTGTTGGTATCGACGAAATTGCGTAGACATCACAACAAATATGAGGTCTTTGAACTGGGTTAAGGTTACATGGAGTGGCGAATACATTCATAGTAATAGCTGCAAATAGGGGTTTTATCCAAGTTTTAATTTATGAAAAGTTGATTAGTAAATTCCAACGCATTTTATGACAAGTTTAGCACTTGGAGGTTTTATGAGCTAGCAACAAAAAATGATGGGATTCTTTCTCTTTCCTTTTTCCATTCAGAACAGGGCCTAAAAAAAAGACAAGTGACTCGATGTCATACCATTTTATTTGCACGTCATGTTACACCACCGATGAAATATACTACTGAGTTTGTGTGTTTTGGCTGTATTGTTTTCTTTCTTCGCAAAGTCTTTTGCCATCTATTCCCGTCACAATACTCATACACTTTTGTGTAATATGAACCAAAGATTGGCCAGAAGGAGAAAAAAGTTTCTCACAAGCTCCTGACATCAGCAATAGCAAACATTTTTCTGGCATCAGCTTGCCTCTCTGTATTTTTTTGTCTTTCACTTATGACTCGTTTCTTTTCCTCCACTCTTATTTCATCTCAAGAAGCTCTATCACTCTACGTTTTTTTCATCCAATTTCTCGCAGATATTGGAAATATTGGAATTGAAACAGACCGGCAGTAAGTGACAGCCAATATCGATACATACACACACACAGGAAGAAGGGAAAAAAGAATAAAGTCGGAAGGAGAAAAAACAGTTATGTCATGGAATGATATACAATGTTCAATCACAAAGGTCTCGGATTGAACCAGTATTTCTTCGAGGACTCGTCGAGTAGTAGTGGTGCCATTGCATCCCAGTTTTCTTCTTATGCCCACAATCTGTATTTCTGACTACTTTCATCTTATCATGAGAGACCCAGCACAAACCATACATTCATCTATGTCCATACTAAATCCGCAAAATAGGCAGTTGAAGGCAATGTAAGCAGTTTTCTTTTTTGCCTTTCGAAAATGACTCCAGACAAAAACTGCAAGTCCAATATCAATAACAGTACTCAATAAGTGCCTTGTGTATCTGATGCTTTAATAATGGTATGATATGCTAACATTTCATATATAACACTGCAACTTACATTTAACCTATACACTTCTTCACAGTCATAAATACACTGGGACATAGTACATACTTATTTTTTGTTATCAAAGACGAGGAACATTGAATAGTGAACTAAAGTTTAGTTTTCAACGTCTCCCTCATGTAGGTTGACGTGTGGCGGCACCATGTAGAAAAAAATATGGCTTATTTGCAAAAGTGGTTGTACATACTTTGCTGGAATCTACAAATACATATATATAGAGCTAGGAAAAGATGGATCGTAGCATCTATGAAATGTATGGAGTATGTGAGTAGTGTAATCATAATAATAAGTGGGAAGCCGATACACGATTTATAAACTTGATCCAGGAGATTTACGAGGGTCATGTCCAATATTGCTTTGTGATGAATGCTTCTTCATGATGCTGACTGCCTTGTGCTCTCCACCTCAATTTCCCTTTTTCTCTGTAATGGCATGTGCACCAAACTCCTCAAAAACAACATCCATCCATATACACAAAAAATACATGGGGTAGTTTGTTCTACGGGTACTGACGGATAGACACTACACACACAAACGCTGCTATATATTGTTACCTCAACTTGATATCACAAAAGATCAAATTCTTTTTTTCACTTGTCTTCTTTCCCTTTGCAAGTTAGGTGGTGTGGTATATACTACATCTAACAAAACCAGTGATCTTTTGAGTTAGCTTGCTCAGCTCACTCAAAAATAGCCAGACCGAGAAAAAAAGCCACAAGACTCTGCTTCAACTCACTTACAAAACTTCAGTGTGTTCTACCATAGAGCTCAAGAGATTTTCCGATTTTCAGCTGCAAACACATGAGAGAAAGCCAGAAGCACTTTGTACCCCTCAGTTTTATAGCGTGTTCAACCTGTACCATTGTGTGTAATGATACGATGAGATAGAAATCAGAGATCCTACGTAGGAAAAAAGAGGACTAACAAGAAGAGCCGATGTGAAAAGTTGACCTCACTACTTTTTACTGGTCTCGTCTTATATGCACTAGACAGACAGAGAGAAAGTAAAAGAAGCACTTTAATTTTTCTTTTCTTTCATTCTTTTGTATTGAGCTTGTTTCAAATTTCTTTTTTGTACTGTTATCTGACAAAAGAAGTACCTTGTAAAAAAGAAAGTTAAGTATGTATAGGTAGTATACATACATAAGTACATATTTTTACTCTTTTGACAGCTGTAGCAAGATTGCAAAACGGATACAAATTATTGTGCAGAAAATATACAATATACAACATTGCCTTTTTTATTAAATTGCATTGTACACTTTTCACCTTGTTGAATATGTTTTCAGCGTCAACAATGAGGCAACATTTCATTTTGCATTCTTGTTTGCTTAAAGCCAAACTTGAAAATAATTGAATTATAACAAACATAATAAAATCACCAACTCAAGTATTCAATAATGTTAAGGGTAATTTCAGTTAGTACGCAATAATTTGGTCGGATTATCTGGATTATGTATTTTAATTTCTGCATGCCGTGTGCATGCAAAACACAACTGCGCATTAAAATGCTTGCAAATATTAAACCTGACAAGCTGGAAGTAAGCAAGTAGCGCAACACGTGTTTCTAACTTGAAACTAAAATTTATTAAGGTCCATCTAAAACCTATTGTAGAATTATATCGGCAGTCATGCTCTCATCGAATTAAATAGGTAACCCCAAACTTTACAAGTTATTGAACAGAAAAAGATCTCCATAAAATGTATGTGCCACTTATATGCTATAGTAAACTTGTATATTATATTTTTATCATAGGCTTATCTATGTAAACGCTCTGATCCTTTTGATTTCTAGTGTGAAACTGAGCTATAGGGCTATATTATAGGCATTATAGGGTAGCTCCAGACATGCCGCCTTTTGTTTTTGTTTATTTTTACAATGAGAATCTGATAGTGTTTTGATCCGCTTCTAATACATGTATGTTTTGTTGCTCGCAAAGAGGGAAAAGTAGAGAAGACTGTCAGTCACTTTTAGTACGGGGCTGCTAATACGTAAAGTGGCTCTTTTTTATCTCCCTCTGCTTATTTTCTACGTGTCACTTTCACCTTTTGTGTTTCTTTGTAGGACTTCATGTTTATTTTATCTCTTATTAATTTTGCTTATGGATTGTAGATCGGTGACAGAGATTGATCTACCAGATGTGTAGGATGTATATCTCCTACAGTTGTCAGATATCCTGACGACCAGCATATCAAGTGGCAACCCAAACGGCTTTTGATTTGATTGCGACTTTTGGGCTTTCTACCTTACATTTGGATTATCGCAACTTGTTATTCCTTTCATAGTATTGTAATGTAATGTTGAGGAGTACTGAATTGCAATACGCTTCACCGTTTGATGTTAAGCTTTTCTGATCTTCAAATACGGCTATCAAGTTCGTCGGAAATTGGATCCTCAAATAAATATATATATATATTTTATGCGAGACGCATGTATAGCTACATAGAAGGTTTATTTATTTGATATAGTTATAGTGCTTCTTCAAAAAAAATCGACAAACCTGCCGCTTTCAATATTGAATGCTTACTATTTCAATATTCAGATTACGTAGGATGATTAAATTTGATGGTTTTCCATATCGATTTCGTTATTAATCAAAGGAAACAGTGAATGAACCAGTGTAGTAGCTATTTATTCTTGAATGCATAATTACTATTGAATTCCATTTATTAAAGCATCGAGACAATATCTAGAAAATAATCTTAATCATAATCCTCAAACAATACTTTCCATTTTGTATTACATTAATGTGGCGTTTTCTATAACTATCACTTAATATCATAGTTTTCATGAAATGTTTACTTGAGTTGAGCTGAATCCTAAAAATTGTTCTTCAGATGAAATATTGAATAATTTGTTACGCATATGTATGCACTTGCTTGAGAATATTTGAATATCACAATGCCCCAAGTCTTGTTTGCAATATAGATAATATATAGTTGATCAGGTCGCATCATTGCTTTCATTTTACCATATCATTTCTATATCAATCTCCTTCACTATGGTCGACTGCCCTTTCAATTTTACTTTTTCCACTATCAAAATATTCCCCGCATTGATAGATACAAAGAATTAGAAACAACCATTGGGAAACGCAAAATCTCATGAATACTATATAGTAGTACCAGTACCAACGTAAGTTTCATGGATTTTTTCATTCTCTTGGTTTGGTACATTAAGCATGAGAAAATACACGGTGATTTGTTTGCATTCACAAGACGCGTACGAGTAGTAGATCCTGTTACATATGTATGCCTAAAATTCTCGGGAGCGAGTACATTGAAGCAAACAACTTGAAAATTTGATCAAACGGACAAGATAAAAGTGCGAAAGACAACAAACCGATTTTCAACATATCCTATTATCAGACACAAAAGCCCAAAGCACTTGGCAAAAATTATTGACTAAACTAAATGAATTGACTGCGTGGGTGGCAGTTATCCGATTTTCAGTTCCAGTTCCAATAAATTTGTCAATAATATATATGTATACTCCACCTTTTGCTAAGATAACAGCAAATCTTTATACATGTGTGAATGTAAGGAGAGACGAACAAAATCCGGCTTAAAGTTCGTCTCCTCATTTGTTTGAATATTCAGAAATATACGTAAGTAAAATACGGCAGGCGGATATGGATGGATAGGAGATGCTACATTAAATATATCTATCTACTTGGACACCCCACATTTAACACTATATTACAACCATATAGCTCAGTTGGTATACACATATAGTTTGCTAGTTATTCCTTTCATGAATATTTGGAGGGATCACGATGAAAAATTTGTCGTTTCAGCCAAATCTTCCTAGAATCATGTTCATAAGAAGTGTTTCTGCATATACATACATACATACATACATGTGAATAAAATAATGCTGCTTTCTACACTCAAAAAAAACGCATCGCATCCACATCCACAAGGGGAAAAAAGAAAAATGCTTTAATAAGGGTTGTAAACGTTACGGAATAACTCCTGAAATCACGTTTCCCCTGCCAAGAAATGCTTGATTTCTTCTTTCTCGGGTTTTTCTTTTCTTCACCATATCTTTCATATTTTTTTTGTATATACACTATACATATATTATGAAGAAGTGATGAAATATTCTTTTTTTCTAGTCGCAAGAAAAACGTGCAAAAGGAAGAAAGGAATAGAATTACGCAAAGAGGACCATAATTTTTTATACTGTTTCATTAGCTTCTGTTTGTTAAGGAGAGTCAAGAGGGCAAACTGAATGAGGTGGAAAAATACGCTTGTTTCCTTTTGTACTTTTTTTATATTTTGGTCCAGGTTCAATGTTATTTTTCTAGATTTTCATTGAGAATATTCCTCTTATCAGTGTTTGTAGAGTTCGTGTTCATTAATGGCCATGGATAGATATAATAATATGTAGATATGAAAAAAAAAAAACTTTGTAAATATTGGAAGATAAAAGTATACTTCACAAATACAACGTGGTCGTGGTAGGCGTGTAGGTTAGTGAAACTAAAAATCTTCTTCTGTTGGGGTTTGGAGTGAGCTTATTAGAAGACGAAGAAAGAGGGATAGGCTTAATAACTCATAGATATCCATCTCATTTGAGGTTTTGCATTTTCCATTTTGATTGTACGCTATCTAGAAAATGCAAAATGCAATGTTCATTGAATTCCAATGTAATGAGTCGTGCTCCAGTGACATGCCTTATTGCTAAATGCCTTATTTTACATGCTATATGCAAAGGTAGCATCAGTGGCCTCGAAACACAATGAACCTTTAGTAGTTGACATGGGACATTTGTAAATAAAATGCATGATTTAAAATTAAAAAAGGGTTAAAAGAAAAGGTTCATAAAATTTGCTATTAATATTTATAAAAAGCAGAATTCAACGAATTTAATATTGATGATGACTGATGATGAGTGATGACGTGCATATCTCAATCTATTACAGGAGGTGCACGCACACTCATATTATGCAACTGCGTTGCGTTTCTGTATCTGTGCACAATCGTAAAATCATAAAAGGTTACATGTCTATTGTTTCAAAGTCAATAAATTATATTAATGTGTAATGTATAACACGAAATAACCAACTTTTCTGCTTTGGAGCCAAATTATTATTGAGTTTTTATTTTATTTATTTTACATCCATCACGTGTACTAAAAATATACCTATCATTTTATCAAGCAACAAATATGTATATTTGAATGCTTGGATTGGTGTTTGTTGAATTTGAATAATTTTTATCACTTTACCAAAAAGCTTCACTTCTTTTTATTTACAACTTTATCACAAGCTGTATATATGTACACGCACACGTTATCCTTTCCTCGCCTTTTGGCTTTAGTTACTCACACTCAGTCCATACCATTTGTCGTACCTATAGATTCATCTAAAGCCTACAGGTGGTTCGCATAAAAATTTTGTACTAAAAATCTAAAAACTAATCGAAATGGGGATTCGATTGGAAAACAAAACGGTGACAAGCAGTTTCGAAAAGCTCAGTGGAATTGCAGCATTGTACTACGGTATGATAAACTTTTAATCAGTTTCCTAAAGGTGGTTTTTATTCCATTTCCGTTCTCATCCGTACTTGTGGCAATGCACGTATAGCTTTAATGAGATTTATGTGGTCTACTCTTTCCAAAAATCCTTTCATTTTGAGAGTCTCTAGTAACAGGATTATGGTGCATTTATCCTTGACTCAATTCAATTCTTTTTGTTAATTAACAAAAAAAATTCTTTCTCATACGTCCTCGCAAAGATTTGATATCGTTATCAAGCTGAGAAGAGGGCGGTATTTAGAAAAATACCAAAATATATGTATTAATATTTCCTGTGCGAAAAAAAATCATATAAACGGTATATATCATGCTATCTAGTACAGTTATACAGTATAGTAATAGTTGTAGAAATGTACATATTATGTATGTATATGAACATGAAGAGGCATGTCTTTAGAGCCGTGATAGAGCCAAGTAATCAAAAACCTTTCTTTCTCATTTTTGTTTTTTGTAAAGATGGCTACCAGCAAATGTACGTTCCGTCGTCCCAAGAGTCTGCCGAGCCTCCACAGAGTGAAAGCAGTAGAATGGAGGTGAAAACAGAGATTACAAGCCATGACGGTGGGATCCCAATCTTCCGAATAAGGACCCCTGAGGAGACAGAGATTGCTCAGGATTTGTTGGAACTCTCACGGTTAGACCATTTATTTATTCTTCACCTATAACATAGCAATGATTGTTGTATAGGACGCCCATGTATATGTTGTTCACATTTTTTAATGTTTCATTTGTATTTCAGGTCTCTTCCACCACGACCAAAAGCTATCCCAGTACCAGTTGTTGTTCAAGTCCCAGCAGCTTCCACCACACCTCCTACAACTTTCACTGTCACCACCGCCAATGCCACCAACGGGATTCCTCTAATCACCCCACCGAGCACTCCAAATCACAACAGTAACAATCAACTGTTATATGGAAGCAATGGGTCCACCAACGGAGCTGTATCTCTCCAGTTTCATGTCACTGGTCCCTCCACCACGACAACTGTGGCAGTTTCCCCAGCCAACCACCACGGTAATGGCAATGGGCAACCGGATTTCTCGAGTAGTACTTCCTTTCTTAAGATCAATCCAAACCAAACCATCACTGCCAACAGTTGCTCCAGAACGTACACGACTATTGGGGGTGGACTCGTAGAGATACCACCGGGATCCTCTGGGATTCTTCTTGATGGATCGACAGTAACTACTGGAACTAGCAATATTAATGGTCATTTGACACAGCTTGTTCCGAGTCAACCGTTTCATTCAATTATTCATCATGGACACTCTGTGTCTTTATCACCACCCCCAGAGCAGCATCACGCAGTGTACCATCACCTTGGTACTTCTAATGGGACCATTAGTAGTCCTCATGTTGTACCCAACACCAACGTGATAATGCATCATGGATCCTCGAGCACGCTGATCATCAGGAGCTCAGAAAATAACTCGTCCATTCCTCTAACTCCTAGTACCTCTGAGTACTCCTCCGATGCTGAAAATGTCTGTCCAAGTAAGTTCTTTCTTGTTTTGCACTATTTCCCCATTCCATGGCCAATGCCAATAAATTCGCAATGCTACCAATTTAAAGTTATCATCATCCAGCGTAATAATTGCTTCCATGATGAATAACTACGAAAAAGTAATTGCTGAATGTGTGAGAGTTTAACGAAGTATTAAAAGCCGTAACCTTGTTTCACCAAACACGTGCTTCAAGATCGAGACCTTATAAAATAGCGTTAGCCTTGTTTCCTATTGGATGAAATCATTTGAGAATAGACAAAAAAATCTCTTCCGCCTTGAACTTTGTAAAAATACTTAACAACCTGAATGGAATTTTTTTGACGCGTTGTTGCTTGGAATGAAATTTTATACCTACAGATTCAGTTACTGCTTAAACTTTTATATATATACGTATATTGCATCCGGATGATGTATGCACAACATCCAATATTCATTTTACAGGAGAACGGATGCGTAAGCCATGCGGATGTCATGTTCAGGTACACAAGCTTAATTCCACCAGCACCCGTCCGTGACTTAATAATGTGAAATGCTTTTATACGATCCTTCTATTGCGTATTATCAGACTACTGATTCTCTGAAGACAGTTGAATCATTCTATGTGAGGTCAGATTATAAGGAAAATGCCTGTCTACTTTCTCTCATCAATCATTCCTTCTCATCATGTTTGATTATATTATGATTATGCGCATACGTGCAGGTACTACTACCTATACCATACCCATTTTAACGATTATATGAAACACATTTTATTATAAATATTCGTATTAAAATGAACATTCCATGCAATCAGAATGAAAAAAAATGAGCACACTCATGCTCATCATTAATCACTATTAATGGGTTCTGGAGTCTGAGGTTAGTCATCCAATAATAGAACTGAAACTGACTTTCACAATTCGTGTTCATGTATCTTTACGTAGTATCTATAGGCTTCATCCATTGTGGGAAGTATATATTGGCAGTTTTTCATTTCATATTTCATTTCACACTTTCTCTCCAAATTCTTTTGCTACTCTACACGTAACAAGTACATTTTATACATATACCTACCTAAATACATATATAGATAGATAGATATGTGCACCACAGCATTTTGTATATTATTCAATTTCATATATATTGTATAAGTGTTCAAACTCAATTTTTAATTTGGATAGGCGTGATTTTTTCCGCCAGACAAGTGAAGCCAAAATCAGAAGTATCAATTTTTCTCTCGAGCGAAATCATTAAGAGCAGTCTATGCAATTAGCTAATTGCGTCACTTGTTCCGAGGCAAACGGAACGTGACAATAGGAAAGACTTTTTGCTAGTCGAATAATTTTTTCAAACTTCTCAAAGCTTGTTAAGGCAAATCTTTGGTTTGCAAGAGAGAGAGAGAGCTTTCGTATTCAGAGAAAAAGTCATTTTCAAGTTGCAGTCAAAAATCAAATTACTTTACTAATAAAAAAATCTTTTCTTTTCTTCGTCCTACATCATAATGTAAGGAGGAATGTAGGGAAAGAACCTTTTTTGCTCTAACGAAGAAAAGCCTTTCTTATTACTTTGTGAGAACCTTGAGTTTTCCTTGCATTTTGTAACTTTTCCTTATTCGGCTTTAGAAAAGAAAACTCATTTCCAGGCTTCCCTTACTGTTCTAAGTTACGTTCAGCTTCATGTTCATGTCTGTAAGGTAGAAGGCTAATCAGGGTGATCTTCCTGGATTTCATAATGGTGATAAAAACTTGGAACTTGATGCATTTGGCGAAATTGAGGTCTAAGGAAGCCATCGCTTTCTAGTATGTATAAACTACCCCATTTTCATTTGTTATTTTCAAGCCTTTACAAATCATGAGAGTATACATCGCATATATGTTATTATTAAATAAGTAGTATAAATACATATGCAGCAGATTTTGCTTCTCCAAAAATATGCATATTTTTCTCTTATATACTAAAAACATTAATGTAAAAGCCATAAAATTTGGATCTTCCAGTGATTTTATTGACAATGTATGTCTTTTTGAACTTAGCAAATGGACTTTTTTTACATTTCTTCATCTAGACAAATTCTACACAATATATTATGATCGAAATACGAATCACTCTTTGGTGTTGTATTTGTATAAGGTTTAATATTTTTCACAATGACATTTTTTATATTCATAGTTCAATTCTTTTCTTTCTATTAGCTTTTGGTTTACATTTGCTACTGGAATAAACGCGTGGTTGGTTACTAGAGTGGAGGTTACTATTCCCATGTGTTAGATAATAGTAGCATGGAGCAGTATCACACGAGTTTGTGGTTTTCCTTTTACTGAAGCCAAGAATCAATCAAATCAATGTTACATGCACATATATTAAGTATGTTGATGATGATGATGAGAGAGATCTGTGTACATAAATCTGTAGAATGTCATAATCGTAATTCAAAACAGCCACATGTGTATCTTCTTAATTGGATTATATGCCATTGTATACCTATAATTATAGAAGCTTTTCCTCTATCGTTGGCGTTAGTTCAAAGTGCGAGAATTACAGCACAATAATAAGGTTTCACTACTATTTTATGTGTTTTTATTGGTTGTCTAATGACTCAATAACTACCAACTTCATTGACAAATTAAGAGGAAACCGTAGAGAAATCAAAGCAAGGTCTGGCTTTGTTCCCTCTACTGAGAATACATAATATTTACCAATGTGGAATACATACATTTTCAGTCCACAAACTACATATACCACTAAGCATACTTTAAAATGGTTTATAAAAGATAATACTGTTACTCTTCAGCCTTGTATGACGATAGTGCTGAGTGCTGACAAAGACAAGATGAGAGCTTCAGGATGATAGGGGTAGTGCCTGCACAAGTTATCTTCATATAATAGAATATTTTATATAGCATCATACAAATATGTTTGATGTTGCCATCCGAAAAAGTCATTGGCATCAGCACCAGCCCATACCTAAGCACGTAAAGATTATGTTTGTGAAAGTATCATATTTGTGATGTAATGACGCATAAGGTAGAAAGATCCAAGGACATTATGTTGTGCGTCAAGGAAAGATTTGGATATGTAAGCATCATTTGAAACCTGCATTTATGGTTTTAGTAGTTTGTATTTTTTTACTCTCCACAATCTCCTTTTAACAAGTTGTTGTATTGAAATCAAATGGTTCGTTTGTTTATTTTTAATTTAATTCACCTCCATACTTTTTCCTATTATTTGGATAGAATAATCGATTCAGGTAACAGCACTGGCCTAGCATGTTTACTTTCCCAGTAAACCCAATTTCACTACATGTACGAGTAGTTGCACATGAGAACAATGTGTATTTGAGTTTCCTAATTCTGTCCTGCGGAGAAGTGGTTTTACTATGCAAAATATTTTAATCTCCTTGAATCCACAGGTTTCGACAGAAAACAGGTGGTTCGTATACCATTTTCTCTATCCACTTTTATCCTTCTACAACCTAGCCAGAAATGTACAGACAAATTTCGTCAAAGCCTCTTCCAGGTTGTTGGTTCTCAACGAAAAACACGACATTATCAAAGAAGTTTAGAGCTAAAATAAACAGAAGAGGCAGGCGATCAATGTGTCTTAAATGGTTGTATACCCCCAATGCGTAAGGTATATAATCTCACATCTTTCTTAAATCGCTGAAGCACTCAAACGAGAATAAATTAACAAGTAAATATTACATTGGGTTGGCTTAAGTGAACCGAGTTTATCCACTCCTATGAAAATGTGACGTACATATATAAATCTATATACAGTTTTCAGTAGAAGCCGCCTGTCTAGCCACTACCACCGTCACGTCATTAAATTCACTAGATAAAAGATTTCAATGTAAATATGTAAAAACATTAAAATGTTAGAATAACATTATTGTATCAGCTCTTGATTGCTTCGTTTATGAAATACAAAAATTTAAAGTACGCCATGGCATACCACTACTACCACTCTGCCTGTTTCCTCTTGTAATTTTGTACGCTAACCAAGTATTCATGGTATATACATAGCTAACGAGAATTCCAATATTTTTACAATACCCAACAGACTTTCCTTTGATCTTCTAGTGAGCTAGATAAAATCCATGCACACACAGCACACAATTCTCAGAGAGAGAGAGGACGAGAAAAGAGCTATCTGTTTCACAGCTTTGATGATAATGTAACAAGAACAACTACTTTCCCTTTTTGTTGCATATATGATGATGATATGATGGTGGTCAGCTATGTAAGCAATACACCAAAAACCACTCGGGAATTTGCTTCGTCGAGAGGAGACATCCCTTGCTCTTTTTAATGTGCATACGATCCAGTGATACGACACACACACGACATGTATGGATATGTTTATGTATGTATCTAGACATTGGCTTGCATGGTAGAGTGGAGTAGAGTAGTGCATACCAGTCAGAGGAAGCCACAAAGTGGCCTATCAGCAATCAAACAGCTCTTTCACTATGGTGGATGAGTGTAGGGAACAGTTTCAAAAATATGTGTAGAGACATTATCATCACAAAGTGTCAGTGAGAGTATAAACTGGTGGAGGAGCGGCGAGGTGGTAAAAAGTTACATCACATACCCATAACAATAGAGCTTTTGGTGTGTGACAATGTCGGAGAATATGCTGCTGTTGCTGTTGAAGCATATTGAATCGAGGACTCCAATCCACTACAGTTATGTGCGTAGGTGTAAGTAACTACAATACACACTTGCTTGCTTTTATGTATGAATGTGTATATTTTTCCATGATTTCGGTGTAATTTACATGCTCATCATATCATCTACCAAGTAGAAGGGTGTACGACGACGGTGCGATGGTTAGAAACTAACTGAAAAGCTTGGGAGATAGAGATAGTGATATATACTATGTGTTGTAGTAGTAGTTACTTATATACTTTCAAGTTTCCTCAGTCGTTTATGCATTCTAAACTACCCTGCCACCGCCACTGACTACATTTTCATTTTATTTCAAAGAGGAAAAAACATCAATTCAGATAGCACACATGTGTATATGTTACCTTTTATATACACGATATTTTTGTTGGTTGGAGACATGTTTGAATACATAACAAAAAAAAGTGTTGAAAACACGAGGCTTTCTCTCATCCTCTTCTCTACTAGTATTTTATAGTTATTCTCCATATTACAATTTTGTGTGGTGATGAAAAACAACACGGGGAATAATAATGATGATAGGGAAAGTGTACACATACGTCGTAACAACAAACGCAACGCACAATGCCATGTAATAGTGTATAATGTAGGTAGTGGATGGATGAGAGCCAGGATGACTATGGGATGATGGCAGACGTGTGTGTGTGTTGTGTAATGTCTGCTTTCTGTTCGTATGGCTTTAAAAGCTCATTTACATCCAAAGAGATTACATTATATTTCACATGCTATCATTTTGACGGCTTGAAGAGAGACGAAGAAGGATCTTTTGAACTGTTCCTTTTACTTCTATTACTGGGGATGCCATTAAAACGCTGGAAATTTTAAACACTCTTCTACCAAACTCTACTCTATACCAAGTGAGGGAACCACATATACAACCACCACACACCATGTGGCATCATTATCATCAGAACAACAGTAGTCTACGTTTAAAAGAGACTTTTATAAGTGTGCGCTGTGTGTTATGGATAATGTGGGGAGAAAGCGCTTTTTCTGCTCCTCTTGGTCGTTTCACAATGCAACATTTTGATAGTGAATTGATGCTTGGCTTTCTCTTCAAGGGATGACAAAGACGTAGACTGTCTAATTCTCATAATAATACTATTTCCTTACCATTTCCCTCCATCTTGAGCTGCTTATTTCTTGTATAGATTAGGTATATATATAGACTCTTAGACAGTTTTCTTTCGCCTCTGGGGACCATTATATTCTTTTTTGAACAATATTGCTTGTGGTGAAAGTGCGTTGGGGCTTTTGACAGTGTTATGCTAAAGGAAAACGTTTTATTACATCTTCAAACATAACAGAGAAGGGAACTCATCTGCATTTTTTAGCATTGTGCTAGCTCTCAACCATGAAAATGGCGAAATTTTGTGGAAGAAAATGGCGAAATTTTGTGGAAGAAAATTTAAATTGAAATTTTTTTTGTTTGAAGTTTTTTTTGTGTCATCTGCGTAAATTAATAAAATCAATATTGAACGCTTATCAACTAGTTCTCTGAGGGTTGCTTTGTTAGTACATAAGTAATGGCATTGTTTGCTCGATATTTTATGTCTTTGAAGATATATATAGAGATAGAGGATTATAGTTCGTTTAGCAGAATATGCTGTGATGTCATCAAAAAAGTCGATGCGGGTTTATGTAGGTAAACGACGGCAGTTTTCTCATGAGTTACATGGTTTGCTCTTTTTTAAAAGATTTTTCCTTGATTTGTTCTTAGTTTCTTTTTCTTTCAACTTCAAAATTGTATTTTTTTGCTAAACAGCTATGACACAAAGGGCTTAAAAGCTTCATTACTACTTCAAATTTTCGTAGAAAACCAAACGGTTCTTTACGCAGATTGCCTTACACACGTTATGTTATGGTATTTGATGTTTCCATGTTATGCTATATTATTATATGATGAGATCTACAAAATACCTACGTTTTTTTTGAAATTGCAAGCTTTCTTTTCTTTATTAGCTACCAACGGGATGATACTTACCGTTCTTTTCATCCAAGAAAGATTTCGTGTTATGGAGTATGGAGTATCCGTTTTTTAAATACATTCATTTTACACGTAGTACATATGTATGTATGTACAGTACAGTAATTTGGTTGTCATTTTTCCCTTCGCCTTTACAAGTAAAATGCATCATATTCTCAAATGAACTCGTAAAGTAATACAACATGTATGTACCATGTACATTTGGAGAGTATCGTTGTGTAAAATAATGTTATTTCCTTGAGGAAAAATTCGACATGGATTTCACTAGAAATCATATATATATATAAAGTACTACCACACTAAATTTGCTACGTTGGTGTAGAAGGTTTAGGTTAGAAAATAAGGGATGAGGAGAGGTCTCTAGGGTTAAATTCAGTAGAAGTAGGGTTCCATCCCATCATACATTTTGCCAGCTAGGGCAATATTATTTTCAACTCATGTGAGAGCCTTCTCGCTTCTCATATTCTTATGAAAAAGGAACACTTTTTAGAGTGTGCAGTTTGCACTCAGGAAGGAGAGAGGGGCTTCGGAGAGATACTTTGTTGTCGTCAATGTATGTACTGAATCCAAATTTAAAATATGGACTGTCTCTTTTCTCCTATGAGTGTTACTTTTAGTGCAGAAATATATGTACATAAAGTTTGAGAAAAAAATTCTATCCAATCATAAACTCGGTTCTTTTTACCCGGAAAAATTATCACATCTCCTGTAAATGCTGTAAAAACTTCACATGGAGTGAAAGAGTGTGTACGTTGCAGGAGAGAAAGTGACAGGGAAAAGGGATCCGTTCTGGTGATCCGCTCACAATTTCCACCAGAATTTTTTTCCCCAACTCTCCCATCTTGTTGGATAATCAAGGTGAAACGCGAAATAGAGGAGGCAGGCAAATGGCAATAAAGCCGTAATAAATTATTGACACGGCTGCAATCGTACTACTACCACCAGAGTAGCAAAGCCGTATTTCCGTCCTATATATGAGTTGAGTATAATATTACTTATATATGGATGGCAAATAGAAGGTTGTAAAAGTTTGCATGGTTTTGCGCTCTCATATTATATGGAGTACGGATGGAATGATGGGGGTGTAACCCTTCATAACCGTACGTGAGCTCGATGCACACGAAGTATATATATGTAATGTAAGGACGTGAGGTACGGTACGTTGAGCAACCACCAGATTAATGTTTTATTTCATTTTCTCTTTTCACAGGTGAGGAAGTACTGGAGGTTGGCAATGAGCTCGTGGTCATGACTGACTACAGCAATGACGGGAGTACAGGAAGCAGCAGTAGCAATAGTTACAACAGCAATAATAATGGTTCTTCAGTCAGCATCAGTAATAATCATGGTGATAGCAGTCGTACACACCAGACAAGCCCTTCAGCATCAGCAATAGGAGCATCAAATGGGAGCAGCAGCAGCAGTAATCCAACTAGGAATTCTACCAACAATCCCAACAAAATAATTGGTAATTCCAGATGTGAAGTGC
The DNA here is from genome assembly GCA_964034955.1 of Orchesella flavescens. Lineage (NCBI taxonomy): Eukaryota > Metazoa > Arthropoda > Collembola > Entomobryomorpha > Orchesellidae > Orchesella > Orchesella flavescens. The sequence continues at coordinate 28,205,136 of OZ035956.1, read as the reverse complement.
TTCCAAAAAGTGTTGGTAGTAGTGACAGTAGTAATCAGAAAATCCGGATATGTTACACCTATGATGCTTTACTAGCCTCCGATGGGAGATCAAAGAGAAGATCTAATGCTGGTGTATCTGGAAATGTTTCTGGTAGTAGTACAAGCAGTAGCACCACGGCTTGTGGTTCAAACAGTGGCATATCTCCAGCTACTAACAAACCTGGTTCCAACCATCATCATCATCGCCAACAACACCACCAACAGAGGCAGCAGAGGAATGGCATGACTGCAACTTCAACAGTACCTCAAGGGAAACGCGTTTCTGGGCCTGACTACCGAAAGACTCCCACCTCTCATCATCATTTTACCACGTCAGCAACAAGCTCCGGCAGCAGAACAAGTCACGACTCCTCTTCTCCACACAACGGGGAAGTTGTGAAGACCACGGGCTCTGCTAATGGTCGTTCTTCGAGGAAAAACGGAGTTACGGCGATGACAGGGTCACGTACCATTTCAACGGCTGCAGATCGTCGTCGAGTGTCTGGTCGTAATCATGGAGGAAGACGTCGTCAAAATCCCAGTGGTAGCAGTAGCAGCAGCAGCAGTCGTGCCAGTGATATCATCATGCCCATTTCCAGAAATAAAAGAAGAATAAGACCAAGAAAAATCTACGAGTTGGACGACGATGATGATGATGGTGAAATTGGGGAAGAAGATGAAAACCAAGATGAGTTGGATGATGAGCTCATGATTGAGGTTGAGGGAATAGATGATAGTGAGGATTATGATCCTCTCAGAGACGAGAATGACATGAGACGCTCCTCTACCTCCACCGGTAAACGGAGAGCCCGAGCTGAACTTGAGAATGAAGAAGAAACCACTTGCGAGTTGGACGCAGCGGACGACCAGGAACCACCAAAACAAAGATACGTCTGCTCCGAATGTGGTAAACACTACGCCACCTCATCAAACTTGTCCAGGCATAAACAAACCCACCGCAGTCTTGACTCCCAAAATGCCAAAAGATGTCCAACTTGTGGAAAAGCGTATGTAAGCATGCCAGCCCTGTCAATGCATTTACTTACTCATAATTTAAATCATAAATGTGAGGTTTGTGGGAAAGGATTCTCCAGACCATGGCTTTTGCAAGGGCACATGAGATCACACACTGGAGAGAAACCTTATGGTTGTGCCCACTGTGGCAAAGCATTTGCGGATCGCTCCAATCTTCGAGCCCACATGCAAACACATTCTGGCTCCAAAAACTACACGTGTAAACGTTGTAACAAGTCATTTGCATTAAAATCATATCTGAATAAGCATCACGACTCAGCTTGCTTCAAAGATGCATCTTCTTCCTCCTCGTCAGGTGTTATGGAACTTAACTCGCAACATTCCAACTCCTCACTTGCTAGCTCGTCTTCATCTGCATCCTCTGGTTCTTTCAATTAAAATATGAGAAAAAAAATAATACTACAAAAAAACTTTAGCACTCACAAAAAAAATTAAAATATCTCTAACATTAATAAACTACACGCGATATTTTTGGTGGTTTTTGGTGGACAAAGAAAAATTGGGTTTAGAAACGAAACGGTAATAACATTACAAACTCTCTCCAAAATAAGGCACCTTCTAGTCAAGCTATGAATATATGACATTGAATTCTCCGTCTGTTCATAGTTGCAGGTGTCGCTTTTTCTTTATGATGATGGTTGGTTGATGGTTGGATGCATACATAAATACACAATTTCAACTTTCTCCTCCAGAATTATCATAGAGAGTGGAATCTCAGAATCCTAAAAACAGAGTTACATATACTACAAAGCAAGCCAGTAAAAGAAGAAAAACATACAATTTTATTATTATTATTATACTTTCACCAGTGTACAAAAACCCCCTTTCTTCCGTTTTGCTAGCTGAATGAGATGGGTGAGTTGTCAAGAGACGCATGGTGAAAGCCGTAGACAGACCAATATTTCACAGAGCTATCAGCACAGGATTGAATATTCCGTTGTGGCAACATTTGTTTCTCCTCTCCTAGTTTTGTGCATTAAGGCTCTGCAATTGGTTTTAATAATTTCATTAATCATTATAACATGCAAAATTATGAATAATAGCGAGGATTTTGCATAGCGTACGTCTGCGAAATGCTAATTAGACTTTGGAGTATAAACTATAAAACCCACTCAAAAAAGGGTTGACTAGCGAAAAGGCTGTAGCAATGTTGTAGCAGCATAAGTATTGGTGAAAGGTGCAGTAAGTCGTTGTCCTCTGAATATATCACTGTTCTAGTCTAGCAGTTGTAGTGGTTGGTTGGCCACACCACGGCCGGTTGTTCGAGTTTTTGGGGTAATTGGTTGGCTACCAGGTAATAAATAACCAAGCACCATCTGGTTGGGTATTCGTTTCGGAATTTTCATGACATGCATTCTTTATTCATGTTTATGGAAATGCAGAAAATAGTGCGCACTCACTGAAAAACAACACACACTATACATATACACTACTCCCAACCCCCTACCAAAAAACAACATGCTCTACAAATAGTCAACCATTTTATTAAAATGGACCGTGGAAGGCTCATCTTTTTCGTGACTGCAAAAGAGAAGAGGGAAGGCGGGAGAGGATGGCAGAAGAAAATAAATGTTTCATTCTCTGCTCCACCAACACTCAGTTCCAGTTTATAAAATGGGAGCATTTCATCTTTCTATCATGTCTGTTTATAGTGGCAATGGGATAATATTTCACATTTTAAGACTTGAGAAGACGACGCCAGAAAAGTAATAGAATTAGAAACATGTTTTTATTTCCGTAATAGCAGCCCATTGTAAAAGGCAAAATGTTGTTATAAAATATCATGTTGCTAATAATTTTTCTTCCTTTATTGTTACAACATTAGGTGCACACATTATTCAACCAGGGGCTAAATAGACTAAGGTGTACTTTCACTCATTAATAATCACACAAAAGCTCCCCTTAGTGCAAATGACAGTGTATCCCAAGTTTTTGTTTTACCTTGAGTAGTTGAGTGACACATATAGAAAATCAAACTTTTAATAGTGGAAGTGGATTACCAATTGGTTTTTTCACTTACCTAATACATGTATCCATTGCCTGTTCCCATTTAGAGAGTTTGAGTTTACCAAGAATATTTTGGCTTTTCTTTTTTCCTGATAATTGTAAGTACTATGTAGGGGATGCACGTAGGAAGCCCAAATAATATATGCTGTGCTCAGCCAATGGAACAAAAGTTACATTGAGGGTTTCCACACTGTATAGTTGACTGCAATAATGCGGCAGAAAGAATAGCTTTTGTGTTTGTGGTTGTTTTTAACGAGTCCATGGTGGCAAGTCAGAAATGATTTATACTTGTACAAGACCCGATTTTAATTTGTTTTCCTTCCAATTTTCCCCAGAAATTGTACTAGTGCCTACTTTACGAGTCTCATTATTCCAATCTCTCACTGAACTCCACTACACACTACATAGAGTAGGCATACATATGTATATATGGTAGCAGTAGGCAGCCAAAAGAGTGTTTTTCTTATGAGGAATCATAATATTTATGCCTATATATAAACTCCCATATTCACCCATCCGAGCGAACATCTCTTCTTCCTCTCTGTTCTTAACGTACTGCACTATAACATAACTATAACCCTCTGACACCATCAATGGATCTGAAACAAGTTGCTTTGGCTGATAATATCGTGGGTGATTATTACTTTTTCTCAACTCTACTAACAAACATATGCATATGTATTTATTCCCAAGTTAGTAACTGTTACCAACTTTTCAATGCCACTTCTGAGAAATATGGAGGCAATTCAGAATTGTACAATAAAAGGGAATCTCTCTTTTAGTTTTCCTATCGCATTGGATAAGCGCAAAGCAAAGGTCACCATGAATGCTCGTACTACTTCATATAGAATCTTACTTTTTTAAAACAAAAAATCTTGAATTACTTATTCGCGACCCACTCAAAAGACCTGTAGTGTTTTGGATGGGAGAAAGAAGTAACGTATTAAAAAGTATTTCAAACGGGTGGTGGTTTTTTTTTCTTCATTCAACAAAAACTGAGAGTTTACTAAAAACAGGAGGAGTTAAAAGGATGAAAAATTCTAATTTTCCATGTCTTCTTTTTTGTCCATAAGAGAAAAAACCAAGCCCTGCTCTCCCATTCTAATTTGCGAGATTTGCAAAGCTTTGCAAATTAACTTGGTAATTCCAGCCCAGTCTTAAAAGTAAGATAGATAGATACAAGATATATATTACATATTACTATTACACACAGGGTTCCTTCATCTGTCCAAATTACGTAAAAGAGCAAACGCTTTATTCTGTCCGTAATGTCGTTAGGCGCTCCACCGTGTTCCTTGTGTGTGTGTGCCTGTGGAAAAGAGAGTGAGCGGAGTGAGGGAAAAAGTCTGAGGCATCAGCAAAGGAATTAGTAACTGAGCACAGCGGTGCGGTACTTGTGAAACATGGGTTGGATGTTGGATGCTGGCAGCTTACCAAAATTTCGTCTTCTTTTTCCCTCTGTCTCATCTCATTCACAACAGTTCAGTCGTGGTAATGATGGTTCTTCCTTATGCGCACTATATACCGTCCTTTATCTCCACTTTGCATAGACTTTCTCTCCCAACGACAACAGTCATAAACGCATAGTGAAGGATTGGAGGCACTGCCACTTGTGAATTGCAACTAACTTTTTGTAGACAATGTGCATACATGCATATTTTACTTTTAAGTATGTATATACATACAGGCATCCAATAGATACACCCCCAACCTGCATTATACTTACAATGTGAATAAATTGTACAAAGAAAGTCTAGAAAGAATAAGGCGCGTGTGTGTATAGATTGCGGAATCAACTTTGTACCATTGATGAAAGGCCCTGCTTTCATTCATCTCACAGCATCACCAATGACATTCACTTTCCCTTGCAATAGTAGTATATTTTATATATCATCCCTCAACTATATGTATATACATTCCTTTTCCATCGTATAGTTTTTCTTTCACCGTGATTAATGCAACCCTACGATTTGTGACTTTAAAGTTATTTATTTTCTTTGTCTCGACCGCCTCTCGTTTAGTCGAAGCTCTCCCGACTGTGTCTCTCCTCTGCTGCTCTGTGATCACACAAGCGGGGAACAAGAAATGGAGAAAGTAATCTGCGGTCACATTTCAAATACTTTATACCTAGATACAACAGTGGTTTTTAGTATTCAAACAAAGTCATGCTAGTTCTTGATGGCGGTGAATGTTGATTATGATCCTACGACGTCTAGATATACTTATATACTACACCAACCAGCGTTCCATCTCAACGACTTTTTTAAACACTGGCTGGAGTAGTGCAGTGTGCGCTGTGTGTGCGGAATAATTTCAGAATATGTTAACCATAGAACCTATCTGGAACCAGGGAATGCAATATGGTTGGGAACAACGGCAAGCTTGAAATAATGCAAAGATTTCCGCTACTCTTGTTATTACTGCTAGAACTTGGTCGACTTTCTAGAGCATACTTGAACTTAAACTACTTGACGCTACTCACAATGACTGATTATTTTTTGGGCAAATGAATCCTATGCTGACGCAGCTGTTGTTCAAAACGAATGAGAACTGTTTTTGAGTCAAGGAGCGTGACAGCTCCTAACTATCAACCAATATGCACTCGTAGCCATCATAACGGTATGCATAAAGGTGGTGTATCCATCCTTGCACGAATATATATGTAAGGAATCAGATTAGAGACGAAATGGCTTAGTTGTTAGTCTTGGTTTGCTGGTCTGTCAGTATTTAAAGAAGCACATACATATATACACATATTGTTTTTGGAAATGAAGAAAAGAGAAACTTTTTGAGTGTTTATATGTGTCTAAATGAAAGCGTTGGTGAAATAATGTATGTGTACTCTGGTATAACAGCTCAAGACGAGAGTAGAAATACTTTTGCCTCTACAAATGATTCTGAGTTTTCCACTTCTTCTAAAAAGCAATGAAACGTTAACCTTCCCTACCTATTTGATAGATACAAATATACTTACTTATATGGGGTATATGGATCAAGAAAGAGATGAGTGTATATGCATGCATTCATCCACAATCATACTTCTTCAGATTGTTTATTTCGTGAGATTTTAAGTAAACGCCGATGGAGGAGGAGGATGATGATGAGAAACGTGGAAAAGTTGTTGGCTGATCTCTAAAGCAATAAATCACTCTTTCCTTTTTCAAAGTGAATTTAGACTTTATATTCATTAAAAACTTAGGTATATATTAGAATAAGTACGATATGATATTATATACTATATTACGAAACACAAGAGTTTTTAGAGTAGTTAGTTGTAAAGATAGTAAGTAGTACGTGTATGTCGCATATCTACTTACCATGAAATGTGTATTTCTCTAAAGGTGTGTATGGTTGTTTCGTAATTCATGTGTGCACATATATTCTACCACTGTCTGTGAAAACTAGAAACTGCGCTGCTCGTTCACTAGAAATTATGTAACATAAACACACGTCCACCACCAGTTCAGAAAGTTGTTGTTACTTTTACTACTTTACTTGAAGCCTAACTGTCGTTGTTGTTCATAGGAGAAGCAGCTAGCTTTCTCTCTCACACACAGAATGCAAGTGTTTTTCTCCCTATCTCTCTCTCTCTCTCTCTCTCCCCTTCTAGCCAAGTCCTTGTGTAAATGATTAGCGAAAAATAAATGCGTATGTGTACTATTTTGTGATGCAAGAAAATGAAATTACTTTCCACTCCAAACTTTATATATATACATATATGGATGCTAGTGAAAGTAGGAAAAGTACGAAACGATCCTATTTTGGATTTACGATTGACTGCATTGCAAAGTTTTTCGAGTGCATACATATTTGAGAAGCAAGAAGAAGAATGTAAAGGCCGCTCTGTAGATTTTTCATTTTCGCTACACGTGCTTTCACTGTTAGTTTCCATTCCCGTTTTCTGTGAATTGCAAGATGTGCAAAAGTCATTTTGCTCATTTTCAATATTCATTATTTTCCTCCCCACAAAAACACTTATGTTTTACTACTCAAAAATACATAATTTATGTTTATAGCTTCTACACACTTACAAGCTATATATGTGAAGATCCAAACGTTGTTATGTAGTAAAAGTGTCTACATATTTAACAAAGTTTTATTTTCTCTCTCTCCCTCTCTACTGTACTTAGTAGTACTTGTACTGTATACAATTATTCTCTCCATCTTGGGGCCTCATGTGAACTTTCCGAGTCGTGCTCTTTCTGTCTACATGTGTACTTTTGCCAGTGTGCTTGGAGAATCTTATCTCCTACGAAATAATTCGTGGTCCGTATTTTAAATGTTTGTGTAAGTGTAGCGTAATCATAAATGTTCATGGTATGGTATAGTAACAATTTATCTAATAACATCTGGCTGGTAGTTGGTATCATACTTAACATTGTGTAATTTATATGGTATGGTACACGTTTTGCTAGAGAAAGTTAACTATATATACTTGTCGTTTTGTACTCTGAGAAGAAACAACTAGGTAATAGTTTCGAGTATATTTGGCATTACATTTAGAATCTTTCATTGGCTACGGATTTGTACTAGTCAATTTTTTATCAATTCAAATACTTATTCGAAAAAACAAGGAAAGTTTAGGAAACTAATTGGTAGTTTAGCGTTGTAACTCATATTCAATGTTAAAAGAAAGTGTGTTTAGGACAATACTTAAGTCAAGTAGTTAGATGTATGCTGACTTGAATGTGGTAGGAACTAGGCAGAGGGAAGAGATTCATTAATGAAATAGTCAATATTATGTAGGTAGCCAGTTGTGCTAGCAGTAGAGTTTAAAATTAGCAACATTGCACTCGCATAATTATTGTTCGTTTGGTGTTCATTTCTAGTCGTCTTTCTTTGTGATAGCAATTTTTATCTTAATATTATACATAAGTCCGTAATTGAATTTCCATCTAACATTGTAATTTGTAATTGTATAGCTTTCTATTTGTAAAATAAAATGCATAATACATTAAAGATAACATTTAAGGTACAGGAATTGTTACATGTGTATGTAAACGTTTGTCTCCGGGCTCCGAATAGGACATTCCTATCTGACACTATGCTCAATCATTGTATGTATATTTGTCTATCTTTCCCAATCTACATTGTATTGTACATTGCTTCCGTATTGCTGGAATAATTATTTCGTTTTGCATGGTAATAATAGTTACTTTCGGTTGCTCATTAGAGTGAAAGCTAATCTTTTAGTCATTTTATCTCATCCGCCATTATTGGACATGCATGTTGACTCCAATAATAATGGCAACTTCAGTATTCGCCATCTCAGTTTTCACTAAAAAAAATATAATGGAATTAGGATTGATAATAAAGGATGTAAGTAAATTAGTTTATAAAACAACAACAGCTTTTTTAATCTAAAATCTACTAGCGCTATGCTATTTGTTCGATATTCGTAGTTGTACATTGCATAAAACTGGATTCAAACAGTTTGTTTCTAAAACTAATATGTTTAGGGTACTTTTAGCGCAGATTTATAGTCGTATAATAGTCAATTAGTCTCGCTGTTGAAGACCGTAAAAAATTAAATATACAAAAACTGTACACATAGAAGGCCACCTAATTTAGAAGCGATCTTATACATAAATCAGGATAATTAGGATTATATAAGTAGTTGAGTATTTGAGTGGATGTGTTGTTGTGTTGCGTAATATCACTCAAGAATATCATTCAAATCAAATCATCGTAATGAAAGCAATATATATCATCAAATCTCAGAGAGCAAAAGATCAAAATTTTCACAAAGTCATCATTTTAATGACAAAATATACCTTTAACATATTACATGAAATCTCAAATGAAAGAATATAAGTATGAGAGAAAGGGATCAATCAAATTTCGTCAAGTGATGCAACAAGCTAGTGAAAGTACTACCATCATCATCACAAATTACAAAAAAAACTAACTAAAATAAACAACAGCAATAGCAAAACATATGTCTGAGTAGTCTCATCTTCTTGAGTACGAGCAAAACATGCATGTTAAATACCTGAGTATAATAGAGAGAGTTGGTGTAGTGTTGTAGGGAGTAAACTAACAAATTTTTTAAAAAATACGACTTATTTTTTTCAGGCTGTTAACGTAGCAAATTTTATAGTGGGTAAAAATGGTAATCGAATGTATATCATGCAGACAGAAAGTAAAAGTACATGTGAGACGAGAAAAAAAACTCCAACATTTTCCCCCAAATTTTGAAATGTATACAAAACCTTTCTCTAATTAGAAAATGGTTTAATGGGAGTTCATATAACCCTTGCAGGATTTCAACAAAACCAACGCAATTTTTCTTGGTAATTTTTCGTGTAATGAAAAGTACACGTAATGTATCAAACATAAAGTAATTAAGGGATAAGTTCCGTAAATGCAAAGTAAAAAAAAATGGTTTTCCCATTGACTTGTCCCACTACTGTGTTAGCCTTTTGATAATTCTGAGCACTGAATGCATGAAACTATGAAAAATCTTCAAATGTCAAATTTGTCTTCCTGAAGTTTCGAGATCCAGTCAGATCAAGACATTTTTACTTATATAGAATAGAAATTTTCAGTTTGGCCAGGAGATCTTTGAGATTACAGTTCCTTTAAAAAAGTTATAAATTGTAGAACACATATATATGCAAATCTTTTTGTATTTTCGACTTTTCTAAGTAGCATTTAGTAAATGGTTAACAAAGGGAAGCAATCGAGATGAATACAACGAAATAAACTGCTTCAAGTAGGCTGTCAACTTTAACTGAATTGGCACAGCTATCTTTACCGCTTTATCAAATTTGCAAAGGTTTTAGAATAAGTTTTCTTACTACCGAGCGCTTGATACTTGACGTAAACGTTACATATAGCTATAGTACTAATGCCAATTTTTACATTGTTTATTGCTCTCATTTTATACAATAAACAAACGTGAAAAGATCCTGAGATGGAAATGGTTTGTTAGAGAAATACTGAGAATGAAAAGTAACGAGGAAAAACGAGTGAAAGTAAGTCTGCATTAATTTATAAAATATAGGTATGCAAATGTTTCCATATAAAAACGACAAAAAACTCGCATTTTTCTTCATCGTCGCATTTTTACTTTGGTATGTGTTATCAAGCTTATTATGTCTGTAGAATAATTATCACACACTTGTGAGAAAGCTGTCGTCGTTGCAAATAATTGCCGTTGTCAGTGTCTGTCTAATGTAATTTGCATGGACTTGTTAAATGTTTGCGTTTACATGTGTATGTTTGTACGAAGGTGTCGTCAGTGAGCACAAAAATTAAATATAAGTACGTGTTTTAGGTAATTACTTAGTTGTATTTTAAGTACTGCTAAGTACTATCCCAAGATTTCAAATTCTTCTCCAAATAACCAATTGAATGAGAAAAATGCAAAATCAAACTAAACCTCCCACGGTCAAAACCCTGTCCAAGGAAGATAAACTTTTGCAATCACATAATATTCATTTTCTAACAAGAAAGCAATACAAAAAAAAGAAGAAATCTAAAGAGAATTTCCGCTCTTTTTTCCGTACCAAACGATAAAAGGAAATGAAAACAATTCCATGAAACATATTGTGCAAATTTTTAGGATGACATCGAAAAAACCAAGTATAAAAACCAAAAACATACAATATACACAATCGTTTTTTGACTTTTCTACATACTTATCAACCTACATTCAGCAACGTACATGAACCTTTTACTAAAAAAGATGTAAAAATCCTCACTTTTCATCATTCCCTTTCTTTGAAACATCTCAAACACCTTAAAAAAGTAATAAAAAGAAGAAAAAAATAGAAATAAAATGCTTCTCAAATTGTTGGTGTAAAAGCGTCATGTTTTAAAAGGAAACTTTTTCCTCAATTTCTAATTATTATTATGCGTGTGTCACCCTTTCCTTTCTTCTTGTCAATCAGATGGATTTTATATTCGTATAACATTTGTAGTGATATTAATCGTACGTGTACTTTTACTATATTCAGACATAAACTATATATTTACATCTACTTCTATATATTATATATATACATATTATATGTAATCTCTGGAGTGTACTATTTTTCTGTGGTATAAAAAGCTAAATAAAAAACTGAAAAATGCACAAAAGTCTTAAAAAAGTGAAAAAAATACAACTGTACTACTGTCTGAACAATGTATAACCGTGAGCAATATTCTCTGTGCTTCTATCTATGAAAATACAGTTTCATAATACAATATTACGTAAATAATACTTTAACGTAAGTGTTATGTTGTACTTAATAATAGCAACTAAAATTAAATTAGTGTCTAACAGGCTAAGGTTACTACTTACAACTTAAGTAAGATGAGTATATATAGAGCTAGCTGTTGTTAGTTATCATCAACGTCTTCTTTTACCAGTAAGTACTTGACGTAAGTTTACTAATATACTAGTCACATAAGATAAGTAGTAGTAAATATAAGTATTTATAAGTACTTAACTATTTGTAGTCAGCTATGTGTCATGTCATGTCATCGTGTCATCATCAGTCATATCTAGTCAGTTAGCAAGAAACCCAAGATTTGAAAATAACTGTCCACCCCACCAGCCAAGTAGTTTGAGTCGAGTTTCACTTTAAAATATTTCATCTACGATGATTATGATTACCAAAGTAGTACAATATTAATGTTATAGACTGTCGGTGTGGTTTAGTCTGATTCTGATCGTGATCATGATCATGCTTCGTCATCTTTCGTTCATGTATTTAGTCAATAAATGTCTCATGTAGCCCCATCATCATCACTAAATCACGATGTATGCACTATAACACAAATTAGTGCAACAAAATGATTTGATTAATAATTATTACGCACTGTGTTGTGTTTATGAATAATTGACGACTTCTTTTATTATTGAGCGTGCTCCGAATTTTGTTTTCAACGTTTGACAAAAACTTTTTAAAAAATGAATGACTTATATAGGAGGATATACATGTACGTATACTTAAGGTGAAAGTTATTAATGTTATGTTGTTGTAACGTAACGTAAAATGTTTATTCATTGTGATTCAAAGTCTGATTTTACCTTGTCATACGTGAATCTATGTTTTTGTTAGTATTGTTGCTTATGTGTGTTACATGTTCAAAATGTTATTCGTCATTCATTGATTGTTATGGTGTAGATAATATATACGTATGTACATAAAACAGGTCGTGCTTAAGTGGTTGGATCTCATGTCATATGTGTGCATATTCATATACTGATTATTCACTGTGAAATATTTTTCCTAGTCATTCAATTTTCCTCAGAAACACTTGGGATTTTTTTTGTCACATTTTAATTATGAATAATAATTATTACTATTATTGTGATTTTTAGTGAATATCAAGTACATAGTTATTTTTTGTTACTGGCAATCTCACAGTTTTTAGTACCTAGTACCACCTACTTACTGTTTCTTGCTCATCCTATCATCATGAATCTCTCAAGCAATATATTCCTTCAAAAAACCTACTGTACTGTACAACACAAAGTCGTAAATGTTGTTTTGTGACGTAACGCAACGTAAGCCACCAGTACCAGTGTCACCAGTAGAAAAAAATGGTTCTCATTTACATAAAAAAAATAATAATCTCATCTCTTGTCTCTGCGGTGTATGTACTTAATTGTTAGTGTTTTACAAAAAAAACTTAGCGTGTGCAATAATAAAAAGTACAGACTATGACTATACTCTATATAATACACAAAACTAATTATTGTTATTACACGGCTATCTCTATTAACCAGTGTGAGTCCTCAACAGTTTTAAATTTTACATTTTACTGTGCTGCTGTGTAAAGTGTTACTTGATTAGTTTTAAGTGGACCTTAAATGTGATGAAATTATTGATATTATACCTCATTAGAGACTATTATTGCAACAATACTACATTACATTTGCTAACTATTATTGTGTGTACTACCGTGTAATACTAACTACTACTTAGATGTGACGATGTGAGTATATATATGTATGTACTATATATATATATTGTTCAATGTAATACGAACTGTTCTTACCTGGATATAATTATAGCGACTATATGACTATATATATATGTATTTACTTCCTCGTGTCTGCAGTCTACATAAGTACATACGCGTTGTCTTGTTGAGTAAAAAATGCTGAGTAATAAAAAAAAAAGTCGTATATATCGTTGTATTTTACCACTCAATGTCACCCAAGAGATGTTTTGCATTGTATTGTACGTAAATGGTAAATGTTTAGAGCGAAAAGTGGAAAGTAAATAGTCCAAGCAAAAAGCACGGCATATAAGTGTATCCGTATTCGTATATAAATGGTCTTAACTAGAAAGAACTAAAATGCGGTTTGTTGTTCGGTGGTGGTAAAAGCGTTGCCTATATTATATAATATATATGATGTTTTTAGATGTGATGTATTCATTGTGTTAGTTTTAAACTTATCTCGGTTCGAGTTCGACTATACTAACTACATACACATTGTATATGTAAATGTGAAGTGTTTCGCACTGTTACTGTGTTTCAGATAAATTTCCCAGTATGCATTTCAACAAAAAAAATGCAATGATCATACTATATATATATATAGCATATAAATAATATATCATTGTTGATGGGCGCCCGTGTATACACAGTCATACTTATTGTTAGTGCTTAAAAAATCTGGTGTTACAGCTTAAATTCTAATAAAATCATAACGTTGTGTACGTTCTTATTCGCAAAACGATAAATCACGCTGTCGCGGTTGAGCCTCCCTAAATTTTTCTTCTTTTGTATCGGCATCTCCATATTTTCCAAGCATTTCACAACGGACCATCATTAAATCGGGAGTACGAATTTACACGAACATATTGTGTTAATCTTGATTCTATCTTCGTTTACGTATCAATGCATCTATCTTAATGGACATTTTTCGTACGGATGTATAAAAACATACGGAGAATTTTTAGCTAGTTTTGCAAGCCATTTTTCAGCAGCCTTGGAATTGATTCGATGGTAATGGTAAGTACAGCAAGTGAAAGTATGACCCGAGGGTTTTCCATTTTGAAAGGCCAGCACATTGTGTCCCGATTCAAAGCTAATGGCTTACGATATGTCATTCTCACGTTCCATCAAATGCCATCTGGGCTCTACAGATTACATTTATTTATCATAATTCTTGGATGAAAAGCATATATCTAACTCCAGTACTGGTGTACTACCCTGGATAAAAATACATGACAAGTTTTGATCGCGCGGCAGCTCCTGATACTGTTCAAGATATATTAAGCTTTTTAATGGTTTTTCACAAGTGTCCTTACGTCTAATCCGAAACCGGTATTATTCAGGAGCATTGAAAATGGTGAAAATTGTGGTGGGTAAAAGGAAAAGGACATGATTACATGTGTTACTTCTATTGCGTTTTCTTGTATCTTATATATATACCCTGCATATAATGTTCATATCTGGCAAGACAGGGTGAAAGTTTTAGTATCCTTCTATCAATGCAGCGCTTGCATTTGGGAATGGATGATGTTAACGGTTTAAGGCACCTTGGAAAAAAAGCGCTTATCACTTTTTGCCCTCATGGAATCCATATTTCACACGATAAAAAAAGAACGGTTCTCCATACACACATTTTGCTTCCTTTTCCTTAGAAAAATGTATTCACACATTACCATGAAATAAGAATCCACAACAAAAAATATATATATATTGCACATCACATCGTACGTTATTCAACCACTGAATGTTTTCCTCCGTTTCATACGTAATAAGAATTGCTTTAATGGTTTACATTTTGTATTGCACCACTCTTTTCTCCTGTCTGGATTATAAATGTACTTATGAAGGTGGTTGGTGCTGGTAGAGGACGTAGTAATAATAACGTGCTGGTTTGGAGAGCAAACTTTACTATTTAGAAGCAAATGTGCAACTCCCGAACACATTTCAGTCACAGTTTGTAAAGAGGAAAAATAACGGTGCTCTTGTGTTACGTATTTGTGTATGTATGTACATACCATTCACACGACACACTACTGCACATTATATAGAGAGACAGTCGAGTCGACTTTATTTTCTATGTTCATATGTGTCATCATCCCAAAGCAAGCTGTATTTTATGGATAAACTTGAGCAGTCCAAGACGAAGAAGGAGCGAGTGCAACCCCTAAAATGTCCAGGTGATATTTCACTTTTTATATCTTTTCGTTTTGTAGGTGACTCCTAATGGGCTTGGGAATGGCTTCCTTAAATTGCCATTTATTTCCAAAACTTTAACCAGAAGATACCCAGCGTTTCGTATACATATCGTTTCATTATACTTACTTATTGTGTAGCATTTTCTGCGTATCTCTGTGCCATCCCATCCTAATGCATCACAGTCCATGAAAGATTACAGTTGGTTTATATTTTTCCTCTCTTCTTATTTCCCCTTTCCTGGTATAGGGATGGAAGGCTGGGAAGTAGAGAAGCGTCATAGGGAAAGTGAACTATTATTGTCCCACTTGAAAAGTTACAGTTATTACATGAGAGAGTGAACCCAATCAACATGCTAAAGCTCTGTAAGCACTCAAATGCAATATATCAAAATAATATTGTGCCATAATCAGAGCTGTAATGGTAAGTGCTCAAAAACTGTAATGAATTACGCATCAAGTTGCCAAATTATTGATGATTTAATATTCCATTAGTTCCTCTGTACGTTATATGGTCACATGTAAAAATCCACTTTTTTTTCTATGGAGAAACTCAAAACTAAAGTATGATACATGCATTGCTTTACATTTTAGGACACAATATTACCATCCAGTATGTAGTGCATCATCACAGACTTGTGCTATTAATGTGCATTAATGCATAACGGAAAGGCACATCAGTTTACAAGTTGGATAGGTATAATTTGGAAAAGGCAAATTTCGACATGATATCGTAGTCATGTGCTGAGATTTAGGAGAAGTTTTTGGCTGCCATATTCTGATTCAAAAACTTTTCTCGTTTAATAGCGTCAGCATTCTGTAGCATTTTTGGCAGAGGGATCTCGGCTACAAAACAACAACAATTCAAAATTGTATGGTGTAGGGATGGATATGGATAGTAGTAGTAGCAGCTCCTTGTGTAGTTTGCCTGATGCAGCTGACAAATAATCTAAAAAGTCGCCCGTGTCCCCGGAAAAATGACAAATATCATCAAGTGCAGCTGTGCAAAAATTAATAATCTACGTTCTCATAATGTAGCAATATCAGGATAATGTTCGCTTCACTTTTAATAACAAACAACAAGCTACACTCATAAATGTGACTGGGAGGAAGAAGACCGTGTGTGTGTAGAGGAGATGAATGCATAACGATTTTTTCTTCTTGATTCTCTATTCTCCATATATTATATACAAAATTTCAAGATAGTACATTATGAATCACCACCACCACAAACTTGAAAGGACAAAACTTATCTTCAGTTTTTGCATTCAGAAAGTGTTTTTCTGTGTTCTCTGCTCACGGTACGGGTACGGTATCAATGATAAAAGTAAAAAGTTTGAAAAGTTCACTTGAACCGCATTTAATTCACTACAAATATTTAGCATATTCGCCAAATGAATCGGTGGAGGCACCATTTAGAAACTTCATCCTTCAGTCACCAAAAAAAACGAAGTTTGGGAGATTCCAGGTTTAAAGACCCGCATATATAGCCCAGCTATATATATTTATGATATTAGATCAACTTGGCCTTGGACATACACACACACATTGACATCAAAGCAAGTTACATAGAAAGACAATTATGAAATGATTCCACTATGGAATTTTAGTTTCATTGTAATCTGTGAAATAGCTCAACCATTTCATATAGAACGTGAGCTGAGGGGCTATGCCGTAAATTGGGTGGTGGTTGGGTAATACGATCGGGTCAAGGTAAGCCAGTCGCGAATATATAAGATGTAAGATTTTAAAGAAGCAGAAAGTTTTGTTTTCTTTATTTTAAAAGAATTATTCGGGTAAACAAAATTGCGTTATGCTTCGTCGATTGAAATGTGCTTATTAGCAGAAAAGGTCATACGAATATAAAAAACCTGAAATCGACTGTGCATTAGGCGCTTTTAAATATTTACAGTGTAAATGGATTTTTGGTGTAACTTTTCATCCCAGATCTCACCTATAACCACAAAGGTCACACGTCACACCACCAGCAGTCACTTGAGCAGAAGATTTTTTTTGAGGCTCATGAATTTACTATAAAGCAGCAAGACACCATGCTATTTATATCTATAATCTGAAGTGTGTCATTATTACCGCCATAGAGAGTTTTCGTATGTATCAATAAATACCACCACAAAAATCGTGAGAAATTCAGGGTGATTGAGTGAAACCCATTTTTTGATCTTGCATTGATATTGATACTACGACTACTACTACTGCGCCTCTTTCATTTGGAGCAGAGTAACTTCTTTGTTTGCCTTCTCTTCTCGCTTTTACTTTTAATCCCAAAAGAAAAATGTGGAAAGATCCTCTTTGAGACCATACCAGTTGTTACCACTTGACTCTAATTGTTGTTAATTTTGTTAATTAAGAAAGTTAGAGAAAGACTCGGAGCAGAATCTGGGGGTGGGCTAAAGTAGGAAACAAAGGAGAGGGAGAGAAGAATAAGAAAGAAAGAAAGAAAGAGTGAAAGTTTTTTCATCTCATCATGAATCCTTGTAGCAAAAAAAAGTAGCATGCATACATATGAGTTATGTAAGTTTTTGTAGTTGGTTTACTACAGCACTCCAACCCAACTCCAACTTCTCATCAAATAATGTGTTCCTCTTCTGTATGCTACATGTATCTTTTCAACTGTTTGGTGCTTCTTTGTATGCATGTAAATATGTATATTTTTCTCAATTCGTTTGCATCACGATACCCCCTACCAAAATAAACCAGAGTTGGTTTGTTATAAAGAATTCCAAAATATGAAGCTAGTTTAGCTGTATACAACATTCAGCTACCATTTCTTCCTTTCCGCACCGACAAGATACATTTATTTTAAATATATGTACACGTACATGCAAAAGTGTGTATTGTACAAGTACAACGATGAGCTAAACCAAGAGTACTCCCTTAAGGTCCCGGCTCTCTCAACAGAAGAGGAACCTCCACACACACACACACATTTTTCCTCCCATCCAACTTGGTTTATTTCAAGTAATAAGCAAGCATCCGATTTAATATATCATAGCAGACGTCCTTCCGTGTCTCCCGTTGTCTTCTAAACCTGTGTGTTCGTCCTGGTTAGTTTTGGGAGTAAGTGCTCGCAATAATGAATGTGAATACCTACAACAACAGATGAGAATATGAAGAGAGAATGAACGAAAATACAATGAAAAGTTAGGGGAGGCGGACGTGAAATAATATGGAAAGGAAAAATCTCTCTCATAATTCACCACACATACAGATTTATCTAAATGCACAAGTTTAGGTAGCAAAAGCAGCAGAAACAACAGAACAGAGCATATTACATGATGATGATGATGATGACGACGACGACGATCTACCACTACCACCACCACCACTGTCATGACAAAAGCAGAAGGACACAAAACGAGTGTAGTGAATTGGGCCAAAACTTTTTTTTGCAGTGAAAGCAGCCCAAGTAAAAAGAAAGGGCACAGAAATTAGAAATTATTTTAACGATTCTCTAGCTCTTTTCTACTTTACCGGAATCTAATGTATGTTACTTTGTTGCAGTGATCTGTGAGAAATTCATTTTGAGAGAGAGGGAAGAGAATTATATATTTTTTGGCATATGCCTACAAATCTTTCTTTCCTACCCTTTATTCACAAATATATATACTCTTCTATGTTTGATTCTTATATGAAATGATTGTTATGCATATACATACATGGAGATACAGGAAGACTTTGCTTTCCACTAGTTTCGCTTTCTCTTTTCCTATTATTTTATTAAAAGGAAAGTTTGCGGAATCGTTGTGTTACTTATGGGCACATCCTTCCGGAATCCGTATCACCAAATCACCATTCAGAACGTTGCTTTTACTACTTCATCCAGCGCATTTATTTGTGTTTGGATGTATACTTGGGTGGAATGTGGAACATTGAGCGACAAAGAATCACAAATAATGTAAGTATGAATGTATACATATAGGCAGTCATGTCATGTTATGTAAGTAACTGGTTGCTTAAAGCAGACTGTATAGTATAGTAAGTATCCTATTGGCAGTGGTTAAAGTTGCAATCAAAGCCTTTTGTAATCAAGTACTTGTCTTTTGTAATAGGATCTGATCATCTTCACCGAAAATCAGATTCAATTTCTGACAACAATTTTCCAAATCCGCGTTGATTCTAGCTGGACTAGGGCCAGAAATCAAATGAAAAATCAACAAAAGGAGTTGAGGAGTCAGCATCAGCTATTTTCTAACTTGACCCATGACGATAATAATGTAATAGCTGCTGTGTAGCTGTGATCTTGTCGAAGGCCAAAAATGAGATTTTAGATCAGTTTTTTTTGCTTGTTGTGCTAACTCTAACCAACTCAAATAGTGTATTTTTCTACCACTACCATTTCCACACCCCCAGGTTTTATAGTTGATGGAAACATGGGATTCAACCGTGTTAACGTCTTTGATATTGAAGTCGACGTAATTCATCAGAATTAGCGTTAGAGCTGCTGAGATGTAGCCAGCCTTATTATACTATAAACCTGTTTAAAGCAGTATGGGAGTGGAGTTGAAATGAAAGAATGTTAAACTTATTGTAGCGTCACCGTCTATATTAAAAACGCATTATTGAGTTCGGCATTTTCAGTGAGAGAGAGAGAGAGAGAGAGAGAGAGTTTACTCAACCAACACAGTTCCTCACTCTTTATTCGAACTCAATATCCCAAAGGATTTCCAAAGAAACTGTCTTTATAGCTCTCTTCCCCCCTACTTCTTCCTTCGGTTTTACATGCCTCTTTATACTTCCTCAGGTTTAAGAGGAATACTCTTACAATAGGTACATTCTCTCACTCTCTATGCGTATATGTGCATAGTTAATGCTACAGCAAACACAGTAGGCCATCATTTACTTTATTCCATTTTACTGCTCACTCTCTCTCATGATCTAGTAAAGAAGGAGGAATGAAAAAAAAAGGAAGAAGAGTTTGAAATGCTCGTAATTCGGAAGGCATGCCAGCAGTGAAAATTATGTAGTCATTACATGACCCGGGCGGAAGGCGAAAAGATCAAACGAGAAGGAAATGGGACGGTAGCTTCTGTTACTTTTTTTTTTATACACACAAAGATATACATGTACGTACGTACGTACGTAGGAACGAATCGTACTCTCATGATAAAAAATATATTATACACACACGCTCCTAGCCGAATTTTTTCTCGCTTTACTGATGATGATTCTCTCCACTAGCTTTAGATATTCTGGTGGAAGTGAAAACACCGTCATCAGAAGAGCTATATGCTATCAAATAAAGAGAAGAAAAATATCTGGAAGTGAAAGTTGTAACTGGAATTTAGAATCACTCCAATATATACTTCTCAACTCCCAATCTACGTCAAGGAAGGATAAGTTTTATTTTAAGTTAACACGACTATTTTGTGCTACTGTGCAAAAATTGGGGAGCAAAAGAGCACCAGTTACTATTACAGCGGTTCACGTTCACACAGCAAAAGCGGATCTTCGCGTTGTGAGCCATCAAACTGCATTTATAAATGCCTACTTTACACATATTACGTGTACATATAAAGTGTATGTACAAAAAAGCGGCACAAATGCGAGTATTTTTTTACACCAAGAGGCATATAATATTCCAATGCTCAACATCCAAAGTTCACTCTTTCAGAAAAAAGAAGAATACTTATTTCTTGATCTAGATATTTTGTCTCTTCTTCTCTCCCTCTGATCAATCGGATGTGAGTCGATGTCGTCTTGGATGTAAGTACATTTTCTTTCAGTTTCCGATCAACACATTCAAGTGTAAAAAGAGAAAGTTACAGTAGGGAAAGTAAAAGAGAAATGTGAGTACATCCAGGAAACATGGATATTGCATTGTTCGATTGTTCCATGTTCAATACACAGTATGAAAACGTTATTTGTAAAAACTCCTAGTAAAACAATGCACTTAAGGGATCTGCTTAGTCAATTGTGAATTTAGATCTTTTGTAAATACACAAGCACTTTTTCCTCTCTTATTGCTTATACCCACAATATTAGTCGTAAGCACCCTGCAGCAGCAGCACCCCCTCTTATAATCAAACCACTACTTCTTTCTATGCTGATGGATAAAGGAACGGTAAGACAACTGCAGACTTTTCGTGCTTCATTGTGTTCTCAACAGTTTTCCCCACACACACATACACATAGCACAAATACTTGGAGTGGAGTATATATAGCCTAGCTATTACTGGTTGGTGTGTGTGTATGGTTAACTAGCTGCATTACAAGATTTTTTTCTTAGCTTCTTCCACTACTTACATATGTGGAAGATTACTTGAGAGTTATAAACTATGTAGTAGCATCTAATACTAGAAAATCAATGTTTTTCCTATACATGTATTTGCCTTCTTTACTTGGCACATCTGGAAATGGTTGTGAGGGCCTAATGGTCTTTTTGCTAGTTCCCATACAACCAAACACATTCCTCCCTCTCGCCTTCCTTTAATGCATGTTGATTCAGAAAACTTTTTTTCTTTCTTTTTGGCTGCTGGCATGACTTTCTATTATTTCATTCCACTTCAGTTTTCCATATAAAAAGATTTTCATTTTTACTTGGGAAAGGCATAATGTCAGGAAGTATTATTGCCGCTTGTATAGCCACAACAATTTCTATAAACAGAATATCTCTGTATATAGTCATCCCCAAAAGTCGAAGTCAAAATGTGAAATGGTACTTTCAGATATTAGCTGTCTTGGCTTTCTAAAAGTTCTTTGGCTTCTGTCAAGCTTCCTGGCTATCTTTGAGAGAGAGCTAAACCAAACGAAAGTGTGTGTAAGCACTACTCTTCTGATGCCATCGTCGCAATAAACGAACACTTGTTCTGGTCATCATATATATATATATATCCTCCATTATTGCATCGCGCTCAAATAAATCTTGTCCAACTTTTACTGCTTGTATGTGTAGAGTAGAAAGAAGCCAGACATTCACAAGACAGAAAAATCTTTATGTTAATGGTTATACTGAAGACGGCGACGATGATTGCTACATTGGCATTGCACAAAGGGGTCAACTAACGGATGGCAACGGAGATGATGCGATGATGCAAGAGTTTTGGAGTTCTCATTAGAATTAGCCAACTCAAAGTTGCAATGTCAGAGCTTTTATGAGAAACAGACGAATAATAATAAAAACGGGTAAGAAAGATGCAATGCAAGAGATAGTCAAGAAGAATAAAGAAGCAAAAGTTTCATTGTTTTTTGGCGTCCACTAGAAAAGAATGAATGAATGAACATTTCATCATAGAAAGCTATTTTGATGCAAAAAACACTCTTTATTGATAGATCCATGTCCATATACAACATGGTAGGCTGAATACTTTGCCAATGATTAGGTCTTGTGTAGTCAAACCACGGTGTGGAAATAATGATACTAGCCAACATTACAACAATACCAAGTCGATATCCAATCGGGATTTATATTGCTAATGGTTTATAAGGGAAAATGTTAAACTTGGAGTTTCTTCAGTGAAACATTCAACTCCTTCTTTTTCTTAATGATAGATAAGGATGAAACCGATAATGGCAAAGGGCTGTGGTTCCTTTTCCGTACACAAAGTAAAGAGTAACAATAAGAATGTATCCTCCTGTCCCAAGTCGGTTCAGGGAGACGGATGAAATTACTTGAATTAACTTTATTGTATGTAGTGGTGGTGGCGGTAGTGGATGGAAGTGGAGTTTGGACTCAACTTTCCAACATCCAGTTTTGACCTATACTGTTGCCTTATTGTGGGCAACATTGTTTCTTCTTTCTTCTATGGACGTGGCTCACAACACAACGCAACGCCAACGCCAGCAAACCGCAAGGACAAGCAACAGTAATTGTGAGAGGAGGATAGCAAGTTTTTTCTTCTTCTTTTCTTCCTTCGATTCCTGTCCTACTTCTTCCCAAACACGTTTACTTGACTTACATAGATACAAAAAGTGTATAGTATATATATGTTTGGTTGGAGGAGGATATTGCTAAACCCCCCCAAAAAAACCGTATGGATAAGCGCAGGAAGAAGGATACAGGAAAGCAAAGAGGAAACAAAACTGGAATAAAACTGATCGTATTGCTGATCACGTCAATTTCCAATTACACTCAATTACTGGTCCGCTCAGTGCACACCACTGGGAGCTTATAAACATTTTGGGAAGATATGGGAAATGATGGAATCTCAAAGAAGGTCATAGTAGAATAGTAGTTGAAGCTATGCGCACTTATTTTTTCCATTTTTTATACTGTCTGTGCTCTTTTCCAATCACTTATAATAATATCCAGTGCATTGAACAATCAAGAGATGGGAATGAGACCGAGATGCATTCCATTCAAAATATCAAATTTTTCAACACCATACATAAAGCGTCCAACTTTAATGCATTCGGGCAGTTACACTCAAAGAATAAAATTGGATGGTTAACCCCCTTTCATATTTATGCAACTCCCACACAATCAGAGCTTGCTTAAGGAGCACCCGTTATCCCCTGTTCAACTTTCTCCTTGTAACTTCAAACCGTGGGTGGGTAATATGATTACGATTACATTTCTACCTTTATGTAATATACCATGAAGCTAGGTGGTTTCGGATATGATGCTTTGGATGTGTACTCTACGTCAGATTCAAGTCAAACTATGAAGGTAACGACTTTCTGGAATTAATTGATAAATTATTAAGGTACATTTATAAAATCATTTTAGTTGATCCCGTACCTGAAATTTAAGCTTATGTTGATAAAATTATAGCAAACAAATTCAAACAGATCCAAATAAGAATGCATGCAATTTAGAGGAGACCAAATAACTGTATACTTTGGTTTTACAGATAGCTGGTTCGCTTGCAAAAGTTTAATCATAATGAACAGAAAGTTGCATCTAATATTTACATGTTTTAGTAAAGTTGTGTACTCTACTATACACTAGTTTTAGTTTGTCTCTAAATGAAGCTTAAGAGAAACGTTGAGTAGTACTTTTTTTGTGACAAAACAGGATACCGCAAACTAATCAAGCAAACCATTCAACCAACAAACACACAACTCTCTCTCATCACCATCATCATCATCATCTTCTTCCCCTTCATGGGAAAAGATAGACAGACAGAATTAGTTAGAAATGTGATTTAATATAGGAAAAGGGAAATTTAAGGGAAAAATGAAACCTCAGCAATTTCATCAGCATGCTGACGATGATGGGCATATAGGATCAGCAAAATAAATCCGTTTGAGCCTACCTGAAATGAATCTAGAACAAAAAAAGTTTGTCAGACCCTTATTCTCCCTCCATCCCATCATCTCTTTGGTTTGTTTCATAAGGAAGAGGACTACAACCTGCTCACTATGAGTGGCATAATCGCATATCACTATAAAAAGTAACTACCCACGCTTTATAATATACTATATCGTATGCCTAAAGTGTGTAGCATGTGTGTGCGCCTATCCATTTCGTCTCTATTTCAATTTATGATGAATTGGTGTACTTACTTGACAGCAGAAGGTGATCTCTTTTTTATCCCTATATCAATTTATACTCTATTTTCCAACTCAACAGCTTTCCCTGACTTTCTCTCTCATAAGTTGGCACGAAGATCAATCAACTTCAATGGGGGTTTAAATAAATCACAGGAAAAAAATCCTTCCCACTACATATTTTCATTAAAAATACGGATGACAATTATGACATGACAAATGTACGTTCATGTACTGTACACATATTATTTTAGGTACTTCTGTGAGTACCACGTGGATCACCACATCATCTCTACGTATACAGGGACCTATAGAGTGTGTGTGTGTGTCACGGTCGCTGTATTTGTCCATTTACTTTATTACCTTCTGCCTCCTGGAATAAATCACATCGTGATGGAATGTCGTTAGCATTATATTACTCACAATCAGAATCCCATTGACCTCAGTATTTGGGCAAAAGGTGTAAAGAGAACCATATTGAAATGAACATTACATATTATTATCCTTTAAAATATAGCAAAAATTATGGAAAACCAGAGAACTGGAATAGGGTTAGGTTTCTGTTCTTCTGCTGCTCCAATCTCACATCTCCCCATGTCCGACATCCAGTCTTGTCAAGTGACTTTTGTCCTTTCCATTTTGGTTTTAAGTACCTACTTGTAGTATTTGTGTCCCATCTCATGGTTGGTAGCCATATCATTTGGTTTGGGGTTATATATACAACCAAAAGTATAATCTTGAATCCCCTCATCACATCACACAAAGATTGATTGGCATTACATTGCCTTTCCGACCTAGGATTCTTTCTTGGACTACACAACTTATTTCAGAGAAATACACAAAGCATGAAAAACGACTGTCACCGGTCAGTAAGTTACAGTTTTCTAACTTCCAACTGCACAAGAAGAACAAAGTATGCCAGTAAGAAAGACACGATACGATAACATCGATAACTACTACAACATATATATAAGTTCGTTGTTTTATATTTAGTACATTAAGTTGTAGCAGTTGAATCTTGTCTCAAAAAAGGAATTCAAGGAAACATCATCAGGCATGAGTAGGCCTGGCCTGATATTATCGCAAAACGGGAAAAAAGTCTTAAATAGAGGGAAAATAATCAAAAAAAAGGAACAAGAAAAATGAGAGGAACGAAAGGGAAAAAATCGGGAAATCATGGTGTACGAGAAAAGATAGTGGCGCTGCTGCTTCTGTTCTGTACTGTTGTACAGCTCTACTTATACACGATACAGCACAACTGGTGGCAGCAGTATATATATATATATATATATATATGGTAGGCAGCAGTGGGCGGATGAACCGAAATCCTGTGAAGTCAACCAAAAAATATGCCTAGCTCACGTCACCCTATAAGTTACATGGTATTTTACAAGAGAGATATGATGATGAAATATAACACGACGCTACACATTTTGTTACATTTCTTTGTCTCTTTTTTCTACTTCTCCTTTCTCTGTCTCCTTCTCACTTTCTTCCACTTTTCTTCGTCTCACAAGGCTTACAACATTAGTTTTTCGTGTGTGGAGCAAAACGGCGAATCAAAAAAGAAAAACGGAAAGTGAAGCGAAAGAAAGGGAAAATTGGTACTATGACACGACGATGATGATGATGCCATGTCCAACTTACTTTTGCTTCAAAGACACCTTAAACTCTACAGAAACATATACATAACCTTACTCACACATGTGTTGGTGGACGATGATGATGGTGACACACACCTAATGCCTCATGCACCATGTAGTTGTTTCTATTTCTTTTACTCTCCAGTCTCCAGTTAAAACTGCCATAAGAGAAATGGAGCAGAGTGGAGAAGAGGATACAAGATTCAATGAGAAAAAGGAAGACAAATAGCATATATATGTAATCGTAATAACCCAAAGCATTTCATATGAGAAGCACACGCATTTCATCCAGTTAGTTGTTAGTTAACGGGTGAAAGAAGGAAAGGTTGAGTTGAGAGTATAAAAAAAGCTACATTGTGTATCTTTATGTAACTTTTTTTAGGAACAAAAGGACTCTTCTTGCCTTGCTTACCATGCCATAGAGGCATGCATGTATGCCTTATTTCACTTCCGCATACTCCCTTGATTTTTATTATTTTTTGGTGAACTGTCTTGTCTGTATTCTAAAAAAGAAAATCAAGAAAGGATTTAACCTTGTGGAAAAAAGTTTTTCTTATAGATGTATTTTTTCTTCTCTTTCTCACTTTCTCCGTATTTCTTCTCTTTTCCGTTTATTCTTTTTAGTCCTGTCTTGATTTTTTTTATCCCTAGATTCTTTTTATACTTTTTGTATCGCTTAGCTTATAGCTTATACTATACCGCAGCTTGCTGGTGTGGTATGGTGGTATTATTGCCATTACTCTAGCTGTTGATGGTATAGTTTTAGTAGCATTACTTAGTTTGTATTATTCTTCTTTTCTTAACTTCTTTTTTTCGTACAGAGACCCGGTGTTGTTGCCTCTTGGTTGGTGTTCGCCTGTCTAGCTTTGATTCTGACGTTATGTTGTACATTAGATTATTATATCTCTCCGTATCCTTCACTTGTCTTCTCTTTTCTGTCCTGATCCAGAAACTCAAGTTCCTCTCATCTTTTTTTCCGTCTTTTCCTTTCTTTTCTCTCCCTCTCTCTCTCTTCGGCCTGTATTTGGCAAGAGAGGGGAAAATGTGTGAGTGTGTGCAAGTAAGTAAAGCAAAGTATAGAAAAACAAGAAAAACAGATGAGAATGAAATGGAATGAGAAGGAAACAGTAGTAAGAAGAAGAACTTTGCTATTCCTCTTCTCCACTTTCTTTCTTTTGACTGACTGAGTGAGTGTGTATGTCTTTAAGTTGTTTCTTGTCTTACAACTGTCAGATTCTTGTGAAGACGGAGATGAAGAAGAGGAAGAGAGGCACAGAAAAAAACATTCTTTCTTCTCTTTCCTCCATATATATATTACACATATGGATTCTCCCACTTACTTTCATACCTACATACATACATATGAGTGCAAGCATCCCATTTAGACAAAGTCGTTGCACGACCATCTCAAAAATCAATTTTTTTGTGCTATATCGAAAGACCTCGCAAAAATATTAGATGCGTATTTTTTTTCTAGCCGGGGTATGTTGAGACAACGGAGCTGGGGCTACCTGAAGTTGAAACACCATAAATCGATTTACTCCAATATGCATTGACCGATTGACCTGAAATTTGGTATGGGACATATTGACCGAATTCCCCATAGGGTATTTTTCTCGGATTTTTGAAATTCGATTTTTGAGCGGGAGATTTCAAATTTCAAAAATTCAAAAAAATTTTGCAACTCAAACAGAGTAGTAGAAAAGTGGTAACTACTCATTAAAAGAAATAATCAATAAATACAAAACAAAAAATTGACCGTTAAAAATTTTCAAACTTGGCGCCAACGCCATTTGTTACCAAACTGAACATTTTAGTTCATAATCTTATAGCGGACGTCAAAACAAACACACTAAAAAAAATTTCATCCAAATCGGTTGACTAATTCCTGAGATATTTGAGTCTACAGGTTTTTTGTCCGTTAACTATTTTTTTCATTCAAACATGATCAAGCATCACTCAAGCATCACTGTGGTCCAACCAGAACCTCAATATGTCGTATACTTCTCGAGATATTCGCAAATGAAGATTGGCGGCACAGTCCGATATGAGACCTTTTGGAAGAGTTGGTCGGAGTGCATCCAGGAATAAAAATTTGGAATTCTAAGAGAAATACCCTATCAGAAATCAAGAGAGGAGTCGACCTGTACCACTTTCGTCGCAGTAGCACCTATAGTTTAAGTGCAAATCGAAAAATGCCTTGGATGGATCTTGGTCCTCACAGGTCCAACACGGAGGAGTTGGCTGGACTCCGTCCAGAAATGAAAATTTGGAATTCTAAGAGAAATACCCTATCAGAAATCAAGAGAGGAGTCGACCTGTACCACTTGCGTCGCAGTAGCACGCATAGTTTAAGTGCAAATCGAAAAATGCCTTGGATGGACCTTGGTCCTCCGAGGTCCAACACGGAGGAGTTGGCTGGACTCCGTCTATGAATACAAATTTGAGATTCTAAGAAAAATACCCTATCAGAAATCAAGAGAGGAGTCGACCTGTACCACTTTCGTCGCAGTAGCACCTATAGTTTAAGTGCAAATCGAAAAATGCCTTGGAAGGGTCTTGGTCATCATAGGTCCCATATGGAGAAGTCAGCCGGACTCCGTCTATGAATACAAATTTGAGATTCTAAGAGAAATACCCTATCAGAAATCAAGAGAGGAGTCGACCTGTACCACTTTCGTCGCAGTAGCACCTATAGTTTAAGTACAAATCGAAAAATGCCTTGGATGGACCTTGGTCCTCCGAGGTCCAACACGGAGGAGTTGGCTGGACTCCGTCTATGAATACAAATTTGAGTTTCTAAGAGAAATACCCTATCAGAAATCAAGAGAGGAGTCGACCTGTACCACTTTCGTCGCAGCAGCACCTATAGTTTAAGTGCAAATCGAAAAATGCCTTGGAAGGGTCTTGGTCACCATAGGTCCCATATGGAGAAGTCAGCCGGACTCCGTCTATGAATACAAATTTGAGATTCTAAGAAAAATACCCTATCAGAAATCAAGAGAGGAGTCGACCTGTACCACTTTCGTCGCAGTAGCACCTATAGTTTAAGTACAAATCGAAAAATGCCTTGGAAGGGTCTTGGTCACCATAGGTCCCATATGGAGAAGTCAGCCGGACTCCGTCTATGAATGAAAATTTGAGATTCTAAGAAAAATACCCTATCAGAAATCAAGAGAGGAGTCGACCTGTACCACTTTCGTCGCAGTAGCACCTATAGTTTAAGTGCAAATCGAAAAATGCCTTGGAAGGAACTTGATCGTCGGAGGTCCCATATGGAAGACTCGACCAAACTCACTCCAGAAATGACAATTTGGAATTCTAAGAAAGAGGAGTCGACCTGTACCACTTTCGTCGCAGTAGCACCTATGGTTTAAGTGCAAATCGAAAAATGAATTTGATCGTCTTAAGTAGATCACCTAACAGAGTAGTAGATTGACGTACTCAAAATGTATTTAGTCTATTGCGTCTAGGTAGTTTTACTAGACTCGTTTTTTGTTAACTTTGATACGGTATTTGACTCCAAAATTAGGGCTTGAGAGAAGTTTAACGGGGTCGCCAGTTTTCACCTGCAATATTCTTATACAGAATAATTTCTACTGACATCTTTATGGTACAGATGGACTCTTCTCCTGATTTCTGATAGAGTATTTCCTTCAAAATGCCAAATTGGTATACCCAGAGAGATTTTAACTATGTAGTCCATATGGGACCTTCGACGATCAAGTTCCTTCCAAGGCATTTTTCGATTTGCACTTAAACTATGTGTCCTACTGAAGTCGTTTTGGTACAGATCGACTCCTCTCTTGATTTCTGATAGGGTATTTCTCTTAGAATTCCAAATTTTTATTCCTGGATGCACTCCGACCAACTCTTCCAAAAGGTCTCATATCGGACTGTGCCGCCAATCTTCATTTGCGAATATCTCGAGAAGTATACGACATATTGAGGTTC